>OZ014487.1:10406218-11006218 GCA_963965965.1 Trididemnum nubilum
AAGCAAGAGCAGCTGGAAAGCTGATATTTTTGGCAAGAGATTTTTGCGTACAGTAGATAATGTATAGACGAGCAGAAAAGAGGCTCAGGAAAGGTTTTCGACCTGCAGCACACTCTTTCTTGACTCGGTTCAGAAAATCAACACAGTACGAAGGCCAGAGCCACGCAAGCAAGACCCTGAGCAAAAGAAAGTTGCACGTTTTGCATGCTGCTCTTGAAGATTCGGCAACGGGGGACACCAGGAATCATGCGCGCGCGAGTATCTCTCTCTCTCAACGTCGCTTCGAGATAGGTTCCGCTTCTTGCTGTTAGTTTTAAAGAAAAAAAGACGTTCGGGAACGTCGAAACTTACCTTATTCAAATAGAATACCGAACGTTCGCCGATTCGAGCTCTTATTCTCGATTGCCGAACGTCATGCTTGTGGCTTGCCCCACGCGACAAACGACCGCTTTCGCCACCGTGCCGCTTTTTCGGCTGGCAAGCAACGTGCAAGGCAGACGATGCGCTGCTGCTGGAGCAAGAGGATCGGCTCTTTCGGCAAACGGCGTCATCGTTTGATCTTTACTTTCTCATCTTGCCGCGCCAGTTAGTTGCATCGATTTGTTTAGCAGCAGATTGCAAGAATTAAAAGGGATAGCGCGAACGCAGTCCCCACTAACAGAAATTATACGACCGAGTTATCCACATTTGGGATAATCGCAGGGGTCAACCCGGCCGAAGTGCAATGGCCGGGCCTCGCCCTGGGCCCACCGCCTACGTGATCACGGTGAAGACCCTCGTCAGGTAAGTATGACTTGCTTCGGCCGTTGGGCAGCTGGTCTTGATCAGCGCTCTGTTCCAAGCTTGTGGTTTTCCACATCCAAAAGAGAAGAAGAGAAACGAAAGACGATCAAACGATAAGCATACCCACCGATGGTGGGAGTGGGCCGAACCCGGAGGTACTGCAATACCGGGACAACCCTTGGGCGCGACAAAGCAAGCTTTGATCGGCGCCCTCTGTTCAAACATACGATTAATACAAGAGCCCAGCGATGCTGGGCGTCCCAGGTATTAAACTGAGAAGAACAGATACTACACTTTTTTTTTTCTTTTTTTTTTTTTTTTTGTAATAGGTCGAATTAAATTGCAAAGTAAGAGAAACGAAAAAAAAGAAAAATAAAAAACAAGGGTTTTACAGCAGAAAATTGTTGTTTTGAAAAATGTCAAGTTTTGTATAAGTGAAGTTTTTATTGAGTTTTTTAGCAAGTTTGATTTGTTTTGTCCAATTCAAGGGAAACGAATAACCACAAACATATAGTCAACAGGAGTAAATTGCGGAAAGTTGTTCAGTGCATTGTTGGCAGATATGCGTTTTGTTGGTTTTGACAAGCCAGTAAGTGGTGCATTGAAGAGAGTCCGATTGGGTTGTTTTGTTATCCGGTTATGCCAATTACCAGCCCGAACGTAAACAACCAAATGTGGGTAAGTTGCAAATATAGTTCAATACCAAGTTCCGGATTTGCATATCGTCCATATTGAATAGGCAATGGTTGGTGCAATTGGAAACATTCAGTTTTGTTGCGTTTATTTTCAGCATATCAGAGTTGAAACCAGGTTGGTACACAATTTCTCGGATGTACATTGTGATTGATATTAAAAGGCATATTATGGTGCAATGAAGAAAATCCGGATACGTTGTTTTGTAACCAGATTGTCACCATTACGCATCCCCAGGATCCATTTTATCCAAAGTTAGTTTTTCCATATTGTGTCAGGTTCAGAGACCGACGATTTTGCATTCAGTGGTATCTTTTCATCAGATGGGAGTTTGATTTCGTTTTGTTTTCGTTGAATGAAAGAAATCATATACGGAACAGGTTCAATTTGTTTCCCGAACACAGTTGACCATCACCCGGTACCGATGCCAAAGCACGCACACAAAGCATGATACAACAATTACATCAAATACGTATTAGCACATGCAAAAAAGAAACAAAACAGACATAGTGTTAGCAATTTAAGAGTATTACCAACTAAGTGAACAGTAAACAACATTACGTCGGGTTTTCAACTCTACAACTGAGAAGCAGTTTGTATTGGTTTAGGAAGAAAACAGCTATAGTTTCAGCGACAGTCAAGGAAAAAGATTTCTTTTAGCAGAGGAAGAAAAACCCTTAATCTGTTTTCAGTAAAAAAAAAACAAAAAACTATTATTAAAGGGTAGTTGTGTGCTGCTCAGTAATCGATTTGGAGCGCTTAGAAACGTGCAGTAAGGTTAGGAGTAGTGCTCAAGAGTTAGCCATTATAGCTAAGTTTCACCTAGCTGAGAGAGAAAGTGTTCTGATCTCATCCAGAATGACCAGATGAGTGAGACCGAGAGCTATCTTGATTATTCACAAGAGGTCAGATTGGTTAGCTTCCAAAGCAACCAAAGACTATCCATTGTAGTGTAGAGCATGATGATATGTTAAGAGAGGAACTTGTAGTTTATGGCTCAAATATGCTTAGTAGCTAAGAAACAAGAGAGAAGAAAGTGCCTGTAGACATGGTCTGGTCGATGCTTTTAGTCATGGAAGACTGCTTGCGTTCGAGCAAGTATGCTTTGGCAGGTTGCGTTTATGAAGGATTCAGTCTTCTTTAGTAGTTGGTTTGAAGCGTCATATCGAAGTTTCTCTTCCAGGATGATTTCGCGATATGTTGCTATGGACTTTAAGATCAAAGGTTTTAGACTTTCTGGTTGTTGACAGACATTATATAGAACAGTTGATTTTGTTAGGATTACTTGAGTTTGAGTTTTTTGTCGAAGGCAGTCTTGCAGTTTGTAAAGAATTCGGCGAGAAATTGGGCATTCATAAAAAAC
Organism: Trididemnum nubilum; assembly: GCA_963965965.1. Classification (NCBI taxonomy): domain Eukaryota; kingdom Metazoa; phylum Chordata; class Ascidiacea; order Aplousobranchia; family Didemnidae; genus Trididemnum; species Trididemnum nubilum. The sequence continues at coordinate 10,409,058 of OZ014487.1, forward strand.
ATGCCTTGTGACGTCGTTGGGACTGGAGCAAAATTTGCAGCTGTTAATTCGTTTTCCTCCGTTTGAAAGATCTCGAATATTGTGGGTGGCATTAAATCTCCCAAAGAAAAATCCAGAGTGGGCAACTTTGTAGGTAGTTTCTTTTTGTTTGTTGGATAGACTCTTGTAGTTTTTCGAGAGTAGCAGTATTTCGGACCAGGAACAAGGTTGCAAGCGGCCGTTTAGTTTCGGGAGTTCACAAGGCGTCGAGTTCAAAAACGTATGGTATAATTGCTTGTGCGTGATTTCTTGCCATTGGTCCACTGGCACTGCGCATTGTCGGAATAGGCTTAGCAATTGTTTCCAATCTTTATTTGGTTCGGGTCTGTGTGGTCTGCAGTTTGAGAAGAGTCCTGGGCGCCAAGTGCGGCAGTGATAGCTAAGGTTATACAGGCCATAAGTTGTCCAGAAAAAGTCAGGCTGGTGGTCGGACATTAAGACTTTAGTGCGGCTTGCAAAGGCCGCATTTGTCCAAGATGTCACGCACGGCATGCCAATTCCTCCGTGCTGAGGGATTTTGGAAAGGATACTTCGGCTTACAGGCTCCAGTTTGAGAGGAGCCCAAAGAAATTTGTGCAGGATTTTCGTTATAAGCTTCTGTGTGCTTACGGGGCAAATGAAGATACGAGACATGAGGGTAATATGCGGCAACAGAAGAGTTTTGATCAGATTTAGTTTGCCAAACATTGTGAGGTTGCGGCTTCGGTGCGCGTCAGCAATCGATTTGAGCACTGCTGTCGTGTTGGACCAGTTTTTCTTGTCTGAGGCACCTGTCAGAGAGAAATAAATACCAAGGAGTTTTGCTTCGTTTACGCGTTTAGTGTCTGGCAGCTGCTTTCTGATTTCATTTGCGAGAACATTGCTATTAGACATCAAAGTGGTTTTTTTAGAATTCAGTTTTAGGTTTGAGAATTGAGAGAAGGTATTGATAACTTGCAGGGCTGGTCCTACTTCCTGCTTGTTACTGAGAAGGAGGGTTGTGTCGTCTGCGTACTGCTGTAATTTAAGTGTTGTTTTCTCAAGTGACACACCATGAATGTGAGGAGATGCAAGAAACTTTTTAGCTAGAACGTCAGTAGCCAAAGCAAAGAGTAGCATACTCAATGGGCAGCCTTGTCGTATGCCGGTGGAAATAGGAATACGTTCAGTGAGGGAGCGATTGACTAAAATTTGCGCGTGAGTGTCGTGCAGAATAATCGCCGTCCATTTTACAAGGTCTGTGGGAAGGTTGATATGCTTCATTACAGCCAAGATGAACGAATGGGATACTTTGTCAAAGGCTTTTGAGAAGTCAATCTGAAGTACAGCCAAAGGATGCTTGATGTCGTTTGAGTAGTCGATGGCAGACTTTATGTTTAAGAGGACATTGTGAAGATGCCTTCCTTTTATTGCTGCCTGTTGCGTCGCTGAGATGTACTCTGAGAGGATGGAGGTCAGTCGATTAGCCAAAATTTTGGTCAGAATTTTGTAATCACAGTTGAGAAGAGAAATGGGGCGCCAGTTGCTTATGTTTGTGCTTTTGCCAGATTTGGGGATGAGCTTAATTATGCCTGTCTTGTGGGATGCTGGGGCACAATTTCGGAGGTACATGTTGTTATACAATTGATGGAGAATCGGAGTGAGTTGTTGTTGGAAAGTTTTGTAGAACTTCGGCGTGAGTCCATCGCTGCCAGGTGAAGTGTTAGGAGTGAGATCATTTATAGCCAATTTGATTTCATCTTGTGTGATTAGGTGTGGTGTATCATCGTGTTGTTGTGGTAAGGCGGGTACGTCTGAGAGATATTCTTCAAAGTTTTGAGAAGCTGTTTGCGAGGGATCATTCCATCTTGCCTTGAAGTGTTGAGTTATGTGTTCCTTTATTTCCAGGGGATTTGTGGTTGCGGGGGCATTGTCTCTTGTTTGAAGAGCCGAGATTAGCGTTTTTTGTTGTTGATTTTTTTCAGATTGGAAAAAGCGTTTCGTTGGGGTTTCTGTGTCGTCTGGAATTTTGGAACGAGAACGGATAAAGGCCCCATTTTCTTCGTGCTTGTGGACTTGTCTAAGCTTTTCGAGTAAAATGGGGACTTGCTCAGGACTCGCAGTTTTTAGTTGTTGGTGCAGCGTTAGTTTTCTGTTTTTGAATATTTGTGAATGGAAGAATTTGATTTCCTGAAAAAGCTGTTTGGTTTGAAGTTTAAAGTCGTCCCACCAACGTATTGGATCTGCAAATCTCATCGTTTTTTTTAGCCCTTTTTCAAGAAGAACGTCAAATCTGGCTTGATTGGTTTTTTTCAAAAGAAGAGAATCATTCAGCTTCCAGAGAGGTGTCGTTGGGATTTGGATCATAGTGTCAAACTGGAGACGAATAAGAGGAGCAAAGTTGTGATCAGAGAAGGTGAGAGGAAAGTGAGTTGCTTCGATCAGCTTATGTTGCAAGACAGCAGGTAAGTATATCCTGTCTAATCTAGACGCTGTGTTGTGTCGTATGTATGTAAATGATTTGGACTGGGGGTTGAGGCAACGAAAACTGTCTTTGAGGTTTTTTCGCCGTAAAAAGTTTTGTATTGTATAGAAGTCGTCACTTTTAACCAGGGGGCAGTGGCATCGATTTGGCAAAGCACCATATTGAAGTCACCAATTAGCAAAAGGAAGTCATAGGCTTCCTCCTGAATGCGTTCCTCAAGGAGTTCAAGCAATTGACTGCGTTGTTTTCTCCGGCGGGTGTTTGTAGTATTTCGGAGCAAAATAGCTGTACCGCTTTTAAAGTGATGGTTTGCTTGCTCCATTGAAGGTGCATTAGGAAAAAGGGCTAAATCGCAAAGATTGAGATAAGGCTTAATTTTACTTAGGTCCACACGATGGGTTTCTTGTAAAAAGAGTATGTCCAGTTTTTGTTCATTGAAAAGTTTTGTAACGTCTGGTACAGAGTTATTGAAACTGTTGATGTTTGCTGAGGCAATGGTGAGAACTTGAATTCCGCTGGATTGACTTAGGCCCTCCATTGATGTTAATTCAGTTAAGAAAAATTAGTAGAGAGGGGTCGTGGAGGGTTTCTTACGCGAGCTTGACTTATTCATGTGGCCCACCTTTAAAGGGGGGGTCGAACCAGATGGGCTATTGTTACTCTGCTTTCTCTTCTTTTTTTTGACAGAGACAGTCCGGAAGCCCTCTTTACTACCGCGTTGATAGAGGGAAGGCGCACCGTTACGGCCAGTAAAGTTTTGTGCCTCCTTGTGACTGGGGGCCTTGTCGATGTGGGTCTTGTTGTCATCGTCATCTGATGAACTATCAGAAAACAGAGAAGAGGTGGGTGTCAGACGACTTTCAGGGTGTTTCAGAAAGAGCTGGCTCAAGTCAGGAGTTGAATTTGTATCGTTGGCAGCGGGTGGGGGTTGAATAAGAGTATCGCTTGTCTGTTGTGTGAGTGCTGAATGAGGGTGGGAAGGTGTGTGTGGTTGTAACGTGTATGTTTTGTCTTGTGTCTCCTCTGGTTCGGATTCAAGGGGTGAAGATTTGACTTTGGGTTGTTCCTCAGGCAGCGACTCAGACTTTTGGTCAACAGAAGATTGGATTGTGTTTTGATTTTTATGATCTTCACAAGCTTCGTTCTTATCATTTTGAAGAGGCAAGGAGGACTCAATAATTTGCAGGGACTGGGAGGTATTACCCCTTTCCTGATAAGTAGGCGGTTGGTCTGTACTCCGCGATTTTTGGTTTTTGTTGGTAACTACTAGATTATTCTGGGGTGGTTGTTCCAGTAGAGGATACTCAGTGTCAAAAGACTTAGCCGCTGCTGAGTAGGACAAATCACTTCGTACATGACCGGTTGTACGAGGCACCCGTGACTTGTTTTTACGGGGGCATGTCGATACAGTGTGTCCTTTATTCTTGCAGAAATTGCACCTGGGCATATTTGTTTCCCCTGGCTTCAGCACCATAACGGTATTGTTGTTGATAGTTATGTGGTCTGGTACAGCGTTAGGATTGTATTGGGAGATTTGAAGATGTAAGTAGGCATTGTGGAATTGTGGGAAAGATTTATGGCGGCCAAATGCAAAACGTTCTAATTTACCCCACCCATTATCTTCAACAAGCTGATTAAGGATTTGTGGCGTAACTTCGTGGCTGACAGGCCAGAGTGTAACAGTTTTGGGAGGGGGTTTGGGTTTTGAAAAGGAGATGAGTACAGTCTCATGCGTTGGACTATCTATTTCCTTGCTTATAGCATAGTTTAGCAAGAGATCTTTAATAATGGTTTCATTGTTGGGAGTGAAAGAAACTGAGTAAGTTTTTTCCTGCAAATTAACCGGGATAATTCCAAAGATTTGTTTAGATATAAGTGAGAAATGGCCCTCCTCAACAAAAAGCATTAAAAAGCTATTGAGATCAAACGGCGGCATGCGTTGAGAATTTGGCAATTCAATTTTGGCAATAAGCGTGCGATTTTCCGTGAAAGTTATCATGCTTGTTTACTCAAGGGTTTCTCGACCCAGGCACTATTTGTGACGCGCTGTTACGTCACGAGCCCAATGTCGCGTAACGAACAAGCCAAAATGGCGGCAATGCCGCTTCAATAGAAAACGTGGAAAGAAAAGTGTTAAAAAAACTGAAATATGGGTACTTTAACTGTGTAAAAGCCAGGAAAAAAAGTCTATTGTCAAGGACTTACCTCTGCAGCACACAACTACAAAACAAGAATGCTAAAAACAACTACCTTAACTGCCTAAAAAGGTCGTTAAAAATGACCTTTTAACACACCAAAACCTGAAAGTTGCCTTGTCTATGAAAGCTAAGCTAAACGAACCAAAACTTCAATTCTAAAAAAAAACTATTCGAAACCTCGTCTGTAACTGAAACTTTCTTGCTGTTTACTCCCTGTAACCGGATAAAGTAACAAAACACTAAAACGATAGGGAAGCTTCGTTTGGTCGGGCCATATGCCGGTCAGAGGCTTTCGTCAATCTTGTTGCTGGCTGCTCTTGGCAACCGGTCGGTAAAAAAAATAAATAAATAGATGAAAAAATCAATGAATAGATAAAGGAAAAAGAAGAAAATATTCGGGCGTTCCACAAAAGCCAGGTGAGTGAATAGGTCATTATTCCTGATAAGCGGTTTCGGGCAAAGCCAAAGTCACTGCGTGTCTTGTTAAATGAAAGATCAAGGCTATTGGAGAAAAAAAAAGAAGCTTTTCCCAAAGCGCCATACAGCAGCAAAGCAATGTGCAAAATAAATGCTGCCCGCCAGTTACTGCAGGCCAAGTTTTTCTGCGCGATTACAACACGAATGTGAGGTAAAGAAAGGAAAGGAATTCAACTTCGAAAGCATTTCGATTGCCTGCTGACAATGAAACTTGGTCGGGACTTTTGCCTTCCAGCAGACCAAGCACGAATATGACGGAAGCAAGAGCAGCTGGAAAGCTGATATTTTTGGCAAGAGATTTTTGCGTACAGTAGATAATGTATAGACGAGCAGAAAAGAGGCTCAGGAAAGGTTTTCGACCTGCAGCACACTCTTTCTTGACTCGGTTCAGAAAATCAACACAGTACGAAGGCCAGAGCCACGCAAGCAAGACCCTGAGCAAAAGAAAGTTGCACGTTTTGCATGCTGCTCTTGAAGATTCGGCAACGGGGGACACCAGGAATCATGCGCGCGCGAGTATCTCTCTCTCTCAACGTCGCTTCGAGATAGGTTCCGCTTCTTGCTGTTAGTTTTAAAGAAAAAAAGACGTTCGGGAACGTCGAAACTTACCTTATTCAAATAGAATACCGAACGTTCGCCGATTCGAGCTCTTATTCTCGATTGCCGAACGTCATGCTTGTGGCTTGCCCCACGCGACAAACGACCGCTTTCGCCACCGTGCCGCTTTTTCGGCTGGCAAGCAACGTGCAAGGCAGACGATGCGCTGCTGCTGGAGCAAGAGGATCGGCTCTTTCGGCAAACGGCGTCATCGTTTGATCTTTACTTTCTCATCTTGCCGCGCCAGTTAGTTGCATCGATTTGTTTAGCAGCAGATTGCAAGAATTAAAAGGGATAGCGCGAACGCAGTCCCCACTAACAGAAATTATACGACCGAGTTATCCACATTTGGGATAATCGCAGGGGTCAACCCGGCCGAAGTGCAATGGCCGGGCCTCGCCCTGGGCCCACCGCCTACGTGATCACGGTGAAGACCCTCGTCAGGTAAGTATGACTTGCTTCGGCCGTTGGGCAGCTGGTCTTGATCAGCGCTCTGTTCCAAGCTTGTGGTTTTCCACATCCAAAAGAGAAGAAGAGAAACGAAAGACGATCAAACGATAAGCATACCCACCGATGGTGGGAGTGGGCCGAACCCGGAGGTACTGCAATACCGGGACAACCCTTGGGCGCGACAAAGCAAGCTTTGATCGGCGCCCTCTGTTCAAACATACGATTAATACAAGAGCCCAGCGATGCTGGGCGTCCCAGGTATTAAACTGAGAAGAACAGATACTACACTTTTTTTTTTCTTTTTTTTTTTTTTTTTGTAATAGGTCGAATTAAATTGCAAAGTAAGAGAAACGAAAAAAAAGAAAAATAAAAAACAAGGGTTTTACAGCAGAAAATTGTTGTTTTGAAAAATGTCAAGTTTTGTATAAGTGAAGTTTTTATTGAGTTTTTTAGCAAGTTTGATTTGTTTTGTCCAATTCAAGGGAAACGAATAACCACAAACATATAGTCAACAGGAGTAAATTGCGGAAAGTTGTTCAGTGCATTGTTGGCAGATATGCGTTTTGTTGGTTTTGACAAGCCAGTAAGTGGTGCATTGAAGAGAGTCCGATTGGGTTGTTTTGTTATCCGGTTATGCCAATTACCAGCCCGAACGTAAACAACCAAATGTGGGTAAGTTGCAAATATAGTTCAATACCAAGTTCCGGATTTGCATATCGTCCATATTGAATAGGCAATGGTTGGTGCAATTGGAAACATTCAGTTTTGTTGCGTTTATTTTCAGCATATCAGAGTTGAAACCAGGTTGGTACACAATTTCTCGGATGTACATTGTGATTGATATTAAAAGGCATATTATGGTGCAATGAAGAAAATCCGGATACGTTGTTTTGTAACCAGATTGTCACCATTACGCATCCCCAGGATCCATTTTATCCAAAGTTAGTTTTTCCATATTGTGTCAGGTTCAGAGACCGACGATTTTGCATTCAGTGGTATCTTTTCATCAGATGGGAGTTTGATTTCGTTTTGTTTTCGTTGAATGAAAGAAATCATATACGGAACAGGTTCAATTTGTTTCCCGAACACAGTTGACCATCACCCGGTACCGATGCCAAAGCACGCACACAAAGCATGATACAACAATTACATCAAATACGTATTAGCACATGCAAAAAAGAAACAAAACAGACATAGTGTTAGCAATTTAAGAGTATTACCAACTAAGTGAACAGTAAACAACATTACGTCGGGTTTTCAACTCTACAACTGAGAAGCAGTTTGTATTGGTTTAGGAAGAAAACAGCTATAGTTTCAGCGACAGTCAAGGAAAAAGATTTCTTTTAGCAGAGGAAGAAAAACCCTTAATCTGTTTTCAGTAAAAAAAAAACAAAAAACTATTATTAAAGGGTAGTTGTGTGCTGCTCAGTAATCGATTTGGAGCGCTTAGAAACGTGCAGTAAGGTTAGGAGTAGTGCTCAAGAGTTAGCCATTATAGCTAAGTTTCACCTAGCTGAGAGAGAAAGTGTTCTGATCTCATCCAGAATGACCAGATGAGTGAGACCGAGAGCTATCTTGATTATTCACAAGAGGTCAGATTGGTTAGCTTCCAAAGCAACCAAAGACTATCCATTGTAGTGTAGAGCATGATGATATGTTAAGAGAGGAACTTGTAGTTTATGGCTCAAATATGCTTAGTAGCTAAGAAACAAGAGAGAAGAAAGTGCCTGTAGACATGGTCTGGTCGATGCTTTTAGTCATGGAAGACTGCTTGCGTTCGAGCAAGTATGCTTTGGCAGGTTGCGTTTATGAAGGATTCAGTCTTCTTTAGTAGTTGGTTTGAAGCGTCATATCGAAGTTTCTCTTCCAGGATGATTTCGCGATATGTTGCTATGGACTTTAAGATCAAAGGTTTTAGACTTTCTGGTTGTTGACAGACATTATATAGAACAGTTGATTTTGTTAGGATTACTTGAGTTTGAGTTTTTTGTCGAAGGCAGTCTTGCAGTTTGTAAAGAATTCGGCGAGAAATTGGGCATTCATAAAAAACATGCCTTGTGACGTCGTTGGGACTGGAGCAAAATTTGCAGCTGTTAATTCGTTTTCCTCCGTTTGAAAGATCTCGAATATTGTGGGTGGCATTAAATCTCCCAAAGAAAAATCCAGAGTGGGCAACTTTGTAGGTAGTTTCTTTTTGTTTGTTGGATAGACTCTTGTAGTTTTTCGAGAGTAGCAGTATTTCGGACCAGGAACAAGGTTGCAAGCGGCCGTTTAGTTTCGGGAGTTCACAAGGCGTCGAGTTCAAAAACGTATGGTATAATTGCTTGTGCGTGATTTCTTGCCATTGGTCCACTGGCACTGCGCATTGTCGGAATAGGCTTAGCAATTGTTTCCAATCTTTATTTGGTTCGGGTCTGTGTGGTCTGCAGTTTGAGAAGAGTCCTGGGCGCCAAGTGCGGCAGTGATAGCTAAGGTTATACAGGCCATAAGTTGTCCAGAAAAAGTCAGGCTGGTGGTCGGACATTAAGACTTTAGTGCGGCTTGCAAAGGCCGCATTTGTCCAAGATGTCACGCACGGCATGCCAATTCCTCCGTGCTGAGGGATTTTGGAAAGGATACTTCGGCTTACAGGCTCCAGTTTGAGAGGAGCCCAAAGAAATTTGTGCAGGATTTTCGTTATAAGCTTCTGTGTGCTTACGGGGCAAATGAAGATACGAGACATGAGGGTAATATGCGGCAACAGAAGAGTTTTGATCAGATTTAGTTTGCCAAACATTGTGAGGTTGCGGCTTCGGTGCGCGTCAGCAATCGATTTGAGCACTGCTGTCGTGTTGGACCAGTTTTTCTTGTCTGAGGCACCTGTCAGAGAGAAATAAATACCAAGGAGTTTTGCTTCGTTTACGCGTTTAGTGTCTGGCAGCTGCTTTCTGATTTCATTTGCGAGAACATTGCTATTAGACATCAAAGTGGTTTTTTTAGAATTCAGTTTTAGGTTTGAGAATTGAGAGAAGGTATTGATAACTTGCAGGGCTGGTCCTACTTCCTGCTTGTTACTGAGAAGGAGGGTTGTGTCGTCTGCGTACTGCTGTAATTTAAGTGTTGTTTTCTCAAGTGACACACCATGAATGTGAGGAGATGCAAGAAACTTTTTAGCTAGAACGTCAGTAGCCAAAGCAAAGAGTAGCATACTCAATGGGCAGCCTTGTCGTATGCCGGTGGAAATAGGAATACGTTCAGTGAGGGAGCGATTGACTAAAATTTGCGCGTGAGTGTCGTGCAGAATAATCGCCGTCCATTTTACAAGGTCTGTGGGAAGGTTGATATGCTTCATTACAGCCAAGATGAACGAATGGGATACTTTGTCAAAGGCTTTTGAGAAGTCAATCTGAAGTACAGCCAAAGGATGCTTGATGTCGTTTGAGTAGTCGATGGCAGACTTTATGTTTAAGAGGACATTGTGAAGATGCCTTCCTTTTATTGCTGCCTGTTGCGTCGCTGAGATGTACTCTGAGAGGATGGAGGTCAGTCGATTAGCCAAAATTTTGGTCAGAATTTTGTAATCACAGTTGAGAAGAGAAATGGGGCGCCAGTTGCTTATGTTTGTGCTTTTGCCAGATTTGGGGATGAGCTTAATTATGCCTGTCTTGTGGGATGCTGGGGCACAATTTCGGAGGTACATGTTGTTATACAATTGATGGAGAATCGGAGTGAGTTGTTGTTGGAAAGTTTTGTAGAACTTCGGCGTGAGTCCATCGCTGCCAGGTGAAGTGTTAGGAGTGAGATCATTTATAGCCAATTTGATTTCATCTTGTGTGATTAGGTGTGGTGTATCATCGTGTTGTTGTGGTAAGGCGGGTACGTCTGAGAGATATTCTTCAAAGTTTTGAGAAGCTGTTTGCGAGGGATCATTCCATCTTGCCTTGAAGTGTTGAGTTATGTGTTCCTTTATTTCCAGGGGATTTGTGGTTGCGGGGGCATTGTCTCTTGTTTGAAGAGCCGAGATTAGCGTTTTTTGTTGTTGATTTTTTTCAGATTGGAAAAAGCGTTTCGTTGGGGTTTCTGTGTCGTCTGGAATTTTGGAACGAGAACGGATAAAGGCCCCATTTTCTTCGTGCTTGTGGACTTGTCTAAGCTTTTCGAGTAAAATGGGGACTTGCTCAGGACTCGCAGTTTTTAGTTGTTGGTGCAGCGTTAGTTTTCTGTTTTTGAATATTTGTGAATGGAAGAATTTGATTTCCTGAAAAAGCTGTTTGGTTTGAAGTTTAAAGTCGTCCCACCAACGTATTGGATCTGCAAATCTCATCGTTTTTTTTAGCCCTTTTTCAAGAAGAACGTCAAATCTGGCTTGATTGGTTTTTTTCAAAAGAAGAGAATCATTCAGCTTCCAGAGAGGTGTCGTTGGGATTTGGATCATAGTGTCAAACTGGAGACGAATAAGAGGAGCAAAGTTGTGATCAGAGAAGGTGAGAGGAAAGTGAGTTGCTTCGATCAGCTTATGTTGCAAGACAGCAGGTAAGTATATCCTGTCTAATCTAGACGCTGTGTTGTGTCGTATGTATGTAAATGATTTGGACTGGGGGTTGAGGCAACGAAAACTGTCTTTGAGGTTTTTTCGCCGTAAAAAGTTTTGTATTGTATAGAAGTCGTCACTTTTAACCAGGGGGCAGTGGCATCGATTTGGCAAAGCACCATATTGAAGTCACCAATTAGCAAAAGGAAGTCATAGGCTTCCTCCTGAATGCGTTCCTCAAGGAGTTCAAGCAATTGACTGCGTTGTTTTCTCCGGCGGGTGTTTGTAGTATTTCGGAGCAAAATAGCTGTACCGCTTTTAAAGTGATGGTTTGCTTGCTCCATTGAAGGTGCATTAGGAAAAAGGGCTAAATCGCAAAGATTGAGATAAGGCTTAATTTTACTTAGGTCCACACGATGGGTTTCTTGTAAAAAGAGTATGTCCAGTTTTTGTTCATTGAAAAGTTTTGTAACGTCTGGTACAGAGTTATTGAAACTGTTGATGTTTGCTGAGGCAATGGTGAGAACTTGAATTCCGCTGGATTGACTTAGGCCCTCCATTGATGTTAATTCAGTTAAGAAAAATTAGTAGAGAGGGGTCGTGGAGGGTTTCTTACGCGAGCTTGACTTATTCATGTGGCCCACCTTTAAAGGGGGGGTCGAACCAGATGGGCTATTGTTACTCTGCTTTCTCTTCTTTTTTTTGACAGAGACAGTCCGGAAGCCCTCTTTACTACCGCGTTGATAGAGGGAAGGCGCACCGTTACGGCCAGTAAAGTTTTGTGCCTCCTTGTGACTGGGGGCCTTGTCGATGTGGGTCTTGTTGTCATCGTCATCTGATGAACTATCAGAAAACAGAGAAGAGGTGGGTGTCAGACGACTTTCAGGGTGTTTCAGAAAGAGCTGGCTCAAGTCAGGAGTTGAATTTGTATCGTTGGCAGCGGGTGGGGGTTGAATAAGAGTATCGCTTGTCTGTTGTGTGAGTGCTGAATGAGGGTGGGAAGGTGTGTGTGGTTGTAACGTGTATGTTTTGTCTTGTGTCTCCTCTGGTTCGGATTCAAGGGGTGAAGATTTGACTTTGGGTTGTTCCTCAGGCAGCGACTCAGACTTTTGGTCAACAGAAGATTGGATTGTGTTTTGATTTTTATGATCTTCACAAGCTTCGTTCTTATCATTTTGAAGAGGCAAGGAGGACTCAATAATTTGCAGGGACTGGGAGGTATTACCCCTTTCCTGATAAGTAGGCGGTTGGTCTGTACTCCGCGATTTTTGGTTTTTGTTGGTAACTACTAGATTATTCTGGGGTGGTTGTTCCAGTAGAGGATACTCAGTGTCAAAAGACTTAGCCGCTGCTGAGTAGGACAAATCACTTCGTACATGACCGGTTGTACGAGGCACCCGTGACTTGTTTTTACGGGGGCATGTCGATACAGTGTGTCCTTTATTCTTGCAGAAATTGCACCTGGGCATATTTGTTTCCCCTGGCTTCAGCACCATAACGGTATTGTTGTTGATAGTTATGTGGTCTGGTACAGCGTTAGGATTGTATTGGGAGATTTGAAGATGTAAGTAGGCATTGTGGAATTGTGGGAAAGATTTATGGCGGCCAAATGCAAAACGTTCTAATTTACCCCACCCATTATCTTCAACAAGCTGATTAAGGATTTGTGGCGTAACTTCGTGGCTGACAGGCCAGAGTGTAACAGTTTTGGGAGGGGGTTTGGGTTTTGAAAAGGAGATGAGTACAGTCTCATGCGTTGGACTATCTATTTCCTTGCTTATAGCATAGTTTAGCAAGAGATCTTTAATAATGGTTTCATTGTTGGGAGTGAAAGAAACTGAGTAAGTTTTTTCCTGCAAATTAACCGGGATAATTCCAAAGATTTGTTTAGATATAAGTGAGAAATGGCCCTCCTCAACAAAAAGCATTAAAAAGCTATTGAGATCAAACGGCGGCATGCGTTGAGAATTTGGCAATTCAATTTTGGCAATAAGCGTGCGATTTTCCGTGAAAGTTATCATGCTTGTTTACTCAAGGGTTTCTCGACCCAGGCACTATTTGTGACGCGCTGTTACGTCACGAGCCCAATGTCGCGTAACGAACAAGCCAAAATGGCGGCAATGCCGCTTCAATAGAAAACGTGGAAAGAAAAGTGTTAAAAAAACTGAAATATGGGTACTTTAACTGTGTAAAAGCCAGGAAAAAAAGTCTATTGTCAAGGACTTACCTCTGCAGCACACAACTACAAAACAAGAATGCTAAAAACAACTACCTTAACTGCCTAAAAAGGTCGTTAAAAATGACCTTTTAACACACCAAAACCTGAAAGTTGCCTTGTCTATGAAAGCTAAGCTAAACGAACCAAAACTTCAATTCTAAAAAAAAACTATTCGAAACCTCGTCTGTAACTGAAACTTTCTTGCTGTTTACTCCCTGTAACCGGATAAAGTAACAAAACACTAAAACGATAGGGAAGCTTCGTTTGGTCGGGCCATATGCCGGTCAGAGGCTTTCGTCAATCTTGTTGCTGGCTGCTCTTGGCAACCGGTCGGTAAAAAAAATAAATAAATAGATGAAAAAATCAATGAATAGATAAAGGAAAAAGAAGAAAATATTCGGGCGTTCCACAAAAGCCAGGTGAGTGAATAGGTCATTATTCCTGATAAGCGGTTTCGGGCAAAGCCAAAGTCACTGCGTGTCTTGTTAAATGAAAGATCAAGGCTATTGGAGAAAAAAAAAGAAGCTTTTCCCAAAGCGCCATACAGCAGCAAAGCAATGTGCAAAATAAATGCTGCCCGCCAGTTACTGCAGGCCAAGTTTTTCTGCGCGATTACAACACGAATGTGAGGTAAAGAAAGGAAAGGAATTCAACTTCGAAAGCATTTCGATTGCCTGCTGACAATGAAACTTGGTCGGGACTTTTGCCTTCCAGCAGACCAAGCACGAATATGACGGAAGCAAGAGCAGCTGGAAAGCTGATATTTTTGGCAAGAGATTTTTGCGTACAGTAGATAATGTATAGACGAGCAGAAAAGAGGCTCAGGAAAGGTTTTCGACCTGCAGCACACTCTTTCTTGACTCGGTTCAGAAAATCAACACAGTACGAAGGCCAGAGCCACGCAAGCAAGACCCTGAGCAAAAGAAAGTTGCACGTTTTGCATGCTGCTCTTGAAGATTCGGCAACGGGGGACACCAGGAATCATGCGCGCGCGAGTATCTCTCTCTCTCAACGTCGCTTCGAGATAGGTTCCGCTTCTTGATGTTAGTTTTAAAGAAAAAAAGACGTTCGGGAACGTCGAAACTTACCTTATTCAAATAGAATACCGAACGTTCGCCGATTCGAGCTCTTATTCTCGATTGCCGAACGTCATGCTTGTGGCTTGCCCCACGCGACAAACGACCGCTTTCGCCACCGTGCCGCTTTTTCGGCTGGCAAGCAACGTGCAAGGCAGACGATGCGCTGCTGCTGGAGCAAGAGGATCGGCTCTTTCGGCAAACGGCGTCATCGTTTGATCTTTACTTTCTCATCTTGCCGCGCCAGTTAGTTGCATCGATTTGTTTAGCAGCAGATTGCAAGAATTAAAAGGGATAGCGCGAACGCAGTCCCCACTAACAGAAATTATACGACCGAGTTATCCACATTTGGGATAATCGCAGGGGTCAACCCGGCCGAAGTGCAATGGCCGGGCCTCGCCCTGGGCCCACCGCCTACGTGATCACGGTGAAGACCCTCGTCAGGTAAGTATGACTTGCTTCGGCCGTTGGGCAGCTGGTCTTGATCAGCGCTCTGTTCCAAGCTTGTGGTTTTCCACATCCAAAAGAGAAGAAGAGAAACGAAAGACGATCAAACGATAAGCATACCCACCGATGGTGGGAGTGGGCCGAACCCGGAGGTACTGCAATACCGGGACAACCCTTGGGCGCGACAAAGCAAGCTTTGATCGGCGCCCTCTGTTCAAACATACGATTAATACAAGAGCCCAGCGATGCTGGGCGTCCCAGGTATTAAACTGAGAAGAACAGATACTACACTTTTTTTTTTTTTTTTTGTAATAGGTCGAATTAAATTGCAAAGTAAGAGAAACGAAAAAAAAGAAAAATAAAAAACAAGGGTTTTACAGCAGAAAATTGTTGTTTTGAAAAATGTCAAGTTTTGTATAAGTGAAGTTTTTATTGAGTTTTTTAGCAAGTTTGATTTGTTTTGTCCAATTCAAGGGAAACGAATAACCACAAACATATAGTCAACAGGAGTAAATTGCGGAAAGTTGTTCAGTGCATTGTTGGCAGATATGCGTTTTGTTGG
Organism: Trididemnum nubilum; assembly: GCA_963965965.1. Lineage (NCBI taxonomy): Eukaryota > Metazoa > Chordata > Ascidiacea > Aplousobranchia > Didemnidae > Trididemnum > Trididemnum nubilum. The sequence continues at coordinate 10,424,075 of OZ014487.1, forward strand.
TTTTGACAAGCCAGTAAGTGGTGCATTGAAGAGAGTCCGATTGGGTTGTTTTGTTATCCGGTTATGCCAATTACCAGCCCGAACGTAAACAACCAAATGTGGGTAAGTTGCAAATATAGTTCAATACCAAGTTCCGGATTTGCATATCGTCCATATTGAATAGGCAATGGTTGGTGCAATTGGAAACATTCAGTTTTGTTGCGTTTATTTTCAGCATATCAGAGTTGAAACCAGGTTGGTACACAATTTCTCGGATGTACATTGTGATTGATATTAAAAGGCATATTATGGTGCAATGAAGAAAATCCGGATACGTTGTTTTGTAACCAGATTGTCACCATTACGCATCCCCAGGATCCATTTTATCCAAAGTTAGTTTTTCCATATTGTGTCAGGTTCAGAGACCGACGATTTTGCATTCAGTGGTATCTTTTCATCAGATGGGAGTTTGATTTCGTTTTGTTTTCGTTGAATGAAAGAAATCATATACGGAACAGGTTCAATTTGTTTCCCGAACACAGTTGACCATCACCCGGTACCGATGCCAAAGCACGCACACAAAGCATGATACAACAATTACATCAAATACGTAGTAGCACATGCAAAAAAGAAACAAAACAGACATAGTGTTAGCAATTTAAGAGTATTACCAACTAAGTGAACAGTAAACAACATTACGTCGGGTTTTCAACTCTACAACTGAGAAGCAGTTTGTATTGGTTTAGGAAGAAAACAGCTATAGTTTCAGCGACAGTCAAGGAAAAAGATTTCTTTTAGCAGAGGAAGAAAAACCCTTAATCTGTTTTCAGTAAAAAAAAAACAAAAAACTATTATTAAAGGGTAGTTGTGTGCTGCTCAGTAATCGATTTGGAGCGCTTAGAAACGTGCAGTAAGGTTAGGAGTAGTGCTCAAGAGTTAGCCATTATAGCTAAGTTTCACCTAGCTGAGAGAGAAAGTGTTCTGATCTCATCCAGAATGACCAGATGAGTGAGACCGAGAGCTATCTTGATTATTCACAAGAGGTCAGATTGGTTAGCTTCCAAAGCAACCAAAGACTATCCATTGTAGTGTAGAGCATGATGATATGTTAAGAGAGGAACTTGTAGTTTATGGCTCAAATATGCTTAGTAGCTAAGAAACAAGAGAGAAGAAAGTGCCTGTAGACATGGTCTGGTCGATGCTTTTAGTCATGGAAGACTGCTTGCGTTCGAGCAAGTATGCTTTGGCAGGTTGCGTTTATGAAGGATTCAGTCTTCTTTAGTAGTTGGTTTGAAGCGTCATATCGAAGTTTCTCTTCCAGGATGATTTCGCGATATGTTGCTATGGACTTTAAGATCAAAGGTTTTAGACTTTCTGGTTGTTGACAGACATTATATAGAACAGTTGATTTTGTTAGGATTACTTGAGTTTGAGTTTTTTGTCGAAGGCAGTCTTGCAGTTTGTAAAGAATTCGGCGAGAAATTGGGCATTCATAAAAAACATGCCTTGTGACGTCGTTGGGACTGGAGCAAAATTTGCAGCTGTTAATTCGTTTTCCTCCGTTTGAAAGATCTCGAATATTGTGGGTGGCATTAAATCTCCCAAAGAAAAATCCAGAGTGGGCAACTTTGTAGGTAGTTTCTTTTTGTTTGTTGGATAGACTCTTGTAGTTTTTCGAGAGTAGCAGTATTTCGGACCAGGAACAAGGTTGCAAGCGGCCGTTTAGTTTCGGGAGTTCACAAGGCGTCGAGTTCAAAAACGTATGGTATAATTGCTTGTGCGTGATTTCTTGCCATTGGTCCACTGGCACTGCGCATTGTCGGAATAGGCTTAGCAATTGTTTCCAATCTTTATTTGGTTCGGGTCTGTGTGGTCTGCAGTTTGAGAAGAGTCCTGGGCGCCAAGTGCGGCAGTGATAGCTAAGGTTATACAGGCCATAAGTTGTCCAGAAAAAGTCAGGCTGGTGGTCGGACATTAAGACTTTAGTGCGGCTTGCAAAGGCCGCATTTGTCCAAGATGTCACGCACGGCATGCCAATTCCTCCGTGCTGAGGGATTTTGGAAAGGATACTTCGGCTTACAGGCTCCAGTTTGAGAGGAGCCCAAAGAAATTTGTGCAGGATTTTCGTTATAAGCTTCTGTGTGCTTACGGGGCAAATGAAGATACGAGACATGAGGGTAATATGCGGCAACAGAAGAGTTTTGATCAGATTTAGTTTGCCAAACATTGTGAGGTTGCGGCTTCGGTGCGCGTCAGCAATCGATTTGAGCACTGCTGTCGTGTTGGACCAGTTTTTCTTGTCTGAGGCACCTGTCAGAGAGAAATAAATACCAAGGAGTTTTGCTTCGTTTACGCGTTTAGTGTCTGGCAGCTGCTTTCTGATTTCATTTGCGAGAACATTGCTATTAGACATCAAAGTGGTTTTTTTAGAATTCAGTTTTAGGTTTGAGAATTGAGAGAAGGTATTGATAACTTGCAGGGCTGGTCCTACTTCCTGCTTGTTACTGAGAAGGAGGGTTGTGTCGTCTGCGTACTGCTGTAATTTAAGTGTTGTTTTCTCAAGTGACACACCATGAATGTGAGGAGATGCAAGAAACTTTTTAGCTAGAACGTCAGTAGCCAAAGCAAAGAGTAGCATACTCAATGGGCAGCCTTGTCGTATGCCGGTGGAAATAGGAATACGTTCAGTGAGGGAGCGATTGACTAAAATTTGCGCGTGAGTGTCGTGCAGAATAATCGCCGTCCATTTTACAAGGTCTGTGGGAAGGTTGATATGCTTCATTACAGCCAAGATGAACGAATGGGATACTTTGTCAAAGGCTTTTGAGAAGTCAATCTGAAGTACAGCCAAAGGATGCTTGATGTCGTTTGAGTAGTCGATGGCAGACTTTATGTTTAAGAGGACATTGTGAAGATGCCTTCCTTTTATTGCTGCCTGTTGCGTCGCTGAGATGTACTCTGAGAGGATGGAGGTCAGTCGATTAGCCAAAATTTTGGTCAGAATTTTGTAATCACAGTTGAGAAGAGAAATGGGGCGCCAGTTGCTTATGTTTGTGCTTTTGCCAGATTTGGGGATGAGCTTAATTATGCCTGTCTTGTGGGATGCTGGGGCACAATTTCGGAGGTACATGTTGTTATACAATTGATGGAGAATCGGAGTGAGTTGTTGTTGGAAAGTTTTGTAGAACTTCGGCGTGAGTCCATCGCTGCCAGGTGAAGTGTTAGGAGTGAGATCATTTATAGCCAATTTGATTTCATCTTGTGTGATTAGGTGTGGTGTATCATCGTGTTGTTGTGGTAAGGCGGGTACGTCTGAGAGATATTCTTCAAAGTTTTGAGAAGCTGTTTGCGAGGGATCATTCCATCTTGCCTTGAAGTGTTGAGTTATGTGTTCCTTTATTTCCAGGGGATTTGTGGTTGCGGGGGCATTGTCTCTTGTTTGAAGAGCCGAGATTAGCGTTTTTTGTTGTTGATTTTTTTCAGATTGGAAAAAGCGTTTCGTTGGGGTTTCTGTGTCGTCTGGAATTTTGGAACGAGAACGGATAAAGGCCCCATTTTCTTCGTGCTTGTGGACTTGTCTAAGCTTTTCGAGTAAAATGGGGACTTGCTCAGGACTCGCAGTTTTTAGTTGTTGGTGCAGCGTTAGTTTTCTGTTTTTGAATATTTGTGAATGGAAGAATTTGATTTCCTGAAAAAGCTGTTTGGTTTGAAGTTTAAAGTCGTCCCACCAACGTATTGGATCTGCAAATCTCATCGTTTTTTTTAGCCCTTTTTCAAGAAGAACGTCAAATCTGGCTTGATTGGTTTTTTTCAAAAGAAGAGAATCATTCAGCTTCCAGAGAGGTGTCGTTGGGATTTGGATCATAGTGTCAAACTGGAGACGAATAAGAGGAGCAAAGTTGTGATCAGAGAAGGTGAGAGGAAAGTGAGTTGCTTCGATCAGCTTATGTTGCAAGACAGCAGGTAAGTATATCCTGTCTAATCTAGACGCTGTGTTGTGTCGTATGTATGTAAATGATTTGGACTGGGGGTTGAGGCAACGAAAACTGTCTTTGAGGTTTTTTCGCCGTAAAAAGTTTTGTATTGTATAGAAGTCGTCACTTTTAACCAGGGGGCAGTGGCATCGATTTGGCAAAGCACCATATTGAAGTCACCAATTAGCAAAAGGAAGTCATAGGCTTCCTCCTGAATGCGTTCCTCAAGGAGTTCAAGCAATTGACTGCGTTGTTTTCTCCGGCGGGTGTTTGTAGTATTTCGGAGCAAAATAGCTGTACCGCTTTTAAAGTGATGGTTTGCTTGCTCCATTGAAGGTGCATTAGGAAAAAGGGCTAAATCGCAAAGATTGAGATAAGGCTTAATTTTACTTAGGTCCACACGATGGGTTTCTTGTAAAAAGAGTATGTCCAGTTTTTGTTCATTGAAAAGTTTTGTAACGTCTGGTACAGAGTTATTGAAACTGTTGATGTTTGCTGAGGCAATGGTGAGAACTTGAATTCCGCTGGATTGACTTAGGCCCTCCATTGATGTTAATTCAGTTAAGAAAAATTAGTAGAGAGGGGTCGTGGAGGGTTTCTTACGCGAGCTTGACTTATTCATGTGGCCCACCTTTAAAGGGGGGGTCGAACCAGATGGGCTATTGTTACTCTGCTTTCTCTTCTTTTTTTTGACAGAGACAGTCCGGAAGCCCTCTTTACTACCGCGTTGATAGAGGGAAGGCGCACCGTTACGGCCAGTAAAGTTTTGTGCCTCCTTGTGACTGGGGGCCTTGTCGATGTGGGTCTTGTTGTCATCGTCATCTGATGAACTATCAGAAAACAGAGAAGAGGTGGGTGTCAGACGACTTTCAGGGTGTTTCAGAAAGAGCTGGCTCAAGTCAGGAGTTGAATTTGTATCGTTGGCAGCGGGTGGGGGTTGAATAAGAGTATCGCTTGTCTGTTGTGTGAGTGCTGAATGAGGGTGGGAAGGTGTGTGTGGTTGTAACGTGTATGTTTTGTCTTGTGTCTCCTCTGGTTCGGATTCAAGGGGTGAAGATTTGACTTTGGGTTGTTCCTCAGGCAGCGACTCAGACTTTTGGTCAACAGAAGATTGGATTGTGTTTTGATTTTTATGATCTTCACAAGCTTCGTTCTTATCATTTTGAAGAGGCAAGGAGGACTCAATAATTTGCAGGGACTGGGAGGTATTACCCCTTTCCTGATAAGTAGGCGGTTGGTCTGTACTCCGCGATTTTTGGTTTTTGTTGGTAACTACTAGATTATTCTGGGGTGGTTGTTCCAGTAGAGGATACTCAGTGTCAAAAGACTTAGCCGCTGCTGAGTAGGACAAATCACTTCGTACATGACCGGTTGTACGAGGCACCCGTGACTTGTTTTTACGGGGGCATGTCGATACAGTGTGTCCTTTATTCTTGCAGAAATTGCACCTGGGCATATTTGTTTCCCCTGGCTTCAGCACCATAACGGTATTGTTGTTGATAGTTATGTGGTCTGGTACAGCGTTAGGATTGTATTGGGAGATTTGAAGATGTAAGTAGGCATTGTGGAATTGTGGGAAAGATTTATGGCGGCCAAATGCAAAACGTTCTAATTTACCCCACCCATTATCTTCAACAAGCTGATTAAGGATTTGTGGCGTAACTTCGTGGCTGACAGGCCAGAGTGTAACAGTTTTGGGAGGGGGTTTGGGTTTTGAAAAGGAGATGAGTACAGTCTCATGCGTTGGACTATCTATTTCCTTGCTTATAGCATAGTTTAGCAAGAGATCTTTAATAATGGTTTCATTGTTGGGAGTGAAAGAAACTGAGTAAGTTTTTTCCTGCAAATTAACCGGGATAATTCCAAAGATTTGTTTAGATATAAGTGAGAAATGGCCCTCCTCAACAAAAAGCATTAAAAAGCTATTGAGATCAAACGGCGGCATGCGTTGAGAATTTGGCAATTCAATTTTGGCAATAAGCGTGCGATTTTCCGTGAAAGTTATCATGCTTGTTTACTCAAGGGTTTCTCGACCCAGGCACTATTTGTGACGCGCTGTTACGTCACGAGCCCAATGTCGCGTAACGAACAAGCCAAAATGGCGGCAATGCCGCTTCAATAGAAAACGTGGAAAGAAAAGTGTTAAAAAAACTGAAATATGGGTACTTTAACTGTGTAAAAGCCAGGAAAAAAAGTCTATTGTCAAGGACTTACCTCTGCAGCACACAACTACAAAACAAGAATGCTAAAAACAACTACCTTAACTGCCTAAAAAGGTCGTTAAAAATGACCTTTTAACACACCAAAACCTGAAAGTTGCCTTGTTTATGAAAGCTAAGCTAAACGAACCAAAACTTCAATTCTAAAAAAAAACTATTCGAAACCTCGTCTGTAACTGAAACTTTCTTGCTGTTTACTCCCTGTAACCGGATAAAGTAACAAAACACTAAAACGATAGGGAAGCTTCGTTTGGTCGGGCCATATGCCGGTCAGAGGCTTTCGTCAATCTTGTTGCTGGCTGCTCTTGGCAACCGGTCGGTAAAAAAAATAAATAAATAGATGAAAAAATCAATGAATAGATAAAGGAAAAAGAAGAAAATATTCGGGCGTTCCACAAAAGCCAGGTGAGTGAATAGGTCATTATTCCTGATAAGCGGTTTCGGGCAAAGCCAAAGTCACTGCGTGTCTTGTTAAATGAAAGATCAAGGCTATTGGAGAAAAAAAAAGAAGCTTTTCCCAAAGCGCCATACAGCAGCAAAGCAATGTGCAAAATAAATGCTGCCCGCCAGTTACTGCAGGCCAAGTTTTTCTGCGCGATTACAACACGAATGTGAGGTAAAGAAAGGAAAGGAATTCAACTTCGAAAGCATTTCGATTGCCTGCTGACAATGAAACTTGGTCGGGACTTTTGCCTTCCAGCAGACCAAGCACGAATATGACGGAAGCAAGAGCAGCTGGAAAGCTGATATTTTTGGCAAGAGATTTTTGCGTACAGTAGATAATGTATAGACGAGCAGAAAAGAGGCTCAGGAAAGGTTTTCGACCTGCAGCACACTCTTTCTTGACTCGGTTCAGAAAATCAACACAGTACGAAGGCCAGAGCCACGCAAGCAAGACCCTGAGCAAAAGAAAGTTGCACGTTTTGCATGCTGCTCTTGAAGATTCGGCAACGGGGGACACACCAGGAATCATGCGCGCGCGAGTATCTCTCTCTCTCAACGTCGCTTCGAGATAGGTTCCGCTTCTTGCTGTTAGTTTTAAAGAAAAAAAGACGTTCGGGAACGTCGAAACTTACCTTATTCAAATAGAATACCGAACGTTCGCCGATTCGAGCTCTTATTCTCGATTGCCGAACGTCATGCTTGTGGCTTGCCCCACGCGACAAACGACCGCTTTCGCCACCGTGCCGCTTTTTCGGCTGGCAAGCAACGTGCAAGGCAGACGATGCGCTGCTGCTGGAGCAAGAGGATCGGCTCTTTCGGCAAACGGCGTCATCGTTTGATCTTTACTTTCTCATCTTGCCGCGCCAGTTAGTTGCATCGATTTGTTTAGCAGCAGATTGCAAGAATTAAAAGGGATAGCGCGAACGCAGTCCCCACTAACAGAAATTATACGACCGAGTTATCCACATTTGGGATAATCGCAGGGGTCAACCCGGCCGAAGTGCAATGGCCGGGCCTCGCCCTGGGCCCACCGCCTACGTGATCACGGTGAAGACCCTCGTCAGGTAAGTATGACTTGCTTCGGCCGTTGGGCAGCTGGTCTTGATCAGCGCTCTGTTCCAAGCTTGTGGTTTTCCACATCCAAAAGAGAAGAAGAGAAACGAAAGACGATCAAACGATAAGCATACCCACCGATGGTGGGAGTGGGCCGAACCCGGAGGTACTGCAATACCGGGACAACCCTTGGGCGCGACAAAGCAAGCTTTGATCGGCGCCCTCTGTTCAAACATACGATTAATACAAGAGCCCAGCGATGCTGGGCGTCCCAGGTATTAAACTGAGAAGAACAGATACTACACTTTTTTTTTTTTTTTTTGTAATAGGTCGAATTAAATTGCAAAGTAAGAGAAACGAAAAAAAAGAAAAATAAAAAACAAGGGTTTTACAGCAGAAAATTGTTGTTTTGAAAAATGTCAAGTTTTGTATAAGTGAAGTTTTTATTGAGTTTTTTAGCAAGTTTGATTTGTTTTGTCCAATTCAAGGGAAACGAATAACCACAAACATATAGTCAACAGGAGTAAATTGCGGAAAGTTGTTCAGTGCATTGTTGGCAGATATGCGTTTTGTTGGTTTTGACAAGCCAGTAAGTGGTGCATTGAAGAGAGTCCGATTGGGTTGTTTTGTTATCCGGTTATGCCAATTACCAGCCCGAACGTAAACAACCAAATGTGGGTAAGTTGCAAATATAGTTCAATACCAAGTTCCGGATTTGCATATCGTCCATATTGAATAGGCAATGGTTGGTGCAATTGGAAACATTCAGTTTTGTTGCGTTTATTTTCAGCATATCAGAGTTGAAACCAGGTTGGTACACAATTTCTCGGATGTACATTGTGATTGATATTAAAAGGCATATTATGGTGCAATGAAGAAAATCCGGATACGTTGTTTTGTAACCAGATTGTCACCATTACGCATCCCCAGGATCCATTTTATCCAAAGTTAGTTTTTCCATATTGTGTCAGGTTCAGAGACCGACGATTTTGCATTCAGTGGTATCTTTTCATCAGATGGGAGTTTGATTTCGTTTTGTTTTCGTTGAATGAAAGAAATCATATACGGAACAGGTTCAATTTGTTTCCCGAACACAGTTGACCATCACCCGGTACCGATGCCAAAGCACGCACACAAAGCATGATACAACAATTACATCAAATACGTATTAGCACATGCAAAAAAGAAACAAAACAGACATAGTGTTAGCAATTTAAGAGTATTACCAACTAAGTGAACAGTAAACAACATTACGTCGGGTTTTCAACTCTACAACTGAGAAGCAGTTTGTATTGGTTTAGGAAGAAAACAGCTATAGTTTCAGCGACAGTCAAGGAAAAAGATTTCTTTTAGCAGAGGAAGAAAAACCCTTAATCTGTTTTCAGTAAAAAAAAAACAAAAAACTATTATTAAAGGGTAGTTGTGTGCTGCTCAGTAATCGATTTGGAGCGCTTAGAAACGTGCAGTAAGGTTAGGAGTAGTGCTCAAGAGTTAGCCATTATAGCTAAGTTTCACCTAGCTGAGAGAGAAAGTGTTCTGATCTCATCCAGAATGACCAGATGAGTGAGACCGAGAGCTATCTTGATTATTCACAAGAGGTCAGATTGGTTAGCTTCCAAAGCAACCAAAGACTATCCATTGTAGTGTAGAGCATGATGATATGTTAAGAGAGGAACTTGTAGTTTATGGCTCAAATATGCTTAGTAGCTAAGAAACAAGAGAGAAGAAAGTGCCTGTAGACATGGTCTGGTCGATGCTTTTAGTCATGGAAGACTGCTTGCGTTCGAGCAAGTATGCTTTGGCAGGTTGCGTTTATGAAGGATTCAGTCTTCTTTAGTAGTTGGTTTGAAGCGTCATATCGAAGTTTCTCTTCCAGGATGATTTCGCGATATGTTGCTATGGACTTTAAGATCAAAGGTTTTAGACTTTCTGGTTGTTGACAGACATTATATAGAACAGTTGATTTTGTTAGGATTACTTGAGTTTGAGTTTTTTGTCGAAGGCAGTCTTGCAGTTTGTAAAGAATTCGGCGAGAAATTGGGCATTCATAAAAAACATGCCTTGTGACGTCGTTGGGACTGGAGCAAAATTTGCAGCTGTTAATTCGTTTTCCTCCGTTTGAAAGATCTCGAATATTGTGGGTGGCATTAAATCTCCCAAAGAAAAATCCAGAGTGGGCAACTTTGTAGGTAGTTTCTTTTTGTTTGTTGGATAGACTCTTGTAGTTTTTCGAGAGTAGCAGTATTTCGGACCAGGAACAAGGTTGCAAGCGGCCGTTTAGTTTCGGGAGTTCACAAGGCGTCGAGTTCAAAAACGTATGGTATAATTGCTTGTGCGTGATTTCTTGCCATTGGTCCACTGGCACTGCGCATTGTCGGAATAGGCTTAGCAATTGTTTCCAATCTTTATTTGGTTCGGGTCTGTGTGGTCTGCAGTTTGAGAAGAGTCCTGGGCGCCAAGTGCGGCAGTGATAGCTAAGGTTATACAGGCCATAAGTTGTCCAGAAAAAGTCAGGCTGGTGGTCGGACATTAAGACTTTAGTGCGGCTTGCAAAGGCCGCATTTGTCCAAGATGTCACGCACGGCATGCCAATTCCTCCGTGCTGAGGGATTTTGGAAAGGATACTTCGGCTTACAGGCTCCAGTTTGAGAGGAGCCCAAAGAAATTTGTGCAGGATTTTCGTTATAAGCTTCTGTGTGCTTACGGGGCAAATGAAGATACGAGACATGAGGGTAATATGCGGCAACAGAAGAGTTTTGATCAGATTTAGTTTGCCAAACATTGTGAGGTTGCGGCTTCGGTGCGCGTCAGCAATCGATTTGAGCACTGCTGTCGTGTTGGACCAGTTTTTCTTGTCTGAGGCACCTGTCAGAGAGAAATAAATACCAAGGAGTTTTGCTTCGTTTACGCGTTTAGTGTCTGGCAGCTGCTTTCTGATTTCATTTGCGAGAACATTGCTATTAGACATCAAAGTGGTTTTTTTAGAATTCAGTTTTAGGTTTGAGAATTGAGAGAAGGTATTGATAACTTGCAGGGCTGGTCCTACTTCCTGCTTGTGACTGAGAAGGAGGGTTGTGTCGTCTGCGTACTGCTGTAATTTAAGTGTTGTTTTCTCAAGTGACACACCATGAATGTGAGGAGATGCAAGAAACTTTTTAGCTAGAACGTCAGTAGCCAAAGCAAAGAGTAGCATACTCAATGGGCAGCCTTGTCGTATGCCGGTGGAAATAGGAATACGTTCAGTGAGGGAGCGATTGACTAAAATTTGCGCGTGAGTGTCGTGCAGAATAATCGCCGTCCATTTTACAAGGTCTGTGGGAAGGTTGATATGCTTCATTACAGCCAAGATGAACGAATGGGATACTTTGTCAAAGGCTTTTGAGAAGTCAATCTGAAGTACAGCCAAAGGATGCTTGATGTCGTTTGAGTAGTCGATGGCAGACTTTATGTTTAAGAGGACATTGTGAAGATGCCTTCCTTTTATTGCTGCCTGTTGCGTCGCTGAGATGTACTCTGAGAGGATGGAGGTCAGTCGATTAGCCAAAATTTTGGTCAGAATTTTGTAATCACAGTTGAGAAGAGAAATGGGGCGCCAGTTGCTTATGTTTGTGCTTTTGCCAGATTTGGGGATGAGCTTAATTATGCCTGTCTTGTGGGATGCTGGGGCACAATTTCGGAGGTACATGTTGTTATACAATTGATGGAGAATCGGAGTGAGTTGTTGTTGGAAAGTTTTGTAGAACTTCGGCGTGAGTCCATCGCTGCCAGGTGAAGTGTTAGGAGTGAGATCATTTATAGCCAATTTGATTTCATCTTGAGTGATTAGGTGTGGTGTATTATCGTGTTGTTGTGGTAAGGCGGGTACGTCTGAAAGATATTCTTCAAAGTTTTGAGAAGCTGTTTGCGAGGGATCATTCCATCTTGCCTTGAAGTGTTGAGTTATGTGTTCCTTTATTTCCAGGGGATTTGTGGTTGCGGGGGCGTTGTCTCTTGTTTGAAGAGCCGAGATTAGCGTTCTTTGTTGTTGATTTTTTTCAGTTTGGAAAAAGCGTTTCGTTGGGGTTTCTGTGTCGTCTGGAATTTTGGAACGAGAACCGATAAAGGCCCCATTTTCTTCGTGCTTGTGGACTTGTCTAAGCTTTTCGAGTAAAATGGGGACTTGCTCGGGACTCGCAGTTTTTAGTTGTTGGTGCAGCGTTAGTTTTCTGTTTTTGAATATTTGTGAATGGAAGAATCCGATTTCCTGAAAAAGCTGTTTGGTTTGAAGTTTAAAGTCGTCCCACCAACGTATTGGATCGGGAAGCTTCGTTTGGTCGGGCCATATGCCGGTCAGAGGCTTTCGTCAATCTTGTTGCTGGCTGCTCTTGGCAACCGGTCGGTAAAAAAAATAAATAAATAGATGAAAAAATCAATGAATAGATAAAGGAAAAAGAAGAAAATATTCGGGCGTTCCACAAAAGCCAGGTGAGTGAATAGGTCATTATTCCTGATAAGCGGTTTCGGGCAAAGCCAAAGTCACTGCGTGTCTTGTTAAATGAAAGATCAAGGCTATTGGAGAAAAAAAAAAAAAGAAGCTTTTCCCAAAAGCGCCATACAGCAGCAAAGCAATGTGCAAAATAAATGCTGCCCGCCAGTTACTGCAGGCCAAGTTTTTCTGCGCGATTACAACACGAATGTGAGGTAAAGAAAGGAAAGGAATTCAACTTCGAAAGCATTTCGATTGCCTGCTGACAATGAAACTTGGTCGGGACTTTTGCCTTCCAGCAGACCAAGCACGAATATGACGGAAGCAAGAGCAGCTGGAAAGCTGATATTTTTGGCAAGAGATTTTTGCGTACAGTAGATAATGTATAGACGAGCAGAAAAGAGGCTCAGGAAAGGTTTTCGACCTGCAGCACACTCTTTCTTGACTCGGTTCAGAAAATCAACACAGTACGAAGGCCAGAGCCACGCAAGCAAGACCCTGAGCAAAAGAAAGTTGCACGTTTTGCATGCTGCTCTTGAAGATTCGGCAACGGGGGACACCAGGAATCATGCGCGCGCGAGTATCTCTCTCTCTCAACGTCGCTTCGAGATAGGTTCCGCTTCTTGCTGTTTGTTTTAAAGAAAAAAAGACGATTTTTATTGACAATACACCATTCTGTACACACACGTAGAGGAAAAAAAAAAAAATTTAAGGCATATTCAAATTTAGCGAAATCAAACAAATAAGAAAATTCGAATGTAACTAACACAATAAAAAATGAAGAACAAACTTAAAAAAAAAATGGAAACAGTGTGTAAATGGAGATCATCATGCGGTTCAATTTAAATAAGGGTTTCCAATTGTTGTATAAGTTCATGTTTCAGGTCCTTAAAGGTGTCGTGGTATCCCTGGTCTGCCTTTTTCATTTCCTTTCTTTCACGAATTGCACTATAATTATAGAGTCTTGCTAAAATAATTTTTTGACTAGGTTTTAAATTTTCCTTATCACTTTTTATCCGTAATTGCCAAATGGTGTAGTTAGTTATTGATAATAGGATTGTTATTTTTTCAGCAAAATTTGTGAAGTCATCATTAAGATAATAGTTAATCGGGAATAGTGGATTTAGAGAGTCTTTTTGTAAGTTCGTGATTTTTTTCAATATTATTTCAATTGTGTCCCAAGCTTTTTTTACTTCAATACAATTAACAAACAAATAAATTGCGGTGTCCTGGCCTTGGCGACATAAGGGGCAGGAATTGGGGTTTGGGTCTCGTCTTAGGGGTAGCAGGTTCCATAAAATTCTATAATTGAATGTTTTAATATAGTTCGGGAGGATGGGGTGATGGGCCAAGAGCCAGCGTTGGCGATTCATTTGTTTAGATTTTGTGTTTGGGTAATCAGGATTTGCGATAATGCGGCGATATATTGGACGTAGTTTGCCTTTCAGCATCTCAGGGAGTGTGATTTTGTACTTTTTAAGTATTTCGATTGCATGCTTATAAAACGGGGAAGGGGAATCTCGGTGTGGTAAATTGTTGAGTGTTTTCAGGTCGAAAATTCTTGACAAGTGGCGTCCAGCTTCATATTCGATTATGTACGTATGGGTATTAAAAGGCAAAAATTGGTCACGAGTTTTGAAGTATTCAAAGAGATTACGAATATAAAATAAATCACAATAAATCTGTGGATTCGGATAATTTATGCCACCATCAATTGTCGCACGTTGGAATTTTTCCATTGATAAGTTCACACTGTGATTGTCCACCAAGTAATTTAGGAAAAGAAATTCGACAGTCCGCTGGGAGGCAGTATTCAGCGGATACGTAGAAGCAGTGTAAGTGATTTGTGGCAAGAGCTTCGATTTGGCCAGAACAGCTTTGGCTTGCCATGTTTGAAATGGAGCTGTGATAAATTTTTTTTCTTGACGTATTTTTTCGATTGGTTCTTGCCAAATTAATTTAGAATTTACCATGCCAATTTGTGTGCCCAGTACTTTGATTGTTTTATTAGCCCAATTGATTGTTGGAAGACCTGTATTCTGGTTACTGCAATTGATTTTAAGCCCATTTGTTTTTTGTTTATTTAAATTTAATCCAGATGCTTTTGCGAATTTTTCAATCAGCTCAAATGTTTTCTCTACAGAACGTTTGCTCCTTAAAGTGAGCGTTAAATCGTCAGCATAACTTGGGCATTTAATATTTTGATATTTGCCAACACCTAGTCCTTGGATGGCCGTAGTCTGATTGATAGCTGCGGCCATGGGTTCAACAGATAATAAAAATAAATACAAGCTTAGTGGGTCGCCCTGTCGGACGCCTTTTCGTATGATGACTTTTTCGGATTGAAATCCATTTATTAAAATTTGGGTGGAGGCGTTGTAATTTAATTTTTGGATGGTTTCAATAAATTTATGAGGAAACCCATTTTTTGTAACACAAGGTATAGCCAGGAATGATCGACAGAGTCAAACGCTTTTTTGAAATCGATTGATACGAGAAAGGCCTCACTCTTATTTTGGGTGGCAGTCTAGTATAGGTCTCGCAATAAAGTTGTTGCGGTCGATATCTGGCTGCCAGGTTTTGCATATTGATGTTCTTGGACAACGTTTCCAATTGTTAATTTCAGTCGATTAGCTAAAATTTTGGAAAATATTTTCAAATCGTAGTTTAATAGGGAGATTGGTCTGTAATTGCCAAATTGTTCCTTATCCCCTTTTTTATGTATTAGAGACAAATATCCCGATTTGAGCTTTTCGTTTATTCCAGGTGCAGCATAAAGGTTTGATAATAATAATGTTATTTCCGTTTTAATTACCTGCCAGCATTCTTGGTAAAACTCAATGGTTAAGCCATCTGGGCCAGGGGCCTTGCCCCTTGACATGCTAGAAATCGCGCGTTCTATTTCTTCCACGTTAATGTCCTCTTCTAGATCCTGTTTTTGTTGATTGGAAATTTTTCTGTTAATGAAGTTTAGGAAAAAAGTTTGTTCGAGGTTTGATGTGTCATCTTTCTGGTACAATTTGGAATAGAAAGTTTTTGCAACGTTTAAAATGTCGCCAGGGGAAGACTTTTGGATTCCCTGATCATCCACTAATTTTGTGATTATAGTTTGTTCTCTGTTTTTTAAGAACATTTTGAAAAATTCCTTTGTTGAGAAGTTACTCGAATATTGATAAACTTCTTGATTTTTGATCAATTTCTTTTTGGTTTCTGCAATTTGCAGTGTAGAAAGGGATTTTTTGGCGTTTAAATAAGCTTGATTGTTTTGAATCGAATTAGGATGATTAGCTAAATTGTTTAATTGTTGTTTCAGATTATTCTCTATTGCCAATCGTTCATTTTTCAAACGTACTGAGTGTTGGATAACTAATTTCTTAATTCGTAATTTCGTATCTAGCCACCATGAGGCGATGTTTGAAGTAGCGCATTTTGATTTCCAACAAGTCCATTTTTGTTGAAAGATTTCTAGAAATTTTTCATCATGATACACTGAAGCGTTGTTTTTCCAATAGCCTTTTCCACGAGGTAAGGGTAATGGTATTTCGAATTGAGTGATGACTGTTTCGTGGTCTGTAAATTGATTAGGTAAAACTGCAACAGAGGTCAATTTGATGTCACTGCTGACGTAGATTTTGTCGATTCTAGATTTGGTGCTTTTTGAGCAAAACGTAAATTTTGCATCAAAACAATCAAGCTTTTTGTGGGAATCTAAAAGGTTACAGAGTTCAACTAATTCGCTCAATTGTTTGGATTCCGTGAGACTGCTCCTTTTTGCGGGCAACCGGTCACGGGTTGGATCCTCTACGCAGTTAAAATCGCCGCATAGAACTATAGGCAAATTTGGATTTACATAATTGTATAATTGTTCAAAGAAATTTTCTCTCTTGTTTTTTGAATAGGCCGCGGTATATCCATAAATATTTATAAGTTGAAATTTAAAAGTATCGCAATAAATTTCGGACGTTAAAATCCGACCATCGCTGTCTTCTTGACTGGGACCAAATTTTAAAAGTGGTTGGTTCAAAAGAATAGCTGTGCCAGAGTCGGCTTTTTTTGTATTTGCATTCGAGTTAAATATTGCTTGATCTGTCGACCATTCAGTGGCCCATTTTTGTTCGTCCTGAGGTTTTGAACATGTTTCTTGGAGACAATAAATTTGGATATTCAATTTTTTTAGGGCGGCAAAAAATGCAGTTCTTTTCGCAGCATCTCCAATGCCGCGGCAATTGATGGTGGCAAGTTTCAGATATAGAGCTATGACGATTGTTGACAATTGATACAAACCGATAAACACAAAAACAGTAAAAAGTTGCAAAGCACAATGTTATTATACAAATATTGCAAATTTAGATTATTAATATTCGCTGGGGTTTTTAGATTCAGATTTGAAATCGTGACCACATTGACATTTTAATTGTTGTTTTTTTTTCTTACTAACAAACTCTTCGCAATTATGACAATTAGCAACGACTTGGGAGCAACCCTCACATGAGAATACCCCATTTTGAGGCGGGACCAGTTTCCATCCGCACTTGCATTTGTAAAATCTGCTCTCGCAAGCACATGCAAAGTATTCACCTTTGCATTTTTTAATTAGGCCGCGGCAGCAAGAATCTGCATTCAAGTTAATTGTGTCAAATTCGAATTCATCTGAGCTCGATGTGCTTGAGTGGGGATCAAACAAGGAGCTCAACGGTTTCATTTCGCTCGAGTCGCCTTTATGCCGACGTGAGTCACGTTCAGTGGATGAATTGGTGCCTGAACGATTGCGTTTCGGGTGTTCATTATCATAGTTAATATTAGATTCACATTCACCTGGTTTGGTTTTATTGGATGGAACTGAAGTTTCGTTGTCACTGTTGAATGCTTCTTTTGCTTCTTCATATGACGGCTTTTGACTTTTATCTTCTTCTTTTTGTTCATCAGGTGCTTGGCGTTTGAATAACTTCGATCTTTTCCGTAGTTGGATCATATTTGTTTTTTGTTTGCATTCTCTCTCAATGTGGCCTTCCTCTGCGCAGTAGCCGCATGTTGTAGGTTGGCCAGAATACCTGACTCGAAATTTATATTTTCCAAAGTACAAAAAACTGGCTATGGGGTTGGTTTCTAAACTTTTTCGTTCCATTTTAAAAACTCTAGTCCCAGTTTGGATGTTGAAACGGTCGCTGATTTGTATGGGCGTGTGTAAAACTTGACCATGTTTACTTGTCAGGTATTCTATGATTGGCTCAGAAGGGAATCGAGGAGGTATAAAATCGATTCTAACTTCTGACACAGAGTCAGCATGGGCTACGACATCCCGAATGTTTTCAGAATTCCTCAAACTTTCGGCCATTTTGACAGCATTTTCTTTCGTTTTTAGAGTGAAATCGACCGAACTTCCAGGTCTCAAAACGATATCGACAATTGTTGCAATAGGCCAGTTAACTTTTTTAATTTCTTTGTAAACTTCTTCTCTTGTTGTATTATTAAAAAACTTAACAGTAACTTCGAAGTCGTTTTCATATTCGAAGTGTTGCTTATTGCCAGTTCGTACTCTTGCAGCCCAAGTTGGCTCTATTCGGTTGTTGCTGCTGGAAAACTGCATTTTCTTGCCTTTCGTACAGTTGTAGCCTCTACGACCTGCTTCCAGTAACTGCTGCTATCACGGACTTTCAGCTCTCACAAACTTTCACTCACAAAAACAAGATAAATAACTGACCTTCCCAAAACTTCAAACACAACCACTTAGAACTGAAATAGTTTCAACGTTCGGGGACGTCGAAACTTACCTTACTCAAATAGAATACCGAACGTTCGCCGATTCGAGCTCTTATTCTCGATTGCCGAACGTCATGCTTGTGGCTTGCCCCACGCGACAAACGACCGCTTTCGCCACCGTACGCGCCAACGTGCCGCTTTTTCGGCTGGCAAGCAACGTGCAAGGCAGACGATGCGCTGCTGCTGGAGCAAGAGGATCGGCTCTTTCGGCAAACGGCGTCATCGTTTGATCTTTACTTTCTCATCTTGCCGCGCCAGTTGCATCGATTTGTTTAGCAGCAGATTGCAAGAATTAAAAGGGATAGCGCGAACGCAGTCCCCACTAACAGAAATTATACGACCGAGTTATCCACATTTGGGATAATCGCAGGGGTCAACCCGGCCGAAGTGCAATGGCCGGGCCTCGCCCTGGGCCCACCGCCTACGTGATCACGGTGAAGACCCTCGTCAGGTAAGTATGACTTGCTTCGGC
This sequence comes from Trididemnum nubilum, assembly GCA_963965965.1. NCBI lineage: Eukaryota > Metazoa > Chordata > Ascidiacea > Aplousobranchia > Didemnidae > Trididemnum > Trididemnum nubilum. Next base: position 10,442,441 of record OZ014487.1, read on the forward strand.
CGTTGGGCAGCTGGTCTTGATCAGCGCTCTGTTCCAAGCTTGTGGTTTTCCACATCCAAAAGAGAAGAAGAGAAACGAAAGACGATCAAACGATAAGCATACCCACCGATGGTGGGTGTGGGCCGAACCCGGAGGTACTGCAATACCGGGACAACCCTTGGGCGCGACAAAGCAAGCTTTGATCGGCGCCCTCTGTTCAAACATACGATTAATACAAGAGCCCAGCGATGCTGGGCGTCCCAGGTATTAAACTGAGAAGAACAGATACTACACTTGATCTTAGCTCTTGAGAGCCGAGAAGCGATAGGGAAGCTTCGTTTGGTCGGGCCATATGCCGGTCAGAGGCTTTCGTCAATCTTGTTGCTGGCTGCTCTTGGCAACCGGTCGGTAAAAAAAATAAATAACTAGATGAAAAAATCAATGAATAGATAAATGAAAAAGAAGAAAATATTCGGGCGTTCCACAAAAGCCAGGTGAGTGAATAGGTCATTATTCCTGATAAGCGGTTTCGGGCAAAGCCAAAGTCACTGCGTGTCTTGTTAAATGAAAGATCAAGGCTATTGGAGAAAAAAAAGAAGCTTTTCCCAAAGCGCCATACAGCAGCAAAGCAATGTGCAAAATAAATGCTGCCCGCCAGTTACTGCAGGCCAAGTTTTTCTGCGCGATTACAACACGAATGTGAGGTAAGAAAGGAAAGGAATTCAACTTCGAAAGCATTTCGATTGCCTGCTGACAATGAAACTTGGTCGGGACTTTTGCCTTCCAGCAGACCAAGCACGAATATGACGGAAGCAAGAGCAGCTGGAAAGCTGATATTTTTGGCAAGAGATTTTTGCGTACAGTAGATAATGTATAGACGAGCAGAAAAGAGGCTCAGGAAAGGTCTTCGACCTGCAGCACACTCTTTCTTGACTCGGTTCAGAAAATCAACACAGTACGAAGGCCAGAGCCACGCAAGCAAGACCCTGAGCAAAAGAAAGTTGCACGTTTTGCATGCTGCTCTTGAAGATTCGGCAACGGGGGACACACCAGGAATCATGCGCGCGCGAGTATCTCTCTCTCTCAACGTCGCTTCGAGATAGGTTCCGCTTCTTGCTGTTAGTTTTAAAGAAAAAAAGACGATTTTTATTGACAATACACCATTCTGTACACACACTTAGAGGAAAAAATAAATCTAAGGCATATTCAAATTTAGCGAAATCAAACAAAAAAGAAAATTCGAATGTAACTAACACAATAAAAATTGAAGAACAAACTTAAAAAAAAAATGGAAGCAGTGTGTAAATGGAGATCATCATGCGGTTCAATTTAAATAAGGGTTTCCAATTGTTGTATAAGTTCATATTTCAGGTCCTTAAAGGTTTGGTGGTATCCTTGTTCTGCCTTTTTTCTTTCTTTTTTTTCACGAATCGCACAATAATTATAAAGTCTTGCTAAAATAATTTTTTGACTAGGTTTTAAATTTTCCTTACCACTTTTTATCCGTAATTGCCAAATGGTGTAGTTAGTTATTGATAATAGGATTGTAATTTTGTCGGCAAAATTTGTGAAGTCGTCATTAAGGTAATAGTTAATCGGGAATAGTGGATTTAGAGAGTCTTTTTGTAAGTTCGTGATTTTTTTCAATATTATTTCAATTGTGTCCCAAGCTTTTTTTACTTCAATACAATTAACAAACAAATGAATTGCGGTGTCCTGGCCTTGGCGACATAAGGGGCAGGAATTGGGGTTGGGGTCTCGTCTTAGGGGTAGCAAGTTCCATAAGATTCTATAATTGAAAGTTTTAATATAGTTCGGGAGGATGGGGTGATGGGCCAAGAGCCAGCGTTGGCGATTCATCTGTTTGGATTTTGTGTTTGGGTAATTAGGATTTGCGATAATGCGACGATATATTGGACGTAGTTTGCCTTTCAGCATCTCAGGGAGTGTGATTTTGTACTTTTTAAGTATTTCAACTGCATGCTTGTAAAACGGGGAAGGGGAATCTCGGTGCGGTAAATTGTTGAGTGTTTTCAGGTCGAAAATTCTTGACAAGTGGCGTCCAGCTTCATATTCGATTATGTACGTATGGGTATTAAAAGGCAAAAATTGGTCACGAGTTTTGAAGTATTCAAAGAGATTACGAATATAAAATAAATCACAATAAATCTGTGGATTCGGATAATTTATGCCACCATCAATTGTCGCACGTTGGAGTTTTTCTATTGATGGGTTCACACTGTGATTGTCCACCAAGTAATTTAGGAAAAGAAATTCGACAGTCCGCTGGGAGGCAGTATTCAGCGGATACGTAGAAGCAGTATAAGTGATTTGTGGCAAGAGTTTCGATTTGGCCAGAACAGCTTTGGCTTGCCATGTTTGAAATGGAACTGTGATAAGATTTTTTTGTTGACGTATTTTTTCGATTGGTTCTTGCCAAATTAATTTAGAATTTACCATGCCAATTTGTGTGCCCAGTACTTTGATTGTTTTATTAGCCCAATTGATTGTTGGAAGACCTGTATTCTGGTTACTGCAATTGATTTTAAGCCCATTTGTTTTTTGTTTATTTAAATTTAATCCAGATGCTTTTGCGAATTTTTCAATCAGCTCAAATGTTTTCTCTACAGAACGTTTGCTCCTTAAAGTGAGCGTTAAATCGTCAGCATAACTTGGGCATTTAATATTTTGATATTTGCCAACACCTAGTCCTTGGATGGCCGTAGTCTGATTAATAGCTGCGGCCATGGGTTCAACAGATAATAAAAATAAATACAAGCTTAGTGGGTCGCCCTGTCGGACGCCTTTTCGTATGATGACTTTTTCGGATTGAAATCCGTTTATTAAAATTTGGGTGGAGGCGTTGTAATTTAATTTTTGGATGGTTTCAATAAATTTATGAGGAAAACCCATTTTTTGTAGCACAAGGTATAGCCATGAATGATCGACAGAGTCAAACGCTTTTTTGAAATCGATTGATACGAGAAAGGCCTCACTCTGATTTTGGGTAGCAGTCCAGTATAGGTCTCGCAATAAAGTTGTTGCGGTCGATATCTGGCTGCCAGGTTTTGCATATTGATGTTCTTGGACGACGTTTCCAATTGTCAATTTTAGTCGATTAGCTAAAATTTTGGAAAATATTTTCAAATCGTAGTTTAATAGGGAGATTGGTCTGTAATTGCCTAATTGTTCCTTATCCCCTTTTTTATGTATTAGAGACAAAAATCCCGATTTGAGCTTTTCGTTTATTGCAGGTGCAGCATAAAGATTTGAAAATAGTAATGTTATTTCCGTTTTAATTACCTGCCAGCATTCTTGGTAAAACTCAATGGTTAAGCCATCTGGGCCAGGGGCCTTGCCCCTTGACATGCTAGAAATCGCGCGCTCTATTTCTTCCACGTTAATGTCCTCTTCTAGATCCTGTTTTTGTTGATTGGAAATTTTTCTGTTAATGAAGTTTAGGAAAAAAGTTTGTTCGAGGTTTGATGTGTCATCTTTCTGGTACAATTTAGAATAGAAAGTTTTTGCTACGTTTAAAATGTCGCCAGGGGAAGACTTTTGGATTCCCTGATCATCCACTAATTTTGTGATTATAGTTTGTTCTCTGTTTTTTAAGAACATTTTGAAAAATTCCTTTGTTGAGAAATTACTCGAATATTGATAAACTTCTTGATTTTTGATCAATTTCTTTTTGGTTTCTGCAATTTGCAGTGTAGAAAGGGATTTTTTGGCGTTTAAATAAGCTTGATTGTTTTGAATCGAATTAGGATGATTAGCTAAATTGTTTAATTGTTGTTTCAGATTATTCTCTATTGCCAATCGTTCATTTTTCAAACGTACTGAGTGTTGGATAACTAATTTCTTAATTCGTAATTTCGTATCTAGCCACCATGAGGCAATGTTTGAAGTAGCGCATTTTGATTTCCAACAAGTCCATTTTTGTTGAAAGATTTCTAGAAATTTTTCATCATAATAAACTGAAGCGTTGTTTTTCCAATAGCCTTTTCCACGAGGTAAAGGTAACGGTATTTCGAATTGAGTGATGACTGTTTCGTGGTCTGTAAATTGATTAGGTAAAACTGCAACAGAGGTCAATTTGATGTCACTGCTGACGTAGATTTTGTCGATTCTAGATTTGGTGCTTTTGGAGCAAAACGTAAATTTTGCATCAAAACAATCAAGCTTTTTGTGGGAATCTAAAAGGTTACAGAGTTCAACTAATTCGCTCAATTGTTTGGATTCCGTGAGACTGCTCCTTTTTGCGGGCAACCGGTCACGGGTTGGATCCTCTACGCAGTTAAAATCGCCGCATAGAACTATAGGCAAATTCGGATTTACATAATTGTATAATTGTTCAAAGAAATTTTCTCTCTTGTTTTTTGAATAGGCCGTGGTATATCCATAAATATTTATAAGTTGATATTTAAAAGTATCGCAATAAATTTCGGACGTTAAAATCCGACCATCGCTGTCTTCTTGACTGGGACCAAATTTTAAAAGTGGTTGGTTCAAAAGAATAGCTGTGCCAGAGTCGGCTTATTTGTATTTGCATTCGAGTTAAATATTGCTTGATCTGTCGACCATTCAGTGGCCCATTTTTGTTCGTCCTGAGGTTTTGAACATGTTTCTTGGAGACAATAAATTTGGATATTCAATTTTTTTAGGGCGGCAAAAAATGCAGTTCTTTTCGTAGCATCTCCAATGCCGCGGCAATTGATGGTGGCAAGTTTCAGATATAGAGCTATGACGATTGTTGACAATTGATACAAACCAATAAACACAAAAACAGTAAAAAGTTGCAAAGCACAATGTTATTATACAAATATTGCAAAATTGGATTATTAATATTCGCTGGGGTTTTTAGATTCGGATTTGAAATCTTCGCCACATTGACATTTTAATTGTTTTTTTTTCTTACTAACAAACTCTTCGCAGTTATGACAATTAGCAACGACTTGGGAGCAACCCTTACATAAGAAAACCCCATTTTGAGGCGGGACCAGTTTCCATCCGCACTTGCATTTGTAGAATCTGCGCTCGCAAGCACATGCAAAGTATTCACCTTTGCATTTTTTAATTAGGCCGCGGCAGCAAGAATCTGCATTCAAGTTAATTGTGTCAAATTCGAATTCATCTGAGCTCGATGTGCTTGAGTGGGGATCAAACAAGGAACTCAACGGTTTCATTTCGCTCGAGTCGCCTTTATGCCGGCGTGAGTCACGTTCAGTGGATGAATTGGTGCCTGAGCGATTGCGTTTCGGGCGTTCATTATCATAGTTAATATTAGATTCACAATCACCTGGTTTGGTTTTATTGGATGGAACTGAAGTTTCGTGTCACTGTTGAATGCTTCTTTTGCTTCTTCATATGACGGCTTTTGGCTTTTATCTTCTTCTTTTTGTTCATCAGGTGCTTGGCGTTTGAATAACTTCGATCTTTTCCGTAGTTGGATCATATTTGTTTTTTGTTTGCATTCTCTCTCAATGTGGCCTTCCTTTGCGCAATAGCCGCATGTTGTAGGTTGGCCAGAATACCTGACTCGAAATTTATATTTTCCAAAGTACAAAAAACTGGCTATGGGGTTAGTTTCTAAACTTTTTCGTTCCATTTTAAAAACTCTGGTCCCAGTTTGGATGTTGAAACGGTCGCTAATTCGTATGGGCGTGCGTAAAACTTGACCATGTTTACTTGTCAGGTATTCTATGATTGGCTCAGAAGGGAATCGAGGAGGTATAAAATCGATTCTAACTTCTGACACAGAGTCAGCATGGGCTACGACATCCCGAATGTTTTCAGAATTCCTCAAACTTTCGGCCATTTTGACAGCATTTTCTTTCGTTTTAAGAGTGAAATCGACCAAATTTCCAGGTCTCATAACGATGCCGACAATTGTTGCAATAGGCCAGTTAACTTTTTTAACTTCTTTGTAAACTTCTTCTCTTGTCATATTATTAAGAAACTTAACAGTAACTTCGAAGTCGTTTTCATATTCGAAGTGTTGCTTATTGCCAGTTCGTACTCTTGCAGCCCAAGTTGGCTCTATTCGGTTGTTGCTGCTGGAAAACTGCATTTTCTTGCCTTTCGTACAGTTGTAGCCTCTACGACCTGCTTCCAGTAACTGCTGCTATCACGGACTTTCAGCTCTCACAAACTTTCACTCACAAAAAACAATATAACCAACTGACCTTCCCAAAACTTCAAAAACGACTACTTAGATCTGAAACAGTTTCAACGTTCGGGAACGTCGAAACTTACCTTATTCAAATAGAATAAGGTAAGGTAAGTTTTGACGTTCCCGAACGTTGAAACTATTTCAGATCTAAGTAGTTTTGTTTGAAGTTTTGGGAAGGTCAGTTGTTTATATTGTTTTCTGAGTGAAAGTTTGTGAGAGCTGAAAGTCCGTGATAGCAGCAGTTACTGGAAGCAGGTCTTAGAGGCTACAACTGTACGAAAGGCAAGAAAATGCAGCATTCCAGCAGCAACAACCGAATAGAGCCAACTTGGGCTGCAAGAGTACGAACTGGCAATAAGCAACACTTCGAATATGAAAACGACTTCGAAGTTACTGTTAAGTTTGTTAATAATATGACAAGAGAAGAAGTTTACAAAGAAATTAAAAAAGTTAACTGGCCTATTGCAACAATTGTCGGTATCGTTATGAGACCTGGAAATTTGGTCGATTTCACTCTCAAAACGAAAGAAAATGCTGTCAAAATGGCCGAAAGTTTGAGGAATTCTGAAAACATTCGGGATGTCGTAGCCCATGCTGACTCTGTGTCAGAAGTTAGAATCGATTTTATACCTCCTCGATTCCCTTCTGAGCCAATCATAGAATACCTGACAAGTAAACATGGTCAAGTTTTACACACGCCCATACAAATCAGCGACCGTTTCAACATCCAAACTGGCACCAGAGTTTTTAAAATGGAACGAAAAAGTTTAGAAACCAACCCCATAGCCAGTTTTTTGTACTTTGGAAAATATAAATTTCGAGTCAGGTATTCTGGCCAACCTACAACATGCGGCTACTGCGCAGAGGAAGGCCACATTGAGAGAGAATGCAAACAAAAAACAAATATGATCCAACTACGGAAAAGATCGAAGTTATTCAAACGCCAAGCACCTGAAGAACAAAAAGAAGAAGATAAAAGCCAAAAGCCGTCATATGAAGAAGCAAAAGAAGCATTCAACAGTGACAACGAAACTTCAGTTCCATCCAATAAAACCAAACCAGGTGATTGTGAATCTAATATTAACTATGATAATGAACGCCCGAAACGCAATCGCTCAGGCACCAATTCATCCACTGAACGTGACTCACGTCGGCATAAAGGAGACTCGAGCGAGATGAAACCGTTGAGTTCCTTGTTTGATCCCCACTCAAGCACATCGAGCTCAGATGAATTCGAATTTGACACAATTAACTTGAATGCAGATTCTTGCTGTCGCGGCCTAATTAAAAAATGCAAAGGTGAATACTTTGCATGTGCTTGCGAGCGCAGATTCTACAAATCCAAGTGCGGATGGAAACTGGTCCCGCCTCAAAATGGGGTATTCTCATGTAAGGGTTGCTCCCAAGTCGTTGCTAATTGTCATAACTGCGAAGAATTTGTTAGTAAGAAAAGAAAACAACAATTAAAATGTCAATGTGGCGAAGATTTCAAATCTGAATCTAAAAACCCCAGCGAATATTAATAAATTCGCAATACCAGTATAATAACATTGTGCTTTACAACTTTTTACTGTTTTTGTATTTATCGGTTTGTTTGCTAAATCATTCTTTGTCTTTGATACTTGTGGTGTTTGTTGTTATTCTGCTTTTTATTACTGCTAATTGTCATGGCCTTGTACCTCAAATTAGCCACCATCAATTGCCGTGGTATTGGAGAACCAGCAAAAAGATCTGCTTTTTTTTCAGATTTAAAAAAAATGAATATTCAGGTTTTCTGTCTCCAAGAGACGTTTTCAAAACCCCAAAATGAACAAAAATGGGCGAAGGAGTGGTCGGCAGAACAAGCAATTTTTAATTCGGCTCCAAACATCTCAAAAGTTGATTCCGGCACAGCCATCCTCTTAAACCAACCGTTGATTAAATTTGCTTCTTATAGGAAAGATAGCGAGGGTAGAATTATAAGCACTGAAATTCATTGCGATACTTTTAAAGTTCGAATTATAAATATTTATGGATATACTGCTGCATATCCCAAAACCAAAAGAGAAAACTTTTTCGAACAACTATACAGTTTTGTAAACCCAAATTTACCAGTAATTCTTTGTGACGATTTTAATAACGTTGAGGATCCAACCCGAGACCGCTGGCCTGCGAAAAATAGTAGTCGGTCAGAATCAAAACAACTAAGTGAACTCATTGAACTTTGCAAGTTGCAAGATTCACACAAAACGTTTGACCCTGTTGCTGCAAAGTTCACGTTTTGTTCACCAGCCACAAAATCGCGAATTGATAGAATTTACGCTTCAACCGAAATACGCTTGATCTCAGTTGAAGTATTACCCAATCAATTTTCAGATCACGAGATTGTAATTACACATTTTGAAATCAAGCTACCAGTCCCACGCGGTAAAAGCTATTGGAATAACAACGCCTCTGTCTATAACAATAAGAAATTTTTAGATAATTTTGAAACAAATTGGAACAAGTGGAAAACAAAAGTTTCGAGCACAAACATTATAGAATGGTGGCTAGATACAAAACTAAAAATCAAAAAATTAGTTATACAACATTCCAGACGAATAAAAAGTGAATATTTGGCAAATGAAAATGATTTGAAACAAAAACTTAATAAACTCGCTACAGAACCCGATTCGACCCGAAATACTAAGGCTTATTTGGACGCAAAGAAGTCCCTTGCCAGACTCCAAATTGCCGAAACAAAAACGAAACTGATTAAGAACCAAGACCTTTACCAATATTCTAGTAACTTTTCGACTAAAGAATTCTTCAAAGACTTCATGAAAAAGAGAGAACAAACTACAATTTCAAAATTAGTAGACGAACAAGGAATCCAAAAGTCCTCCCCTAAAGAAATTCTGAATTTGGCACAAACATTGTATTCGAAACTCTATCAAAAAGATGAAACTTCAATCCCTGAACAAAATTTTTTCTTGGGCTTAGTCAATGCAGGGATTTCGGATGAACAGAAAAAAGATCTTGAAATTGAAATTAAAGGGGAAGAAATAGAATCGGCAATTTGTAGTATGTCAAAGGGCAAATCTCCTGGTCCAGATGGTCTTAGTATCGAATTTTATCAAGAATGTTGGCCCATAATCAAAAACGAATTATCCCTTCTCCTAGCGAGTCTCTTTGCTGTGCCGGAAATAAATGAAAATTTCAAGTCGGGCTTTTTGACCTTAATTTATAAAAAAGGTGATAGAGAGCAATTGGCTAATTACCGCCCGATTTCTCTATTAAATTACGATTTAAAAATTCTCACAAAAATTTTGGCAAACAGACTTAAAACAATAATTGGCACTTTAGTTCAGGAACACCAATATGCGAAATCCGGCAGCCTGATATCGACCGCAACAATCCTAATGCGGGATCTTTGTTAGGCTGCTACCCAAATTAACAGTGAAGCCTTTTTCGTTTCAATTGATTTCCAAAAAGCCTTCGATTCCGTCGATCACTCCTGGTTGTATCGAGTCCTGCAGAAAATGAATTTCCCCCTCAAATTCATTGAAATTGTTAAAAAATTAAATTTCAACGCATCAACGAAAATCTTAATTAATGGCTATCAATCCAAAAAGGTTATCATAAGTAAAGGTGTTCGTCAGGGCGACCCACTAAGTTTATTTCTATTTCTACTAGCTGCCGAGCCCATGGTCGCAGCTATCAATCATTCCACGGCCATTCAAGGTCTAGGGGTCGGGAAATATCAAAACATTAAATGCCCCAGCTACGCTGACGACTTAACACTGACGTTACGTGGCAAACGGTCCGTTGGGAAGGCATTCGAATTAATCGAAAATTTTGCCAAAGCTTCCGGATTAAAATTGAATAAACAAAAGACTAATGGGTTAAAAATTAAGAATTCTAATAACCGAAATACAGGATTACCTTCAATCAATTGGGCGAACAAAACAATCAAAGTACTGGGCACACAAATTGGCATGGTAAATTCCAAATTAATATGGCAAGAAGCAATCGAAAAAGTACGTCAAGAAAGAAATTTTATCACAGTTCCATTTCAAACATGGCAAGCCAAAGCTGTTCTGGCCAAATCGAAGCTCTTGCCACAAATCACTTATACTGCTTCTACGTATCCGCTGAATACTGCCTCCCAGCGGACTGTCGAATTTCTTTTCCTAAATTACTTGGTGGACAATCACAGTGTGAACCCATCAATGGAAAAACTCCAACAAGCGACAATTGATGGTGGCATAAATTATCCGAATCCACAGATTTATTGTGATTTATTTTATATTCGTAATCTTTTTGAATACTTCAAAACTCGTGACCAATTTTTGCCTTTTAATACCCATACGTACATAATCGAATACGAAGCTGGACGCCACTTGTCAAGAATTTTCGACCTGAAAACACTCAACAATTTACCGCACCGAGACTCCCCTTCCCCGTTTTACAAGCATGCAATCGAAATACTTAAAAAGTACAAAATCACACTCCCTGAGATGCTGAAAGGCAAACTACGTTCAATATATCGCCGCATTATCGCAAATCCTGATTACCCAAACACAAAATCCAAACAGATGAATCGCCAACGCTGGCTCTTGGCCCATCACCCCATCCTTCCAAACTATATTAAAACATTCAATTATAGAATTTTATGGAACCTGCTATCCCTAAGACGAGACCCAAACCCCAATTCCTGCCCCTTATGTCGCCAAGGCCAGGACACCGCAACTCATTTGTTTGTTAATTGCATTGAAGTAAAAAAAGCTTGGGACACAATTGAAATAATATTGCAAAAAATCACGAACTTACAAAAAGACTCTCTAAATCCACTATTCCCGATTAACTATTATCTTAATGATGACTTCAGAAATTTTGCTGAAAAAATAACAATCCTATTATCAATAACTAACTACAGCATTTGGCAATTACGGATAAAAAGTGATAAGGAAAATTTAAAACCTAGTCAAAAAATTATTTTAGCAAGACTTTATAATTATTGTGCAATTCGTGAAAAAAAGGAAATGAAAAAGGCAGACCAGGGATACCACAACACCTTTAAGGACCTGAAACATGAACTTATACAACAATTGGAAACCCTTATTTGAATTGAACCGCTAGATGATCTCCATTTACACACTGCTTCCATCTTTTTTTTTTTTAACTTTGTTCTTCATTTTTTATTGTGTTAGTTACATTCGAATTTTCTTATTTATTTGATTTCGCTAAATTTGAATATGCCTTAGATTATTTTTTTCCTCTACGTGTGTGTACAGAATGGTGTATTATCAATAAAAATCGTCTTTTTTTCTTTAAAACTAATAGCAAGAAGCAGAACCTATCTCAAAGCGACGTTGAGAGAGAGATACGCGCGCGCATGATTCTTGGTGTCCCCCGTTGCCGAATCTTCAAGAGCAGCATGCAAAATGTGCAACTTTCTTTTGCTCAGGGTTTTGCTTGCGTGGCTCGGGCCTTTGTACTGTGTTGATTTTCTGAACCGAGTCAAGAAAGAGTGTGCTGCTCAGGTCGAAAACCTTTTCTGAGCCTCTTTTCTGCTCGTCTATACATTATCTGCTGTACGCAAAAATCTCTTGCCAAAACTATCAGCTTTACAGCTGCTCTGGCTTCCGTCATATTCGTGCTTGGTCTGCTAGAAGGCAAAACTGCCGACCAAGTGTCATTGTTAGCAGGCAATTGAAATGCTTTCAAACTTGATTTCTTTTCCTTTGTTACGTCACATTCATGTAGTGATCGTGCAGAAAAACTTGGCCTGCAGTAACTGGCGGGCAGCATTTATTTTGCACATTGCATTGCTGCTGTAAGGCGCTTTTGGGAAAAGCTTTTTTTTCCTTCAATAGCCTTGATTTTTCATTTAACAAGACACGCAGTGACTTTGGCTTTGCCCGAAACCGCTTATCAGGAATAATGACGTATTCACTCACCTGGCTTATGTGGCACGCCCGAATAGTTTCTTCTTTTTTATTTATTGATTGATTTTTTCATCTATTTATTTTCTTGTTAAAGAAATCGAAAAAGCGGCACGTTGGCGCCGTACGGTGGCGAAAGCGGTCGTTTGTCGCCAAGCCACAGGCATGACGTTTGGCAATCGAGAATAAGAGCTCGAATCGGCGAACGTTCGGTATTCTATTTGAATAAGGTAAGTTTCGACGTTCCCGAACGTCTGTTTTTCTTTAAAACTAACAGCAAGAAGCAGAACCTATCTCAAAGCGACGTTGAGAGAGAGATACGCGCGCGCATGATTCTTGGTGTCCCCCGTTGCCGAATCTTCAAGAGCAGCATGCAAAATGTGCAACTTTCTTTTGCTCAGGGTTTTGCTTGCGTGGCTCTGGCCTTTGTACTGTGTTGATTTTCTGAACCGAGTCAAGAAAGAGTGTGCTGCAGGTCGAAAACCTTTTCTGAGCCTCTTTTCTGCTCGTCTATACATTATCTGCTGTACGCAAAAATCTCTTGCCAAAACTATCCGCTTTACAGCTGCTCTGGTTTCCGTCATATTCGTGCTTGGTCTGCTAGAAGGCAAAACTGCCGACCAAGTGTCATTGTTAGCAGGCAATTGAAATGCTTTCAAACTTGATTTCTTTTCCTTTGTTACGTCACATTCATGTAGTGATTGCGCAGAAAAACTTGGCCTGAAATTCGAGCACAAACGTCAAAAAAAGCTAAAAAACACTAAAAATTGTTTAGGAATGATTTTCATGACGAAATATCAAAAAAAATTTTTATTGACAAAAACAAGCTTTTTCGACCAAAATCTTCTCAAAAGAGCCTTCAATTGCTTGAATTGCATGCTTGAAAACGACGTATATGGTCAAACAGCGAAAAACTGAAAGTTGGTTAAAAACTGTAATAAAATTCTGAAAACCGGTTGGAGCTTTTTGGTCAAAAAAGTGTTTCTCGTAAAACATTTTTTTGCTTCTTTTGCTTCTTTTGTCACAAACATTTTTTTAAACGGTTTTTAGTAACATTTAGCAGTTTTTGACGCTTTTGACCTTTTTAGTTTTTGTGCTGTTTCGCCGTATTGGTCGTTTTTGAGCGAGTTTTGAGTGATTTGAAACATTTTAGGACAATTTTGGTAAACTTTTCGTTTGAAACTTTTTTATTGGTTGTTGGCAATGAGAATCACTTTCGAGCAGTTTTCAGTTTTTTTTAACAGTTTTTGACTGTTTTGACCAACTTTCAGTTTTTGTGCTGTTCAGCCATATTTGTCGTTTTCAGGCCAGTTTTAACTGATTTGAAGCGTTTGGGATCAATTTTTGGTTAAATAAATTGTTTTTGATTGAAAGAAATTTGTTTTACTGTTTGGTTACGAAAATCACTTCTAAGCGATTTTTAGTGAAGTTTGACAGTTTTCAACGTCCCTCACCGACTTTCAGTTTTGTTGTTGTTTTGCCGAATTGCTCGTTTTTGAGCGAGTTTCAAGTGTTTTTAAGCGTTTTAGCCCGAGTTCGGTAAAAAATGTTTTTACCCGAAAAAAAAAATTGTTTAGCGTTTTGGTCATGAAAACTCTTTTCCATGCTGTTTTCAGTGTGTTTTAGCAGTTTTGACGTTTTTTTAGTGTTTGTGTTGTTGGGCCGTATTTGTCGTTTTCAAGCAGCAAGTTTTAACTGATTTAAAGCGTTTTGGGAAAATTTTGGTAAAAAAAACTCTTTTTCGTCATAAAAATTGTGTTTTGATATTTCGTCAGAAAAATCATTCTTAAACAATTAGAGTTTTTTTTATCTGTTCATAACGTTTCTGATCGATTTTCAGTTTTTGTGCATTTTGGCCGTTTCGCAGCAAGTTTTGAATGATTTGAAGCGATTTGGACGGTTTTAGTCAGAAAAGGTTTTTTTTGTTGAACACTTTTTTTTCGTTGTTTGTCATGGCAATGCTAACTTTCATGACAGTGCAAACTTTTTTTGAACAGCAAATGCTAACTTTCAGCGGTTTTTGACTTTCTTGACTGATTTTCAGTTTTTGTGCTGTTTGGTCGTATTTTTTGTTTTTGAGTAAGTTTTAATTGGTTTAAGGCGGTTTTGAACGACACTGATCAAAAATGAGTTTTTTGTAAAAGGAGATTTTGTTTTGGTATTTGGTCACGAAAATCACTTCTAAGCGGCTTTCAGCTTTTTGTAGCCCTTTTTGACGTTTTTACTAGCGTTTCCTATTTAGTGTTGTTTGACCATTTTGGTCGTTTGTTAGCGAGTTTTGAACGATTAAAAGCGTTTTGACACGATTTTTGGGAAAAAACTGCTTAAAAACACATTCTTTTTGGTCGTTGGTCATGAAAACCATTTAAAAGAGGTTTTAGGGTTTTTTCACTATTTTTTGACATTTATTTAATCTTTCTTGTTATTTGGCCGTAGTGGTTGTTTTCAGGCCAGTTTTAACTGATTTGAAGCGTTTGGGATCGATTTTTGGCTAAATGAACTGTTTTTGATTGAAAGATATTTGTTTTGCTGTTTGGTTACGAAAATCACTTCTAAGCGATTTTTAGTGAAGTTTGACAGTTTTCAACGTCCTTCACCGACTTTTAGTTTTGTTGCTGTTTTGCCAAATTGCTCATTTTTGAGCAAGTTTTAAGTGTTTTTTAGGGGTTTTGGCCCAAGTTTGAAGAAAAATGTTTTTCGGAAAACAAAACTTTGTTTTGCTTTTTGGCCATGAAAACTTCTTTCAAGCTGTCTTCATTGTGCTTCAGCAGTTTTTGATGTTTTTGATTGATTTTTAGTTTTTGTATTGTTTGGCCGTATTTATTGTTTTCTGAGCAAGTTTTAATTGATTTAAGGCAATTTTGCTCGACTTTGATCAAAAATCAGTTTTTTTCTAAAGGACTTTGTTTTGGTATTTGGTCACAAAAATCACTTCCAAAAAGAAGTTTGTAGCAGTTTTAGCACTTTGTAGCAGTTTTTGACGTTTTTAACCGCATTTTAATTTTTTGCTGTTTGACGATTTTGGTCGTTTGTGAGAATTAAGGTTTAAGTGATTGGAAGCGTTTTGACACGAATTTTGTAAACAAACTTTTTGTAAACACTATGGTTTTGGTGTTCAGTCATGAAAATCATTTCTAAGCGTTTTTCAGTGTTTTTAAAGTTTTTGACCAATTTTTGGTTTTTGTGTTGTTTGGCCGCATTGCTCGTTTGTTTGCAAAATTAGAGTGATTTAAAGCGTTTCTGGACAATTTTGGTGGAAGTTTTTGTTACAAAACAATTTTCATTTGCTTTTAGCTTGTCAAAACCATTTTTGAGTAGTGATCAGTAATTTTTAGCAGTTTGTGACGTTTTTGACCGGTTTTAGTTTTTATGCTGTTTGGCCGTGTTGGTCGTTTTTGAGCAAATTTTAAGTGATTTAAAACGTTTTAGAACAAGTTTGTTAAAGAAACTTTTCCATTTAGAAATTTTTACTTTATTGAAAATTAGAATCACTTCCAAGCGGTTTTTAGTACGTCTTGCGTTTTTTAAAGTTTTTGACCGCCTTTTAATTTTTGTGCTGTTTGGCCGTTTTGGTTAATTCTAAGCAATTTTTAAATGAATTAAAGCGTTTTGGACAATTCTTGTCAAAAAAGCTTTTTTGTTGAACATTTTTTCTGTTGCAATTAGGTCATCAAATTTACTCATAACCGTTTTTTAGTATTTTTTACGAGTTTTTAAAGTTTTTGACCGACTTTTAGTTTTTGTGCTGTTTGGCTGCATTTGATGTTTGTAAGCAAGTTTTAACTGACTTGAAGCGTTTTTGGACGAAATTGGTTTAAATAAAAAGTTTTTGATTGAAAGAAAATGGTTTTGCTGTTTGGTCACAAAAACTCTTTCCAAGCTGTTTTTAGTGTGTTTTAAGCAGTTTTTGACGTTTTTGACCGATTTTTACTTTTTGTGCTGTTTGGCCGTATTTGTCGTTTTCAAGCAGCAAGTTTTACTGAATTTGGTCATGAAAACTATTTTTTGTCGCAAAATTATTTTTTGATGATATAAAAATCATTCGTAAACAATTTTCAGTGTTTATTAGCTTTTTTCAACGTCTTGGATCGATTTTCAGTTTTTATGCATTTTGGCTGTTTCGGTCATTTTGCAGCGAGTTTTTATTAATTTGAAGCGTTTTGGACAAGCTTGGTCAAAAAGAGTTTTTTTTGTTGAATACTTTTTTTCACTACCTGGTCATGACAATCACTTTTAAGCGGCTAATGCTAACTTTTAGCAATTTTTTGCTTTTTGACCGATTTTTAATTTTTGAGCTGCCTGGTCGTATTTGTCGTTTCCGAACAAGTTTTAAATGATTTAAGGCGTTTCTGCACGACTTTCATCAAAAATTAGTTTTTTTTCCAAACGGTGAGGAAAATCACTTCTAGGCAGTTTTCTGCATTTTGTGTTTGACGCTTTTAACCCCGTTACAGTTTTTGTGCAGTTCGGCCATTTTGGTCGTTTGTGAGCGAGTTTTGAATGATTGGAAGTATTTTGATACAAATTTTGTGAACAAACTTTTTGTAAACAGATTCCTTTTGGTATTTGGTCATGAAAATCATTTTTAAGCGGTTTTCAGTGTTTTTTAATAGTTTTTGACCTTTTCTTAACTTTTGTGCTGTTTGGCCGTTTTAGTTTTTGTCTGAACAAACTTTGAACGAGTCGAAGCGTTTTGGGACGTTCTTGGATACAAACTCTAAACAAGTTTTTGGGTATTTTGAGCAAGTATATGAAAGTGTCCACAAAATGACCTAAACTAACTCCAGAATTTGTTGTCAGCTAACTACAACAACTGCTTGGAAGTGCAATACAGACTCATTTGGACCAGTGTGCAAACTTTGGTCTGTTATCCTTAATTGTATGCTTGACAGCAAGCCACAACGTTGCGTTCAACAACTTACTGTAAAAGGTTAAAAATGACACGAAACGCAACAAACGGAGACAAACACATAAATGAAGCAACTAAACAAACTTTTGCCAACAATCTCTTCAAAATATCATGTAAATACACGCAAGGTAAGCTTTCCAATCGGAAGATTTGTTTCAATGTTTTAAGTAAACAATATTATAACAATGTTTTGTGTATTTTGAGCAAAATCAATGAAGTGTCAACAAAAATTACCTATGATAACATTAAGGAACTAGCAAACCACCCTGGCAACCTACTGGGTTTGTGAAGAACTCGATGATGAGGCATGTGGAGTTGTGAAAACTTTTGTACTGAGGGGAATAAGGGGAAAATGCCTTTGTCCATTTTTTGTTGATTTGTTTTGTCCATCTGTAGGTGATTGATTGTCAATTCTTTGTCCATTATATTTTACCCACTGCCCTATTCTAACTATTCAGCAGTTGATCGGTTGTTGACGTTTTTGACTGTTTTTCAGCATTATTGTCGTTTAGCCATATTAGTCGTTTCAGAGCATTCCCTGGGTGATTTGGAGCATTTTGTTTAGTGCGATTTTTGGAAAAAACTTTTTGCGTTTGAGTCGTTTTGTTTGCTTTTGAGCGGTTTTAAGCGATTTTGAACCGTTTATGCTGTTTTCAACAATTTTTGGCTTTTTCGACAGTTTTTTAGCACTTCAGTTTTTCGGCTGTATCAAGCGTTTCCAAGCACTCTGCAGGTGATTTGAAACAATTTGTAACGGTTTTTTTCATCAAATTTAATTTCGTGTGTTGGTCATTTTATTCACTTCTGAGCGGTTTTGTGTGTTTTAGAACCGTTTTGGACGTTTTTGATTGTTTTTCGGCGTTTGTGTTATTTGGCTGTGGTAGTCGTTTTGGCACACTTCCTAGGTGATTTGAGGCAGTTTGGGACATTTTTGGGCAGGAAAAGTTTAATTCGTGTTTTATTCGTTGTATATACTTCTGAGCAGTTTCAAGTGATTTTAGCTCGTTTTTGAAGTTTCTGATTAATTTTCAGCATTGTGTTGTTTGGTTGTACTTGTCATTTCTGAGCACTATCTAGGTGATTTGAAGCATTTTGGGACCATTTTGCGCAAAAAGTTTCATTTTTGTGTTTTGGTCGTTTCAATTTATTTCAGAACGGCTTTGAACAATTTTTAACCGTTTTTAGGATTTTGACCGTTTTTCAGCGTTTGTATTGTTTGGTTGTGTTAGTCGTTTCACAGGACTCCGTAGGTGATTTGAAGCACTTCGGTCCAAATAAGGCAACAACGTTTTTTTCGTGTTTTAGTCATTTTATTGAATCCTGAGCGGTTTTAAGCGACTTTGAACGGTTTTTGACGCTTTTGATCGTTTTTTAGTACTTGTGTTGTTTCGCTGTGCTAGTCGTTTCAGCGAACTCCTTTTTCTATTTAAGCGATTTAAAACAAGTTGGGGACGATTTTATGCACGAAAATTTTTTTTGGTGTTTTGCTTATTTCATCCACTTCTGAACAATTTAAAGTGATTTTTAACCGTTTTTGATGTTTCTGACTGTTTTTCAGCATTTGTGTTGTTTGACTGTTTTTCAGCACTTCTTGTTGATTAGAAACGCTTGTTGTTAATTACCTTTGATTATTAAGTGAAACGTCATTTTTGCCATAACGACGACTTGTGCCACCATGGCAACAAACTGGGATTGTGAAAAGTTCGATGCTGAGTCACTTCGATGCTGAGTCACTTGACCGTGTTGAAATGGTGGCACAAAGAAAAATAGGGGGTCAAATTTGCTTGGCCTAGCTATTTAGACAAAATATAACGTCATTGTTGCCATAGCAACGGTTTGTGCCACCATGGCAATCCACTGGGTTTGTGGAGAACTTGATGCTGAGTCATGTGACAGTGTTGAAACGGTGACACAAAGGGGAATAGAGGGTCAAAAATTGCTTAGCCTTGGTTTTTGGAACAAATATGGTGTCATTGTTGCCATAGCAACGGCTTGTGCTATCAATACAACCCAGTGGGTTTATGGAGAGCGCGATGCTGAATTATGTGACAGTGTAGAAACGGTGGCACAACGAAGAATAGGGGGTCAACATTGCCTGGAAATGGTTTTCGAATAAATTATGACGTCGTTATTGCCATAACGACGGCTTGTACCACCATGACAACTCACTGGGTTTCTGGAGACTTAGGTGATAGGTCATGTAACAGCGTTGAAACGGTGGCACAACGAGAAATATGGGGGCAAATTTGTTTGGCCATGGTTTTTGGAAAAAAAATGATGTTATTGCTGCCATAGCGACGGCTTTGGCTCCATGGCAACCCCCTGGTTTGAGGAGAATTTGATGCTGAGTCATGTGACCGTGTTGAAACGTTTGCACAACGGGGAATAGGGGGTCAAAGTTTTTTGGAAATGGGTTTTCGGGCAAAACACGACTTCATGGTTGCCACAACGACATCTTGTGCCACCATTACAACCCACTTGGTTTGTGCAAATTTCGTTGCTGAGTAATGTGACAGCGTTGATATGGTGACACGAAGAAGAATAGAGGGTCAATTTTGCTTGGCCATGGTTTTTGGACAAAATTTGAAATCATTGTTGCCATAGCGACGGCTTGTACCATCGTGGCAACCAACTTGTTTGTTGAAAACTCGATGCTAAGTCATGTGACAGTGTTGAAACGGTGGCACAATGAGAAACAATAGATCAAAATTGCTTGGGTATGGTTTTTAGACGAGACATGACGTCATTGTTGCCATACCAACGGCTTGCGCCACCATGACAACCCACTGGATTTGTGGAGAGTTCGATGCTGAGTCATGTGACAGCGTTGAAACGGCGGCACAAATGGGAATAGAGGGCAAAAAATAGTTAGACATGGTTTTTGGACAAAATATGACATCATTGTTGCCATAGCGACGGCTTGTGCCAGGATGACAACCCACTGAGTTTGTAAAAAGTGCGATGCTGAGTCATGTGACAGTGCTAAAACGGTGGCAGAACGGAGAATAGGGGGTCAATTTTGTTTGGCCAAAGTCTTTGAACAAAATTTGATGTCATTGTTGCCACAGCGACGGATTGTGCCATGATGGCAACCCACTGGGTTTTTGAAGAAATCGAAAATGAGGCATGTGGAGGTGTGAAAAATTTGGTACTGAGGGGAATAAGGGGAAAAACCTTTGGTCCATTTATTGTTCTTTTCTCTTGTCCACCTGTAGGTCATTGATTGTCCGTCTTTGTCCATTCCGTTTTACCCACTGCCCTATTTTACCTTTTCAACAGTTGATCGGTTTTTCGACGATTTTGACTGTTTTTTAGCATGGGTGTTTTGTAGCCGTATTAGTCGTTTCTGAGCACTCCCTAAGTGACTTGGAGCTTTTTGTATAGTACGAATTTCGGAGAAAACGTTTGTTGTTGCGTTTTAGTCGTTTTGTTTGCTTTGGAGCGTTTTTTAACAATTTTAACCGTTTTTGTCGTTTTTGATTGTTTTTTAGCATTTAGTGTTATTTGGTCGTATTAGACGTTTCTGAGCACTCCATATGTGATTTGAAGCGTTTTGATAACAATTTTGAACAAAATATTGTTCTGTGTTTTGGTCGTTTTAGCTGTTCCTGAGTGGTTTTCAGCGATTTTGAACGATTTTTAGCTTTTTTGACCGTTTTTTAGCAATTCGGTTTTTTGGCTGTACCAATCGTTTCTGAGCACTCTGTAGGTGATTTAAAGCATTTTGGGACGTTTTTGAGCAAAAAAATGCTGTTATATGGTTTTGTCATTTTGTCCACTTCTGAGCGATTATGGCAATTTTTAACCGGTCTTCAGCATTTGTGTTGCTTGGTCGTATTTTTTGCTCATGAGCACTCTGTAGGTGATTTGAAGCATTTTGGGAAGCTTTTGAGCAAAAGAAGTTTTTTTCGTGTTTTGGTCATTTTGTCAGCTTCGGAGCAAGTTTGAGTGATTTTAAGGCGTTTTTGACGTTTGCTTAGCATTTGTGTTGTTTTGCCGAATTGAAGCGTTTAGAACTAAAAATGACTAAGCCACAAAATAACAGTTTTGAGTTAGAAGCATTTAAAGTTTTTAAGTGAGGATTTAAATACTGCGGAATCACATTTTTTATGTTTTGACTGATTTTTATTATTGGTATTGGTTGCTGAAGAGATATTATCAACAATAATTATTCGATCAACCTTTATAAAAAAATTTAATAAACAAATAAACTTTTGGACTTAGTCATTTTTGTCCCAAATTGTGGACTTGGTCATTTTTAGCAAAAAAATCAATCACTTGGGGTAAAAAGTGATAGCGCCCTTTTCAGAGATTTCCCAAATAACATTTTGTTTTTATTTGAATGCTTGCCAGCATCATTTCTACGATGGGAAAAAAGTGAGGACAAGGGTGCAGGGCCAGATTTAGCGTGGAGTACCCCGAGACCCAGATTTTGTTGAAGGTCATGACGACCAACCTAAAACGTTTCTTGTATCTTGGAGATTGCTTTTTGTGGTACCCCGAAGTTATGGGGGTCCTGAAATCCCTTGTTTCCTTATATCTGGCTCTGCCAGGAAGATAGAACAATCGTATCTTTACTTGCAACGACTGACGCTAGCGTCGCTAGTTCCTTTTGTTTTTACTTGCCATTTTCAAACCAACAAGTGCAAAGTTGCAGATTTTTGCTTATAACTCGAGAACGGTTTGTTTTAGCTACATGAAATTTTGACAGCAGTTTCAGATTAATGAGTTGTATCTTTGTACCAAATTTCGAGGCAATATGTCACGTGACTTTGGTTTTAGGACCAGAAACTGTCCCAAAAGTTTGGCGTAAAAATAGGTCTTATTTAAGAACGGCATAAGCACGGCAAAAATATTTTACGTGGTTATATGTCTTAAGATACCCTTTTATCCCTACCAACCCACTTTTGGCTGCGATGAGGTTTATTCTTTTGTTGTTTTGTTTTTTTTCTTTTGTTTTCTTCCTAAATCTTGTGCGCTCTTGTCCTAAATCAGAAAACATCAAAATCTAATTTTTGAGTAAAGTTGTTGAGCTGCAAAGGCAATTTTGTCTCGCGAAATTTTGAAGGGCCACTCCTTCAGAAACTGCCCCAAAATATGTCCCTAAAAATCATTTTTTGAACGGCTCGAGCTAAGGTGCCAGTTTTTTTTTTATATCAGTAGATATTTAACAAACAAACGTTTTGACATAGTTTGAGGTACCACCCTCAACCCCAGAAACCCCCAAATGGGCACCCCCAAAACCAATTTTTTGAACGGCTTAACTTAGGGTGCCAGTTTTTTTATGATATCAGTAGATATTTAACAGACAAATATTTTGACATTGTTTGGGGGGTATCACCCCCTAGGACACCCCAAATGGATCCCAAAGAATTCAGTTTTTTGAATGGCTTAACCTATGGCGCTAGTTTATTTTTTAATATCATTTAACATTTTAGAGACAAATATTTTGACATAATGTTGGGTTGTCATCCTTAAAAAGAACCCCTCTCTAAATGGACCCAAAAAAATCACGTTTTTGAACGATTTAAGCTAGGGTACTAACATTGTTTTGAAATCAGTAAATTTTTCAAAGACAAATAGGCCCATTTCGACAAGGTTTTGGGGTACCATCTCGCTGAATACCTTTCAAATGGATTCCCCAACGCCAATTTTTTGAACGGCTTTAGCTAGAGTGCTAGTTTTCTGAAATCAGTAATATTTGTGTCGGTTGTTCAAAGGGGTTGCTCCTCAGCAAGCTCCCATCTAGTTTTTTTAAATTTCTTATTCTAAATCAAATGGCAATTTCAATCAATTCATAAATTTTTTTCAGCTTTAACTACGTGGATTGCTGAAAAAGCATTTACATTTTAAATATGGGAAGGTTTTAAAATATAGGAAGTTTTTCTGTTCCATCATGTACCACAAATTCTGCATTTTCAAAAAATGGTATAGTATAGATCAGAGTTGTAAACGGGCCGACTAGTTCAGGCCCGAACCTGGCCCAAACTCAAAATATAAGCCCGAAAACGAAAATTAATTTGAAGCCCAAATCATGCCCGAAAAAATTCGAAAGTTAAGTTAGGTCTAAAAAATTTAGCAATGCTGCCAAGTTATTTTGATTATATTTTTGTGCACCTAAAACAAAAAGAACGTGTCAGACCCAAATTAAGCCCAAAATTTTTGTCAACTTTAGGCCCAAACCCGACCCGAAAAGCCCAGCCCGACTTACAACTCTGGTACTGATACTTAAAATAATTTGCTATTACCTATGCTGCCCCAATAGTTTATGTGACTAAGAATAGGAAACCTGAAAAACTTTTGTTGTAAATAGAATACTGTTAGACCTAAACAGTAAACCGTTTGGTGGAACCGTACCGTAGACTTTAGGCCTACACATCCCTGCTCTAATTAGAAAAACTAATCAATTAGACATCGTCGCATGTTTGTAATAAAATTTAACAAGCTGTACTCAACTACACCTTGCCCCCAAACCTGTAAGTCATAAGCCCACGTGTGTATTTGTCAACAATCTCATCTACCTAACTTGTGTTTGATTTCTTGATGACTAAGCACAAACTGCTGCTGAGTCACATGATTGGGAAATTTTGATTTGACTGATTTGGACTTGGTCATTTTTTCTTCAAAAGAAGTGGACTGCTCCAACGACATGCGCACTTTTGGAAAGTTTGGGGGGCGGTGGCCAACCCACCATGACATCACAGACCAATGCAAATACACCTTGAATGGGTGATTTTAGGCATTTTTTGTTATGGGCATATCATGATTGAACTCCATTTTTTGGTCTTTTTTAATATGCTTCCCCAACCTAGTGCAGGACTTGCACTGTAAGCCATAGTTTCAGAAAATGCATTGCAGCCCTCTCCAGTGCCACTATGATGTCATAGTTAGGTGCCCAAAGTTGTTGTTTTATGGTAATAGGCAAATGTCTGATTTGTGCAGTGTTTTGTAGTGGCCCTTGTTCAACAGATGTTTACTGAGTGTTAAATCGATTATGCAAAGCTGTTCCAACAGCATGCGCAACTTTTGAATGGGTTGGGGGGACGGCCAACCCGACATGACGTCACAGATCGACG
The DNA here is from genome assembly GCA_963965965.1 of Trididemnum nubilum. Classification (NCBI taxonomy): domain Eukaryota; kingdom Metazoa; phylum Chordata; class Ascidiacea; order Aplousobranchia; family Didemnidae; genus Trididemnum; species Trididemnum nubilum. Next base: position 10,466,483 of record OZ014487.1, read on the forward strand.
CAAATACATCTTGAATTACTGATTTTAGGCATTTTCTGTTAAGGGCATATCATGATTGAGCTCCATTTCTTGGTCTTTTTTAATATGCTTTCGCAACCTAGTGCAGTACTTGCACTGTAAGCTGGAGTTTCAGAAAATGCTTTGCAGTCCTCCTCAGCATTCAATCATATATAAATGGAGTTCAATCATGGTATGTTCGTAGCAAAAAATGCCTAAAAAGACTGATTCAAGGTGTATTTGCATTGGTCTGTGACGTCATGGCAAGTTAGCCGCTCCCCCGACCCATCAAAAGTTTCACATGCTGTTGGAGCAGCGTTAAATAGCCGATTTAACACTCAGTAAACGTCAGTTAAACGAGGGCCATTACAAAACACTGCACATATCAGGCATTTGCCTATTGCTATATTAGAACAGTTTTGGGCGCCTAACTATGACATCACATTGGCGCTGGGAGAGGTGCTCTGCATTTTCTGAAACTACAGCTTATAGTGCAAGTACTGCACTAGGTTTGGAATGGATATTTACAAAGACCAAGAAATGGAATTCAAACATGATATGCTCGTAACAGAAAATGCCTAAAAACACTGATTCAACATGTATTTGCGTTGGTCTGTGACGTCATGGCGGGTTGGCCGCCCCCCAACCCATTCAAAAGTTGAGCATGTTGTTGGAGCAGCTTTGTATAACCAATTTAACACTCAATAAACGTTGGTTAAACAAGGGCATTTAGAAACACTGCACAAATCAGGCATTTGCCTACTACCATAAAACAACAACTTTGCACACCTAACTATGACATCACAGTGGCGCTGGGGAGGACTGCAATAGATTTTCTGAAACTACAGTTTATAGTGCAAGTACTGCACTAGGTTTGGAATAGATATGTATAAAGACCAAGAAATGGAGCTCAATCATGATGTGTTCGTAACAAAAGATGCCTAATAGCACTGATTTAAGGTGTGTTTGCGTTGGTCTGTGACGTCATGGCGAGTTGGCCGCCCCCCCCAAACCATTCAAAAGTTGCACATGTTGTTGGAGCAGCTTTGTATAACCGATTTAACACTCAATAAACGTCGGTTGAACAAGGGCCATTACAAAACACTGCACATATCAGGCATTTGCTTATAGGTAGAAAGGGAGAAGCTTGCACGCCCTAATGTGCTGTCACAGCAACATTGTGGAGGGATGCGATGAGTTTTGAAACACGTACCACACATATTAAAACAATTAGATAGATCAGTGATGCTCTGAACAATTATGTGATAATAGCTTTTGAATCTCAATCAACAAAACAAAGAACAAGAAAACATCTGTTCATGGGAATTCCCCAACAAAATTAAAATAATTTTATATATTTAACTTTGAAAACTTTAAAGTTAGGCGTAGTTATTGCATCCAAAATTGTGTTGTCTCGTGATACCCATCGAGGTACCTCTTGAAAAATTTTTTGCAAATAGATTTTAAACGCCTGATTAATGATTGAAATGTCTTCGGTTGCAACCAGGTGCCGTTTTTTAGATATACCGCTTTTACTCAAACGCGGATGAATAATTTAAAATCATACGCTTGAATATTTTTTTTACTATTTGCATAGTTGTTATATATATAGTCTGTAAAGTCAATGCGTTTAGCGTGCGAGGTTGTGCCACTGCTCGCGCTCTAGCGACTGTTAGCGGAAAATTTTAATTTTTATTAGTTGCTGCTGAGTATCGGTAGGCTGGTATATTTCTGCTAAGTATTTAACCTAAACCTGGCGTTAGCGATATTTAATTGATTATGTTTATTAAAACGTATTTTGATTGAACAAAAATCAAATTAAAGCCTCAGGAGATGGTTAGCTGATAAGAAATCAGCAATTGCATAAATAAAAATAAAAGCAACGACATGCACCACCATGGCAACCCACTGAGTTGGTGGAGAATTTATTGCTGAGTCATGTGACAATGTTGAAACGGTGGCACAACGGGGAATAGGGGGTCAAAATTGCCCGGCTATGGTTTTTGGACAAACTATGACGTCATTGTTGCCATAGGAACGACTTGTGCCACCATGGCAACCGACTGGGTTTGTGAAGAATTGGATGCTGAGTCATGTGCCAGTGTTGAATTGGTGGCACAACATAGAATAGGGGGTCAAAATCGCTTGACCATGGTTTTATGGCGTCCGTGTTGCCATAGCAACAGCTTGTGCCACCACGGTAACCTACTGGGTTTGTGGAAAAATCACTGATGAGGCATGTAAAGGTTTAAAACTTTTGGGCTGTGGGAAATAAGGGATCAAATTTGTTTGTCAGTTTTAGTCCATTTTTCTCGTCCATATTCTGTGCAGTAAGTGAATTTTTGTATATTTTTGGACCATTTGCCCTTATTTTACCTTCTGCCTCCTTCTAACTTTTCAACAGTTCAGCAGTTTTTGACGTTGTTGACTGTTTTTTAGCATTGGTGTTGTTTAGCTGTATTAGTCGTTTCTGAGCACTCCCTAGGTGATTTGAAACAATTTGGAACGGTTTTGTTTATCAAATTTTTTTCGTGTTTTGGTCATTTTATCCACTTTTGAGCAGTTTTGTGTGTTTTGGAACCGTTTTTGACTGTTTTGCAGCATTTGTTTTGTTTGGCTGTGGTAGTTGTTTCTGCACACTTCCTAGGTGATTTGAGGCAGTTTGGGACATTTTTGGCAGGAAAAGTTTAATTCGTGTTTTATTCGTTGTATATACTTCTGAGAGTTTTGTGTGATTTGAGCTCGTTTTTGACGTTTCTGATTAATTTTCAGCGTTGTGTTGTTTGGTTGTATTTGTCATTTCTGAGCACTATCTAGGTGATTTGAAGCGTTTTGGGACCATTTTGCGCAAAAAGTTTCATTTTCATGTTTTGGTCGTTTCATCTTACTTCTGAACGATTTTGAACGATTTTTAACCGTTTTTAGGGTTTTGACCGTTTTTCAGCGTTTGTGTTGTTTGGTTGTGTTAGTCGTTTCTCAGCACTCCGTAGGTGGTTTGAAGCAATTTGGGACCAGTTTGGGAGACAAAAGTTGTTTTTGTTTTGGTCAATTTTCGTATTTCTGAGCGGTTTTGAGCATTTTGAACGGTTTTTGACGTTTTTCCTTGTTTCGCGACATTTGTGTTGTTTTGCCATATTATGTGTTTCCCAACACTCTGCAGGTGATTTGAAGCATTTTGTTCCAAATTAACCACCAACGTTTTTTTCGTGCTTTAGTCATTTTGCTAAATCCTGAGCGGTTTTGAGCGACTTTGAACAATTTTTGACGTTTTTGATCGTTTTTCAGTATTTGTGTTGTTTGGCTGTGTTAGTCGTTTCAGCGCACTCCTTAGGTGATTTAAAACCATTTGGGACGGAGTTGACAACAAACTTTTTTTTTGGGTTTTGGTTATTTTATCGACTTCTAAGCGGTTCTAAATGATTTTTAACCGTTTTAGACGTTTCTGACTGTTTTTCAGCATTTATGTTGTTTATGTAGTGCTGTTTTTCAGCACTTTTTGGTGATTAAAAACGGTGCCTGGAAAATAATCTTGGTTATCAATAATGACGCCATTGTTGCCATAACGACGGTTTGTGCCACCATGGCAATCCACTAGATGTGTGGAGAACTAAATGCTAAATCATGTGACAGTGTTGAAACCGTGCCACAAAAGAAAATTGGGTGTCAAAGTCGCTTGGACATGGTTTTTGGACAAAGTATGACGTAATTGTTGCCATAGCAACGGCTCGTGCCGCCATGGCAACCCGCTGGATTTAAGGAGAATTCGACGCTGAGTCATGTGACAGTGTTGAAACGGTGGCATAAAAAGGAATAGGAGGTCAAAATTTCTTGGAAATTGCTTTAAGACATCATTGCTGTAAAAGCAACGACTTGTGCCATCATGGCAACCAATTGGGTTTGTGGAGAGTTCGATGCTGAGTCATGTGACAGTGCTCAAACATTGGCACAATAAACAATAGGGGGTCTAAATCGCTTGGCCATGGTTTTTAGACAAAATATCACATAATTGTTGCCATAGGGATTGCTTGTGCCACTTTGGCAACCCATTGGGTTTGGTGGAAAAATCGAAGCTAAGTCTTGTGACAATGTTGAAACTGTGGGATATAGGTGAATAGGAGGTCAAAATCGCTCGAACATGGTTTTTGGACAAAATATTACGTCATTGTTGCCATAGCGACGGCTTGTGCCACCATAGCAACCCACTGGGTTTTGTCAAAAGTTCGATGCTGAGTCATGCGACAGTGTTAAAACGGTAGCACAAAAAATAATAGCAGGTCAAAATTGCTTGGCCATTGTTTTCGGACAAAATGCGACGTCATTGTTGCCATAGCAACGGCTTGAGCCCATTTTGCAACGAACTTGGTTTGTTGAAAAATTGATGTTGAGTCATGTGGTAATGTTGAAACGGTAGAGCAAAGGGAAATAGAAGGTCAAAATTCTTTGGCCATGGTTTTATGACGACCGTTTCGTCATAGCAACGGTTTGTGCCACCATATCAACCCACTACATTTGTGGAGAGTTCGATGCTGAGTCCTGTGCAAGTGTTGAAACGGTTGCACAACGGGGAAGAGGGGGTCAAAATTGTTTGGCCATGGTATTTGGAAAAAATATGACGTCATTGTTCCTAAGTGACGGCTTGTGCCACCATGGCGACCCATTGGGTTTGTGAAGAAATCACTGCTAAGTTATGTGACAGTGGTGAAACGGTTGCACAAAGCGGAATATAGAGTCAAATTTGTTTAGCCTTGGTTTTTGGAAAAAATAGGTCGTCATTGTTGGCATACGGACCGGTTGTGCCACCATGGTAACCCAGTGGGTTTGTGGGGAATTCAATGCTGAGTCATTGACAGTGTTGAAACGGTGGCACAACAGGGAATAAGGGGTGCAAAATTGCTTGGCCATGGTTTTAAGACGACCATGTTGTAAAAACAACGACTTGTACTATTATGGCAACCCACTGGGTTTGTGGAGAATTCGATGCTGAGTCATGTGACAGTATTGAAACGGTGGCACAACGGGGAATAGGGGTGCAAAATTGTTTGGCCATGGTTCTTGGACAAAATATTTTGTCATATTTGCCTGAGCGACGGCTTGTGCCACCATGGTAACTCTCTGGATTCATGGAGAAGTCGATGTTGAGTCATGTGACAATGTTGAAACGGTGGATGAACGAGGAATAGGGGGTAATAATTGCTTGACCATGGTTTTCGAACAAAATATGACGTCTTTGTTGCTATAGCAACGACTCGTGCCACTATGACAACCCATTTGGTTTGTGGAGAATTTGATTTTGAGTCATGTGACAGTGATGAAACGGTGGCGCAAAGGGAAATAAATGGTCAAAATTGCTTGGCCATGGTTTTATGACATCATTTTTGCCATATCAACGATTCGTGCCACTATGGCAACCCACTGGGTTTGTAGAGAATTCGATGATGAGAAATGTGACAGTGTTGGAACGGTTGAACAACAAAGAATAGGGGGTACAAAACGATTGGCAATGGTTTTCAGACAAAATATAACATCATTGTTGCCATAGCCACGGCTTGTGCTACCATGGCAACCCACTAAGTTGTGAAGAATTTCGATGCTGAGTCATTTGATAGTGTTGAAACAGTGGTACAAAGGGGAACGTGGGGTCAAAATTGCTTGGCCATGGTTTTTGACAAAATATGACGTCATTGTTGCCGTAGCGACGGTTTGTGCCAGGATGACAACCCACTGAGTTTGTGGAGAGTGCGATGCTGAGTCATGTGACAGTGTTGAAACGGTGGCACTACAAAATATAGGGTATCAAACTTGCTTAGCCATGGTTTTTGGATAAATTAGGACGTCATTGTTGCCATATAGCAACGCCTTGTGCCACCATGGCAACCCACTGGGTTTGTGGGAAATTCGATGTTAAGTCATGTGACAGTGTTGAAACAGTGGCACACAGGGGAATAAGGGTTAACATCGATTGACAATGGTTTTTGGACAAAATAAGAAGTCGTTGTTGCCTTAGTGACGGCTTGGGCAACCATTGCAACTCACTGGGTTTGTGGAGAATTCGATGCTGAGTCATGTGAGAGTGTTGAAACGGTGCAATGAAAGGAATAGGGGGTCAAATATGCTTGGCCATGTGTTTGGACAAAATATGATGTCATTGTTGCCATAGCGACGGCTTGTGATTCCATGGCAACCCACTGAGTTTGTGGAGAATTTATTGCTGAGTCATGTGACAGTGTTGAAACGGTGGAACAAATGGGAATAGGGGGTCAAAATTGCTTGACCATGGTTTTGTGATGTCATTGTTGCCTTAGCGACGGCTTGTGCCACCATGGCAACCCACTGGGTTTGTGGAGAAATCGATGATGAAGCATGTGGATGTGTCAAAACTTTTGTACTGAGGGACTAAGGGGTCAAAATCGTTTGTCCATTTTTTGTCCATTTGTCTTGTTCATCTGTAGGTGATTTATTGTCCATTTTTGTCCATTTGTCCACGTTATACTTACTGCCTTTTTTTCAGTTTTCAACAGTTGATCGTTTTTATGCGTTTTGGACATTTTTTTAGCATTGGTGATATTTAGCCTTATTAGTCGTTGTTTCTGAGCACTCCCTAGGTGATTTGAAGCTTTTTATATAAAACGATTTTCGGAAAAAACATTTCTAATTGCGTTTTAGTCGTCTTGTTTGCTTTTGAGCGTTTTTTACAATTTTGAACCGTTTTTGTCGTTTTTGACTGTTTTTCAGCTTTTAGTGTTGTTTGGTCGTATTAGTCGTTTCTGAGCACTCCGTACTTGATTTAAAGCGTTTTGATAACAATTTTGAGCAAAAACTTGTTTTGTGTTTTGGTCGTTTTAGCTACTTCTGAGCGATTCAGTGTGTTTTGGAACCGTTTTAGACGTTTTTGATTGTTTTTCGGCGTTTGTTTTGTTTGGCTGTGTTAGTCGTTTCTCAGCACTCCATAGGTGGTTTGAAGCAATTTGGAACCAGCTTGGGCGACAATAATTGTTTTTGTTTTGGTTAATTTTTGCAATTCTGAGCGGTTTTGAGCATTTTGAACGGTTTTTGACGTTTTTCCTTGTTTCGCAACATTTGTGTTGTTTTGCCACATTATTCGTTTCTAAACACTCGGTAGGTGATTTGAAGCATTTTGGGACGCTTTTGAACAATAGAATTTTTTTTTGATGTTTTGGTCATTTTGTCAGCTTTGGAGCATGATTGAGTGATTTAAGGCGTTTTTGACGTGTTTTTAGCATTTTTGTTGTTTCGCCGAATTAGTCGCTTCTGAGCACTCCACAGGCGATTTGAAGCATTTTGGTCTTAATTAAGCAACAGTGTCTTTTCTGTGTTTTAGTCATTTTGTTAAATCCTGATCAGTTTTGAGTGACTTTGTACGGTTTTTGACGTTTTTCATTATTGGTGTTGTTTGGCTGTGTTAGTCGTTTCTGCGCACTCCTTAGGGAATTTAGTAATTTACAACAATTTAGGACGATTTTGGGCAGCAAATTTTTTTTGTGTGTGTTTTGGTTATTTTATCCTCTTCTGAGCGACTCTAAGCAGTTTTTAAACGTTTTCGACGTTTCTGACTGTTTTTCAGCATTTGTGTTGTTTGACTGTTTTTCAGCACTTCTTGGTGATTGAAAACGCTTCTTGGAAATTGCTTTTGGTGACCAAAAATGACGTCATTGTTGCCAAACCAACGGCTTGTGCCACTATAACAAGCAACTGATTTTGTTGAGAATTCGATGCTAAGTCATGTGACAAAGTTGAAACGGTGGCACAACCGGGAAGAGGGGGTCAAAATCGCTTGGCCAAAGTTTTTGGACAAATAATGACGTCATTGTTGCCATAGCGACGGTTTATGCCACGATGGCAACCCACTGGGTTTGTGGAGAATTTGATGTTGAGTCATGTGACAGTGTTGAAACGGTGGCACAAAGGAGAATAAGGGGTAAAAATTGCTTGGCCATGATTTTTGTACAAACTATGACGTCATTGTTGCTGTTGCGACAGTTTGTGCCACCATGGCAACCCACTGGGTTTGTGGAGAATTGGGTGCTGAGTCATGTGACTGTGTGGAAACGGTGGCACAAAGAAGAATAGGGGTCAAAATTGCTTGGTCATGGTTTTTGGACAAACTATGACATTATTGTTTCTTTAACGATGACGTGTGCAGCCATGGCAACCTACTTGATCTGTGGAGAATTCGATGTTGAGTTATGTGACAGTGTTGAAACGGTGGCACAAAGGGGAAAAGGGGGTCAAGTTGTTTGGCCAAATAATGACGCCATTGTTGTCATGGCGACTGTTTGTGCAACCTTTGCAACCCACTGGGTTTGCGGAGGTTTGGATGGTGAATCATGAGAGATTGTTGAAACGGTGAAAAATTAAGGAACTAAAGGTCAAAACAGTTTAGCAATGGCTTTATAACGTCATAACGACGTCTTGTGCCATTATGGCAACCTACTGGTTGTGTAAAGAATTCGATGCTGAGCCACGTGACAGTGATGAAACGGTAGCACAAATGGGGAATAAGCATTCAAAATTGCTTGGCCATGGGTTTTTAACAAAATATGACATCATTGTTGCCATAGCGACGACTTGTGCCACTACGGCAACCCACTGAGTTTGTGAAGAGTGCAATGTTGAGTCATGTGAGAATGTTGAAACGGTGGCATAAAGGGGAATAGGGGGTCAAGATTGCTTGGCCATGGTTTTATGACGTCATTGTTGGCAAAGCAACGACTTGTGCCGCTGGGGCAACCCACTGGGTTTGTGAAGATTTTGATGCTGAGTCATGTGACAATGTTGAAACGGTGACACAAAGTGGATTGGGGGGTCAAAATCGTTTGGCAATGGTTCTTAGACAAAATATGACGTCATTGTTGCAGAGGGACGGCTTGTGTCACCATGGCAACCCACTGGGTGCGTGGAGAATTTGACGCTGAGTCATGCGACAGTTTTGAAACGGTGGTACAAAGGGCAATAGGGGGTCAAAATTGCTTGGCCACGGTTGTTGGACAAAATATGACATCATTGTTGCCATAGCGACTGTCTATGCTAGCATAGCAACCCACTGGGTTTGTGAGAAATTCGATGCTTAGTCATGTGACAGTGTTTAAACCGTAGCACAAAGGCGAATGGGGGGTCAAAATCGTTTGACTGTGGTTTTATGACGTCGTTGTTGCCTTAGCGACGACTTTCTGCCAGGATGGCAACCCACTGGATTTGTGGAGAAATCGATGATGAGTCACGTGGAGGGGTCATAACTTTTGTACTGAGGGGAATAAGGGTTCAAAATCGTTTGCCCATTTTTTGTCCCTTTGTGTTTTCCCTCGGTAAGTTATTTATTGTCCATTTTTTGTCCATTTATCCACGTTTTACCCACTGCCCAAGTAGAGTGCGAGGAGACTTTGGAAGCCAGAAATGGTACTGTTGTAGTATTAACAACAAAGCAGTCAATGCTATATGAGAAATTTCATAATCTAAGTCCCACTTTCTTAATTGATCTCTCAAGTTATCATCACTTTCATCATCACCATCATCATTCTCATCACTTCATATACCAGTATCAAAACTGAAGTCAATATTGCTGTGGTCAGTATGCACAAGCCTACTGAAAGCATCAACATTAGAATCATCAATTGAAATTGATGGCTCACTGTTTGGAACTGATATAGTTTCTGCAGATGCATCCATGAAGATTTCACAAGAATCAATAATATTGCTGCTGGATTGCTTTCTTTATCAACTATGCTGGCATTACTACAACTACCAGTAGGTCCAGCAGTAGTACTAACAATGATTTGACTGCCACTATTAGGATTGCTTGCTGTAGCATGGGTTAAAGTTCCAGGCACTAAGTTACAAGCACCTTGATATCGGTATTCTTCAAAAGTTTTTAAACCTTTTTTGTCGGCATGTCGATGCATGGTTTATGGAGAAGGCAGTTTAATGTTACCCGTACAATTACTCATGATTTTAAATGTAACCAAGTAATTTATGGATGCCTTACTGTCACCGATCAGCCTAATGACTGAACTCCATATATTCAAAATCAAAAATCTAGACTTGGAATTGAAATCTAAACTTCCAATTGAAAATCTACACTCAGCAGAAAACCCAAGACCGGGAATCCTTACACTTTATCAAAATGCTGTTTTGGCGGTTTCCTAGCACCTTGACACTTTGTGCAACACTTCGTCAAAAATTAAAATGCAAGTTTTTGATAAGCATTGGTACGTATCCAGTGTTCCCTCAAAATTGTAACTGCCACAAAATTGCCAAAATGAAGCTTTTGACAAGCACTTACCCTAACATTTCTAATCAATCAGTCACTATGGTCTTTAACATTTTGCCTCAGATTTTAACAAAGTCCTTTTTGCCGGTTTACACAGATTTTAAACTATGGGTCAAAAGCCGAAATGATACAAGACTTGATCTCAACTTTTTTTCTATAGTCCACTCCTTGCCCAATTAGCAATTAACAAGCTCCTAACACTGTAGCAGCTGAACAGTGCATAGAGTTATTAATAGCTTTTCCTTTAAGAAAATCAAGGATAATCCAACTTTATTTAAAGAATTCAGTCATAAAAAACATTTATGGAACTTTGGTCTACGTCAGTCTTTGTAAAATTATGATGGAATATAGGGATGGAAAAATGGAAGGATCTCTTTCCATCCCATCCCCTTAGTTTTTCATTCCAAACCATCTCCAGCACTTTTCATCTTCCATCCTAAAATTTGCCTTCCATTCCATCCCATCTTATTCCCTGCCTTGAGATCTCATTCTAAACTTTCCCAAATGCACTAACAGCATTGTCTTTATATACTAGTCTGCAAGGGCATTGGTTAAAACGTGGATAAATGGACAAAAAAGGGACAATAATCATCTAGAGATGGACAAGAAAACTGCAGAAAAAAATGTACAAACGATTTTGACCCCTCAGTACAAACGTTTTGACACCTCCTCATGCTCATCATCCACTTTTCCACAAACCCAGTGGATTGCCATGGTGGCACAAGCCGTCGCTATGGCAACAATGACGTCATAAAACCATGGTCAAGCGCTTTTGACCTATTTCCCGTTGTTCCACCGTTCCAACACTGTCACATGTTAACTTTCCACAAACCCAATGGGTTGCTATGGTGGCACAAACCGTCGCTATGGCAACAATGACAAAATATTTTGTCCAAAAACCATGGCCAAGCAAATTTGACCCCCTATTTCCCTTTGTGCCATTGTTTCAACACTGTCACATGACTCAGTATCGAACTCTCCACAAACCCAGTGGGTTGCCATGGTGGCACAAGCCGTCGCTATGCCTACAATGACGTCATTATTTGTACAAAAACCATTACCAAGCAATTTTGACCCCTATTCCCCGTTGCGCCACCGTTTCAACGCTGTCACATGACTCAGCATCGAACTCTCCACAAACCCAGTGGGTTGCCATGGTGGCACAAGTTGTTGCTATGGCAACAATGACGTCCAAAAACCATGGCCAAGCATATTTGACCCCCTATTCCTAGTTGTGCCACCGTTTCAACACTGTCACACAATTCAAGATCGAATTCTACACAAACCCATTGGGTTGTCATGGTGACACAAACCATCGCTACGGCAAAAATTACGTCATATTTTGTCCAAAAACCATGGTCAAGCGATTTTGGCCTCCTATTCCTTGTTGTGCCACCGTTTCAACACTGTCACATGACTCAGGATCAAATTCTACACAAACCCAGTGGGTTGCGTTGGTGGCACAAGCCGTTGCTATGGTAACAAGGATGTCATAAAACCATGGCCAAGCAATTTTTAATCTCTGTTCCCCTTTGTGCCACCGTTTCAACACTGTCACATGACTCAGCATCGAATTCTCCACTAACCCAGTGGGTTGCCACAGTGGCAGAAGTCGTTGCTAAGGCAACAATGACGTCATATTTTATCCAAAAACCATGGCCAAAGAATTTTGACCTCTATTCCTTTTTGAGCCACCGTTTCAACACTGTAAAATGACTCAGCATCAAACTCTCAACAAACCCAGTGGGTGACATGGTGGCACAAGCCGTTGTTATGGCAACAATGACGTCATATTTTGTCCAAAAGCTATGGCCAAGCAATTATGATACCCTATTTCTCATTGTGCCACCGTTTCAACAATGTCACGTCGTCGTTCCTGTGCTATAGTCACGTATCTCCATTTTAGCAGTTTTGAGATATTGGCGTTTTTATGTTTTGGCAATTTTTTAAAGTGTATCAAAAATTTGTTTGTAATCTGTTACAATTACTTGCATGAATGTAAAAGGGTTGGATGGCAATGTGCTTTTATCAATCTTGAACAGAATTTTTTGGGTTGACATTTAGGGGATTTTTTGAAAAGATACGTGACTATAGCACAGGAAAAGAATTTAAAAAATCGAAAAATTTTCTCTAAAGTTGAGATACGCGAAAATTGTACGATTGAATTTTCGCAATTTTTTCTAGATTACTACCATTTGCAGTTGTAAACTAGCTTTTTAATAAACGAATCACTTTAAAACATAATAAAAAGCAGTATTGTTTTGCATTATAGTCAATAATGTAGTTAAATTATTAATATTAAGCCTTGATTTAAAAGCATTGATTTACCATTTGCATAAAAAAAAAACATTGAAAAACAGTTACTTCAACTTATAAATAAAAATTATGAAGTTATTCATTAACAAGAAAAATAGAAATGGTTTTTCCAAGCTCAATTTTAGCAACTATGGAATTATTTAAACGAAATTGCTGATAAGAAGATATGCCGTCCATGAAACTGCGAATTATAGATTGGCATTTGAATTTTGAACCATGCTAGAATAGCGTTTATCATTAAACTAAAACGAACTAAAAACAGCAAAAACACAAACAAATAACAATAACAAATCAAAAGCAATAACATCAACAGCACTTAAAATTAGAAAATATAAGTTCTTAGTCCATTTCTTCGACAATTGAAGCTTCTGCCGTTTGCCCGGATTTCAAAGTTTTGTAGAAGTTGTGTTATGATTTTGGGATCACCGAAGTTTGGCAAAAGGATAGAAGATCTGCTGCTGTTTTGCAGCATATTTGAAGCTGGTTGCTATATGCTAAACTGATGATGGAACTGGAATTTCTTCGTTGCATCTTTCCCCGGGCGCAAAGAAAAGGTGTTGGCCCTTCGAGATCGTATTTTAAAAAATATGCAGTCCGGATTAGTTTTATTGTATCGTAGCTATCGTACGCTTTTCCATTTGACAAGTTTTCCATAGCAATCTTTTATATTACGTGGAAATCTTTGTTGTCTTTGTTCCTTGAAATTAAGAAAATCCGGAAATGAGAGTCTTTTGACATGATAAGGTTCAGGGTTTTTCCGCGTCAACTTTGCTGCTGTAACCCATTCTGATGGCACGTAAATTGCAGCTTTTTTAGTTGCTTTTTCAATTACGGAATGCATGGAGTCGCATTCCATTTGGCTGTGATTAGTTTCGAAAAACTTGTGATCAATTTGCTGAATCGAAGGATGTTTTGTTACAGCCTCAGCACACATGGTAGCGAAAAATGGCATTTTTTGTTGTCCCCCACATCCATCGGACATCATTCCTTCTTCATCAATATCAGCGCATTCTATCAAATGGTTGTAGACACAAGCATATATTTCATTTGCACTTCGATTTCGTTGACTTTCATCCCAGAAGTTACAAAATCCTTTGTTGTCACCTAGGTGAAAAATGCAAAGATTATCAACAAACAGCTTCCGCTTATAAAAAATTTGGCTAGCATCACTTTTAGGTGTTGATAAAACTGCTTGCAAATCGAAATTGAAAGACAAAATTTTCGAATTGTTTTTGCTTGCAAATTTATCAGTATCTCTATGACTCCGAGCAAGATCTTTTCTTTTTAGATGATCATCAAATTCATGTTGAAATGTCTCCTTTTCTTCTGCATTCTTTGGTTGGTATTTTGTACATGTCGAGCATTGGTCGTTTTTTGGCTAAAAAAATCCAATGTTAAACTGCGCAAATATTTTTCGCTATACTTCCTATTTAACTGGCAACATGCCTAGATCTCTTTATCAAAAGATACCTCTTTATAAAAAGTTTAATAGGCTGGGATGCCATGATGGCACAAGTCGTCGCTTAGGCAACAATGACATCATATTTTGTCCAAAAACCATGGCCAAGCTATTTTGACCCCATATTCCTCGTTGTGCCACTGTTTCAACACTGTCACATGACTCAGCATCGAACTCTCCACAAACCCAGTGGGTTGCCATAATGGCACATGACGTCACTGTGGCAACAATGACATCATATTTTGTCCAAAAACCATGGCCAAGCGATTTTGACCCCATATTCCTCGTTGTGCCACTGTTTCAACACTGTCACATGACTCAGCATCGAACTCTCCACAAACCCAGTGGGTTGCCATAATGGCACATGACGTCACTGTGGCAACAATGACATCATATTTTGTCCAAAAACCATGTCCAAGCGATTTTGACCCCCTATTCCTCTTTGTGCCTCCGTTTCAACACTGTCACATAACTTAGCATCGAATTCTCCACAAACCCAGTGGGTTGCCATCGTGGCAAAAGTGGTTGCAATGGCAACAATGACCTCATAAAATCATGGCTAAGCATATTTGACCCCCTATTCCCCTTTGTGCCACCGTTTCAACACTGTCACATTTTTCAGCATCGAACTCTCCACAAACTCAGTGGGTTGCCGTGGTGGCACAAGCTGTCGTAATTGCAACAATTACGTCATATTTTGTTGAAAAACAATGGCCAAGCAATTTTGACCCCCTATTCGCCGTTGTGCCACAGTTTCAACACTGTCACATGACTCAGCATCAAATTTTTCACAAACCCAGTGAGTTGCCATGGTGGCACAAGCCGTTGCTATGGCAACAATGACGTCATAAAACCATGGCCAAGCATTTTTGAGCCGCTATTTCGTTTTGTGCCACCGTTTCAACACTGTCACATAACTCAGCATCGAATTCTCTACTAACCCAGAGAGTTGCCATCGTGGCACAGGCCGTTGCTATAGCAACAATGACGTTATATTTTGAGCAAAAACTATGGCCAAACTATTTGACCCCGATACCACCAGACGTAGACCTACCATACCATAGTAGTAGGCCTAATGGTACTAGTTTGGCCTAGGCAAGTCCCCCTGGTCTGGACTGTGATCTGCATTGCCACACCACACATTGGCTTTAATTTTCAAATTTCTTTACTTGGACTAAGCAAACCAAATGTTGCATAACAACAAACAATTCGTAATTTGCTTTTAGGCCTATCTACCTAGTTTTTTTGCAAGTTTTTTTGTAGAGCCGCAAATTGACCATTTTCATGTTAAATTAGGCTATTTCAAACCAACATGCATACTTTCACTTTCAAGCGCGTAGCTAGAAATTCGCAATGGGGGCTGTTTTGGGGGTCTGAGGGCTCCGCCCCCAGTTGCCGGAGGCTAATGGGAGTCTGGGGGCGAAGCCATCAGCTGCCGGAGGATGGGGATCTGAGGACTCAACCCTCAGCCGCCGGAGGCACAGGGGTGTGAGGGGGAGCCCCCAGCGCTCAAAAATTTTGCATTTTTTTGCAAAAATAACTTAATTTTACAGTAGAGCTATTTTAATAAAAAGTATTGCTTTTAAAACGTGGTATAGAAATTGGCAGCGCAACATGGTTCAACTGGTTGCATTAATTGGCTATATGGAAAATGGCTAATGATAACATTGCAGTTCTCTTGTTTACATGCTGGTAAATCATAAAATCCTATTATTCAATAAAACTCACACGTATTTTATAAAGAAAAATAATTGGGGGGGGGCTAATGGAAAGATATTTGAGAGAAATGATTGGTAATTAAGTAACACTGAATAGCCCCCTTAACGTCTCCCCTTATTCCTGAGTTTATAGTATATTTTTTGATAAAACCTAAGAAAAATAATTGGGGGAGGGGGGATAATGGAAAGATATTTGAGAGAAGTGATTGGTAATTAACTAACGCTGAATAGCCCCCTTCCCGTCTCTTCTTATTCCTGAGTTTATAATATATTTTTTGATAAAACCTATAGTTGGCGTTTTTAGACTAGCGGTGAAATTTAATTGGTTAGTTTTGGGAATTTTTTAAAGGTTTCATTGATTTGTGACTTTAATTTTTGACAATTAGCCCCCCCCATCCTGAATATATGTTTCAAAAGATGCTTTAAATCTATTTTTAGTCAATTCCAGCGCAAAAAACAGTCTCAAAAGAGCTAAAAATGTGGTATTTCTCTTATTCTGCATTTTGGTTGACAGGCCAATGGGGGTGACTATAGCCCCCCCGGCCCCCATGGCTACGCTATTGTTCACTTTTGAAAATCAACTTTATTTCAACAAAACTTATGAATTAAATTTTAGCCTAACTCGAGACTTGGCAAACCTGTTTTTGAAATTTCAGGCAAATCGTTAGCTTACGAGCATACCAGATGAAAAAATTTCGAGAATTTTTTTCGCTGACAATTTTACTCTAAGGTGCTATGCCGGTAAGGTGGTACGCCTGGGCTTACGGAATTTTTCTTTAAAACAAAAGGTTACGCTCGTAAGCTGATGATTTTACGCACAGTGTAGACAGGCCTTTAAGTAGGATCAAATTTTGGTTAGTTCCAAGCTTTTGCAAATCAAGCAAACATGATTTGTCTTTGCTGGTAAGCAAACGGCAAGGAAGTACTGGCCCAGTACTTCATGCCTCAAACTTATAGATGAAGTATACCGGTATACCTGTTTGAAATAAGTTAAATCAATGTCTTATTATATTTAGAACTTAGCAACATTGTTAGAACTATTTAAATGGAAAACGATGCTGCAGAAGACACAGTTAAGTTTGTGAGTGCTGCCAGTTGGTCGAGCAGTAACGTGTTCGTCTCTGGAGCGGGAGGTCTGAGGTTCAAATCTCGGGCCGGTCAAATCGGACACAGTGTTGCTAATAGCTTGCCACTGCTGCGATATTTTCTTCAAAAGGAGCTGTGTTGCCCGCGCAATAACGTGCATCATTTCCACTAAACTTTTTAAATGGCGCAAAAATGCATCATTTCCACTAAACTTTTTATAAAGTTGGTCAAGACTGCAAAAGCGTCTCCTCATGCAAAATTTTACAATTTAAGTAGGCTACTGCTATTGACTATGCTTATTTCTATTTAGCATTTTTTCATAACAACTACATCTATAAAAACCCACACCCATCAAAATTATAATTTGTTGAATTTCTGGCCCTAAATACAGTTGCATAACTTCAACTACAAAATGTGTCGTAAATTCTACCTACATTCTTCATGCTTTGTGTTAACGCAAAAGCTTAATACATCATTTTTCTTTTCAAGGTAGTGGCGACAATTTTCAAAATTAATGTTGCGATTTAAAAATGTATGGTTCTAGTGGTAACATTTCCTTTCATTGACACCGAATTGTATTATTTATTATCGTAATAAAATTTGTGGTATTTTCAAGATTTCTGCCAAATATACAGCTAAAATTACTCATACGTAGCATTACTTAAGAATTATTTCATTGTGAAACTCTTAAAAATCACTCATGCATAACGTGATTGGAAAGCTAAGTCAACAAATTTTCTAACTCTCCATTTGTGCAAAGTTGGAGCCTCTTGGTAATATTGACTCAAATTAGGCCAATGGCAGTGCTTTTAAAGCCGTAAAAAGCAACTTTGCTTTAAAAAGCACTCAAGCATAACAAAAAATGACTTACAAAATACTTCATATCTCCCAACTTATTAGGTCAATTCAAACAATTCATTTTGAATTGCACAGAATTAAATGCTCTTTCAAACACAATCACTCTCACTATCATAACTTAGGAACTAAAAACGCTATTCAAAATTTTAACCAAAGTTTGAAAAAGTGGTGGATCAAAGCCCTATATCTTCCTGAAAGTTGATCGTATCACAATTTCGGAATCAGCACAAAAAACTGCATAACTTTGAAACAAAGCTGTAAATATCGCTTGAACATTGAATCAAATCTGCAAATGACGAATAAGCCGAACAAAAAGTTTATCGGAGATATAAAAGAGGTGACGAATTAGACGAAGTGGAATGCATGTAAAAGACCAGAATTCTGCCAGCGCTAACAAAAATGTGACAAATTAAGCGAACTGACGAATTCTACTGTATTAATTTCGAAATTTTGTTTTCAATTTTCTCTAACAGCATAAAATTTTCCGCAAATGCGTCAAATTTCTAGTCGCGATTTACAAAAATTTAAGAATCCAAGTTTTTATTAAATTTATCTATTTAAAGTTGCTCGCGGCTTGATTACCGAATGCTGTTGGCTCGCGGCCAGGGATTGGATTGGCGAGCAGAAGTTGTGAAGGACTTGCTGTTATTTAGACTAGAAAAGTGGAGTTTTTCGACCGCACCTAAAGTTGGTTAGGAAAACTGAATGAATTTGGGTGAAGACCTTTTTGTTCTTTTGGAGATCACCCAATTTGGACCGGAAAAACCGTTTCAATTTTGGTGAAGACCTTTTTTTTTGGAGATCACCTGATTTTGACAGAAAAACTGCCTCAATCTGATTCAAGACTGATAAAAATTTGGGTGAAGCCTCCCCAATCAAAAACCGCCTCAATCTGATTCAAGGCTGATGAAAATTTGGGTGAAGCCTTCGCAATCAAAAACCACCTCAATCTGATTCAAGACTGATGAAAATTTGGATCTAGTACGTTTGCTGTTGTTTCCAGCTTCCAAAAAAGCCCCCCCCCCTTTGCGAATTCCTGGCTACGCGCCTGATGATTACTAAACGTTTCTATAGCTAAATTCTGCATAGTAAGCCAAAAATCACACGCCGTACCGGTATATGCAATAAACATTATTGTACGGTGCTGTAATTTATTGTGCAATGTAATTACTAAATGCTCTTAATATAATGATCAATTTCGTCTCAGTGGAGACCCGGACTATCTAGTAGCTGAATGGGCTACCTACAATAATTTTGTGCGATTTAGTGAGGCAATGTTTTTCAGGCTTCGGCCTGCCTTCATACGTCGTGAAATAGAATTCAATTAAAAAAAATCCACATTAATTTTTATTAACTAATCCAAAAAACATTATTGCAAAATATACTGAAATAACTATGGTGCATAACTTTTGGCCCACCCTGTAGATTCAGCGGTAAGACACGTCCACAGAGTTTTTAAATTTTAGCATAATTTAACAATGGCAGGGAATGAGTATTTGAGCAAAGATGTTATAAAGTGATTCTGCGGGATGATTTTCAAATCTCAAAGTCTTGCTGTTGCTCTTTTTGATTGATTGTCTGGAATATAATTACAAAAACCTTGTAGCAATTAGTAATTTATGACTTCTTGGAAAAATTTGTAATTTATGACTTCTTGAGTAAGACGACCAAGCGCTATGTGGCAGTAATGTGAAGGTAGTCGACCAGTTGTCTGTCCGATTGAATAGTTTCTTTATTTTGCTTGATTACTTTTGGAAATACGTCTACTTGAGTAGTTTTAAAACGACTACTTTTTTACTTTTACTCAAGTACTTTTTTTAGTCAGTACTTTGTACTTTACTTCAAGTAGATTTTTTGTCAGTAACGAAACTTTTACTTGATTACAATTTTCGAGTGCTTTTTACACCACTGGAAATACCCGGCCAAGTGATACCAGCTCGTTGTTATCCGTGTGAGCCAAGGTAGTGCATGATTCACTGGATAACTACGGCTTAGGTTCCTATGACCAAACACTTCACACGACATATAGTCGCCCAGTCACTACAAGAGTATTGATGACTGTCCAGTAGCTATAAAAAAAACTCATGCAGGTGGATAGAGATGGAGCAGGAAAAACTGGTTCATTAGTGAGATGCTATTTGCGATTTATCGAGAATGTATCGAAATTGTTTCACGAATATGTCTTGGCCGTCGAAAAGAAAGAATGCACTATCACAGAAGTGTATAATATAATGCATAGTTTACTGACTAAGCTACAAAACAGAATGGAACACGATTTTTTTGGCACAGCTACCCACAGTTTGTTGGATACTTTGGAAACAGATGAACAAAATGCTGCTGTAAGAGACTTTCGCATGTTTTTGGATGCTGCGATATCATGTATATAATCAAGCATGCTTTTCAGATGATAATATATACGACCAGATGATAGTTTTTGCGTTGGACAAAGGGTTTCCCCAAAAGTGATCAAAGGAACAAATATTTCGATGACCATGTCAGCCTAAATGATATTTTTGACGAATTTTGCCAGTTAAGCAAAAAGTATGAAGCGTGCCATCAACAGTTAGAAATAAAAACGTGGCTGATAAATAGGTATTCTTTCTACAAGGTGGAGAATTTATAAACATCACACATGCTCTCAGCTATGTGTTCCGTATCCCTTTAAGTAATGCAAATGCTAAAAGGTCGTTTTCACTTATGAATGCGAAGTGGACGAAAGAAAGAAACAGAGTCTCTGAAGATTTGATGAAATCTGAACTTCAGGTTGTCATGAACTACAACATGTCCAGCGGAAAGTTTTACAAATACGCCAAAACGGACAGTCATTTGTTGCATGTGAAGAGCTTTGAGAAGTACAGTTAACTGTCAAAGTAGACAAATGAAACGCTCTATGTAGTTATTGTGCTAACTATTCAGGTTTGCATTTTCGTTTTTTTCTTTTCATTCAAGTATTACTAATGCCATTTTGATAGTGCTTAGCAAAATAACTGCATAGTGCTTTTCTTTTGACTACCTTGACAATTATGGACGCAAGCTGATTTTCTCGAGGGGGAGAGGGCAGAGCAAAAACGTTGTCGTTGGTGTACTGCATATTTATCTTCCTGTCACTGGACAGCGTTAGACGCTAACTATTGGACGATCCGTACGCTTTTAATTGCAGTAACTGTGCTTCGTGCTTGGACGAATCCGCACCTGCTTAAGAGTTTCCTATGTTCCTATGAATTTTTTCGAATTATTGCCCACTTAATTTGCTGCTTGTTCGAAGCCACCATGCAAAGGTAATCATCGTAAAATGCCTTATCCAAGGATGCAACAACGAGGCCAGGGTGCGGGTTGAACTTAGATCTTGCAATCAGGGTTGTCGTAAAAATGAAGCCTTTACTCTCCCGGCCACGCTAGTAGTATGTGCTGGCCGAACACTATAGGGATTGCGAGGGCGGGCGCGGGGTTACCAGTGCGGGGTTGCGGGGTTTGCCTGGATGCGGGTTTGTCCAAATATTCTCTCGTTAATGCGGGGGGGTGTGGTAGTCTTAGAGCAAGATCTAATTCTAGTCTTAATCTTAGCTTTCACTCTAAGTTTAGTCTAACCCTAGCTAGTTGTAAGAATCGAACCCGAAACCTAGTCTTGACCCGAGTGTCTTGCCTGAGAATTAAACCACCGCAGGTGGTTTGCCTGGCTATGGTTCTAGTGTAAAACCTGAAGAGTGTTTTGCTTGAGAATCAGAGGTGGAGTCGAGGACACAAGGCTCAAGGCCAAGGACACAAAAAAATCCGAGGCCAAGGCCAAGGACAGCCTTTTCGAGGACAGACCCTCTCGAGGCCAAGGACAGGAATGCTCGAGGCCAAGGCCAAAGACACAGCCGCAAGTGTTCTCAAAAAAAAAGTCTTCAAAAAAGTTTTTCGGGCTGTGGGAATACGGTTAACTCCGTCTATTGTAATTATATTTTTTTTTGGCAACTCTTTTTTTCATATTACGCAATGATAAATAATCAGTCTTTCTTTTTCTGCTGCCAACGTGGCACGATAAGCTGGTCTCAAAATTTACCATAATTAATCGCTCTTTATGATAACATCTGTGAATCGATTTTTGGTAATAAACAACAAATGGAAAACAAGCAATTATTCGAGTGAATCTATCAAGCTGGAAGACAATTGTGGCCCCTCGCGAGACAGGCTGGAAGGAGAGATGCCACAAACTGGTGACCCCGTCGACGACAACTTGATCGTAAGAACACATACAACAGGCATTTGGACCATTATTTGGAGTTGCATCTATTTCAAGAATCTTTCAACCGGACAAACAACAATGATAAGGAACCGGACTCGGTATCGCGGTAGGCCTACTAGCCTAGCAGTATTTACTGCATGTTTAGCTACAATCCTTTCGATTAATTTTTCAAATTTGGCCTCAACCCCTTTTGGCCGTCGAAGGGGCAGCTGGCCCACTTTGTCTACCTTACCGGGCATACCACATTTTTCTGCCTTTCGAGACCTGGGTGCGCCCATCAAGCTTCCAAAATTCTATGATGATGACGGCTTGCTATGGTTTAAAGTAGCCGAGGCAATTTTTAACTTTCGTGGCCTGAGTGATGACAAACGTAAATGCAAGCTCCTATTGTCCGCTTTAGACCACAGGCATTTAACGATTTTGGAGTTCCCGTTGGCACACCTAGGAGAGCACCCCTATGACGAGTTAAAATCTGCGCTTTTAAGGCACTATGCTCCCACCGAGGAGGAGAAGCTGCATCAGCTTCTGTATCAAACCACGCTTAGTTTTGAGCAGAAACCAAGCAAATTGCTTGGCAAAATGCGCAGTCTCATGGGTCCAAATGTAGTGCTACCCCCGCGTGTTTTACGCAAATTAGTTTTGGACCAAATGCCGTGCGAAACACGAAAAATGTTATTGATGCATGACAGTGAGGATTTAGATGGCTTGGCCAAAATGGCAGACCGAATTCATGAAAATGACAGTCGTGTCTCTCGTACTGCTGCCAGTTCAGCAGGCCATTTCTCTCATGTGACCAAAATGCCTACGACTTCATTATCGTTGGATTCGGTTTCCGATAAAATAAAGGATTTGAGCGTGTGTGTTGAGAGGCTGAATGCTACGGTCAGTAACCTTTCTCGATCCCACCCTCCCTCACACAGCACCTTTTCACCACAGCATTTTTTGACTCCTAAAAGAGACGGTGAATTTTTTCGTGGCCCAAGAAACTTTCGTAATTCTTCCCAAACTAACTTTCAGGGCCAAGCTGCTCACGCAACGTATTCAAAAACACACGATCAAAACCAAACTAGCAAGGACGCTTCTTTAAGATCTGAAAACGAGTTTGACAAGCCCAACTTGGATTTGTATTTCTATCACGCACGTTCGGCGCTAGCGCCCGTTCTTGCAGACAACCGTGCAACTGGCGTGGCTCGCAGAGAAGTCTGTTTCGCAACCCTAGGGACAAGCCAGTTGGTTTGATTAATGCTAATTTAGGTGTGTGGATGGTAAAAGACCCTATTACTTCGGTAAACTTTGTGGTAGATACGGGCAGTGCGGTCTCACTTTTGCCTTGTTCCCGTTCAGCAGGCGACAAAAGATTAACAGGTCACATGACGGCGGCTAATGGCAGATTAGTTCCGACCTACGAGACTA
Source organism: Trididemnum nubilum (assembly GCA_963965965.1). Lineage (NCBI taxonomy): Eukaryota > Metazoa > Chordata > Ascidiacea > Aplousobranchia > Didemnidae > Trididemnum > Trididemnum nubilum. The sequence goes on from OZ014487.1 coordinate 10,489,843, forward strand.
TTCCGTTAACGGTAACCTTCGGTTTGCGCAAAGAGTTTTAAATGGAACTTTATACGCGCTGGTGTTAGTTGTGCTATTTTAGGACTTGACTTTTTGACTCACTTTGGTTTTGTTTTGGACTTAGCGAATAAAACGTTGCACTTCCCATGTCATGATAAGGTTGATGCTAAGCTTACTCGCCCTCTTTGTGGCAGTCCAATGAAGGAACCCGATATTTCGATCGCTGAAGCTGTTGAGCGTGTCGACAATAGTTTTTCATCAGAGAATGAGGCATCGCAAAGAGATGTTGTTTTGGACCATAAGTCCTGTCCCGAAAATAGCCTACGGTAGTTGATGATTGTAGTTTTGACTCGGTCGAAAGGCTTTGCACCTTTTACTCTGATTTGTTTGATGTTGACAATTTTCAAAAACCGACAAAGCATAAGACTCAACATCATTTACGCACCTCCGGCCCACCATGTGTTGCTAAAGTTCGAAAATTAAGCCCAGAAAAGTTGGAGATCTTACGCACGGGGTTGGATACTCTACTCCAATTGGGAATCATTTACAGAAGCGAGAGCGAATGGGCTAGCCCTGTGCACCTTGTCCAGAAAAAAGGCGGCGGCTGGAGAATTACTGAAGACTTTCGTCAACTGAACCGCCAAACCATATCAGACCGCTACTCCATTCCCCTTTTATCTGACTTTGTGGGTGATATGGAAGGTTCAACCGTTTTCTCAAGCCTTGACCTGTACAAAGGTTACCATCAAGTGGAAATCGCCCCAGAAGATCAATGCAAAACGAGTATCATTACGCCGTTGGGCAACTTTGCATTTCGACGCCTCCCAATGGGAATCTCTTGTGCAGCCAACTCTTTTCAACGTTTCATGCATGAAGTTCTCCAGGGAATTCCTAATGTCTTTTGCTTCATTGACGATCTCCTCATCTTCAGTCGGAACGAGAAGGAGCATATCCGACACCTACAATTGGTCTTTAAACGCCTACCCCAATACGGCTTAATCTTGAATCGTGACAAATGCATTTTCAAAGTCCCTGAAATTGACTTTTTAGGACACAGGATTAGTCACAACGGAGTCCTCCCTCTGGTTCAAAAAGTTGAAGCTATTCAGAATTTCCCCATGCCTAAAACCATGCGACAACTGCGAAAATTTTTGGGGATGATCAATTTCTACCGACGTTTCATCCTGCAGGCTAGAACAATATTGCACCCCCTGGAACGGCTTCTTTCCCCACAGAAGAACAGCAAGAAAAGCATCCCGTGGTCAGAGGAAAGTATTGATGCTTTTGAGTCCGCTAGACACATTTTGGCAAATGTTACTAGTTTAGCTTTTCCGATTAAAGGAGGAGAAACTATTTTGACTTATGACGCTTCGGATGGAGCTGTTAGGGCCGCTCTTAATCAAGTTGTGAGTGGTGAGTTGACACCGATTGGTTTCTTTTCAAAGTAGTTGAACGCTACACAAAAAAATTATCCTACTTTTGATAGGGAATTGTTGGCTATATTCCTAGCGATAAAACATTTTCGGTGTTTTCTAGAAGGACGCGATTTTGTGATTGAAACGGACCATTCCGCTTTAGTTTTGCTCTGGGGTCTAACCATAGGGAGTATTCTGGTAGGCGATTGAGAGAGCTGCAATTCATTTCTGAATTTACGTCAAATATTCGCCACATTGAGGGAAAGCAAAATGTGGTTGCGGACTGCTTGAGTCGACCCCCTGACATTGGCACTGTGTTTAGTGACTTTCAGACGGTAGACTTACTTGAGATTGCTGCTGAGCAACAGACTGACTCAGAAATAAATGATATGAACAGGGATAAAACTCATTCCTTATGTTTGGAGAAGGTCACTATCCCTTGCCCTAATGAATGTATTTGGGTAGACAAATCTTGTAATGTACCTCGAATTCTAGTTCCGCAAAAGCTGCGCTTCCGCATTTTTGACGAAGTTCATTGTTTAGCGCATCCTGGTGTGAAAGTGACCAGAGAGTTGATTGGTCAGCGATTCGTATGGAAGGGAACGCGAAAAGATGTGGCAAAGTTTGTTAGAACCTGCATCTCCTGCCAGCAGTCTAAGATTGTTCGCCACAATAAAACCCCTTTGCAAAGGTTTAAAACTCCTGACGCTAGATTTGCCCACATACATTGCGACATTGTAGGCCTATTGGTTGAGTGCAACGGCTTTTTGTATTTGATGACCTTCATTGACAGGTTTACGAGGCACGTAGAAGTAGCGCCCCTTAAGGGCACGAGCGCCAAAGAATGTGCTGACGCATTTTTGCACACTTGGGTTGCCAGATTCGGTTGCCCAACAGAGTTAACTTGTGATCGCGGAGTTCAGTTTACTTCGCGCTTGTGGAATGAATTGTGCAGTTTTTTGGGTTGTAAACTAAACCACACTTGTGCGTATAGACCCCAAGCTAACGGATTTTGTGAGAGTGTGCACAGAACTTTGAAGGCTGCTCTTAAAGCCCAAAGAGAGCCGCACAGATGGTTTTTCAACCTACCGTGGGTTTTACTCGCTCTGCGATCTGCCCCTAAAAGTGACCAAGGATTTTCTTAGGCGGAATTGACATTTGGCACTACCCTGCGACTGCCTGGTCAGTTTTTTGAGTCACCTATATCGGTCTGTGAGACGACATACGTAAAAGAGCTTAACTCCTTAATGTCGTCTTTGAAAGCTCCGCCGACCAACTATCACACCCAACGCGACACTTATGTTGAAAAAGCATTGGCAACGTGTGATCATGTTTTTGTACGCGATGAAACGAGTGGTGGATTTCACAGAGCGTAAAAAGGACCATTTCGTGTTGTGTCGAAACATGCCAAGTTTTTTACCCTAGACCTTGGCAACAGAATTGACACGGGGAGCGTTGATAGATTGAAAGCCGCTAATTTGTTAAAAAACGTAACAGAAGACGATTGTTTGGACTGTACATTCAATAGCAACGTAGCTTGCGAGTCCTTTAATCCTGTGGAGGTGGCAGCAGCGCCGTTTGATGAGCAACCTGCTCCTGTTTTTCACAATAGGCTGGGTTGGATAATTCGCATGCCCGCCCGTTTTGACGATTATGTCCCTTTGTAAAGCTAAACAGTTCCTTTTTGGTTAATTTGATGCTTTAGTTTGTTTTCATGAGTTTTTTTGTTGGGTACAAGCGCCCGTATCTTTCGGAGGATATACAGCCTTATCACGCGTGAGTTATTGTTCATTGCTTTGTTTTTTCCTCGCGGCTGCTTGGATAATTTCAGTTTTGCTCAGAGAGTTAAACCACGGCTTGGATGTGTTAGATTTTTTTCTCGGGTTTTCGGCGTTGTTTTTCATGGGTGGACGACTGATCACCATGCACAGCTCTGGGTCGTGCACCCCAGACTCCATTGGAGACCTCGCCGATTTTTTTTTTATCGGGTGCGGTTGCTGAGTTCCAAAATTATTCTCTATTTAATCCTTCCTTCTGAGTTTCAGCTATCCTACCGCTGTTACTGTTCTTTATACGCCCCTTTTCTTTTGAAACCTAGTGGCTGGATTTTTTTTGTGTGTGTCTGTGACATGCTTGGTGTAGCCTTGTTCTGGTGCAGCAGTTTTTTTTGCTGAGATCGGTTTCGCTTTTGGTTATTTTTTTTGTAATCTCACCTTTTCCTTTTTTTTCTTAGCTAAGCTTGGTTGGGGGTCGGTCCCTAGTTGCTCTCCGTTTTGCATCTGAAACTCCAAAATAGGACACCTTCCCTTCTCCATCCCTGGATTTTTGTTATTTCGAGTTTTGGAGCAGACTTCGTTTTTGCTCCATATACCAAATCATTTCAGCAATGTGTTGCTCAAATTTTTTTTGTCCCTCGCTCGCAGCCACTGACGTCTAAGCCGGAAATATGCAATTCTTTGTGGACTTTGGTACAAGAACTGCATGTGTTAAAAAGATTACTTCTTCAACCATCCATTGGATACTTTTTTTAAACTTTTCTTTTTTTTTGTCCCAAGCCTAAAGCGGAGGCTGATTCTTTTATTTGTGCCAGTTTTCTTGTTGTGTGTCACTTGCTTGTTTTAATGCTCCGCTGTGATTACATTAGTTCGTTTCTTTGTTCATCAGTTTTTTTTGTATTCCCACAGATTCGTCATTCAGGCTTTGGTCGATTGTACCAATCGTCCGATGTCTTGGTGGGGGGTATTGTGGGAATACGGTTAAATGCGCCTATTGTAATTATTTTTTTTGGTAACTCTTTTTTTTTCATATTACGCAATGATAAATAATCAGTCTTTCTTTTTCGACTGCCAACGTGGCACGATAAGCTGGTCTCAAAATTTACCATAATTAATCGCTCTTTGTGATAACATCTGTGAATCGATTTTTGGTAATAAACAACAAATGGAAAACAAGCAATTATTCGAGTGAATCTATCAAGCTGGAAAACAATTGTGGCCCCTCGCGAGACAGGCTGGAAGGAGAGACGCCACAGGGCAATCTCCAATTTATAGGCGTGGCCAAAATTTTTGATAGGTAGGAAGGCCCAAACCACAAATCACATGCAATGACGTCATCAAAAATTTTCAAAAGAGGAACTTTTTGTGGGACAAAGATATCATAGGATGGAAGATCTGAAATCGTTGCAGGTTGGCATTTAAGCAGGATTTTGCAAAGGGAGAGGGCTTTAAGTTATAGTTGAAAAATGCAAATATCTAACTTTGGAGACGTGTTGAAAAAGGTAGTGTATCTCAAACGTAGCACAGACGGGGGTCTGGGGGCGAAGCCCCAGCCGTTGGGCAATTTTTTGTAAGTTTTTTGGAAAAAACAGCCATTGAATCACATTTCGCACGTGTTCAGAGCCATTTGAAAGCACTAAATTTTTGAAATTTGAAAGCCAATTGAAAAGATGAAATTACTTGATGCTCCTTTTACTTGCAATTTAAGTCCAAAATACGTTTAACATTTTGCATTCTTGTGTTAAATTTTAATTGTAAGTAATTAGGTCCAGGTAGGGGGAAGTAAGGCGCATTGTTTCTTGCAACATTTTAACAGTAAATACTAATCCACTCGAAGATTTTCCTTAGATAATTTGTTTTGTCATGAAAATAACCAGTTTTAGGAGTATTTGTTCGGCCAGAGGGCCCAGGCCACCTCAATTAAAGTTCAATGGTTTGCTCAATCAGGCTTTTCCGTGGCTAATTTTTAAAAAAGTATATTGTGCGTAAAAACTGGCGAGGTGGAGGTGAATTATTGAATTGTTATTGAAAAATGGTACAATAGAAGGTTACGCCTACTAACCAATTTAGACTGCATCATTTGCCCCTTGAAATTAAAAAGTTTCTACTCGTGACCTTAACTTTTTTTTGCATGTGAGGTTAACTATAAAAATAAGCCCTGCAAAATTTTACATTGATCGGTTTATGTTTAGAACCCCCACCTGGGCCCTAAATTTGGGCCCATGCAGCAATTTTTAGACAATTTTGCCCCTAGATGGCACTGTGTTTGAGGCACACTTAAATAGTATGTTTTACAAGCAAGCACTATTTTTAATCTTTCAATCAAAAAAAATTTTTACAATTGAGTCACTGGATAGGGAGATATAACCAATTTTATGGCCTCCAAGCTCTCTACCGCGACTAGCGTCTAAAATTCTATTTGCAGTTTTTAATCCAAATTTGGCAAATTTGGTGAACAAACTTGAACTTTTGAGGAAGCCAATTTCATTTTTGCTGTTTGTTTTTTATTATTTGGCCACTTGGTGGCGCCAATGCAAGTTTTTCACGTTTGAAACAGAATATAAACGAATTGCACTGTTACTGATCTGAGAACGCAGCAATGAGCAACTAACTGGCAATGCTCTTTAGTGATTAGCAGTAAGCTAGTCGTGTTCCTGCAATATTCGAGTTTATATAATAGCACAGTAAAACCCTTATTTTTAAAAAAATTTAAACTTTTTAGAAACATCAATAAGCTAGGCCTAAACAGCACTCATTGATTTACCATATCAATTTTTCGGATCACTTTACCTCAATCGAATGTTCATAAAAACCAATAGAGGGAAAAGTGAGGGGATAGTTGTCAAAGCAGTTTTTTACCACTTTTGAAACTTTGAAACAACTCACAGCATAAAAAATTTACTTGAGCTGGTGTTTTTGATACAGAAAACATAAATCATTTTCAATTAGACTACATTTCGTAATATTTGTGTACTGTACTGCACAACGAGTGATTCAATCTTCAGGAAATTTTTGCTTGGCACCGTTTCAACTGATGATGACAAAGAAATTAAAGGATCCAAACTTTCAACAGAACACCAAGTTCTGCTTTGCTATTTAGCTCATCGTCAGTGCTCAACCACAATTTCTAAACGTGATGCTTCAAAAAAAAACTGTAGACTGCGTGATTCCACTTTTTCAAAAAGCTGGTGTACCCACTCTTCCCAAACAAAAATGGCAGAAGCGGTGGAAAAGTTGTTAGCCGATTTTGAGAATCTTTTGAAAATAAAACACTCTGCGAGAAACTCAGGAAAACCAAAAGAAAGAATTGATGAATTTAAACTACGAATTAAAGAAAAAACAATGAAGTTTTGGCCGAGAAATGTTTTACAAATGATGGATAATGAACTAGACAAAGCATTTTTGCAATCCATGATGTCTGACCGAAAAGCTTCAATGAGTGGCAAAGACAATACTGCAATCAGTCGAGTAAAAACTGGCAAGAGAAAACCAAGAAACCAAGTGAAAAAAGAAATGGGAAAATAAGTGAGCAAGCTGCAGCTCTGCTGTTCTCAGTGACAGTACCACTATAGATTCCAGCACTGATGACGAAATGAGTCTCTACCCAACTGCTTCTTCTGATCAAGTTTCTAGAAGTCACCAAAGATCCGTGAAAACTGGAGTAGGCGTTCACATTCCTCATGACATCTTAAAAGCACCGAATGTTGTTCAGGCATTAGTTTGGAACAAAATTTCTTCATCAGCTATTTCTGCGGTAATGCATGAGATTGTAGCAACATCGGAAGGAGATCCATCCAAATTATCTTTAAGTTACGCTTCTACAGAACGATACAGAATTGAAGCCATTCAAAATATAACTGAAAAAATTGCTGAAAATTGGACTCCTCCTGCAGTTGCAAACATACACTGGGATGGTAAGCTAATGGAAGCATCAGATGGAGTTGGTAAAGTGGAAAGATTACCAGTGCTGTTATTTGGCATTGGCGGTACCAAGCTGCTTGGTGTTCCAGCTATTCGTCACAAATCTTCCAGTTTTGCTGGTAGCCTTATTGCTGATGCTTCTGATAAGCTGATCAAAATCTGGGACTGTCAAAATAGTTTGGCAGGGATGGTGTTTGACACGACCAGTTTAAACACTGGAGCTCAAACTGTGGCTTGTGTAGCATTGCAAAATACAATTTCAAAGTCGTTACTTTGGTTCACATGCCGTCATCATGTGGTAGAAGTAGTCTTGGGCCACGTTTGGGATGTTTTGAAAATCGAAGTGTCAAAAAGTCCAGAAATTCAAATTTTTCAAAGATTCAGAAAGCATTTTTCTACTATTCTGACAAATTGTAAAAACCTCGATTTTTGTGTAACTCCACCCAATCTTACTGATAAAAAGGACCAAATAATAGAAATGAGCCACAACTACCTCAAGCAGCCATTTAGTAGAGGCGACAACAAAGAATTGGTAAAGTTAACACTTCTTTATCTTGGCGACCCTGTTGCAAAAAGAAATTTTGCATCATTCAACAGACCTGGAGCCATGCATAAAGCACGTTGGATCTCCAAAAATCTATATGCAATCAAACTGGACTTGCTTGGGTCCAAACTATCGAACAACTTGAAAGGTAATATTCTACTGAAGTACATAAATTTACGCTATTGCATTTTCAAAACTTTTAAATTACCATTCGACCACAGTTCAAAGAGTATAACAGGTATTAGTTCAAAAACAAAATTTTAAAGTTGATAAAATGTTATTTCACTGCACTGTGCATCAGCATAACTGTACTAACATTTTTAGTAATAAATTGAGCGAAAATCAAGATAAGGCGAATTTTGATAAACCAAAAAAGTCTTCAACAGCTTAACGATCACTATTATAATAAAAATTATTTGTTTTTTTACGACAAAGTACAAGATATTTATTGTGACGTTTTTATTTCAGGAAAGATTTTTAGAAAAGGCCAACAAGAAAAAATCCAACGATTTGTCATATTTGTTGTATTTTGCTACTTTCCTTGGTGGCTGACCGCTCCAGTATCATCCAGTGCTCCCAAAAATGATCAACTTTTTAAAAATTCATTGTTTGATTACAAAACAATAGATAGTGTGATTGCTAATGAAGCATTACGACGTTTTGGAAACCACATGTGGTATCTTACTGAAGAGCTTGTACGACTCTGTTTTTTCAGCAACAATGTAAAGGACAGTACCAAACTGGCAATGGCAAAAAAATTGTTAAATTTTGAAAAAAAATGAATGCTTTTACAATAGATTTGGATCTGGCAAACCCAAATTTCCGAAATTGAATGACGATTTTTCAAGAGAATTAGATTTTTACGTGAGAAATGACTCTTGGATGTTTTTTAAAATTCTGAAACTTGATTCGTCGTTTCTTCAGCAACCACTTGAATACATGGAAAAAAAAATCCAGCCTTTATCGATGCCAAATTAGTCATCGATCATATTAAAGTTGTAAATGATGCAGCAGAGCGAGGAATAAAGCTGGCACAACATTTTCAAGGAGTTGCTCGAAAACAAAAACGCTATCAAAATGTACTGCAAGTTGTTGAAAACTCTAGAAAACTTATTCCAGACCAAAGGATTTCCACAACGGGCCAGTTGTGGTACTTAATCAATTAAAAAAACTGGGTGGGCTTTCAATTTTAGTCATTATTACAGTGCTACTCCGATGCGCTATTGCATAATATCTTTAAAATAAGAATGCTTACACTTTGAAACATTGAATAGTGCTTTGCAATATTTTTCAAAGTTTTCTTTTTGCAAAAGCTTAAAGTTGTGATTATTAAATGGCACAAATTCGTACGCAAGCGTTTAACATGTTTTTATGCCATCTAGTGGCCAAACTATAGAAAACAAACAACAAAAATGAATTTGGCTTCCTCAAAAGTTCAAGTTTGTACGCCAAATTTGCATTTAAAACTGTAAATTGCAGTTTGGCTGCTAGTGGCGGTAGAGAGCTTGGAGGCCATAAAATTGGTTATATCTTCCTATTCAGTGACTCAATTGTGACAATTTTTTTTTTGATTGAAAGATTAAAAATAGTGCTGTCTTTTGAAACATACTATTTAAGTGTGCCTCAAACACAGTGCCATCTAGGGGCAAAATTGTCTAAAAATTGCTGCATGGGCCCAACTTTAGGGCCCAGGTGGGGGTTCTAAATATAAACCGATCAGTGTAAAATTTTGCAGGGCTTATTTTTATAGTTAACCTCACATGTAAAAAAAAGTTAGGTTCATTTCTGTAAGGTCGGGGCAAATGATGCACTCTACTAAACATGTTATTGCTGGGCCGGATTTACATTGCGCTGGCTCCTGGCACTTTGGGGAATTTTGCAAGATCTTCCTGCCAACTACAGGTGAAGATAAAAAAGAAGTCTCACCATCTGAGCGCGAGGCCCTGTGCCATAGAATAAATCCGGCTCTGCTTGTTGCATTACGTTTATGAAAAGGTTACATGAGGGCCTAGGTAGCAACTTTTAAGAGAAAACCCTTAATTTTACCCGGGTTATACATTTAAATTGGGTGACAAAAATTGAACTGAGGGTGGCCCGGGCCCCTGGTCTTCAATATTGTTGTTAGTTACTGTTGTAAGCAAAAAATGCTAAAAACAAACTAAATTTGTAGAAACAATGGGCTTTTTTGCAGGGTGTCGAACCGAACCTGAACCGTAAACCCGAATGAATCATTTCATTTTTGTAAACCCAAACCGAACCTGAACCAGCAAAATTTTACTTCAGTGAACCTGAACCAAACCTAAACTCTCAAAATTGTGCTCAAGTGAACCCAAACCGAACCTGAACCTCTAACAAAAATAAAAATACATTTTTCCATATCCGGATGCCGCTGGCGCTGGTACACGCACAATAAAAGCAGTGGCGATCATCAACAGGATCAGCAATTTCTCCTTTTTTTTCTGGACGAAACGACTAGCGGCAGTTAAATTTTAAGTCAATGAACCCAAACCAAACCTGAACCGGTAATATTTTACTTAAGTGAACCTGAACCAAACCTGAACCTCGAAATTGGTGCTCAAGTGAACCCAAACTAAACCTGAACCGCTCAAATATTTTGAGCAGGAGCTAAACCTGAACCCAAACCGTTATTTGAAACGGTTCGACACCCTGCTTTTTTGTCACATTTTTGTAATTGGAGAAATTTCGATTGGGGAGGGGGCTGGGCCCCCTGCCTACGCCAATGCTCCAACTGAGAAAAACAAAAACGGTGTTCGCAAATTTTCCGCCAGGTTTCTGGTGTTTTCCAACAAAATTTCAACGCTTAAAAAATAGTGCTGTCCTCGAGCCGAGGACAGGGCAGGCTTCGAGGCCAAGGCCAAGGACTGGAGGCTTCGAGGCCATGGCCAAGGACTTGAAAATGTGTCCTCAAGGCCAAGGACGTCCTCGAGAACTCCACCTCTGTTGAGAATCGAACCACCGCTGGTGGTTTGCCTAAGAACTGGTTCAAGTCCAAAGTATTATTTAGTAACTGGTTAAAGTATAAGCGAATAACTAACCTGAGAATCGAACCCAAAACTTAGTGTTGCCCCGAGTGTCTTGCCTGAGAATCAAATCACCACAGATGGTTTGGCTGGGAACTGGCTATGGTTCAAGTCTAAAGTATTATTTAGTAACTGGTTAAAGTATAAGTGAATAACTCACCTGAGAACCGAACCCGGTAGTTTTTGATTCTAAAAAAGTTATCTAGATTATGCTATGGAATATTTTTTGGTTTGAACTTAGTAACGTTTCGTGTTACTTGAAACTGTCGTGACCTAGCTGTAGCAGAATTTTCGGCACCGTGGCGTAACTGCGCAGTAAAAAAACAGCCAGTAACCTTCCAAAGGTCACCTGCGCTACCTTTTTAACGCTTTGAATATGGGACAAGCATGGCGCAACAGAGCTCGTTCCTGTTTAACCCCAACAGTGCAAAGGTCAGTCTTTGGCATACAGTGGTGCAATAACATTGTCAAAAAAAACTTTCAAGTTTACTTTTATAAGTTTGGTTTGTCTTAGAGTCAAACTAATGCAGTTGAAACCTTACAAGTTTACTAGTGTTCAGAGATTTGATTTGTCTTCGAATCGAACTAATGCGGTTAAAATCATTCAACTTTACTTATCTTTCAAGGTTTGGAATAATGTTCAGCTTTCATGTTTTGTAGTACTGTAGTTATGAAAGACTTTAAACATATGCACACTCTGGCGCTATGAAACATGCTATTTTCCTGTCGTAATGGGTACGAAATGGTGTATTTTTATGACGTCACGATTTTAGACTAAGTTATAACAAAAGCGATGACGTAAAAGGCCGTGTTGTATAATGGCCGACGTTTCGGCTAGTTGGCGTTTTTTTTATGATGTCGCTTTAAACGCAAGTTTCAATAGCACTAACATTGACACGTCTGGACTTGTCTCAAATACAAAAGCAGGTTTTCTTTTTGACATGTGTTAAAAGTCTACCCAGATGTCTGTTTTGAATTGTTTAAAACTCCAACCCAAATAGTAATTACCAGAGGTGGGCACAAATAAAATTATATCAAAAGCACAGCGCAACAAAGCGCAGCGATCTTTTCAACCAGTAAAAGCGCAACGCAAAATGCGCAATTTAATTTCTTTAATTTCTGAAGCGCAGCGCAACTTCCGCAATGAACTTTCTGATTCAATTGAAGCGCAACGCAATTCCGCAATTGCGGAACAGCATTTTTGTACCAAGTTAAAGCGCAACCTAAGTTCCGCAATTGAAATTTCACGCCACAATGCAAATACCGCATTTTTTGCGATTTTAGACTAAAAAAGAGTAAATAGTTTGCTAAAGAAGGCCGACATTTATTAAAATTACGATCTACAAGGAGCAAAATTAAGTTCAATAGATAGAATTGCGCTTTTAATCAAAACAAGATATAAAAGCGCAACAAATTTTCAACTCTTTAGTCCGCAACGCAACTTCCGCAATTGCGGAGGTTGCGGAAGTTGCGCTTTGCCCACCTCTGGTAATTACCAAAGCAATAGTAGGACTCGTCTGAAAGTCGAACCAATGGTCTTCAAAGCTACTTGTATTTTAACGTTTTTTCTAAGTTCGAACCCAAATGTCCTTAACATTAAGTTTTGCCTAAGATTCAAACCCAGTGTTAAATCTCTTTTGCTTAAAACCCAAGTGTCTTTATTGCCTTTTCCAAGATTCGAAATTCTCAAAGAGATCTACCTCACACTTTCCACTTTAACTTGGTTGGTATTTTAAGTTACCTGTAATTAATTTGATGGTGTGCAATCTACGAAAACTGTCTTTTGTTAATTTTCCAAAGGGGATGCCCCAAACCTAAGCGCAAGTTTTTCACACAGTTGTTTGAAAAGAGCTTAGTGATCTTTGGCTAGTTTCAAAGTATGTTACAAACATAGGTTATTCTTGAAAATCTCACCAAAACTCACAAACATTTTCATCTTTGACTTACCTGAGGTTTGAACCACTGCAAGGTGTTTTCTCAAAGAAAAATCTAAAGTTCAATAATTCAACGAATGTCTTGTGCAAGAGTGGAACCCAGATATTAAATTATCAACGAGATTAGAGCGTGGCTCGCTTGAGAATCGGTTTTCAGAGAAAAAAAGTTATAGATTACTCGTATTTCAATTTGGGGTTTGAACTGAGTACCAACGAAGTCGCTATATTTTGGAAATTTTAAAGTTTTATAAGCTGCATAGCTTTTATTATATTTGGGACTTCTTTTCAGCAAAAAGTTTATGTTGCGTCTGTCTTGAAGGTATGGCTTGAAAGCGAAATATAAAACACAAGGGACGTAACGCGTTTCCTTGACGATTGTATAACGTAAAATTAAATCTACTAGACCGAGATTGAAAGCTTAAATCGCCGCAGAATAACTTGAATTTTACCGGTGTTATTGTACCTTGACGTGTTGGATTTCACCTCGAAGAAGTAAAGTTGTATTTGACCAAAGTTACCTCATTACATGCGTCCAGCATTTCATCCCAAAATATATCAAGAATAAAAACTTCCATAACCGCGGACGTGTTCAGTTTTACAGGGCTTGATGAATTGCAGATACCTTCAATTTTCACCCCGAACCGTAAATCTTTTTTTTTACCACGATTTAAAACCTGCATCACGCTAAGCATTTTTTATTCGCACCCTTAACTAGTATGTAAATTCACCTGTAGTCACACATTTTTCATATTCTATCATCATGGGTGATTGCTGTGGCTCCGTTGCACTACCCATTAGTTCTACTCCCTCAAACAAAAATCCAAAGTTTTAATGTCTATTCCCTAGAAACGGGCTGCTGAAAAAGTACGCTGATCGATTGGAAACTTTTACTGAATCGATCAACTGGCCAGGTGCACGAATTAAGGCAACCTGTCGTGAATTTGCTGACGCTAGTTTTTACTACCTCAGTGATCGAGATAGAGTCAAGTGTTTTTACTGCAACAGTGGTTTAAAAAAATGGGAACCGACTGATGACCCTTTTCAGGAACACGCAAAATGGTATCCGTTGTGTGAATACACTTTAAAAAAGAGAGGAGTTGAATTTGTCAAAAACGAAGTTAAAAAACACCTTGATTTGAAACGTCCGATTATAACAAATCCCGCTTCAGTTCAACTCGTTGGCAATTTGATGAAGTATCTGAAATCTCAACCAGAACTTCACACTCCTCCGGCTTTTACTAATTCCAGAAAATTGAAAATGTGGCAATCAGTAAACAATGAAATGGATCATGGAGAAAATGTGAGAATTCTAAAAATGCTAGGATTTGGGGAGGCGAAAATTAGATGCGTTTTAACTCAAAAGATATAACTTTAATGATTTCCTTCAAGCGTTGTTGGATGTCCCTGAAGATCGACAAATGACTCTGGCGGAAGCAAGAAAAATTGTGGAAGAAGAAGGAAAATGTAAAAGTCGCAAGAAAGAAGAAAGGGATGTGGTCTTTGAATCGTGTAAACATTTGGGTGTTTGTTTTCGATGTAGCGAATTTCTCACTCGATGTAAGATCTGTGACGTAAAAATCGATAGAAAAGTTAGACTCTATTGATCTTAAATTGCACCATCAATACTCAAACACGTTAACTGTCATAACCTATTCATACTAAGTTTACTATGATGTTTTAATTGCAAAATTTAGAAAAAAAAAGCAGAAATTCAACAGAAGGTGGCAGTACACAGTTATCAGCTACGTTTCAAAGTGAAAATCCTGACCTCAACGTTGTTTTTTTGTATCTTCTCAACAACTACACTTCGCTGGTTATTAAAATGATGAAACTTGACATCTACCTACCGAAGGTCACAAGCGACTAGAATTGTTTCTGCGAATTTGTGACTGTTTACCCGCTGTGGGAAACCGACGAACAACGACTGGTGCGGTAAAGCAAAGGAAACGCTGAAAAAATGCTACCGAAAATCTAAACGTTCTTTATTCAAACTTATGTTTTATTTGCAGTGTTTTTTTTTGTTTTTTTATTGCAATAAATCAACGTTGGTATATTTTGTTGTGACCTATCATTTCAAAATTTTTAACGGGCAATTATTATTTTGTGATGTAGGGAACCATTTGATTACTAATTAGCATAGGTGGGCAAGTTAATGCAAAACGTTAGCTTCGTTAACCACTAGTCCGTTAACAAACTTCACTCCTCCTTTAACGTTAATCCATTATTTTCAGCTTTAATTAACGGAAGTTAACAAAGTCCGTTAATCCGTTAACATTTTGCGTGTAATTTACATTTGGCTTTATTCACTCGCTTCTAGAACACGTATTGACGCTGTTGAGCTGATTTTAAGAAAATATTTATTGCTATGGTGGTCTTTTTGTGTTTTGAAAGTTACATTTTACAGTCTAATCTAATTTCAAGATAAAAACAAATTCAAATGCACAACGAAGCTGCAAGATATTAACGATAAAAACCTTAACGGAAGTTAACAGAACTTAACGGAAGTTAGTTTAGTCCGTTAACAGAACTTAACGGAAGTTAATTTAGTCCGTTCACATGAAAAAACTTTTTAACGGATAAACGAGTTAGTGAAAAAGTTAGCTTCGTTATTAACGGATTAACGATTAACGGACTTGTGCCCACCTATGCTAATTAGCATAATGAATTTCAAAGTGGTGTTCTATCAAAGGTGGTGTTTAATTAAAAAATGGCGCTCTATTTCTAAATCTTCTGCAGTGGCGTTCAAAGGTACCGCTCAAACAGAGGTTTTTACGGAAGTTATTAAAAACTATACTTTAAGAAAGTGTTTCATGCTTTTAATAAAACTATTTTTCCAAAGAAAAAAAATTGCAAAACTTGGAATCGTTTTTCATAAAACTACTCTATGAATACAAGAAAATCATTAAAAATTTACAATGTTAGGTACACTTTTAAGGTGCAAACAGTATTCGAGACAAATAAGCACAATAATTTTGAATATTTTGATCAAATCATCCTGATACAAACAAGAAAATTTAAATTAATTAACTTTCAGGCAAGAGTTTCGATTACTTACGTCACAATTTCAGTCAAGGCAAAGAAATTACAAGGAATGAAGAGATTTTGGTAAACTTATTCCTTTGAAAACAATATTACGTTATAAAAAAAAAAGGTTTTAGATATCGAATGATATTCATTTCAAATCGTAAGACCTCAACTATTTTTCACAAAAAGTATCTCTGTATAAACAAGATTATTTGAAAACTTGAAAGGTTTTTAGTAAGTTTTCGAGTTTTTAGATAAAATTTTTGTACTTTTGTCCTACTTTTTCTGCGAAATCAAGGCAATGGTTCAAAATTTTACAATATAGTGAAACTTCCCAAGCGGTCACTGACACCTTGTGCAACATTGCAAATAAACGCACCAAACGCGTTGTTTCGTGTAGCGTTGAACTGACTTTGTCCCGTCTTCTAGCATTGAAAAAGCAAATCTTGAATGTTTTAAAAGGTAATCAAATCAAAGTGCAAAAGATTTCGAATTTTATAAAACGTCGAATTGCATAGTCGCAGCTTTGACTTAGGAAAGTTGGAAATTGCCGACTATGGTTGCGACACAAAAAAATCAAACGTCCGACAGCAGTATCGCCTAGCCTAAATCCAGCTTAAAATGCAAAGAAATGTGAGAATGTTTTTTTTCTTGCGAATTATGCGATGCAAAATCATATCTCAATCCTTTAAAAAATACGGTCCTTACAGAGCGAATCGTATGTTTAGACCTGAAAAACGAGTCGTTCCAATTTGATTTTTGCTTGATAACGTGTTACAACAAAGTCGCGCCTCAAAGATAAAAACCTAACATGTAGATCCTTCTGTAAGTTTCCACTTACCGTTGTTTTGATTCTTAGACACACAATTATGCAAAATTTTAAGCGTTAATTTTTGCCGTTACTTTTCCACTTCAGGTTTCTAAGACTTGAATTAACAGTTTTAACGTAAAAAGCGTCTATTTTTTTCTACTTTAAACAAAAAGATTCTACAAAATCGTAACTTTTGATTAATTTTCTTGCGTTCGGTTAGAATAATTTCGTCAAAACTATCTCAAAATTGTATGATTCCTTTGTCTTAAATGAAGTTTTTTTTTTTAGTTTAAAAATCGTTAAAATTGTTTAACATCTTAATTTATCATTATTTTTTTATTGCTTTCACGCTTTTTTGTCAACAAAAGTTAAATTCTTTTGCTCTGTTTGTTTTGAATTGAATGTTTTCCTTGAAAACGGTAATCTTTAACGATTTCAAGCAAACACTTTTCTTAAACCTTAAATTTTACCAACATTGGGAAGAAAATATTCTAAAATATTAAAATTTCAATGTCCTAAAGTAAGTCATTTCGTCAAAACAGGATACTATTAATTATTCAAAACTTCTAAACTTTTTTTGTAATCGTAGCGATAATTTTCTAAAAAATGTTAAAAATCTTACTTTTCATTAAACTGAAATATTAAGTAGAAATAATCTTTTTTTCTAATCTGAACAAGAAAGCTTTACCTGAAATAAACAAAATTTTTATCAATGTTTTATTTTACACCGTTCTTTTTACTAAAATACCATAAAATTTTATTCAACTTCACATCCTGATGTTAAACTTCTACTTTAAAACAAGATATTTTGCAATTAAAATCCGGAGGCATGGGGGTCTGGGGGGCGAAGCCCCCAGCACTCAAAAATTTTGCTTTTTTTTGCAAAACTAACTAAATTTTAGGGCTATTTTGATAAAAATAATAATGCTTTTAAAACGTGGCTTAGAAATTGGCAGTGCAAACATGATTAAACTGGTAGCATAAATGGGCTATTTGGGAGGTGGCGAATGGTAAAATTTTAGTTCTCTTATTTAGATACTGGTAAATTATAAAGTTTAATAATTCAATAAAACTCACTCGGAGTAATCTACTTTGTATACAGTTTATAGACAAAAATAATTGGGGGGGGGGCTAATGAAAAGAGATTTGAGAGAAATGATTGGTAATTAACTAATACGGAATAGCCCCCCCCCATTCTTTAGATTATAGTATATTTGTTGATGACACCTATGTTTAGCATTTTTACTTTTGCGATCAAATTCGATTGCGTATTTTTGACCATTTTTCAAAGTTTTTATTTATTTGTTAGTTCTATTTTTGACAAATTAGTCCCCCCCCCCTTTGAATATTTGTTTCAAAAAATGTTTTAAATCACTATTTAGTCCACTCCAGTGCATAACACAGTCTCAAAAGTGTTAAAAACATAGTGTTTTTCTCATTCTGCATTTTGGTCGACATGCCAATGGGGGGGCTATTACCCCCCCCCGCCGCCCCCCCCTGGCTACGCTACTGGATTTTGGGATGAAATGCTGGACGCATGTAATGAGGTAACTTTGGTCAAATACAACTTTACTTCTTCGAGGTGAAATCCAACACGTCAAGGTACAATAACACCGGTAAAATTCAAGTTATTCTGCGGCGATTTAAGCTTTCAATCTCGGTCTAGTAGATTTAATTTTACGTTATACAATCGTCAAGGAAACGCGTTACGTCCCTTGTGTTTTATATTTCGCTTTCAAGCCATACCTTCAAGACAGACGCAACATAAACTTTTTGCTGAAAAGAAGTCCCAAATATAATAAAAGCTATGCAGCTTATAAAACTTTAAAATTTCCAAAATATAGCGACTTCGTTGGTACTCAGTTCAAACCCCAAATTGAAATACGAGTAATCTATAACTTTTTTTCTCTGAAAACCGATTCTCAAGCGAGCCACGCTCTAATCTCGTTGATAATTTAATATCTGGGTTCCACTCTTGCACAAGACATTCGTTGAATTATTGAACTTTAGATTTTTCTTTGAGAAAACACCTTGCAGTGGTTCAAACCTCAGGTAAGTCAAAGATGAAAATGTTTGTGAGTTTTGGTGAGATTTTCAAGAATAACCTATGTTTGTAACATACTTTGAAACTAGCCAAAGATCACTAAGCTCTTTTCAAACAACTGTGTGAAAAACTTGCGCTTAGGTTTGGGGCATCCCCTTTGGAAAATTAACAAAAGACAGTTTTCGTAGATTGCACACCATCAAATTAATTACAGGTAACTTAAAATACCAACCAAGTTAAAGTGGAAAGTGTGAGGTAGATCTCTTTGAGAATTTCGAATCTTGGAAAAGGCAATAAAGACACTTGGGTTTTAAGCAAAAGAGATTTAACACTGGGTTTGAATCTTAGGCAAAACTTAATGTTAAGGACATTTGGGTTCGAACTTAGAAAAAACGTTAAAATACAAGTAGCTTTGAAGACCATTGGTTCGACTTTCAGACGAGTCCTACTATTGCTTTGGTAATTACCAGAGGTGGGCAAAGCGCAACTTCCGCAACCTCCGCAATTGCGGAAGTTGCGTTGCGGACTAAAGAGTTGAAAATTTGTTGCGCTTTTATATCTTGTTTTGATTAAAAGCGCAATTCTATCTATTGAACTTAATTTTGCTCCTTGTAGATCGTAATTTTAATAAATGTCGGCCTTCTTTAGCAAACTATTTACTCTTTTTTAGTCTAAAATCGCAAAAAATGCGGTATTTGCATTGTGGCGTGAAATTTCAATTGCGGAACTTAGGTTGCGCTTTAACTTGGTACAAAAATGCTGTTCCGCAATTGCGGAATTGCGTTGCGCTTCAATTGAATCAGAAAGTTCATTGCGGAAGTTGCGCTGCGCTTCAGAAATTAAAGAAATTAAATTGCGCATTTTGCGTTGCGCTTTTACTGGTTGAAAAGATCGCTGCGCTTTGTTGCGCTGTGCTTTTGATATAATTTTATTTGTGCCCACCTCTGGTAATTACTATTTGGGTTGGAGTTTTAAACAATTCAAAACAGACATCTGGGTAGACTTTTAACACATGTCAAAAAGAAAACCTGCTTTTGTATTTGAGACAAGTCCAGACGTGTCAATGTTAGTGCTATTGAAACTTGCGTTTAAAGCGACATCATAAAAAAAACGCCAACTAGCCGAAACGTCGGCCATTATACAACACGGCCTTTTACGTCATCGCTTTTGTTATAACTTAGTCTAAAATCGTGACGTCATAAAAATACACCATTTCGTACCCATTACGACAGGAAAATAGCATGTTTCATAGCGCCAGAGTGTGCATATGTTTAAAGTCTTTCATAACTACAGTACTACAAAACATGAAAGCTGAACATTATTCCAAACCTTGAAAGATAAGTAAAGTTGAATGATTTTAACCGCATTAGTTCGATTCGAAGACAAATCAAATCTCTGAACACTAGTAAACTTGTAAGGTTTCAACTGCATTAGTTTGACTCTAAGACAAACCAAACTTATAAAAGTAAACTTGAAAGTTTTTTTTGACAATGTTATTGCACCACTGTATGCCAAAGACTGACCTTTGCACTGTTGGGGTTAAACAGGAACGAGCTCTGTTGCGCCATGCTTGTCCCATATTCAAAGCGTTAAAAAGGTAGCGCAGGTGACCTTTGGAAGGTTACTGGCTGTTTTTTTACTGCGCAGTTACGCCACGGTGCCGAAAATTCTGCTACAGCTAGGTCACGACAGTTTCAAGTAACACGAAACGTTACTAAGTTCAAACCAAAAAATATTCCATAGCATAATCTAGATAACTTTTTTAGAATCAAAAACTACCGGGTTCGGTTCTCAGGTGAGTTATTCACTTATACTTTAACCAGTTACTAAATAATACTTTAGACTTGAACCATAGCCAGTTCCCAGCCAAACCATCTGTGGTGATTTGATTCTCAGGCAAGACACTCGGGGCAACACTAAGTTTCGGGTTCGATTCTCAGGTTAGTTATTCGCTTATACTTTAACCAGTTACTAAATAATACTTTGGACTTGAACCAGTTCTTAGGCAAACCACCTGCGGTGGTTCGATTCTCAAGCAAAACACTCTTCAGGTTTTACACTTGAACCATAGCCAGGCAAGACACTCGGGTTAAGACTAGGTTTCGGGTTCGATTCTTACAACTAGCTAGGGTTAGACTAAACTTAGAGTGAAAGCTAAGATTAAGACTAGGATTAGATCTTGCTCTAAGACTACCACACCCCCCCGCATTAACGAGAGAATATTTGGACAACCCCGCAACCCTGCACTGGTAACCCCGTGCCCGCCCCCACAATCCCTATAGTTTTCAGCCAGCACACAGTACTCATGCTGCCGACGAAAAATCAAATTTTTCTTCCTCTGAGCTTCTAGGCCTATGCTTTGTAGTAAGTAGGTGTGTAAATGTGCAATCAAAAATCAAGAAGGCAAACCTTCTCCCTCCTTGCCTTGCACCACTTACCCACATCCCACCATGTACAGTTCGTGCTGGTAATCTCTGCTCTACCAGTTTCTACAATGCGAGTGTAATATTGTGCTTTATTGGACGTGTGAATCAGGCACCCTGTGTAGGCTTATCATGCATTCATACACAAGACACTTTGGGGACTGTATCATAATCTTTGTCAATCTAGACAAGTAGACATTTCGGCCCTGATTGAAACATAGCTTTAACTGTCTTTTTCAGAAACACAACGTGATATGCAGTTCGAGCATCGAAGCAATATTTGGTAATTTATTTATTTATTTCATGTCGAAGATTGTGCGATTTATGGATAGACTTCACATTTAATGATTTGTAATACTTCTTTTAAACAAACTACGCAGACACAAAGCATTACACCTTTAGTTTTATTGTTTTGCATGCACAATATGTTCTTGATAAGGCTTTCTTAAAACTTCGGTCTGCTATGCTTGATAATTGATTGTTGCAAGCCATGATTCCTTAATTGGCAACAATAGTACTAGTAGCTTATATCAATAAAATCCTCAATCTTCTTTTCATAAAGTACGCTTGAATTATTGATTTTATAATTTTCTAAGAGTAAGAGAGTTAAGATATCAAAACGTCCTTGAAAACGTTTCTATCGATTTGGCAACCCTATGTACATGTGATATCGCATTTGCATAGTTGCACCAGAACATCATAGTTTGAAAGCATTTCCATCTTTCCACACTTTAAGCTTTAAGTCACTTTTACGAGTCCGCTTGTCATCTGTTGCCGGTGGCGATTCTACTCGTAGTCGTTGAACGAATGCTATAGCTATCTGATATTAGTTTATAATCGGTTAACAAATGCGCTAAGGTGAAATCAACAAAAATTGCGGTCAGACCCCAAATCCGTGGCTGTGTCAAATAAACTGGAGTTGTATAATCGAAGGTTGACACCTTTGAATTTCGAATGCGAAATTTAGTATAACGAATGTAGTCTTTATTAGCAAGTCTTGATATGGGCACAGTAAATATTGAAAATACCTGAAATAAAAAGAGAGGCTGATAGAATGTATAAGATTCTGCAATGTTGAAGCAAGAATTACCTACGAAGTCACCGCGCATTTACTAGAATGACGAGAAAGAACTAAGCAATTGCCATAATGCACTTTAGTTAAGAACCATAGCAATGTAACCCAGTATCAAATATAACCCAGTTATGCAACCACCAATGTCACGATCCAACAACTTTGCCAAAAATCGCACTACTAGGTACAGTGCTTGGTGCAAATGTAGACAGGAGACACATACATAGACGATAGTCCGTTTATCTAAACAAAAAGTACCGGTAACAAAACTATATGCAAGGGATATAATTAATTACCTCTTCAGTGTTGATCTTCAATTCTTTAATGTTGATGTTTCCGACATATGCTACAACTCCAAACACATTCAACTTACATGCCTGCAAAAATTTAATCACTAACATAATCAGAATTACAAAATGGTATTGATAAAATCTAACCTAGGGATCGCTGCAACCATGGTGACCAAAACGGTTAAGATCCAAAAAAGCTGGTCATGTCAACGAAGGAGGATCGAATTGATTGAAGGCGGGAAAAATTGTTTCGAGGCATGCTGGCAACGCAAGCAATAAAAAGCAATCAATTTTTAGTAATCACAAAATGTCGCATACTTGCTTTTGCAGTTGAAACGGAAGAGCAGCAAACCCTTATCTGCTGTAAAAAAACAAACAAAACAAACCTCCTTGGACAAGCACATCAAATTCTGAAATTCGAAACTGCTTCAAAATTTAGATTGATAACTGACATTTTCAGGATATTCAGGTACCGGTATTGACCCGATTTTGTTTGGAAAGCAGCCGTTTGATAGATTACAGCAAGTAATCGTCAGCAATACGGTTAATGCAGCTTAAAAAAGGAAAAAACAATAATAATAATAATAATTGCAATCTATATCCCCCTTGACATAACACCAACAAGTGTCAATGCATCTGACAAAGGGGCCGCAGTAACATTCAAATAGCTTTACAGAAATAAAATTAATACACATCAGAAGTATTAATTCTACAGCAATAAGCAACAAAATACTGGCATCAAACAGTGGTAATATCCTCAAAGGCTAAACTAAAATAATATGCTTTTAGAAGTTTCTTGAAAAGGGACAAAGTTTCAATTTCACGCAGAGATAGCGGCAACGAATTCCATACCTGGTGATGCATACGAAAACATAGATTGGGATCTAGCAAAGTATAAGCTAGTTACCGTTTGAAGCAGCCAATTATCATCATTAACACGTAAGCTATATCTTTCCAAAACAAAACGAGAGGTAATTAAATTTTTCAAAATATATACGAGCATAATCATGCAGGCACTTGTGTGTGAGCAAAGCAATTTTGAATTCAATACAAAGTGTAACTGGAAAAAATGAAGGCTTTTCAAATATGGTAGCATATGCATACGCAAAACAGAACCACGAAGTCCAAAAATATATCTCACTGCAGAATATAAAACTTTTGTCAACTTGTGCAATAAATATTCTGGAAAGTTATGAAACAAGGCATTGCAATAATCAATATCATCATTTCAGATTACCGCCCTTGTCAGGCTGTAATTAATTGCAACTCAAGACAGTTTGAAGACTTTGACGAAAAACTCCAGCAAAATAAGTCCAGCCCTTCTGGTGTGGCTTGGGATAAAGTTTCTGATGAACAAAAGTTTTGAGTACTTCCACCTGACTCGAATTCTAATGAGCTCTATTCTTCCACCTTTAGAAGCCATACATTGCAAAAATATTAATTGCATAAACAACTCTCATGTGGCTGCTACAGAACACTATTATTTTCAGATTGTTGACTCACTACGTAATGCATCGATCAGTTTGAGCCAAAACAAACCTAACAGTGTAAGAAAAAATCCGGTAATACCTAAATGGAATCAAAATGTAAAAGCTGCTCATGCAGCAGCAAGGCAATCCTATCTGAACTGGATTAAGCTTCTGAAACCTACTGCAGGTCTTGCATATGAAAACATGATTAACTCTCGCAAAACTTTTAAATATACTTTGAGAAAAACGAAATCTATGAATGAACAGTTGTTTGCTGACAACATCGCAGCAAGTCTTACCTCGGGCCAATCTTCACGAAATTTTTGGAAGCACAATAATTTAGCAAATTACAACAAACACAAAACTCCTGTTTCCACCTGTGTAAACGGTCAAACTGACGATCAAAACATTGCTAATACGTGGGAAGATCATTATAAATCTCTCATGAATTTTCCTGAAATTGAAGCGGAATCTGTAGCTAAACACTTTGTGCACCAAACTTTAAATAATTGTGACTGTAATCAGTTGAACCCTTTGCCTCTCTGCAATGTAGGGCTCATTCAAGCTCAGTTACATAAATTAAAACAAAACTGTGCTCCTGGCTTAGACAACACATGCACTGAGCATTTAATTTACTCACATCCCTTGATATCTGTTCATATTAGTATGCTGTTTAATGTGTGCTTGACTCATGGCTTTATGCCTAACCGTTGTATTGCATCTGTGATCACCCCTGTAGCAAAAAGTAACAAAAATAGCGTAAGCGATGTTAATACTTATAGACCTATTGCTTTAGCTTCGAATTTTCCAAAACTTTTTGCATTAATTTTGTTAAAGTATTTAGAATCATTTCTAGGTGAAACTATTCAACATGAGCTAAAATGTGCGACCATTGGTTTCATGTTTATTACAATCATCAGGCACATTAAATCTCTGTAAAAAAGCAAATGCATCATACATCAACTGAATGGGTATTACAATTCTCTATTTAATGCAAGTAACTTAACCACTTACCATCGAAAAGTTGCAGTCCATCCTATTAAATTGTGCCTTGGTCCCTTACTGAAATCCGAATCTCTAGTACCAACTCACTCCGACTATTTTATTCTCTGCAGTTTAATCAAGCAGGGAAACTGATTCCTGCTTATTTTTGTTGCTATCGGGTTGAATTTCAACTTACAACTGAGAGGATCAATATAAAATATTATTATACCTGTATATAAAAACTATTGCATCACAAATCGTAACTACATACGAAAAAAACGTAATAACGAAAATTAGGTGTACTAAAGTTTATGTTGGAATGCTATATTTTACTGTTGTCGAAATAAAAATACTGCGGTAAAGTTATAGAAGAAATCGGGAAATATGCCGTATAATCTTAACACGCTCAAAACCGCAACTGTTACGTCACAACGCTATAAAAACTAACTCGAAATACTATAAAACATTAAGGTTTTACGCTGCTCAGTTTATACTTTCGGCGGTGGCGGCAACGGGACACGAACTCATCTCTCTTATTAATACAAGTGTCATCAGCCATCGCAATGAGCATCTTTTCTGTTGTGCACAAATCACATCTTCGTGTCCCGCACCTGTAAGCTGGCGCTTTAGCTATGATTTTCCATTTGATAGAGTATGATTTTCTTTTATCTTTTAGTGACCATACAAGTTTGGATAGCTCAGTTTCCATTTTGTATTTTTTGTGGTTAAAAGATTTAGTGTGGTTTCTATACTGGGTTTTAAAGTCGCCTTCCGTAAGTCCGATGTATTTTTGAGTTGTGTCGTCTGTTTCAATTGTTGCTTGATAAACCAGTCCTGATTGTAGACAATTTCCGTTTAAAGGGCATTCTGATTTCTTTCTGCAGTTGCAGGTTTGCTGTTGTTGTTCTGTTGAGCTGTGCTGCTGTTGTTGTTGCTGTTTTAAAATTTTGTTGTTATGGCCTTTGATCCTATCTGCCATGTTGTTCATGCAAGAGTAACTGATTTTGATGGTGTTACGGTTAAATAATTTATGGTATTTGTGATCTTTATTTATGGGACACGAAGATGTGATTTATGGGACTTACGAAGATTTAATTTATGGGACACGAAGATGTGATTTGTGCACAACAGAAAAGATGCTCATTGCGATGGCTGATGACACTTGTATTAATAAGAGAGATGAGTTCGTGTCCCGTTGCCGCCACCGCCGAAAGTATAAACTGAGCAGCGTAAAACCTTAATGTTTTATAGTATTTCGAGTTAGTTTTTATAGCGTTGTGACGTAACAGTTGCGGTTTTGAGCGTGTTAAGATTATACGGCATATTTCCCGATTTCTTCTATAACTTTACCGCAGTATTTTTATTTCGACAACAGTAAAATATAGCATTCCAACATAAACTTTAGTACACCTAATTTTCGTTATTACGTTTTTTTCGTATGTAGTTACGATTTGTGATGCAATAGTTTTTATATACAGGTATAATAATATTTTATTTTGATCCTCTCAGTTGTAAGTTGAAATTCAACCCGATAGCAACAAAAATAAGCAGGAATCAGTTTCCCTGCTTGATTAAACTGCAGAGAATAAAATAGTCGGAGTGAGTTGGTACTAGAGATTCGGATTTCAGTAAGGGACCAAGGCACAATTTAATAGGATGGACTGCAACTTTTCGATGGTAAGTGGTTAAGTTACTTGCATTAAATAGAGAATTGTAATACCCATTCAGTTGATGTATGATGCATTTGCTTTTTTACAGAGATTTAATGTGCCTGATGATTGTAATAAACATGAAACCAATGGTCGCACATTTTAGCTCATGTTGAATAGTTTCACCTAAATAATAGCTCTGCTTTGGCATCGAGCACTGTTTGTAGGTGCTGTGAAAATCACATACTCTAGAATCATTTCTACATACTTGTGACAATCAGTTTGGATTCAAATCTGGACATGGCATAGATTCTTGTGTATTTTTGCTGAAACAAGCTATTAACCATTACAATCAATATGATACTCCTCTGTATGCAATTTTTCTGGACTCCTCGAAAGCTTTTGATCGAGTCTGCCATTATATTTTATTTCTGAAGCTTATTGAAAAGCAGGTTCCTTTAATTTTGGAGCGATTTATTACGTATTGGTATAAAAACCAAATGATCACTATCAAATGGAATAATGTCTTTTCACACTGTTTCTCCATAACCAATGGGGTCAGACAAGGTGGCATTTTGAGCCCTTGTTTGTTCAACATCCACATGGATCAGCTTTCTGTTAAGTTAAATCAACTGGATATTAGTTGCTGTATTGCGGACAAGTGTTTAAATAATCTTATGTACGCTGATGACATTTGCTGCTTTGCTCCTAGTTTCAAAGGCTTGTTGATACTTGCGTTGAATTTGCCGCAAAGCACAATAGGCTATTGTCTTCAACTGCAAGAAAACCAAAGCTATGTATTTTCCCTGTAAATTTTTCAAAACCACAGGTCGTAATCTAACTGTGAATAACCAGCATGTTGAATTTGTGAATAGTATTAAATACCTTGGTGTTACAATTAGCAGTGTTCTTTCTGATGAAGTTGACATTAAATTATATTGCATCACTAATATGCTTCGTACTAGATTTTTCAAATGCTCTGTTAATGTAAAAAACATTTTGTTTCGTTATTTTTGTTCCTCTATTTACGGCATCAATCTTTGGTGTCGTTATCCTGCGTCGAGAATAAATCGTCTTCGTGTAGCTTACAACAATGCTTATCGTTTACTTTTTAATCTCCCTAGAATACACATTAATGAAACTATGGTTAATAACGGCATCTCGACCTTTTATTCGTAAATGAGAAAACATAGGCCTACTGCAAATTTCATAAGATGCAAGCACTCTCCAAACGCTTATATTCAACAAATTTTTGGCTCTGCATGTTTTCTTGATTCTGATTTTTCAGTAGCCTACATTACTCAAAATTACACTTTGGCTAAATTAGCCCGCATGTTTATGCTTTGTGTTGGTGCCTGATAAATTTGTTTGTGTGTTTTTGTTTTTGGTGTTTTATGGACCTTTGTTGAGTCTGACACAAAGAAATAAAAAAATAAATATGGGACAAGTCAAAAAATGAAATACCGGTAGCTGAACTTTTGGAGGTTTAGTAAGCTTAGATGCAATTCTGTCTAAATTACGTAAATTGGCATAGCAAGTACTAACCACTCCATTGATATGCTTTTCAAGGTTCAGTCTGTCATCAAGCATTACACGAAGAATTTTGACAAAATCATTACGTACGTATTGGCAAAGAACAGCTATCATCAATTTGCATGTTAAAAATTATTCTGGATTCAACGTTACAGTTAGATAAAATTTCGATGACTCTGGTCTTATTTTCATTCAGTTTTAGAAAATTAAAAGTCATCCAATGCTTTAAATCTTGCAAAAATGCTCGAATTTTGTTTTTAATCATGTCTACAGAAAAATCTTTATCAAAAGAAAAATAACACTGCATATCATCAGCACATGAATGCACACAAAGACCATGAATTAGCAATTAATTCCGCACTTTTAAAACTTAAGTTAAATAGGACTGGCTCTAAAGTTGAACCCTGGGCTACACCAGACTTAAACGAGGACTACAGGCAAAATCAGTCAGTCAGTCAGTCAGTAGTTTATTCTTTCAGCATGCACAAAAAGAGGCACACAATGACATCTGTAAAAGCTGAACAATGCGAAACCACAGTCTATGCATACTGTGGATGAAGCGAAGGAGCAGTGCTCATCAAGTCAGCTTCACCCACACTCCCACTTCAGACTTCAATTCTTAAGCGAATGGTGATAAGAAAAGCGCAAGCAAAACAAGCCAAAAAAAAACAACAAGGCACCGTGTAATAAACATAGTAGTCAACAGCTGCAAAAAAACAAAAAAAAACAAAAAAAAACACCATATACAAGTTCAAAAAAGATAATGAAAACATTGTTATATGCAGTAAGTCATAACTATGTAATAGTCAGCCTACTGATAATTCAACAGTAATCATCCTCTCTTTTTATGGCAATAAACTTAAAATATAAATTCAAGTCGTACAGAGTATTAAATTTAATTCAGGGAGCACACCCTCAAACTTTAAAAGGAACAGATTTAATTTACTGATAACCTTCCATCCCAAATTTCTCACAAACAAAAAAAATAATAATAATAATTAAACAAAAAAAATCTCCTCATGCGCTACCAGAGCATTCGACCCACTACGTAATAACTTATACAGTCCCCGACATTCGACCACTCAATCTCAACAATGCATTAAAGGTCAAGAAGTCAAAACCGAGAACAACATCCCACCAAAAATTTAAAATCCCTTAACAAGACTCTTCAAAAACAAACACAAGAAATATCTTTCACCAAATTATAGTTGAAAATTTACATTTCATATTATGATTGCACTATCCTGTTTTTGATTTAATGAATAAGAGGTAACCTTAATAAATTAAGTTTTTCTCTGGATGAACATGGGGGTTGCAGAATCAGATACCTAAAGATCAATTCATTGCCTCCCTCTTGTCAAGAATTATTATAGTAAATGTCTCAATAGAATTGTCATCTTGTTGTTATTGACAGTGTAAATAAATTAATGATTGAATAAATTTTTTTAAAAAGAAAAAAAGTAATTAAGGTAGCACACCCACACATATCCTTTTTTGAACCCAAAGTAAATGGCAATAAGAAATGCAAGCAAGAATTACAAGGCACCATGTAATAAAATAAAAGAAGCAGCCAATTGTTGCTAAAAAGTAGCTCTATAAACAAGTTTGCTGAGCAATATATACAAGTTCAAAACGACAATGCAATACACTTTCATGTACAAAGTCATAGCTGTGAAATAGCCAGCCTTCTGATAATTCAGCAGTTTCAACTTTCCTTTTATAGCAACAAACTCAAATTTAATCTAGATAGCATGAAGCAATTGGTTTAATTTTTTATTTACTTATACTGCTCACACAATAACTTCTTGTATTCTTTTTTGAAGCGAAAAAACGAAAATGATTTTAATTTTGAAGGTATATTATTCCAAAGTTGGACCCCTTTAAATTTAAGTGAATTTTTTCCAGAATTAGTTCTCACAAAGTCTAGAAAATAATTTTTGTTAGATTTACTTCTGGTGTTGTAATTGTGAGCTAGATCAAGGGATAAAAGTAGTTTTCAAAAATCTGAGGCAATGCTTTTATATCATTGAGATACATAAACTTTCCTACTTCATAGTTATAAATATCATCAATTTTCAAAAATTTATATTTGTAAAACAAAGTGTTGTTCATTATTTTGTCTTTCCAGGAAGTTTTGTTGATAATTCTTAATACTTTGTTCTGAAGGATTTGAATAGGTCTTTTCCTAGTTTGAGATGCACAACCCCAGCCAAGAATACCATACAGTATTTGTGAATAAAAGAAGACATAATACAAATTAATCAGATTTTTCTGGTTAAGGTAATGGCGCATTTTTGCAATAATACCAACTGCTTGAGACAATTTTTTCCCTAAAAATTGAATATGAGGCTCCCAATTCATGTTTTCATCTAATATTATTCCTAGATATTTGGCTGACTGGCATTTTTCTAGTTCAATGCCTTTTATTGTAACAGCAAATTTGCACAGTTGAGAAGTTTTAGTCTTGGGTTTTATAAGTAGATACTTTGTTTTTGAATAGTTCAAGGATAACTTGTTGGCATTTAACCATGCTTCTATGTTAAGTAGTTCATAATTTACATCTTTGTTAAGGGTTTTTAAATCATCATTAGATAGGAACAGCGCTGTATCATCAGCAAACAGTCGCATTTGAAATTTTGAAGCATTTGGTAGATCATTAATATATACTGAAAACAATAATGGTCCCAAGGTAGAACCTTGTGGAACTCCACATACTATGCTTTGCTGGTCTGAATAGGTGTTATTAACATGAACGACTTGTTTTCTGTTTGTTAGATAGTCATTAATTAATTTTAAAGAGTTTCCTCTCACTCCATATTTTTCAAGTTTGCTTAGCAAGATTTTATGGTTCACGGTATCAAATGCTTTCGATAAATCTAACAAGATAAGACAAGTAAATTTTTTGTTGTCACAAGAGTTTTGTAATTTGTTTATAACATCACAAATTACATGACTAGTTGAATGTTTAACTCTGAAACCAAATTGCTCATTTGTTAAAATATTGTGGTTACTAAAATAGTTGTTCAGTCTATTGTAAATAATTTTTTCAAATACTTTGGAGAAGGGTGATAAAACTGAGATGGGACGATAGTTTGAGGCTGTGTATCTGCACCCGTTCTTAAAAATTGGGGTTACTTTAGCAATTTTTAATTTTGAGGGAAATACACCATCTTGCATACATTTATTATACATGTTAGCTAAAACAGATGAAGTATATTCAGCTGACATTTTGATAAATTTGATGGGAATATTTTCGATTCCTACTGATTTTTTTCCATTTAAATGCATCATTTCTTGAAAGACTTCACCTTCTGTGCAAGGCTCACAGAAAAAGGAATTTGGTGAAGATGAAATAGTGTTTGGTGTTTCAGTTTCAGGTATTTTGGATGCCATTTTTGGGCCAATGTTTATGAAAAACGAGTTTAAATTATTACTAATTTCTACATTACTGGTTAGACTTTCATTTTTTTCATTTATTAGTTTAGTTATTGATGCCTTGGGTTTGTTGTTTCTTTCTAAAATTTGGTTTATTAATCGCCATTGTTTTGAAAGATCATTTTTATTTAACTGTATCATGTGAGCATAATAGTTTTGTTTAGCTATTCTTTTGATGGAGGTTAATTTGTTGGAGTATTTTTTGTAGTTTTCTATCAAAACTGGATCATTTTTTTTATAACATTTTTTAAATAATGCATTTTTTGTTTGAATAGATTTTAGTATTCCGTTACTAAGCCAAGGCTTTGCATTGAGTTTAATTTCTTTTCTTGTTTGAGGTCGAAGAGGTGCATGCTGATTTACTATTTTTGAAAATCCTTCTAAGAATTGAGTCATGGCCTTATTTGAACAGTAGTCTTTGTTACCTAAAATCAGCGCATTAGTTTTGAGTGATAAGTTGCTTATGTCATCTAGAAAGTTATCTCTATTAAACTTTTTTAGGTCTCTTATCATTTTTTTGTCAGGAGCACAATATAAAGGCGAATCGTAATCAATGTAGTATCTAAAGTTAGGCGAATCGTATCAGACTAGATTAGCGTTGACTCCATCGTTTTTGACCTATCTGTTACAGAGATATTCTACTTCAAACACGACGTCGGTGAATTTAATGATAAATTTTAATAATATTTATTGGCAACCCTGTCGTTGATACGCATTAGCGTGTTAGTGATGCCTTTCCAGTTCTAACCCAAAGCAACGACTAGGCTGCTGCATTGGGTTGTTTCGCTGCGCTCTAATCAGTTTGATCTTATCAACACAACAGAGCTGAGCAGGTAAAAAGAGTTGACTGTTCGGTTGCCTAGTGAATTCCGTAAAAATCAAGCTGACATATACATTTCAGTCCTAGTCTAGCAAAAAGGTTTTTATTACTAGGCTACACAGTACAAACTCATACTTGATGATAAGACTAGCAATACTTGAGTTGGTTTATTGTATTGGCTTACGATATTTTGTGACCCTAGAATAAACGTTTCCATCTAAGTTGAAAACAATGGTCTACTAGCCTACTCTAATAACTACTAGCCTTACTTTCGCTTGTTCTTGGACGATTGTTACCAAGGCTATCGAACTGTCAACTTTTTTTCCAGCTCGGATCTATTCTGCTGATAAGATCAAACTGATTAGTGCTTAGCGAAACGACCCAATGCAGCAGCCTAATGGTTGCTTTAGATTAGAACTGGGAAGGCGTCGCTAACACGCTAATGCTTATCAACGACAGGGTTTCCAATAAAAATTATTAAAATTTATAACATTGGAGTCACCGACGTCGTGTTTGAAGTAGAATTTCTCTGTAACGGATGGGTAAAAAAGGATGGAGTCAACGCTAATCTAGTCTGATACGATTCGCCTAACGTTAGATACCCTGATTGATTTTGCCTTTAGTCCTCGTTTATCATAAAGTGTATGAGAAGTACAGCCAGCACCTTTAACAGAGTAGCTCCTACTATCTAAATAGGTTGAAAATCATTCTAAAGCTACATCAGCATAACCAAATTCAGCAGACAATTTACTAAGCAGGAGATCATGGTTATGGTTAACCATATCAAAAGCAGCTATCAAATCAAACAAAAGAACTACTGCATTTGACTTGGCATCTAAAATTGACAAAACATCATTGTGCATTTTTACAATGGCAGTCTCACAGCTGTAGCTAGATCTGTAAGCTGATGGAATCATGGAATCCAGCTGATGGAATTATGTAATTGTAATTACATTTTATTCACCAAACTGCCTTGGCCAGGAAACAACGAAGGGACCTTTCGGTCTTCGAGTCAGGCTGCCACCTGCCCATCTGTCTACCATACACGATGGAGGCTTCACACTGTCCCTTTAATTGCTGAACGTCAAGCAGGGAAGCTGTGAATACCAATTTTTATAGTGTTTTGATTTGACCCGACCGGTAATCGAACCCAAGTCTACCGCTTCAGTAGCAGACAGACGCTCTATCCACTCGACCACCGGTCGGTTAATCGGTTATGGAAATCTTACTCTTTTTATTTTTTAATACTGGATTGGTATAAAATTTAAGAGGTTTTAACATATTTTAACAGCTTTAGGCACCAGCAGGGGAGCAAAAAAGTTAGAGGAAACATCAGTTGAATAGAGTATCTTTATACCTCGCAGAAAATACTTTCCCAAAATTACCATTTGCCAGAATTAAAGAGATTCTGCTCGAAATCAGTTTTTATTGAAGAAATGAGAACTATTTGAGGTAATAAAAAGATTCCCCAAACCTTTTTCCACAACTTCTCTGATTTGCGAAAGTATAATGTAATTGGTTTGACTTCGTACCATTAACGACGACCCTGCATTTCGTAATTGTGTGACATCACAAAAGACAAATTCTGCAAAATTTTTCGCAGACTAAAAGACGCGATGTTCGATGAAGAAGTAAAAAGCCAATTGATACTGCTATAGCTAACGATTCCAATTCAGACAAACTTATAAGTGACATTATACGAGTGATATAATCTACTGCATCAAAGTTAGATCAGTTTTGATGTTTGAACAATCTATAATTGGAAACCAAAAACGATCCTACTGTAGATCAGTACCGGTACTGATAGCCTAGGCTTGCTGTTACCAGTAGCAGTAGCCAAGTCTGCAGATATGGTTAGGCTACTCCCTGCTACCAGACTTTGCTAATCGCGTTTCTTAGTCTGTGAGAAATTTTGCACAATTATGCTTTTTATGATGTCACAAAATTGCAAAATGCAGGGTTGTCAAAGACACGGAGTCAAACCAATTAAATTATATATTTGCAAACAGTGGTGCCGAAAGAAGGGGGGGATATCTCCCCCAATAATTTGACTGTAGTGTATACCCCCCAACAATTTGAGTATGGTCTTCATCTGCATCCCCTCCAATAATTTGACTCTGGTGTGCATCTGAGTGCAGGTCAGTACTTAAAAAAAGTGTTCCATTTCTGGTGAAGACCTTTTTTTTTGGTCTTCAACTGAATTCGGGGAAAAAGTGTTCCATTTCTGGTGAAGACCTTTATTTGGTCTTAACTTAATTTGCTCACCTGAAAAAAGTCTTGGTCGAGGTTCATCCCCCCAATGTTGAAAATAGGGCAAAATTGCAAATTATCCCCCCCCAATGCTCAACAAAGATTTGCACCACTGTTTGCAAATAAATTCGTGTTCAGACTGGACGCGAAGCAAAGGTTGGCGACCTTCGCAAGTGGTTGCTAATCTTTGCGACTGGTTGCTTCACAAGCTAATTCCAATAACCTGCTTTTTCAATGAATTCAATGAGCAGAAAGCGTTGTGTACTTTACTATTCAAGTGCTATTATAGTAATTACAGGTTCTGTTTCGTCATAGCGTTCTAGAATTTAAACAAAAATTGAGCTTACATAATGCTATCACGCAACAACCGTGAAAAAGAGTCTAGACTAATATCCTTGGTTGTAGCTAACAACACAATCTTGAGAAAAAAGTCTGTAAAAGAAGAATTCAAAAACAAAGTACAATAGATCGAACTTGGAAATGAAAAGACAGGTCATTTCTTCAAAAACGTAGTTATTAGCCTGTCTATTAATGCTTTGTTTAGGTCCTTTCACTGAAAACTTGCCAAAATCTGTTTCGACGATGACAGTATGGGACTGGTAGATCAATCTTGTTGAGTGTAGACCAATAGGCTAGTCTACAGGTACTTTTAAAACGTTAAACTAATGCTATTTTTTGATGTGATTTTTCATTTTCAGGAAAGCATGTTGTGGTACCCGTAGTAAGCTTAAACAGTTGTTTGAGTTAGCTCTTTATGAAGACACCCTATGCTAACGCTATGAGTGAATCTGAAAACTGGATTCGTCATCAATTATGCAATGGATTTTTTGCTTATTGTGCAATGTATTGCTGTGTTGGTTTGTTGGAGAAAAGCAAAAAAAAACATGGCAGTTTTTGCATGATTTGGCACTATCATCGAAGGACAAGAATTTAGCACAGTAATACCAGCAGATGCTTTGAGAAAAAGTCAGCTTCTAAAACTACGTTCGGTCTTTTATTCGCCTGCGGAGTGCTTATCGATGTTTAGTGCAAAGTAAAATGCTTTTGAAAGCATTTTATTACTTTGCATTTTCTTGCGGTACCAGTACGTTGCGACGATCGCGTTTACCTCTGCCTCAAAGGGCTTCGCTCCAAACCACCGTTTGTGATACACAGACAAATTTATAGCTGTAGGGTCAATGGCTCAAAGGGCTTCGCTCCAAACCACCGTTTGTAAGATACCGTACATACAAGTCTTCAGGTCTTAGCAATTTTTTGGTTATGCCTCTTGATAAAATTTTTTTAGATTTTTTCATGTTAAAGTTGTTAGTCAGCATCTGAGTAAAATTGCTGTAAGTTCTCACATCTTCATGTAAGTGATCCTTTCTTCCCCAGTCCAATTATTATTATAAATGCTGTATCAAGTTTTTTGTTCAGTGGTGAATGATGAGAATGGAGCAATACTAATGGACTTGCTTGACAGCTGTACTTCTCTACCAACAACAGTAAACTCAGCAAAAAATAAAACTGTCACTTTTTACTCATGAGACACATATTGGGTTTCTAATTTTATCTGATTACACTGACTGTAATTGTAAATTTGTAATGATTGAACTTCAGACTTGAAATTGCTTACTTTGTCACTTTATTTACCATAATAAATCAGTTCAAAATTTTAAGAGACACTCAAAAATGTTTTGAAATTCACAAACAGCTAAATTCAGATATTACACAAAGACACAATAAATGAGTATAACACACTTGACACTTCTATTTTCATCACATATAGTCCGGTAGAAATAGCTTTAACCCGGAAAAAATTTAGAATAAGCTGAAATTTGGCATGATGACTCAGGACCATATCTTGAGCCACCAAAAAAAATCCCCATGTTTTGGACATGGGACTTCCCCCTTTTTCGGCCTTTAAAGTCTGCCATCTAGTGTCAAAGAGCTTTACAATCCAACAGCCAATCCAAAAGTTGTAAAAGTGCCAAGTTTTAACTAAAAGTTGGTTTTCAAGTTCAGGTTTAAAATTTTTTTCTTTGACGTTGATGACGTTATTGCTGGTGACGTCATTGCTAAAGTTTTTGAAAAAATGACATATGACGGCTCAAATTGGAAATAAGAGTTAGGTTTTTGGATGCAAACCAAACATTTCTTAAATCAAAGTGATGACGTTACAAACGTTTTTGATGACGTCATCTGTCACGAGTTTAGATCGTAAATTTAAAAGAGTATTTGACCAAACGAAACATTGTAAAACTTTTTTTTTTAATTAGATTTAAACTTGGGAGAATTATATTGTGAATTCAGTCGATTGAAAGTCAAAAACTGTGTTGTTGTAGTAGACACCGGCTTTGGGGGGGGGATAAGGGGAACCAGTCCCTTCCCTTTTTTAAAGTGCACAATTTTACAAAAATTATTTAAAAGACAAAATGTAAAAAAACTACGGTAATTGAAAAACGCTAAACTCAAGTGTAATTCAACCCAGAGTTGCAAATGAATAATGTCAAAACTTTAGCATTTTTTGAAAATTTTTTCAAAGGTCATTAGCTTCTCTATCTTTTACAACAAATTTCAGCCCTCTAGCTTGTATTGTTTGCGAGATAATCGGATTGAAAAAACGTTTGCAACAATAAAGGCAAAGTGAATCATTTTTAACGTAGCAATGGAAATGAAAAGTTACTCTCAAAACATCAATTTAAATAAAATATGATCATTGCGTAGCCCATTATCACGCTGTCGTGAAATGATAATGTCTCGTCAGCATAGGTGGGCACAAAACCGTTAATCGTTAATAACGAAGCTAACTTTTTCATTAGGGCAAGGGCAGGTTAGTTGATACAACTGGTTAGTTGATACACCCCGCAAAACAAGAAAAATAAATAGCATTTTGGCGAAATACCGCCACCATTTGGTGAATTGTGACAAAGAAGTTATCACATGGTGTTTTGGAAGAATTCGGTTGTTTAGTTTAGGAAAAAAAAAACTTAAGTTGAAAATATAGTGTTTAAAGTAATTTTTAGCAGAGTTTTGATTTTATTTATTTTGAAAATTTCAAATAAAGTAGAATATTAACTTATGAGTGCAAGTAACTACCTTGAGGTAAGGCAGCAATAGGTAACTCGAAAAGTTACCTCTACTGCTGTGCTGGCACAAAAGCAAGCATGTTTTCTGAAATTTAAAGAAAAGGTTAGTTGATACACTCACCTGTGGGTTAGTTGAGACACTGTATCAACTAACCCACATCAGTAAGGATATTATACAGAGTGCTTGCACTGGACTGTTTTTACAGATTGCAAACTACTAGATACTATACATCAGCCTTATAAGTAAATCAGTAAACATTAAATAAAAACAAAGCTAATTGTAACGGTCTGCGTGGTTTCTTGTTTTCGCATTATGCCTCAGTTTTATGAAAGAAAAACAAACAGGTGTTATCGGTCTAGTGCAGAGACTTTGCATAAAGCTGCTGAAGAATACAAAAAAGGAGCATCTCTTAGAAAAGCTGCGACAATGTTTGATTTGGATAAGATGACTCTCAAACGTTACATGAAAACGGTAGAAGAAAATGGACCAAATGTTGAAATAGGCTACGCTGGTGTCTCTCTTGCTCACTATGTTTTCACCCCAAAAATGGAAAAGGACTTGGCAGCTCATATAATTTTACTTGCTGATCAGTACCATGGATTGTCATTACCAAAATGCAGAGAGTTGGCATACAATTTTGCTGTTGCTAACAACTTGAATATTCCTGAAAACTGGAAAGAAAACAAAACAGCTGGAAAAGCATGGTGGAAAGGATTTAAGCAACGGCATGGTCTTTCACTCCGAGTGCCAGAAGCAACATCTATAGGACGTGCTTCAGCATTTAATCGACATAATGCAACTCTTTATTTTAATAATTTAGCCGCTGTGTTGGATCAACATAAGTTTGAAGGAAGGCAAATTTACAACCTTGATGAAACTGGTGTGACCACAGTCCAAAATCCTCAAAAAATTGTCACAGCAAGAGTAGCCAAAAATGTTGGTTCTGTCACTTCTGGTGAACGTGGAGAGTTAGTGACTGCTATTTATGCTGTGTGCGCAAATGGTACTGTAATACCACCAATGCTAATATTTCCAAGAAAAAATTATCGTGAACATTTTATACAAGGTGGTCCACAAGGCTGTGTTTGGAAAGCAAACCCATCTGGCTGGACCAGTGCTGCAATTTTTGTGGAATATTTAGACCATTTTGGAAAGCATAGTCAGTGCTCCAAGGAGAACATGGTGTTGTTAATCCTTGACAACCATGAAAGCCACATTTCACTGGCAGCCATTGATCGATGCAAAGAACTGGGAATTGTTTTGCTTACAATTCCACCTCACACTTCTCATCACCTTCAACCACTGGAAAAATCAGTTTTTTACCCTTTTAAGACTGCATATAACTCTGCGATGGATTCATGGAACAGATCACATCCAGGAAAGCGTGTGACTATTTATGACATACCACAGTTGGTGAATCAAGCTCAACTTTCTGCTATTGTACCTCGCAACATTTTATCTGGTTTTGAACATACAGGAAATTGGCCCTATAACCCTAATCTTTTTACTGATGCTGATTTTGCACCATCGGATGTTACTGACAGAGACTATGCTTTTGACAGAGACTTTGACAGAGACAGAGACGATGTTACCATCGAAATCGGTTCATCACAGCCTTTGTTATTTGCAACAGAAAGTTTTGGAAGTGTGGAAGGTGAAACTCCTGGAACATCAGCAGCAACTCCTGGAATCGATAGCTTTGAAATTGCGGGAGATGCATCAGCTTGAACTCCCGGAACAGTGAGCTTTGAAAGTGTGGAAGGTGCAGCTGAAACATCGACTGTAGAAACACCACATTCTGCAACCCAAGGCTCACTACTCAATGAAGAAATTCATTCCACTATCAACAGACCTGAGACATCATCATACATATCACCAAGTGATGTAAGACCACTGCCTAAAGCATCCCCCAGAAAGAAAAAGCAGCAACAACGAAGAAAAGGAAAATCTCAAGTTTTTACTCTAACCCCAGTTAGAAATGAAATTGCTGAGAAAGAACAAGCCAAACTTAAGAAAAAACGCTCCAACACTGCTAAGAAAGAATTATTTAAAAAGAAAAAGAGGTCCGAAAAGCAGAAGCAACCTATCATGGTGGAGGAAGCGTCTTCTGATGATAGTGCTGCTCTTCAGTTTGACGATGAATCTGATCTTTCAATATCAGATGAAGAAATTGTTGTAAATGTTGGAGACTTTGTAATTGTCAAGGTATGATGTAATTTTTGTGAAATAGTGTGTTAAGTTTCTTTGTTCTAAATGCTATTGCTCAAAAAATTGCAGCATAGTATCAGTAGTTACCAGTAATTCTTATCTGCATAGTGGTAATGCTAAACTAATTTTCTTTAAAACTTAATTTGATCCTTGCAGTCTAATTTAATAACTGGAAGTTTTAAAATGTCACCAGCAGTTAACTGTTCAAGTCTATTATCAAAGATCATATTTATACATTTGGCTACACTAAATTACATATTGGCAGGTTGATGGTCGCACACATCCATCAAAATACATAGCTCGGGTTGATGGATACGACGTGGAAGATAATGACTATGAAGGAGTGTTCCTGGAAAAAGTTCCTCAAAAGCTAGAAGATGATGATGACAATCAGACTTTTGTTGTTAATGATGAAACTGCGTATTCTTTTACTGGCACAGACATTTTATTGAAGTTGCCATACCCCATTGCCTTGAAAAGGTCAAGTAGAAGAAGCAACTACTTCAAATTTTTATTCGATTTTAGCAAGTGGGATTTGGCTTACTAGTTGTTCATGTCAACAATATACTGTGCATAAAATACTTAATGGACATTAGGGTACAAGATTCGTTTGTGTTGCACAATGAAACAGTGCATACTGTAGAGCTCAATTGCTTAATGCGTTGTAATGTGCTACTAACAGTTATACTAAATGTAAGAATGAATACATTTATGATGCTTTTGGAAT
Organism: Trididemnum nubilum; assembly: GCA_963965965.1. NCBI lineage: Eukaryota > Metazoa > Chordata > Ascidiacea > Aplousobranchia > Didemnidae > Trididemnum > Trididemnum nubilum. Next base: position 10,530,281 of record OZ014487.1, read on the forward strand.
CTGCATGGAACGTAGGACTCCTAGTATTAAAAGCTCTCACCAAAGTATACTGTGTTCAACTTGTTAGCTTGTAAAAGTTTAAAGTGTTGTTACTGTAAAGGTATATATGGAAACTTGGGCTAAAATTAATGCAAACCCTATATGTATCAACTAACCTGCCAGACTATAATGTTTGTATCAACTAACCTCATGGGTGTATCAACTAACCTTTCCAAAAGGTTAGTTGATACAATTTGGAAAAGTTTACTTTGGGAAGTATAACTCGAAGTCTTTTGAAGTAAGAAACACCAAACTTTTATGAAAAGTTAGCCTAATAAACAAGCTTTCAAATGCACATAAACTTGCGCTTTTTCGCCGCGTAGTTTATGGAAAATCGCTTTTTATTTAAAATGTGTATCAACTAACCTGCCCCTGCCCTAACTCGTTAATCCGTTAAAAAGTTTTTTCATGTTAACGAACTAAATTAACTTCCGTTAAGTTCTGTGAACTTCCGTTAAGGTTTTTATCGTTAATTTCTTGCAACATTCATTCATCGTACCGGCACAAACCAGTTTGCACTGGTAACACTTGTTGCGTATTAGCACAAGTTTTATAGAAGAAAGCGAAGAAAGGAGCTGTTTTTTGTGGCAAATAACAAGTTGCAGCTTCATAGGTCTATTAATTATCGCTGTTTGCAATTTCCAAAGATTTTCCGATCGCAGCTTCGTTAGTGCATTTAAACTTATTTTTATCTTGAAATTAGATTAGACTGTAAAATACGACTTCCAAAACACAAAAAGACCACTACAGCAATAAATATTTCCTTACAATCAGCTCAGAAGCGTCAATACGTGTTCTAGAAGCGAGTGAATAAAAAGAAATGTAAATTACACACAAAATGTTAACGAATTAACGAACTTTATTAACTTCCGTTAATTAAAGCTAAAAATAATGGACTAACGTTAACGGAGGAGTGAAGTTTGTTAACGGACTTGTGGTTAACGAAGCTAACATTTTGCATTAACTTGCCCACCTATGCTCCTCAGCATACCGCATTGCATTTGCAGGAGAATGCAAATGAGGCAGAAAGCAGCGCGATTTTGCAACAAAAAACACAATCCATTTGTTTCAAAAGTCATCATTTTCCAAAATTGAACAAGTAGAATCAGATACCGGCGAGAATTCGCGAGCCAAGTCAACAGACCACGACAAACTGACCGCAAACAAACTGACCGCAAAGCAATGATTTTGTTACATGTTTTCGTCACTGATTTCGTCACAAAGTGAGGGTTTGGGCAAGATGGCTCTGGGGATAGTAAAAATATATTTAGGATCGCCCTTCTCAGCTCATCGGCGTTGTTCGTGGTCAGTTGGTTTGTGGTCAGTTTGTCGCGATCAGTTGTCGTGGACCCGAGAATTCGGGGCGGCCGAGATCTGACACGTATCAGTACACGAATTAAATGTCGCCATAGTCGAATCGTATTTCGAATCAAAATAATTTATTAAGAACAATGTACTGAGAAAATTAATAATAAGCTATAGACAGTACACAGAGTCTTCTAGGCACAATCAAACCTTTGATTAACAGCCTAAGACATACTATTTCGGAATCGACATTCGTCTTTTATTCCTCCTCAGTATAGCTAGGACTACAGATATGAACATGAGCGTAGAAAGGCAAAGAATCGCAAATTAACCAGATCATGACACAATTTTTTTTCCCCAAAACATAAAGTAATCACAATATTACAATAGATAATTCTAATAGTTTAATGCAAAATAATTTCCAATAGCATGCCTTAGACAGCTGTTTCGCCCAATCTCAGGGCTCATCAGTAAGGCTAGCAAGGCCAAAAGGACAAATATCACCAGTGACAAAAATCTTCATAACAAGCATCTTTACCAATTTATTATTAATCAATGAATAAATCTTTACCGATTACGTTTTTAATACATAAATCTTTACCCATTATTAGTCAATTTTAGCCTAAATATGTAAACCTTAGCTGAAAAATACTTACCCAATAAAACTAGAACTATTAATTAAATCTTTACCGAATGAAACTATTGCTATAAATTAAATCTTTACTGACTAAAGTATAAATCTTACCTTACATATCGCAGAAGAACGATAGCCGAGCTAACACAATAAGTAAACCTTAACTGAAAAATCTTTACCCAATGAAACTAGAGCTATTAATTAAACTCTACCGAATGAAACTATTGCTATAAATCAAATCTTTACCGACTAAAGTACAAATCTTACCTTACAAAAATAAATTTCGAGAATATTTTAATTTTATTTCAAAGCATTTGGAAAAAACACTAACCGCAGAAGGAAAGCAAATCTCTTCTTAGAGAATGATTCTCCGTTTATGGTAAACGTCGATATTAATTTTTTTATTATACTGTATTAACTTGGTATTAGGTCCGTTTTACTGATCACGCGTATTTAGGCGTGTAAGTATACGCATGTCATTTGATTGCCTGCATTTTAGCTATTTTTTTTGCGTTTACATGGAATAAGATATCAGACGTAATTAGTCTAAACCGCTTTATGTAGGCCTACATTTAGACCAACAACCTAGTGGACCCGTTTATCTGAAAAATGACAGAATCAAAATATTATTGTTCAAAAAGTTTTTGTTAATTCCCAAAAGCGAAACTACTATGTCAGCTTGATCGTTTAGTTTTGTTTTTAGTTGAAGTTGGGGAATGCGACCGGCTGATTTGAATTAGTCTAACAACTTCAATCTGCGCAATGTCAAATGTTTAATAGAGTAAATAGTTTGCTAATTTATTTTTAGGAAATCTGTGTCAATCAATTTCTATACCTGCATATTACAACGTATAGCTGTGTTGATTATGAGCAATGTTCTTGTTGTCCATCAGAGCAGCGAGTCCGGCGACATAGCTCAAATTGTGTCGAAGTCTAAATTGAGCGTGCTGATTGGTTGCGAGCAAACAGTCGCGCAGAAGCCGTCCGCCTAATCCCGATCTACACTGTGCTCAAAATCGTGAATGCGAAAGCTCGTCTTTAGTTTATTTTAGACCGAAATTCGGTAAGCTCGGTAAATCGTCTAACCAGCGTACAAGCAGCCAGTAGTTTTAAACAAACTAACAATATGCCCATACGTTCACGATTTTACGGCTGGGCCTAAAAATTTGCTTTGAAAGCATTTTATATGCAGTTTTCGGCGCCAACCAAATGTTGTTTGCGGGCGTGCCATATAAATAAAAATAAACCCATTGTATTTCGCTATGACCATTTTTCCACGAACGCCGCGTCCAGACTCCATTATTTGATTGAGGCAACCGTACAAGGAATTGGTCGGTCGGTATCGCGTTATTCTTGCTTAATGCTTAGATCCGTGTTTCCTACCACCGATAATAATAACATTGAGCACAGTAATCAATTAAACGATTGCGAGGATTGTTCAGGTTTCTACCAAATTCTTGTCTATGGGGAACTTTCTTAGATGCAGTTTTTACTATAGTTAGTATGTTTAGGTACTTCTTGTAAAACCTTTTCTGGATCTCAATACCTGCTAAAAAATGGCTTTTGTACAATTTGCGTTTGTGAGGAATAGAAACTAAAAGGCCTTTTGTAACCCAAGGCTTTGACTGTAATTTTTGCTGTTTACGTGACAGCTTGTTAAGTGGCACGAAAATTTCAATTGTGCTTTCAATCAACGTGACAAATTTTGCAGTCAGCTGATTAAAATTATCAGGTGTAGCGTTGTAGATTAGCGGATCAAAAGTTGGCGGCAGAATTCCTCAGAGTTGAATTTGCTTTATCTCTGCGGTTGATTTTGATGTTATTTTTAGGAAGTTAGCTGAAATTCATAGTTAAGGAAAATATGACAAAATGGTCGCTTATGTCCGTTTGGATTATGCCTGGCAATATAATATTTCAATCATTAGTTATAATGTTATGTATAATGGTTTTCGAGTTTTCTATTATGCGCGTGGGAATTGTTATTGTGGGAAATGCGCTATTATCTAATATCATATTCAAAAAATCATTTGCAGAAGGGTTGGAAAAATCTGGTGAAACGTTAACATTGAAATCTCCACAAAGGCAAAAGGTTTGGTTAGTTTTTGTGATCTTCATAATGCTTTCTTTCGTTCAGGGTAAAAATAAAGTTTTTGTGTTTCGGAGTGTAGTGTCGATATACTACACCTACAACACTTTTTGCTTTGGTTCTTACATGGGATAATTTTATCCATAGGTTTTCGCAATCGTCACAGCTAATATCATACTGATAAATGGTGGAAACACACATTGCAACTCAACCAGCTCTCTTTTTAGTAGGGTAATGAATGAATTCATAACCAGGTAAAGATACATACTCGTAGCAATAGGTTGATGTGTGATCCAGGTCTCGCATATCCAAATTATATCTGGGTGGTTGGGAAGTGACTGAAGTAAGTTATAAAATAGGGGAAAGTTCTTATTCTTGGAGCGTATGTTAATGTGAAGAATAAAGAGGGAGTTTGAGGGCTTTGATGCAAATAAAGGACTGTTTGGGTGATAATAATTATAATCAGGAATATTATGAAATTGATTGGTCAAATGTATATCTTGGTCAAGGGCTGTTTGGTTCGGGCTAATTGACTGCAACAGGTTCTAGTCAAAGTATCTAAGTACAACTCCAACTCAAAAAGTATCTAAGTAAAAACTGAGTGACTACATATCTGGATTGTTCAAGGGCTTAGCTCATCGGTAAAAAGTTAAACGCCGATAATGACTAGTTTAGAACTTACCACAATCACTGCATACTTTTTTAATTAAAAAATCCCCTAGTAAAACAGCTTTTGAGATCTGGTACATCCCTCTCTCTACAAAACAAAAGAAACATCATTGGCCATTAAACTCTCATTAAAAGTTGCATCTGTATTCGCTGAAAATTTGTTTCAAAAGTCACTAAAAAAAATTATGCTGGACTATATTATCATTCTAAGTTGGGCTCTTAGTTGATTGGTAAAAAATTGCATACTGATTTTTACTGGTTAAAAAAGCACTTGCAATTTAATACGATCAATTGCATACTTTCTTGACTCAAATATGACTAAATAAATTGCATTTTCTGGCACCATCATCATTGCAATCTCGGCATTAGCTCATCGGTAAGAGGGTGCATAATGACTGTTCAACAACTTGTTATAGTCGCTGAAAATTATACAAAAAAAAAAACAAACTTGAAAAATGAGCACATAAAGAATCTCAACTAGCATGTAAAAATCACTGCACTTAAACAAATTTATTATGGAAGCCATATGCGAGTTTAATACACTTAATAAGTAAGCATATTTAGTGACTCAATTAGCACTTACCAACCATTGCACTTAAACAACTTTGCTATGATACTAGTACTTCAATGCACTTAATAATTTTCAAACAACTGTACTGCACTTTCATGCACTTAATGAACTCAATTAGAAGAGCAAATCACTTACTACGTTTGCAGGCAATCGATTTAAAATATAAATCAAAGTTCTTTGTTTGCTTTTTTCAGCAAACAAATTGTTTCCTCACACTAGTAAGACATAAAATTATTATGGTACACAATCAATTTGTGATAAAAACAAAGTTTACATCGATTTATGTTTTAAATCGATTGCATGTAAATGAAGGTAGTAAATGTTGGTTACATTTTTTGTTTTTTTTGAAAAGTGAAAAGTGTTTATGCGATTGATCACAACTATGCAAGTTCCAAAACTTAGACCAGTACAGTGTTCTCACTTTATGGCTAGGCTACAATATATATACTTCAAAACTACTCAAATATAATAGGCAATATCATTGCTCATCATCGGTGTAATCTAGTTGTTTGTGCAGAAAAAAGATGCTCTATTAGCAGCTCTAAAGCAAATAACTTTTTGGGCAAATCCCAAATAATGCTAAAGTAAACCAACTAAAATGCTCATCAGTCATCATTACTTCTTGTCTTCTGATAATACAAAATGCTCACAGCTTTTGTCAAAAATAGTCTTCAAAGTGTTCTTTCACTTGACTTATTCTAGACACAGCTAATGTAATCAAGTGTTATCACTCGCTGCACTGAATGCAACTGGCAAGCTGGAGAAAAGTCGTGACGTTGCATTGAAACTAAAAATCGGCATGGACATAACGCTCTTTCGAACTAATTGTAATTGTAATTACATTTTATTCACCAAACTGCCTTGGCCAGGAAACAGCGAAGGGACCTTTCGGTCTTTGAGTCAAGCTGCCACCTGCCCATCTGTCTACCACACACGATGGAGGCTTCACTGTGTCCCTTTAATTGCTGAACGTCAAGCAGGGAAGCTGTGAATACCAATTTTTATAGTCTTTGGTTTGACTCGACCGGGAATCGAACCCCTGTCTACCGCTTCAATAGCAGACGCTCTGTCCACTCGACCACTGACTAAGATTCACAGAAAAACATTATTTCTGTTATTTTGCTAGATACAGCTCAGCTGATTAGCTCGAAAGATGGATCAAAGGTGGGTTTACACAGTATCCGTTTTTCGTACATACAGAAAACGCTTCCGCTTTTTTTTACGTACGTATATGCAAACAGTACACGCACAACCGTTTTTTTGTCGTCCGCATGAAACCGTATCCGCAAATTTTACGTACACATCGAATAGAGCATGGCTCTACTTTTGTTTGCTTCCGTACGTATCAGTAGGCTAGGCTATTGGAGCTAGCATCAGTTTCAGTGGTTTTGTAAGAGTTATGGTAGTTTTGAGTTGCATTTTGATTTGTAGCTAGTTACGTCGACCACACATTAGTTACGTAGGGCGTGCCCAGGTGAGAGTAGGCTTACTTACTTCACTCTGCGGCTAATTTTGGAAAAGTGCTGACTATTAAAATTGAGTAATAATTCTGTCAAAAACAGTAAAGCCTTATTTAAAATAATAAAATTTTTAAACGTTTCGGACTTAGCTATGTCCATCATTAGTAAAAAGTAAAATCTAAAACAGTAGAAAAGTAAAGAACTAGTCTTGAATGAAAGTAGACACATTTCAGTGCAAGTTGTACATAGCGCTGCAATTGAGCAAAACCTGCTGATGTAAACAATCTGCTGTTCCACTGCTAAACCATAGGTGGGCACGGTACTTAGCAAAAGTACCGCGGTACCGGTACTCGGTACTTTGCTAAAATTAGTACCGCGGTACCGGTACTTTCAAATTAAAACTACCGCGGTACTTTTTTTAAAATTAAAAGAAAAAAAATTGGACTGATTGACCTCGTTTACGGGATTGTAAGTCATTACTTTTAACAATTTGGTTCGTTTCCGCGACTAGTGCTACAGTTCGTTTTAGAGAAAGTTAGCCGTAGAATAGTAAGCAGTTGCAGTATTAGTATTACTACAATAGTGAGTACAAAGTACTAGCAAGTGATGGATTTGACTCGATAAAGTATCTAACTTATACGAACTACGGTCACCGGGCTACGTATTGTACTAGAGTATCTTGTCCCCAGTAATAACCCAACAGCAGTCATCTCTAAAGCATCACGTGTGTAAGTTGCCACTGAAGGCTACTCTGACGATCATCAGCTCCCAATTATTGCACAAGTGACATTCACACAAAATTTAGAAACTGGGGAATAAATTGCACTTTTGGCAAAATATGCTGTTTTGATTTGTTTGTAGTTGATTCGTTGTTGCAGTTACTTTTTGCATTTCTTATTTAAAGCTGAATGGGAGCTTAGCAGTTGCCAGCCTATAAACGAGCGACGCATTATAATGGTGATTTAAAAAAAATTTTTTGTTTTCCCGTAATGAGAACAATTTCAAAATTACAGCATTTTTTGTTGCTGTTGTATAGCATATTTATACTTTTGTCACAGCACAGCGTTAGACGCTAATTATTGGACAATCCGCACGCTTTCATTGTGATAATTACTTCGTGTTTGGAGGAATTTGGGCATGTTTAAGAGTTTCTACTTTTCCAATGTCCCGTGAATTTCGATTTCTTACCACTGAATTTCATGCTAGTTCGAAGCCACAAGCAGGATAATCATGATAAAGCACCCTATCCAAGGACGCAGCAACGTAACCAGAGTGTGGGTTGAACCCAGATTATGCAATTAGAGTTGTCGCAAAAAAATCTTTGACACTTTTGGCCACGTTTTTGGGGGACTCTCAAGAAGATTCTTTGTTTCTTCTGATTATAAAAAAAATTAGCTTTTTAACTAAAGCCGTTAAAATATTTATTTTTTGTAAGGTTCAATTTCGGGGGTTCTAAAAGAGGTGTAATCATAAAAATTGATTTCTGGGGGTTGAATTTGTGGGGTCTCCGGGGAGGTGGCACCCAAAAATTTCCAGAGACAAAACCGTGTTTTTAACTCGATAATTTTGCACAAAAATTAGATTGCGTTGTTTTGCCCTGTAGAACTTATTAGAAGAGCGTACAATGTTCAGGAAGAAAAAACCTCATCGCGGCCAAACCCAAAGTGGGGTTGGTGCAGATGAAAGGATTCTTTGAGATAAGTTTTCTGCATAAGTATTACCGGGTGAAATACTTTTGGCCGCATTATACACCGTTTGTGAGTGAGAACATATTCGCCAAACGTTCCAGGCATATTTAAAGCCAAAAGCTTATATCAATGGAGGCAGGCAGTAACATGCAGTACCGTAAATTTTTCTTCATGCAGGCCCGTAGCCAAAAATCTGCAATGGGGGGAGGGGGCGTTGCGAGGGTTTGGGGCAGTGCCGTCGCTATGGGGGGCCAAGGGGCGTGCCCCCTAACAACTGCTTGTGCCCCCCATTTCGGTTTACTCAAAATACTTTTTGGGGCATTACCCAACGACAAAACAATAGACAATAACGGAAAAAGGAATAACAACGTTCAAACATAATTCATGTTTGAAGTTTTTTCGATTCTTCGCGAAATTGCTGGCCACCAACTGCTGTACATAAATGTGACACAATAATCCGTCTTATTAACACGCCTTTACGGATGCGTTGCGGAATAGGGATGTAAGCTGATAGAATCGTTACCGGTACTTCGTTAGTGATTATGACCTGAAACAACACGGGAAAATATTTCCTACAAAGACAAGCTGTTTTGGTTTTTTAGAGGACACAAGATTTTTTTAGGTCGCAGTCAGTTGCGCAACCAGGGGGAAGGGGCTAAGAGAGCTTCAGCCCCTTCAGCCAAGCCATTTAGAAAATGTAACCCCAAAAAAACAAACTTTAAAACGTGTTTTGGACTTGACCTTAAGTATGAAGGGGGCTGAAAAGCCTAGGCAATTTAATCCTTTTAATGATTTCTGACTTTTAGCGATTCACTATTGTATTCATATGGGTTCAAAAACGTGCTAAAAGTGATTGAAATGGCGTTAAAACCGCTATTTTTGCAGCAAAATTACAAAAATCTCCCGTCGGCTGGGGGCTCTTCCCCACGCCCCCTTTGTGATTCGTACGCATGAATTGCATAGGCTTGTTCAGCAAGAGGTCTAAATTAGACAAATTTTAGGCCCAAAAAAACCTTTGGTTCAAGCCCCTCCACTCTTAGCAAAATTCTGGTTGCATTCACTGCTGCAGACAGATTTTTCAAGCGGTTAAATAGGCCGCAGACGAAACGAGCTAATAAACGCTGCCGGACTTTTACGTCTCTTTTTTCAAACGTGAATACAAAATTTTTCAAATAACGTATAATTTGTAGCCGTAAAACATCAATTCTTATGCGCAAAAGCTCAATTTATTTTAGTGCCCCCCCACTTTTGGCTAGTACCCCCTCACTTCGTTTGCTCTGGCGACGGCTCTGGTCTGGGGGCAGATTCCCCAACCACCGGAGGCAATTAGGGTCTGGGGGCAAGGCCCCCAGCCACCGGAGGCATGGGGTGTAGGGGCGGATCCCCCAGCGCTCGAAAATTTTTTATTTTTTTGGCAAAAATAACTTAATTTTAGGCCTATTTTGATAAAAATTAATGCTATTAATACGTGGCTTATAATAAGCAGTGCAAAAAAATGATTATGCCGCACTAGTTGCATAAATGGGTTATGCGGGAGGTAGCTATTGCTAGAATTTCAGTTCTCTTATTTACAAGTTGGTAAATCATAAAATCCTATTTCAGTAGTTTAGTAAACCTCGCAAGTAATCTATTTCGGCTATATTTTATAGTGAAAAAAAATATATACATATATACGTATGGGAACCAATCGAAGGAAGGTCGAGAGAAGTTGTTAAACATTTTTCAAAAAGCGATCAAATTTGATAACCAATTTTCGGCTATTCTTTAAAGTCTTTTTTCTGATTTACAAGTTTTATTTTTGACAAATTAGCCCCCTCCCCCTTCAACAAACGTTTCAAAATATGCTTTAAATAATTTTTTGAATCTATTCTAGAGCAAAAGACAGTATCGGAAGTGCTAACAACGTGATATTTTTCTTATTCTGCATTTTGGTTGGCAGGCCAATGGGGGGCTATAGTCCCCCCGCGCCCCCCTGGCTACGCTATTGTATTCACGCCTGATGTGATTAGTATTCATTACGTAAGTCGTCTCTTACAATTTTTTCTTAGTGGTTTTACTTTTGTTTCGCTTGTGCATGAATACTGGTAATGCATCATTTTGCCATTGCAAGAAAACGTCAAATTTTCAAATGGGCCAGCAAACTGCAAACGCTAAGTCCCTGCGGTGATAGTAGCGAGTAAGACCAACAGTTAAACACTAAATTAAGAAAAAAGATTTGTTGTTTATTCGATTTATTCGCAAGCATTTTTACAACGTTTCAAGTTTTTAATTACCTTCGTAAAATCCGTATTAAAAAATAAAATAAAACTAAAGTACCGCGGTACTGCCCACCTATGTGCTAAACACACTAAGTAATTCTGTGATACTAGCACAGCGCAATGAATGAGAAAAGAGGAAAAAAACAAAGAACAATCATGTGTTGAACAGATACAAAGTTGGCGATGACTGATCAACGTTTATGTCCGGTTTCAGTTTGTCGATGCTTAAAGTTTCTAAAATGAATAGCTTGGTTCGATTCCTGGCAGTTCCAAGTATTTTAGGTTTTGCATAAAATTGACTTTGCAAAACCTAAAATACTTGGAACTGCCAGGAATCGAACCAGCTTATTCATTTCAGAAACTTTAAGCATCGACAAACTGAAACCGGACATAAACGTTGATCAGTCATCGCCAACTTTGTATCTGTTCAACACGTGATTGTTCTTTGTTTTTTTCCTCTTTTCTCATTCATTGCACTGTGCTAGTATCACAGAATTACTTAGTGTGTTTAGCAGTGGAACAGCAGATTGTTTACATCAGCAGGTTTTACTCAATTGCAGCGCTATGTACAACTTGTACTGAAATGTGTCTACTTTCATTCAAGACTAGTTCTTTACTTTTTTACTGTTTTAGATTTTACTGATGATGGACATAGCTAAGTCCGAAACGTTTAAAAATTTTATTATTTTAAATAAGGCTTTACTGTTTTTATTCAAATTAAGTAAAACTGCCGTTCAATCAGTCCCGACAATTCTGTCAAGTTTTATCAAGAATTTGCTTTTGTAGCAAGTTTGGTAGCTTGTTTTAGGGAGTAAGTTAAACACTGCTGCTGGTTGAATCGGGCGCTTATTTTTGGCTGCTTATTTTTTAAAATTGGCCTAGAGGCCAATGCTACTTACGGTAATAATCCAACACAACGTTGATATACACCTAACGCTTACTTACTTATTTTGTCGTTTTTCTTCTAAAACAACTATGATGACGCACAAAAGCATGTGAAGATGAGCAGATACTTGTAGCGTTGTCCGATACAATCAATCAAGTTACCACAACTAAGAAATATCTGGAACCTATGGGTTCATAAATCAACAGACCGCACCTTTTTTCATGATGCACGGTCGAGCCAAAAAACCGCAATCAGACCTTGTTGTCGTGACGACGGATAACGCTCTACACTACAGCCATCTACTTTGTTGTTCTGCTTCATTCAGATATTTGATCGGATTTCATTCATCAGATGACGCTCTACACTACAGCAACATCTATTTTGCTGTTCTGCTTCATTCAGATATATGCAAATAAAATGTACAGAAATTACGGTTACTGTGTGCATACAAAACGTGCGAAATTTACGAATCCGTTTTAGTCCGTTTCCGTACTGAAAAGCGTATGCATTTTACGTACGTAAAAAATGTATGAAAATGCACATTGCAAATACTGTGTAAATTCACCTTAAGGTTCCATCTATCATAGAATTAAAAAAGTGAAAATAAAAAAATGGACTGAAGTCTTTTTAGAAACAAAGCAGCGAACTGTGCTCAAAAACTCGCAGACTGTGAGTGCATATTTCTTGTGGGTAGATTTTAATTGCCTCTGCAGTTCCTAAGCCTCACTTGCAAGAGAGAAGAGTTTGTTAAGAATGAGAGAAATGAGTTGCTGGAGCAATCTTGTGATATTGCCTTTGTGTCCACCACCACTAAGCGTTGCAGTGAGGGCGGACTTGGATGCAACATCACTAGGGGCAACTCCCGCAGCAGCTTCTGATAAAACGTCTGATTCATCTACTACAAGCTGAGGGTCTTCTAGCGGGTGATGACTATGATGTACAGTTTCTTCTACTTCTTACCACTCTCCTTCTGTGACATGACAAGAGTAAATTCACAACAGTAAATCAGCTACAAAATAAACTGTCTCACTAGAGAAGCATCAGACTTTAGAAATGTTACGATCAGATTACAGGGAACAACCTCACAACCTAGCAAAAAAGTCTAATTGAATAGAACCCTTCTACTCTTAACGACTGACAACAAGGAATAAGAGCAACCAACACCCTGGAAATTCGGTAATGAATTGTAATGAAGTTCTAGGCAGTTCAAAATCAAAATTGCCAGTTAATCGCTACTGTAACAAGCAGAATCACCATCATAGTATACTAACTCACTATGCCAAAGGGTATAGTCAGCAACCCTACCTACCAATTGAAGACGTTAAAGTCTGCTGTGCAAAGATCTTAACACAATCCAGTAAGGTAAACATAATACAGTTTAAACTATACAATCGTTTTGGTACAATACCAAACCTTACTGCAATCGAATAATAGCAGACTGCAAACAGATACTGGTACATAAGCTAGATCCGGACCATGACTTTTAGGCACGGAGGTTTATGCACAGGACGTTTATTCACCAGGACTTCTAGGCACCAGAAGTAAAAAAAAATTTTTTCAAAAAAGATTTTTTTTTCCAAAAAAAAATTTTCTGCAAAAATTTTTTTTTTCTTTTAAACAACAGTTTTTTTCACAAAAACGTATTTTTTTCAAATCAAAGTATTACGTCGATTAAAATGTTAATATTTTCAGAGCTTTTTATCTGACATTTGTCAAGAGGAATCGTCAGAATAGAGAGCGCAGTGATTGGCTAGAAAAGGATTGATGAGAGAGCGTCATTTGTGTACAATCTGTTAAGTTGAGAACGAATTGTTTTTGTCGACAGAGGGCGGGGTTAGAAGTTTTGATAAAAGTGACATTACTTAAAAAAATACAATTAGAAATCAATTTTTTATCAAACTTTTTTCGTTCTCCTTCCATTTATCTGCTTTTGAAGTCACTTTTATCAAAACTTCTAACCCCACTCTCTGCCGACAAAAAAAAATTGTTCTCAACTTCCCCATAAACATGGGGTCGTGTAAAACACGTGTCAAAGTGGGAGAATTGTCGGGTAACTCGTGTCCGTGCTTCAAACACCAATTTTACACGTATTTTACACCAGTTGCATGTAAAGTTGTTCAATTGTTTTTTTAGTGCATTTTTCGAACAATTTTGTTTTCCCATTTCTTTTTACTAAACTTTTAAACGAAATTTCTGAAAAAAATTTTTTACCGTTAAATTCAAGTTACACGTGTATTTTGCGTGTTTTTTACGTTTCAATTGACACCAGTTTCACGAACTTTTGCGGACAGAAAAACGTTGTTTTAACATTGAACTTATGCAATTTTACTCTTAGGTTGGACCTTAGAATCTATAAAAAAAATTTTAAACACAAAAGCAATAAATGAAACTCGGGTTTTTCTCGTGTTTTTTACGTTTTAATTGACACCAGTTTCACGAACTTTTGCGGACAGAAAAACGTTGTTCCAACATTGAACTTATGTAACTTTACAGTTAGGTTGGCGCTTGGAATCTATAAAAACATTTTCGAACAAATAGCAATAAATGAAACTCGGGTTTTTCTCGTGTTTTTTACGTTTCAATTGACACCAGTTTCACGAACTTTTTTAGACAGAAAAACGTTGTTCCAACATTGAACTTATGCAATTTTACAGTTAGGTTGGCCCTTGGAATCTATAAAAACATTTTCGAACAAATAGCAATAAATGAAACTCGGGTTTTTCTCGTGTTTTTTACGTTTCAATTGACACCAGTTTCACGAACTTTTTTAGACAGAAAAACGTTGTTCCAACATTGAACTTATGTAATTTTACAGTTAGGTTGGCGCTTGGAATCTATAAAAACATTTTCGAACAAATAAGCAATAAATGAAACTCGGGTTTTTCTCGTGTTTTTTATGTGTACATTGGCACGGAAGCCGTCGCACAAACTGCATGCCAGTATTTCAAACAATGTTTGGACCTCTCACACGTAATTTGTATCTGCCATATTCAAGATTGCTATTTTTTATTGTATGGTATTTATTTGTGCCATTGATACACGTGTATTTTACGTGTTTTTTACGTTTTAATTGACACCAGTTTCACAAACTTTTTTTGGCTCGAAAAAGTTTTTCTAACATCAAACTTATGCAATTTTACTCTTAGGTTGCTCCTGGGAATCTATGAAAAAAACATTTTCAGACAAAATAGCAATAAATAAATTTTTTTATATTCTCGTGTTTTTTGTGTAAACATTGGCACGAAAACCGTCGCACAAACTGCGTGTCTGTGTTTTCAAACAACAATTAGGATAATCGCATTAGGATTGACATTGATCTCATTCTTTTGGACTCAGCCGTCCCATCCCCCGTTTTTTGACAATTTTTATTGGCAACACTGAGGCTGATCAACGTTAACGTTTTCGCCGCCATAATCAGGTAAAGTCTAGAACACCGAATTTTTAAATTAAAACTGGACCACAACGATAAATACCGAGGTTACAACATATCAACACGCGTTTTTCTGGTGTATTCTACAGGCAAATCTGAAAGCATCGTGGCAAAATTAGTTTAAAATTGTATTATCTAATGATTCAACTCTTCGACGTGCTATACCGGTACTTGTTTACATAACAATGGAGATTAGATGGCTGAATTACTCTGTTACCGCTTGCCACGTGACAGCTGAATGTACTGCTTGCCACGTGCTAGAGTGAAATTTTGCTCAGTTTCAGTTTTAGATACAGTTATACTTACAGAAGATAGAAAAATGATTAGGCCTACAGTAGTTGCAATTCTCAAAAAGATAGGTAAGTAATTATTATAGGCCTAGTTAAATTTATGTTAAAAACCTACTAGTTTAGTCGTGTAGAATCAGGAGTAGGCTAACCGTTGTAGATACTTAAGTAATGATTAAATGGCAAAAATTGGTTTGGCGAAAGTAAATATCTGATATGGTGATATTGCTGTACCGCATTAGGGTGGTAACCACCGAAGTCGACCCAAAATACCGCCGTAGTGAGCTTATATCCGAAATTAAAGTTAGCGCCTTGCTCAAGGGGTTTAGTTAAGATTGGGGTTAGGGTTAGCACCGTTTAGAGTTAGGGCAATCATCTTAAGTTAGAGTTAGAATTAACGCTACCTTGGGGTTAGGGTTGAGTTAGGATTAATGCTACCTTGGGGTTAGGGTTAGGTGGGCCGACTTGTTCGTGGGATGACTTCGATGGCATCCGTCGTATGTAGGATGGGGTTAATCAAACATGTCATGATATACGTCATAAAAGGATAGGCTATATGCTTAAAATTCCGCAAAAACTTATAAGGTAATGGAATACTTCTAAATGTATCATTATCAGTTATTGATGTAAAATATTTGAAACCATTTTTGGAATTATTGCCTATAGCAATAGAGTTCAATTTCCACTATCAGATATTTTCATAGGTGGGCACTAGTCCATTAATCGTTAATCCGTGAATAATGAAACTAACTTTTTCTTTAACTTGTTAATTCGTTGAAAAGTTTTTTCATGTTAACTTCCATTAAGGTTTTATTGTTAATATCTCGCATCATTCATTCATCGTACCGGTACAAGCCAGTTTGCACTGGTGATGCTTGTTGCGTTTTAGCACAAGTTTTATAGAAAAAGCTAAGAAGGGAGCTATTGTTTGTGGCAAATAATAAGCTGGAGCCTCATAGGTCAATTCTGAATTAATTATATCGCTGTTTGCAATTTCCAAAAATTTTTCAATCGCAGCTTCGTTGGTGCATTTGAACTTATTTTTATCTTGAAATTAGATTGGACTGTAAAATGTAACGTTCTAACACCGAAAGACCACCATAGTATTAAATATTTCTTTACAATCAGCTTAACAGCGTCAATGCATATTCTACAAGCGAGTGAATGAAAAGAAATGTAAATTACAGGCAAAATATTAACGGACTGTATTAACTTCCGTTAATTAAAGCTGAAAATTACGGATTAACGTTAACAGAGGTGTGAAGTTTGTTAATGGACTAGTGGTTAACGAAGCTAACGTTTTGCATTAACTTGCCCACCTATGGATATTTCTAGATGTCTGTTGATGAAAGGTGTAGCATCAGTTGCTGATGATTTTTTGGACTTCACTTACTTATTCGATTGTTTTTTTGGTAGATTTGCAAAGAGGCAAATATTCTTAACTGTTGTAGGTGACCATTTACAATCGAATAATTTGTTATCATTCGCATAGGCTTACTTATACATTGCAAAATTCTTTGTAAAGTAAAAAAAATTCTTTGCATACTTAATTTTTTAGGAACATAGTTACTGGTTTTAGCGCCAAATCTAATGTTTATTTGAATGTGTAGCTTCTGTGTCAGGTTTTGTTTATTTGATGCATTATGATGTGACTTGAACTTTCTTAATTTGACTTTATGCGTAAGAACATTGATAAACTGTACTCTGTACTGCTTGACAACATGTATATTGCTTTCCAATTTTCATTTTTATGATTACAAACTAAAACTAAATTGGTGTCTTTCACCTTCAGTACAAGAGGATATAGCTTTAGGAAAAGAAATAATGACTTACAATCTAAAAATATTTCAAGTTTTCTCAAAAGACCATAGATTGGGTCCATGACAACTGACCGCAAACAAACTGACCGCAAAGAACATCGATTGGTGGAGAAGGGCGATCCTAAATATATTTTTACTATCCCCAGAGCCATCTTGCCCAAACCCTCACTTTGTGACAAAATCACTGCGACGAAATCAGAGTCAAAATCATGTAACAAAATCATTGCTTCGCGGTCAGTTTGTTTGCAGTCAGTTTGTCGCGGTCAGTTGACTTGGCTCACAAAAATTGAGGCAAATTCTCATTATCTTAAGCCATAGACTGAGGCTAAAAATCCAGCTATCCAAAAATGTATACTTTCTCCATAATTGATGGTGATGGAAAACGTTTTAAAAAAATTACGCATTTTACTGTGACGTCAAAAATTAAATTATGAAGTCAACATTAATATGATTCCTCTTGACTGCCCCCTTATCAAAACTATTGCATACGTCATTGTAGTTTATGTAAATTTAGTTGTATTTTGACTATTTGAATTTCTTAATTGGTTAAGCTAATATAATGCCATCTGTGCCTACTATAGACTCTAATAAGGTACCAACATACTTTTCAATAAACAAACAAAGATATACAATTTTTGAGATTTTTTTCATCTGTTATGTGTTCAGTAGGCAGAGTGAAAAAATTTACATGAAAAATATTCAAAAAATCAAAATTTGGAATTTAATGGTTTATTAACGTCGGTGTTGCCAATAAGATTATCAAGAAACAGGAGATGTTAGGTCGCGTTTGAAGTACAATATCTCTGAAACGGCTGAGTCTAAAAAGATTGGGGTCAACACCAATCTAATCTAATGCGATTGTCCTAACTTTTGATATCTCCATTAATTTGCCTGCAATCCTCTTTTAAACCTAGCTGTTCTAGAATTATTCTACATCAACGCAAGGTGTGGGCCACCATGATTTTAACTTTTATTTGCAACTTTGATGTTAATGACATTGGTGATGTCATCCCAGTTCTATCATAAAGCAACACTGCAGCTAGTTGTCCGGGTTGCCGCTAAAAAATAAAATCAGAGAGGCCCTTACATTGTGTTTAAAGAGAATATCTACGTAATAGCTGCGTTAAGTAGGATGGAGTCGATGCAAATCGAATACGATTGCCAGTGATTTGCTTCTAGTCCTCATGTAACTTGTAACTACAATTGTGCAAATAACTAAACTTTTTCCAGTGTTTGAACAACCGTATTTTTCAAAATTCAAAATGTTTTAGACATTTAGGGTGTGTGATTGATATTTCTTATTGCTGTACTTCAGTTTTGCAGGAGTTTTTGAAGTTGGAGTATCTGTAATCTAGTTGCAATGATTGACGATACGCACGATGTTAGTAAATTAGGTTTTAAAAAAGTCTTTGTTGTGGAATCTTTTCCATGCCTAAATGAAGTGGAACTAGTCCCGAAAAATTGATTATTTAATGATAAGGACATTACAAAGTGCTACTGGCCTAATGTTGCTAGTCATAGAGCAAGAAAGATCTGCGTTCGATATCATAAATCATCTTCACAGTGGAAAACATACACAGTTCAAGTGATATATGAAACAAGTAAGAGCAGTTTTACAATATTGGTATTTAATATCTTATGGATTATCTCAAGACAGAAAATGCATCGATTATCATGTTTGATATTGTTTAAGACTTTAAGGTTATGACTTCAAGTGATTTTTACGAATACATTTAGGGTTATTTTAGATTGAACTATCTAGTTAAGATTATGCTAGAAAGATAAGCTAAAGAAGTATCTAAAACATGTTGTTCCACGAATTCAGTTTTTTACCTCTATCGTTTTTCAGATAATGAATTTCAAAGTTCAGAACAAAATTGCATATTCTTTGCAATGTCGCTACTTGCAATTTAGTTTTCCAAAATTATCTATACGATATTGTAAAGTAATAAATATTTTGCAAGCATATGGTTGCAAGGAATGCAAGCCTTTAGCAGTAGGTCAGCAGTGGAAAAGAAATGCTCACAAAAACTAGGCAAAACCTCAAATAGCGAAAAATTAGATTTTTGACTGGCGACTCTTTAAGCAAAATAATTTTATTTTCCAAATAAAATAATATCTCTGAACTATAAGTTGTCGAAAACTGAAAACCAATAAGGTTATGTTTTGAAAGCTTTTTTAACTTTTGGATTTTGGTCTTACTTTTAGCTGTGCTTCACCTCATTTAAATTTTTGTGACTTATTTTCTATTTCTTTCTATAAAGTTTTTTTGTTAAGCAATTGATGTAAATTGTGTTAAATACGCTAACTTCCAGTAACATTTGTAGTTAACAGTAGCTAATAATTATTTTCCGTGTTTGTGCATGCCGAGCCAAGTCAACTGGCCGCGAAGCGACGATTTCGTTGCATTGGTTTCGTCACTGATTTCGTCGCAGTGATTTTGTCACAACGTGAGGGTTTGGGCAAGATGGCTCTGGGGATAGTAAAAATATATTTAGGATCGCCCTTTTGAGCCAATCGGCGTTGTACGCGGTCAGTTTGTTTGCGGTCAGTTGTCTTCGAAGCAGGACATCCTGACGCGAGACAACTCACCCCCAGAATCCTGACGCCAGGGACATTCTGACGCTTGGGACATCCTTACGCCAAAAACTCGAAACTTTCGCGCTTCGCTTTTTTTTTTTTTCTCCTTTCCGCGCTACGAATTTTTTCTCAAAACGATTAACGTTCGGTTATTGTGACGTAAGTATAATAAATTCCGTTAATTGCAAACTTTATAGGAATCTCTATTTTGCAGAAACAACTCAAAAGCGAGTTGTATTTTCGCTAAAATAACCATGATACAATCGAAAGCCAAGTTAGCAAATCTGTAAAAATGCTGGCGATAAGTTTCAAACGATAACCGAATGCCGCGATTGAAAATAATATACTTTGCTATTATTAAACGACCACGTAGATAATTCATAATAATCTGTGTGGTTAATTTATAGAGAAAAATGCTCTAAAACAAATTGTATGTTAACGAAAATATTAAAAATATAGTTCGAAGTCAAGTACCGCAAATCGAAATCAATTAATGCAGCAATTAAAATTTGTTATTTTTGCCTATTATTATTGGATAACCACATTAACGAGCATTTTCATAAAAAAATTGTTAGTTTTATATTTGCAATAGTTTGCCTACACACAACGTTCAAAATTAAGAGTTGAAATGACGGCCAAGAATGAAATAGATTAAAAATACAATAATTTGTAATCATCCAATTAATCAATATCTTAACGGGTGGTTTATTTAGTTTTAACCTCAATTAATGGGCTGTTAGTTTTTGCAATCGCATTTTTTACTTTGAATGACTTGAAAGGACGAAACAACACGTTCACACGCTTCGTATCAGCATACCAAATTGCAATTTCTTCGCTCGCAAAATCGAAGAATTCGAACAATATCAAGTTGCTAATCGAAAAATTCGATCATTAACAAGGCGCTAATTTCGATTAGCTTAAATCTTTTCCGTTTATGTGTCATACTTTGCTTTTTTAATCAGAAACACAATATATTTGAGGCAATTTGAGAAACACAATATATCTGAAACTTGCGTAATACAAGGTGATTGCGATGTAATAATGAAAAGGTTGAACTTTAAATTCTCGCAAAACTTTAAACCACTTTAAATTGTAGCAAAACTGTAAAACGATTACACATAATTATGATTTTGTTTACCACAAAAAGTAAAGATAATGCCGCCTGTCAGCTTTTTTCTCTATAAATTACAGCATTTTTCTCTATAAATTAACTCATAGATTATTATGAATTATCTACGTGGTCGTTTAATAATAGCAAAGTATATTATTTTCAATCGCGGCATTCGGTTATCGTTTGAAACTTATCGCCAGCATTTTTACAGATTTGCTAACTTGGCTTTCGATTGTATCATGGTTATTTTAGCGAAAATACAACTCGCTTTTGAGTTGTTTCTGCAAAATAGAGATTCCTATAAAGTTTGCAATTAACGGAATTTATTATACTTACGTCACAATAACCGAACGTTAATCGTTTTGAGAAAAAATTCGTAGCGCGGAAAGGAGAAAAGAAAGAAAAAAAGTGGAGCGCGAAAGTTTCGAGTTTTTGGCGTAAGGATGTCCCGAGCGTCAGGATGTCCCTGGCGTCAGGATTCTGGGGGTGAGTTGTCTCGCGTCAGGATGTCACGGACCGCAAAACATATATATCTATTCATTGTACAATTGCTCTTTCTGGTAGCTTCATTTTAAAACTTTACTTATGTATTGTGTCAAATGGTTTATCTTCTGTGTAGTCTTCCCTTGTTGCTTTTAACTAATTTTTTTTTCAAGGTGACTTGGCTAAGGAGATGATAAAATTACGTGAAGCTGAAGACAAAACGGATGTAAACACAACATGTGTTTCAGATGACGATATGATAGTGAAACGATCTGCATCAAAACGCCATAACAAGTATGTTGGCGAATTGCATGTGTTTAATTGTATTTTTATGCTCACAATAACGTTGCTTCGTACGTTTGAGCAAAAAGAACCTTTTTGTGAAATTGCCTTGTGTTTCCAAACTTGGTGCCACTTAATGATTGCTCTTGATAATTTAATGTCTATGTTGGTTTTCAACTGGACTGTTTATAGTTATAACGCGCCAGGAAACTACGGTACTTGATATTTTGGTCAAAATGAAAGCCTACTACCAATATTCCGGGCTGCTTCTAAGGGTTTGTCGGCCTTAAGTTGGCTATCCTTGGTTTACAAAATCTTTTAAATAAGTTATTCCAAAACTGCTTTGTGGTCACTCAAGAAACTCAATAATTGTTTTTAAAAAAATTAGTTAGCTTGACGACTTAGAAAATTAAGGAACTAGGCGATTCTGTTGAGATAAATGGCAATATTAAACTTGCACGCTAAAATTTCTGGAAGCATTTTGTATCCCACGTTGCGTTTTGGGAATACATTACATATCAGTAATAACCACTTTTACCAATTTTCATATTGGCTGTGCTGCCAGGTTTTTACTGCATACACTATTTATGGCTGTTTCATTAGTGGAGGCAAAAAAAGTTTAGTGTTGCAAACATATGCATTTTTATGAGATGGTTGCTTTTAAAGGTATTTCTTTTTGTGGTGCATCAAAAGCTCGTATGCTTAATTTGCTGTTTCTTCAATTAAGCAAATGTTTTTCGTTGGAAGATTCAGCAATACATTTGTTCAAAAAGGGTTCAGTTAATTTTCAATTGTTGATTCAAATGAGAAGGCATCCTTTCTTCTTTTTGTCAACAATGGTAAATTTGTCGAGATGATTAATTGTTCAAAAGCACGTACAAACTGAAGTATTGACGACACTTCGAGATACTTCAATCTTTTGGTATGCCAAGAGAGAATTAGATAGCTAAAATATCATCCAGAAACTACTGAAAAAAATTCGGTTTAGTGCGAAGTTAATTGCAATAACAACCAGCTATTGTAGCAGAAAAAAAAATGGTAGCGGTAATGCGGTGTCATACAAATTTTTGAAAAGTCAGCAATTTTTAAGAATAATGAAAAAATTGCTATTCATAAAATGAGGAAACGTGCTATTGACTAAAATATGAAATTTATTTTACATCCATTTGCATAGCCTATGGCGTATCATGTGAATTGCTGTTTGTAGTAATTGGCTAAAAGTACGGTTGTTTTTGTTGCTAAAAAACCGAGAAGACTGGTGGAGTCTGATGAGGAGCAAGGTTCTTCTAGTTCTAATATTTGAAAGTTGACCTCCCAAGACTCACGCCACTTGGTACTCCAAAAGTACCGCAAATTCCTGCTATACTGGAAACTGTAAAAACTCTTGAGGTTGGGAATCACATTGCAGATAAATTTAATGGAGAGATCTCTTAAGTTGTAAGTCCCTTTGGGTTGTGCAAGGCTGTCTTGTTTTCGGAAATTCATTATTTTGATCGATAAGGCATGGAAAGAGCTATCAGCCCTATCTTCCAGATCTTAAAAATGCTTACTATTTTATCATCAATAATGAGCAAACAGGTAGATTTTGCTCCTTTTCGTTGATATTTGTAGTTGCTGCATGTTTATTGTCCTGCACAATCCGCACATTGTTCGTTGCGATAAGCAGTAATTTAGGTGCTCGGAGAAATCCGCACTTGCATAAGGGATTTTCGATGGTCCAATGCTCCTGTGGATTTCTTCGATATCTTGCCCACTAAATTTGCTGATTGTTCTAAACCAGAGATAATCATCGTAAAACGTTCTATCCAATGTGGCAACAACGTGACCAGGGTGGGGGTTTAAAAAACCGTAGCCTTTCCACTCTTGGCCACGCGGTCGACTTTTTGTATAGATCCGTTTGACTGAAATCAGCTTCTGATTGTTTCAGAAAATTTTCAAATTGATGAAGTACCTGCACTGGCGGAAGCTGAAGGAAAAAGCGAACGAAATTGCTTTAGTTCTTCTTCTAACCAAGATGATCATGATGAAAAACTGGTTTCGTTATGCAGGGAAGGTACGATACTGTTTTCTGTGGAATTTTGGATGTAGCCCTAACGATTAAGGCGCTCACTACTCAATAATATGGTACTGTTAAGCTTTGCGCGACTTCATGCTCGGCGAAGCTGCATACCGCTGCCATAATTTCTTTTTTTACTGTATGTTTTGTATATTTTTTAATATGTTAATTCGCGATTTCCAAAATGATCAATTTTTTTATCGTTGTAATATCTTTGTGAGATATCTAAAATAAAATTAAACGCGGAGAAAGACGATAATTTTGGGCTATTTAAACAAGGCTTGTGGCTACGTGCAATAGCATATTGGAGTGATTAAGAGTAACATATGCAGTGTACTTTTAATTTAAGAATTTTTCAAAAAGAACCAGAAATAATGCAAAAAAAACAACATTCGTATATTAATTTTTTTCGATTGAGCATAAAATACTTGCTAGAAATAACTTACCGTACTGCGAATATTGAGCGAGTCAAATTCTGCTCATTATGTTTTTTAAGTACCAGACTTATAAAAAAACTGTTATGTACGATTATCTTCATGCAAATTTGTTGAGTTTTGGTACCCTTATTGTAAATTTCGTCTAGCATGTTAGCGGAGGTAAAAACTAAAAAAGGACTTGTGCAAAGTATTAAGTTACCAAAATAGTAAAATTTGAACCATAATTGCGGTAGACGTAACTCTAAACATTTAAAATGTTAGAAAAAAGTTTGGAGTTTTACAAAACCTTATTATTTTGCAATATTTTAGCTCGTCGAACTCGAATTACTCGGATAGAATTGAAACAAGAAATTAATTCCGTTCATCAAAAATTGAATGCTATTTTGTCCAAGATTGGGCAATGCCCTGCAGTTGCGATTGCATCCGTTCTGGTAATTGGATGTCCGGAAGAATTTTCGCTTCCGGTGGGCGAAATGAGGGTCTTTGAAAAGTTGGAATCCACGCAGCTAGAATGTGTTGAGTCTCAAAAAAAGCTGGTAAGATATATTTTGTTCTTGCAATGTTGTATAAAAATAAAAAAAATGTGACTTTTTTGCCGTTTTTTAGCCTTGTCTACACTCTGCTTCAATTTTTAGTTAGCGCATGCTCACTTTTTAGTTGTATTGTGTTACTTGAAGTTGCTCTACGTTCGACCAGGCGCGGTCGCTTGAGCGAGACTAGGTTTAAAATTTTTTTCGCTCTGCAGCGATTAGCTGCACTTTGGCTTTGCGTAGAATTTATACGAAAAAATGCCGAATATGGGCGTGTGGTTGGCGAAAATGTGGTTCAGTCTTGACACTGTGATTTGATTCGCTCTCGTTCGTATGCACGTTAAACACACAAAAACCTTGCGCATAGTGTAGATGGTGCTTTATAAGAAGTGTAAGTCGACTTCGACATTAAGCTATAAAAGAATTACTTGAAATGCTACGGATTCTCGCTAGTTTGGTAGTATAAGCCTGTGATTCTGTGTATGCCGGTTAATTTTTGTTGCGTTCGAGCGTCAACTATCAGTAAGATTAAATATAAATAAGTGGACCATTTTTTATTTAGGTAACATATTTACAACGCTACTTCTCCAAGGATCCTAAAAAGAGCATCCGCGAAATGCTTTCATGCATATTCACGGATGTGTTAATGGAAAAATTTAACTGGTTGGGCTAGCGTGGCTCAAAGCATGGCCTGAAGAGCAGCAACATTGAAGAAATTTTGAATGGTAAGTTGTTATAGTTGTTTGGGTTTCTTAAAAGGTTAACTCCTTATATTGTTCCTGGTATAAACTTATCCGTGTTGAAATAAATAACCATTTTATTCGGCACGATAATCACTTGGCCCGTAGACCATATAAAGTCAGTTTCCGGCTTCATATTTTAAGGGTATAATTCGCTTTAGCATAAGCAGGATTAGGAATTGGACGTTTTTTGTAGAATATTATAAATTTTTCCATTACTCAATTGGGAATTAGAATGGAATTCTTTGCCTAGTTTTAAAGTCAAAAGTCGAAATTCGAGCCATAAGTTGTAAAAAGGAGGATAGCAGGCAAAATCAATCGGATTTCTAAAATAAGTGTAATGTATAGATAGTCTTTTCTTGCGTTAACTCCATTCCTTTTAAACAATCTGTTTGAGAGATGTCTAATTTCCCTTAAAGCCGAGATCCGGTCTAGCTAAATTTTATATCAAGAAATAGCTTATTAACTTTTAAAAGAAAACCCGTGAATTGTCTGCTCTATGGCGTACCTGAGGAATTTTCAAATAATTTTTACGTTGGTTGATTTTTAATGAAGTGGATATTTCAAGTCCTGAGGAGAGAAATAATTACGCCGTTTCAGGTTGTTTGTTGTGTTGTATTACCACAGTGTGTTTTCGCTATACATTAGGTTTATTCCCTTGTGAAAAAAAAACTCTTCAGTAGTTTTGCAGCGTCATAACATGGCGTAACCTCTCCGCCAATCAGCTTTCACTTTCACGGCGTGCATGTTTTTTGAAAGCTTCCACTGTTTTTTTTTTTTTAATATGTTTGTACAGTTAGTTCATGGAGGACTATGCACTGAGAATTTAATGATAAGCTATAGCCAGTATCCTTGAGTCTAAGGGCACAATCAAAACTATGATAAACAGCCTAAGACATACGACACAGAATGTCATCACCTTGTTAATCATGTTGGTGGATTTTTTACGGGTATTTATCACAGTATATACTTTAAAACAAAATGTGTGCGAAGTAAAGATGGTTACATATCGCTGCCTTTCGCCAATTTTGATAATTTGTGAGAGTGTGATAAAACAAGCTGGACCGTGGGAATGAAACCTGATTGCTTGAGAGCTTGTTATGATGCAACAGAGGCAAAAAATAGTTGTACAGTTTAACAATACAAAATGTTTGGAGTGAAACTGAACCTACTGTATGGTTAATAAATACTGTTGCATTACTAATATTTTAATGCAAAATTTATTTTTGAGTCTCTGTGTGGAAAGAATGAGTAAGCGTAATGTAAAAGTGCTATTAGCTTCCAATACCTACTATTGCTGCTGCTTGCAGTAGGCAACATAAATGCAGCCAGTTCGTTTGTTATTGGGTCCACGACAGCTGACCGCAAACAAACTGACCACGAGCAACGCCGATTGGCTGAGAAGGGCGATCCTAAATCTATTTTTACTATCGCCAGAGCCATCTTGCCCAAACCCTCACTTTGTGACGAAATCACTGCGACGAAATGAGTGACCAAATCACTGTAACGAAACCACTGGTTCGCGGTCAGTTGACTTGGCTCGTTTGTTATTAGCCTTCGTCATTTTTTGTATTATTACGCAGCTATCGCTAGTTGTAATTTCATGGTTCCTAAACATTGAAGTTTATCAGATAATTCATCCTTTAATAGCTTACTGGTGCTAACTGATGAAATAAATTTTAGCGGGAAATTAAACTTTTCCCTAAGCTCACTTTTTTACGTTTAGAACTTCAAAATATGTTTGCAAATATTAGCAATACACGCAACAACAAACAAAAGAAATTTCTCTCCGCAGCGAATTAAAATATCCACTCCATTGACAACCAGCTAATGTAAAATCATGTGAACATTTCGCGGAGTATGTCAGCATCAAGCAGACAATTTTCGCGTTTTTTCTGAAGAAATAAAATAGCAAGCTCGTTTTTTGTCTGTGCTCAGAGCATTGTTTTGATATAACGTTTGGCTAAACCGTAGCTCGGATGTAATGTACATGGTCGATTCAAGTTTGCAACGCTGACGTTAATGGTCGTTTGTAGAAATCCCAATGATTTTATCTGCTTTCTCTAAAAACAACAAATTTTTTCGGAATAGTCGGGAGTCAGAGTCTACTAATTCTTGCCAATTTCGATTAATATATTTCTAATTTTGCTACCTGTTTTCATATGTTTTATTTTGCTTTGCAGCTGCTGTACGTACAGCGGATTCGAAAGTTATAAATCTCCTTGTCTAAAAAGTGATACAAGAATATGTAAAATCTGCAACCAAGAGACTGCAAAGGCCTAGGCCACCTGTTGTATGAACTAGTGTTTTTTATGTTTTTTATTTGGGTTTGTAAATAAATGTTTGATAAACTCAGCTGTTGAGCATGTTGTATATGAAATTATATTATTCAGTAGAATACTTCGAAGTGTTTATACTTAGTGATAGCAAGCTGGAAACACAAAATCACTGATCGCTTTCGAAGGCGCCAGTAAGTTTTAACAAAACACGCTGAATTAGTAGCTTTTTGTGACAAAAATTTATAGTAGCTTTACGAACAGTTTATCGTGCAACATTCTGGTCAAGACTTGTGTTTCGCGTATCTATCAGAAGTTTTAAAGGATTGTATAAAGAACCGATGATAAATTCGTATCGAAATCACGTAAAAACTGTTAGTCAAACACATGTCGAAAACCGTTGTTAAAACACGTGTCGCAATCGCGTAAAAACTCGAGTCGAACACGAGTCAAGAATTGATAATAAACACGTGTCCAATTCACGTATTTTTTACGGGTTAAAAACACGTAGTCAACACGTGTTAGGGTTACGTAGCAAACACGGGTGACGTTGGTGCAAAACGTCGTGAAAAACCCGTGTTTTGTACACGGGTTTTACACGTCTAACGGGTTGGTGAACACGTGTTTTACTCGTTTATTACACATGGCAATGTTTAAAACACGTGTCCAATTCACGTATTTTTTACGTGTTAAAAACACGTAGTCAACACGTGTTAGGGTTACGTAGCAAACACGTGTTAGGGTTACTTAGCAAACACGTGTTAGGGTTACGTAGCAAACACGTACCAAAACACGTGTAAAACACGGGTGACGTTGGTGCAAAACGTCGTGAAAAACCCGTGTTTTGTACACGGGTTTTACACGTCTAACTGGGGTTGGTGAACACGTGTTTTACTCGTTTATTACACATGGCAATGTTTATGGGGTTAAAGGTTGTACACAAATGACGCTCTCTCATCAATCTATTTCCAGCCAATCACAGCTCGACTTTTTCCCATAGCCGTTCCTTTTTCCGCGTTCTCTATGCTGACAATTCCTCTTCACAAGTGTCAGACAAAAAGCTTCGAAAATATTAACCTTTTAATCGAAGTAAAACTTTTTGTTTGAAAAACGTTTCTTTTTGAAAAAAGCGTTTATTTGAAAGAAAAATATGTTTTCGAAAACAAAATTGTATTTTTTTAACAAAACCTCCGGTGCCTAGAAGTCCTGGTACCAAAATGTCCTGTGCCTAAATGTCCGCACATAAAAGTCGTAGACAGAGCTAGATCGGTATCAGTAGCCTTCTAGCCAGAAACCAGGCCGCTAAAAGTCTAACCCCAGCATTCCAGCAATGTGTGAGCAGCACAAAGACAACTAAACTACCACGCACTCCCAGGCCATATACAGTACACCACGCTTAGGCTACACAAACAGCCTTCCAAGTAACTGCTAGTTACAAAAAACTGCAACCAAAAATAACCTGCAGTAGGCTAACCCAAACAACCAAACCAGCCAGTGATAGCTGCACAAACGCTAAACCAGCTTCACTAAACACTGGAAAAACTTAAATTATAGAGCACGCCACAAACATTAAGCAATACTAATAAGTAAACAATCGCCACTACTAACATCTAGCGAACCAAGTCAACTGACCACAAACAAACTGACTGCGAACCAACGATTTTGTTACAGTGATTTTGTCACAAAGTGAGGGTTTGGGCAAGATCGCTCTGGGGATAGTAAAAATATATTTAGGATCGCCTTCTCGGCCAATCGGCGTTGTTCGCGGTCAGTTGTTGTGGACCCAACATCTAAGGATGTCCATTTCAGAATATTAAATCCTATGGAACCAGCTCATATTTTGAACCACTTCCGCTTTTAGGATTTGGTGTAGTTGTGAAGAAAAACTGCTAGCGACAAATTTGTTCAACCAAGCCGGTCGACCGCGTTGGGACCAGGCGCGTCGATTCCCGGGGGGGTCCGGACCCCCCCAAAGATATGCATTGGGGGGGTCCAAAGAGTAAAGGACCCCCAATAAAAATAAACGTGTTTGCTTTTTATCATGGATACTAACAAAATAAAATTTTTGTCTTGACTGATTTATTTCTTGCTCAAAATCTTGAAAACTGCATATCACAGCGCTAGACCTAGATTTTATAGCAATAATCACAATACGAGTATGTTTATCACTTTGCCAATATATTGCACAAGTTTTATTTGTGTAGGCTACGTCACAAACTCATTATTGTTACTGTGTATCTGTCAGTCAAGTCTAGATGAGGAAAAGTCCTCACTGTTACAGCAGGGCACTGAGGAGCTAGGGCATACTGATACTCGCAGCGTCAGAGCATATCAGCATAGTCACTCAATATTACAATGGTGCCATCCGGGCGGGGAATTAATGGACGGTGCCATCACAGGCGAGCCAGGATTTTTGTTTGAGGGGGCCCAAATCACATGCAATGACGTCTTCAAACATTTTTGAAATGAGGCACTTTTTATGGAACAACGATATTGTAAAATGGAACATCAGAAGCCGTGGCCTGGTTTGGCACGCAACTAGGATTTTGCTGAAGGGGAAGAGTTTGAAGTAAATGTTTAAAAGTTAAAATGTGTGATTTGGGAGACATGGTGAGTAATCTAGTGTAACTCAAACGTATCACAGACGGGGTGTGGTAGCGAAGCCCCTAACCGCTGGGCAACTTTTTGTAAATTTTTGAAAAAAATAGGTATTTAAATGCCATTGGATCACATTTCGCGCGTTTTTAGAGTAATTCGAAAGAACCAGATCCTTAACATTTAGAACCATAGTTGTAAGTCGGACCGGGCTTTTCGGGTCGAGTTCGGGCCTAAAGTTGACAAAAATTTTGGGCTTAATTCGGGCTTGAGACGTGGTTTTTGTCTTTGATGTACCGAAATAACAAGATTGCTAAATTTTTAAGACCTAACTAAACTTTCGTTTTTTTTCGGGCAAGATTTGTGCTTCAAATTAATTTTCGGATGCGGGCTTATATTTTCGGATTCGGGCCTGAACTAGTCGGCCCGTTTACAACCCTGCTTAGAAAGTCAATTAAAAAATTAAATTGTTCAATTCTCCTTTACCTACAATTCAAGTACAAAACACGTTTAAAATCTTGCAGTTTGAGGTTATATTTTGTATGTGATTTGGCCCAGGTAGGCGGAAGTAAGTAACAATGCCTTTTAAAATAATTAGCAGTAGATCATGAAAATAACCAATTGTAGGAGTACATGTAATGACTTAGGGGCCCAGACCTCCTTAATTTAAATTCAATAATTTGTTCAATGCGCATTTTTACTTGCTAATTCTTTTTTTTTTCAAAAGCATTTTGTCGCGTAAAAACTGGCGAGTTGGAGGTGAATTGTTATTGAAAGTTAATTGGTACAAAAGATGGTTATTGGTAAGGCCTATAACCAGTACTTAAATTGTACAATTTTGCATGGGGGGACGCTTTTGCAGCCTTGACCAAACGCACTTGGCATGCGAAAGTACTTTAGTGAAGATTACGTAATTTTGTCGCCGAAATTGAATGAACACCAAAAAAAAATAAGGTCTTAGCTGGAAATTTGAAGTGTTTTTTTGCCAAAATTAGGTGAAGACCAAAAAAAAGGTCTTCGCCGGAAATTGAAGTGGTTTTTCGCCAAAATTGGGTAAAGAATTAAGGCTTTTTCGTCTGATCATCCAGCACTTAAATCTCGATGGGGGTACACCTAAATCTCGATGGGGGGACGCGTCCCCCCGCGTTTTCCCTACAATTTAAGTACTGCCTATAACTAATCATGTTTTTTCCCAGGCTGGATTTACATTGCGCGGGGCCCCTTGCACTTTGGGGATTTTGCTGCAATTTCCAGTCAATATAGGTGAGACAAAAAAACTCTTAGGCCCACCATTTAAGCGCGGGACCCCCTGGCACTGCACCATTTGGTAAATCCGCTCGTGTTTATTGTATTACGTTCATAAATAGGTTAGATAAGTGCCTGAGGTTGCAGTTTTTAAGACAAAACTCTTCAATTCTCCCGGGCTATATGCTTAAATTGGTTGGCAAAATTTTGAGTTGGGGGGCTCGGGTTCCTTGGTGATCCATATTAATATCATTGCTAATTACAGTTGAACGCGTGCACTTTCGTACGAAGAAATGCTAAAAAAAACTGTAGACTCTGTTTTAATATTTTATAATCATTGAGGCATTTTAATTTGAAGGGGGGGGCTGTCGCCCCCTTGGCCACGCCTATCCGTGTCATCTCTTAAAGTAGTATAGACAGGCTTGGCGGAACGATTTTCAAAGTTTTCAAAGTCGTAACATTGGAATTAACGCCCAAAAAAGACCCCAAAAGTTTGACGTGAAAGAGGTCGCATTTAAAAAATACCGCAAAAATTTAGTTCTCACAGTTATATATCTCAAGATACCCTTTCATCTCTACCAACCCACTTTTGGCCGCGATGAGTTTTTTTTTCCTTTTTCTTCCAAAATACCGTACGCTTATTTCCTAAACGGCTTAACACCAAAAAAAAAACTGCATCAAATGTGCTATTGCGAAGTACGAACATTGCAAACAAAGTCTACGATGTACAAACAATGCAAACAAAATTCGCGAGATTTCGTCAAAAAGTTCTGGTTATTAAGTTGGACCCCCCAAAGACTTCGACAAATCGATGCGCCTGGTTGGGACAAGTCTCTTTCATCCGGAAGTTACAATGGCATAATTTTCCCTAGAAGGGCTAAGTCCATCCTGGTTGCGAGCCTGTTTCCTTTCCCTGAGAACAACTAGAAATGACAGTTAAAATGAAACAAAAAATTCTGAGAAACTGATGAAGCATTGCAGAATGAGAAACCATGTGATTTATAGTGCTGTAATTAGGGATGGCCATTTCAGAATACTGAATCCAAAGAACCGGTTCCAATTTGTTCTACAGTCATGTGCTCGTGCTACAGTCACATGTGTGTGTGGTTAATCAGTGCGCTGCAAAAACGCACGTGTAGGCTACTTGGCAGCGTGTAGACCAGTGACCAAAGCGGCAGTGAACTGCTAAATATTAGATTGCATCCTAAGACTGGGCAAGAACCTGGCACTAGAGCGCTGTGATAAGATTACGGTTAGCAAACAGCATGAGGCAATAGTTTGCAGTGTGGAACAGTTGAAATGACCATACAGTCTTCCGAACCCATTGTGCCTGGTACAATGGTTTGATTGTCATTTGTCAGTGGATGGACAGTGAAAGCAACGGTTATATCTAACGATCGGCAATTGACTTCAGAGTATAGTGAGCAGAGCAAACAAGCTAATGAATGCAATACAAAGATCCTAAAAGCATTGTGATAATGATTAAAAACCACTAACATTCTTAATTTCTTCCTATTTGGCAGTTTGGATGTACGCAGACTGTAGTGTACAATACTGTATGTGACTTAAACTACCAGTATTTTAGTTGCTATTAGTTCTGTTTGCCGATTTATTACACACACAGGCTCTCTAGCTGTCTAGTTATTTAGTAATCGTTAACGAATAATGGCTCCAGGAAGAAAAAAAATTGTAATGTGTGAGAACATTTCAGGCAGCCTAATGAAAAAAATGAACTTATTTGCAACTACTGCTAAGTAACTCTAACATATTATCAAAGTACTGGTAGCCTGAGAAAGCATTCACAAAGCAAGCATGTTTTTGCTCAACTGAATAAGTGACCATCTGACGTAGTAGAAACGATAGTGGGCATTGAATCACCACAGCCTACTGCTGCTCCTCCTCCTCCTCCCAAGCAAAGTCGTTTAGATGCATTCATTCGAAAGCTGATGTCTCCCCAGCAATCAAACAAAATTGCTTCCCTAATATTGAATGTTATAGTTGGTGATTTGCGTTCAATAAATATAGTTGAAGGGGAGCACTTCAAAGCTCTGATAGAATATTTGGCTCCAGGGTATTCTCTGCCCAGTCGACAAACTTTTCAAAAAATTGAAAAAAATGAAAAAGCTTTCAAGGAAAAAATCAAAACTAAGCTTGCTGCCCAGCAGCACTTGGCAATTACTACAGTATTTGGACAAGCTTTCGAATGCAGTCTTACATAACAGTCACTGCGCACCATCTGTCTGCAACTTCCGATGATACTACCATACTAAATTATGTTTTGGCAACAAAGCAAGTGATGGAGGGTCATACAGGAAGTAACATTGTCCAGTGGCTTAAAGAAATCTTAACGGATTACTGTGTACCCCCAGAAAAGGTTGTAGGAATGGTGACTGATAATGGCAGCAACATGGTATTGGCAGCAGACACATTGGAAACTAAATATGGGTGAACTGCCATCAGATGTTCTGCACATTCCTTACAGCTGTGCATTAAAGATGCTTTGAGCAGTGACGGAAACGCGGCATAAACAAGTAGAACCCTCGAGTTATTGTAGGTTGAGATTTAGTGCGTTTAAGGGAGGACAAAATATTTTCAGTAATTGCTCTACCTTGCTTTGTTCTACTTTGTTCTGCTCTGCCTTGCATTGCTCAGCATTGTTTTGCATGACCTGGTAGCTTGCTTTGTGTGTGTTTGAGACTTGTGGGTTCGTAGTTTTACATATGTTTTCTGGTTCGTGCGCTTTATGTCTTTGCTGTTCGGGGCTGTTGTGCATTCCATTAGCAATATAACACGTGATTTCCCCTTTAACTGGATCATGTTTGCGTCTGTGAGCTACAACCTATGCGCGAGCCATTCTCCCATTGTCTTAAAGATTTGAACTCGCAACTTCTCGTTAGCGCCACAGGTATAATCACTGAAACGTGCACTTCCCTTCACTGCCAAGGTCGCAACTCACTGCCTTGTTCCTTAATCTCGACAAGCAGTACAGCAGCTATCATGAACGCAATAAGTGCTGCAAGACATTTGGAGTCTTTTTTCCGGCAATCGAGTAAAGCTATGGCAGCTCTTTGTACAGCCCAGGAAAATCAAGCACAGACATCCAGTGACTTTACTACCAACCTGTTGCTGGATGTTTTGACAAGATGGAACTCCACCTATGAAATGATTAAACGTCTCTGCCAACTGCAATGGGTGGTCCGTAAAGTGATTAGTGACAGGTTAACCCAAGGGAGGGCTTCACATTTGGAATTGCAGGCAATCAGTGGATCATCCTGCAACAACTAGTAGTTGAACTTGAACCTCTGAAAGTTGCCACTGAGTTTATGGAAGGTGATAGTTATGTTACTATTGCTGGAGTAATGCCACTGATCAAAATAAATTTAATTGCCAAATTCACTGATGTCCAAAGGCTGCAACAAGATAGTGATCTTACTCCCTTGCATCGTCAACTTTCGGCAAAAAATGATGAAGTCTCTGCAGGAAAGATTCAAGCCTGTTGTGCCTGAGATTTGGATGCATCCAACTGTTTGATCACAATTTATGACAAGGCCACATGGCTGCACCCCTTGTACATAGCATGCTATTTCAAGAAAGTGCATGGCCTTCAAGTAAAGGCTACTATTGAGTCTGAAATTCAAGAGACAAGCTCATGCCCAATTGAACACGTGTCATCATCTGATGCTGAATCGGATAATGAAAATCGCAAGAACTACCCATCACTTTATAATTTAGGCCTGAAATATCTGTGTATTCCCGCTACATCGGCATCATATGAACGCAGTTTTTAAAGTTCAGGACTGACTGTTACCGCTTTAAGGTCGCGTTTGACTGGCTCACATGTGGGAGCCTTGAATCTTCTTCACAGCAACAAGGCATTATTGGATACTTTGTCAAACTTCTGTTTCCATGTACACACTATCAACGACTGATAGATTGTATGCTACAGTAATTTGAGTGCAAGTAGCTGTTTTATTGGAAAGGCTTGAAGAATTGCATGGTATTCAATAATGATTTGAATCATTTGCTTTAGGCTATGGACTACGGTGCTTTATTCGTTAACCAGGCTAGAAATACATTAAACTGTTAAATTGACACAAACTGTGGTTTTACTGAGTTGAGAGCTAATTTAATACCAAAATGATATGGAGTGTTCTGAAATTTAGGATTCGGTTAGGGATTCGGAATTCTGGATTCGAAAAAAAGATTTGGAATTATTCTAGAATACCTAATTATTCTGCAACGGCCATCCGTAGCTGTAATCCTTGTACTGGCTATACATTCATTAAAAAGGAAACAAAATGTTGGACTTTTTTTGTTTTGCAGTAGTCGAGCAGTTAAGTGCTGAATCGATATCTAAATAATACTGACGGCCTTTTCATAATTTTGGATTCGGTTAAGCATTTGGAATTTTGGATTTGGAAAAAAGATTTGAAATTACTCTAGAATACATAATTACCCTGAAATGGACATCCCTACTAACATTTCACAAGATTGAATCGTGGTCAGTGGTGCAAAATATAACAAAGACTTCATGGGGGAATTCCCAAAGTCAAAACTTAAATCTATCTGGCTCGGAAATGGAGAAAACATTCCATTCCAAAAAATGCTTGCTGTAACAACACACATGAAGTCATTGAAAGCACTACCTGGTCAGGAATGCCTGGAGTTGTGTTCCAAACATCAACTTTTGATCGACTGAGTCCAATTTCTTCTTCAGTTTCTCTGAGAGCTGTCTCAATCACTGTTTTGTCACTATCATCTGAAGTTCCACCAGGAAAACTTTCAAAAAAAAAGAGTTAAGAAAACAGTTCATGAAAAAGTCAACACTAATATTCAATTAATCTCAACAGACTTAAAACAGGACCTCCACACTGAATATGATATGTATATATTTGATAGTTTTTCAATGAGAATCGGGAACCTGTCACGTAGATGCATCAGAAAGGACCAATTAACAAAATGTGCTGCACTACTGTTTGTGACCATAACGCACTAGTAGTAAGGATCACCAAATAATAATGGTAAAATCTGTATCGATAATGCAGCAGAGTGCAAAACTTAAAACACATGATGTGAAATTAAATAGAGAGTAGATATTTCACCCAAAGTTTTTAAGTTGAAAAGAACAAAACAAAAATGAAAAATATTTATCTGCACATTTTCATTAACTTTTTTACGGGTCAAAATTAAGTTTTGAGTCAAGTCTGCAATTAGTTTTTGAATAAGAATTACAGTTTAGGTTAGATTTGGGTCTGCATAAAGGAAAGTAAATAGAAATTTTTGATGAAATAGTCTCTACCAATAGTACATCAATTGGAAGTGAACTGTGACTATTACTAATGTGCAATTATGCACTAGAACTTTAAGGTGCCAGAGCCAAAATTTAATTTATTTATTTATTTTTTCTTCTAATTTTTACATTATACAGTAGTATATGATGTGCATTTCTTTTTTAATACATTTTTGTTTATTTTCGCTTATGCAAACTAATACCAATATTTATATCATGTATTATGGTAGTGAAGAATCAAAATTAATCAGAGAGAGATTTGGTTTATTGCAACTATTAGACGGTGCACAACACAACTTCACAAAAATCAGTATTATTGGAAGCGTGGCCAAGATGGTAAAGGCGTCGTTTTTACGACAACCATGATCAAATGATCTGGGTTCAACCCGCACCCTGGTCATGATGTTGTCTCCTTGGAAAAGACGCTTCACGATGATTATCTCTGCTTGGTGGCTTCAAACAAGCAGTAAATTCAGTGGACAAAAATTTGAAGAAATCTACAGAAACATTCGACCATCGGAAACTCCGAAGCAGGTGTGGATTCCTCCAATTACGAGGTAGTCATTTCAATGAAGTGTGAAGATTGTCCAATATGTTAGCATCTGACGCTTTTTGGTGACAGAAGGATAAATATGCTCAACAAAAATAATAATCCAAAAGCGATTGATCACTTGAGTATGCAAGAAAGACCATTGGTATGGTCCAAGACCAAGAGGTCGCCAAGTCTGCACTTACTCTTCAATTGCAGTAAATAGTTTATTGGAACAGAGTAAACATCATACATGAAAAAATTAATTTTCTACATTTACAGCAATAATAAAAAGCAAAGCGACAACAGTGTTAAAAGAGTATAAATGTAACAAACAACAGAGAAAATGATTCAACATCAGAGCTATACAGGAAACCATAAGAGAGTGGTTTATGTATGAATGCATACCATAGCGGTGTGATATCAATACCAGAGGTGGAGTCGAGGACACAAGGCTCGAGGCCAAGCGCACAAAAAAATCCGAGGCCAAGGACAACCTTTCCGAGGACAGACCCTCTCGAGGCCAAGGACAGGAATGCTCGAGGCCAAGGCCAAGGACCAAGGACACAGCCGCAAGTGTTCTCCAAAAAAAAGGCCTTCAAAAAAGTTTTTCAGGCAATCTCCAATTTATAGGCGTAACCAGAAATTTTGATTGAGGAGGCCTAAACCACAAATCACATGCAATGACGTCATCAAAAATTTGCCTGTTGGCACTTAACCAGGATTTTGCAAAAGGAGAGGGCTTAAACTAATATAGTTGAAAAGTGCAAATACTAACTTTGGAAACGTTTTGAGAATGCCAATGAAATTTAAACGTATCACAAACGGGGGTCTGGGGGCGGGACCCCCAGCGACCAAAGGCTTT
Source organism: Trididemnum nubilum (assembly GCA_963965965.1). NCBI lineage: Eukaryota > Metazoa > Chordata > Ascidiacea > Aplousobranchia > Didemnidae > Trididemnum > Trididemnum nubilum. The sequence goes on from OZ014487.1 coordinate 10,568,433, forward strand.
GGGGGTCTGGAGGCGAAGCACCCAGCTTTTGGGCGATTTTTTGTAATTTTTTGAAAAAAAAAGTTAATTTAATGCCATTGAATCACATTTCGCACAAGTTTAGAGCCATTTGAAAGCACTAGGTTTTTGACATTTGAAAGCCAATCAAAAAAATTTAACTGTTTAATTCTCCTTCTAGTTGCAATTTAAGTCCAAAACACGTTTAACATCTTGCTCTTGCATTTTGGTGTTAAAGTTTAATTGTACGTAATTTGGTCCAGGTAGGGGAAAGTAAGGTGCATTGTCTCGTGCAGCATTTTAGCAGTAAATGAAAACCAACTCAAAGATTCTCCTTAGAGATTTTTGTTTTGTCATGAAAATAACCAGTTATAGAAGTGCATGTGAGGCCAGAGGGCCCAGGCCCCCTCAATTGAAGTTCAACGATTTGTTCAATCAACATTTTCCATGGCTAATTTTTAAAAAAAGTATTTTGTGCGTAAAAACTGGCGCTGTGGAGGTGAATTAATGAATTGTTATTGAAAAATAGTGCAATAGATGGTTACGCTTACTAACCATGTTATTGCCGGGCCAGATTTTCATCGCGCTGGGCCCTTGGCACTTTGGAGATTTTCGCAACATCTTCCTACCAAATGTAAGTGAAGACCATAAAAAGTCTTAAGATTTGAGCGCATGGCCCTTAGCTGGTACTGCGCCATATTGTGGTAAATCCGGCCTTGGTTAATGCATTATGTTCATAAAAAGGCCAGATGTAATCCTGAGATAGTCAACTTTTAGGACAAAAACTATCCATTTCGTCCAGGTTTACGTTTAAATTGGCTGGCAAAAATTGATTTTAGGGGATCTCGGGGCCCCTGGTCTTCAATATTGTTGTTCACTACTGTTGTAAGCGAAAAACGCTAAAAAGAAACTGAAACTGAAGAAACAATAGGCTTTTTTGTCACATTTTTGTCATTGGCGAAATTTTAATTGGGGAAGGAGGCCCGCTTGGCTAAGCCTATGCCCCAATTGCAGAAAACAAAAAGGTGTTTACAAATTTTCCGTGAGGTTTCTGGCGTATTCCAACAAAATTTCAACGGTTTAAAAAATAGTGCTGTCCTCGAGCCGAGGACAGGGCAATTTTCAAGGACCTAAGGCTTCGAGGCCAAGGCCAAGGACTTGAGGCCAAGGACTTCAAAATGTGTCCTCGAGGCCAAGGACGTCATCGAGGACTCCACCTCTGATCAATACCCAACAAAAATGTGATCATCTATTATTAACTCTATAAAAACTACGATTTGATCTGCTTTTCAAAAAGCGGAAGTTAAATAGATTTTTTCACTATTATTCGAGGCAATGTATTCCATATTTTTGGTCTGGTAACTTGCATCAATTGCGGATCGGTTTTTACATTCAACGTTTTTGGAATATGGAATTTGTTCGATAAATCATTACACCTGGCATATGAATGTGTTTCGAAATCTTTCTAATTAATGGTAAAAAAATGTCTGGAATTTGATTGTTATACAATCCATTCATATATTTTGCAACTTCCATTTTAAAAATAGAAACAACTTCAAGAAAATTTAGTTGTAGGAATATAGGTTTCAGTCTCGTTTTTACTCAAAAGCTGTTGGTAATTGTCTCAACCAAGTGGTTTTGGCAAACTTGCAATTTATTGAGCACTTCAAACGAAAGCAATTCCCCAACACAATACTGCACACAGCAAATATGAATATGCAAGACTTTAGTATACAAATCAATGCATTTGTTGGGACATACCTACAGAGTTTACATGTTGCGAAGAGTTTATTTGCTATGTAGTCAATATATTCATGCCATTTAAGTTTATTGTCAGGCAAGATTTCAAGATACGTCATACAATTTGTTTGCTCAACCTTACATCTATCAATGAATACATATGAAGCCTTGTTACTTTTAGTAAAGAAAATAAATTTCATTTTGTCAACATTTACTGACAGCTGTTTGTTTTTTTAATGACCAATCTAAATTTTGTAAGGTTTGATATAAAATTTTTTTTGCAATTAGTCAACATTTTATGCGCTAACGAAAGAAAGGACACTGTCATTTAGATACAAAGTCTAAGTTAAATCTTTCACATAAATGAAAAAACTAATGGTCCAAGTACACTACCTTGGGGTACACCAGTGTTACTAAGATCAAAAATAGAGAATGAATGGTTTCCTATTTGCATCAGGTGTTTTCTGTTTGGCAAACATGATTTAATGAAGTCATATGCGAGCCCTCAAATATCTATCGATAAGTTTACGCACTAACAATCTCAAGGGCGCTTTACGTCATCTGTTGTTCATTAACTAATTATTATCAATGGAGGATTTTGCAAGCTTGGAATATTAACACATGGCCCATAGTATCTTTTTCCATCAATTGCAGTACTGGTATATACATTATACAGTATACTTGAACGAATTATGTTGAGTAGAAATGCATCTGACGTCACAATAAAGCATTCATTACGCACTAACGCAGGTTACGTAACATCTTGCAACGAAATTTGAGCAAGCATTTTTAACGCATGTTGGTAGAGACAACTCAGAAATGGCAGTTTGTCTATGAAGTTTTTCGTTTGTTAGTTAGTGGCTTTCAGTGAGCGAGAATGGCCTTTATGAGCTCACTGACACGTTCTGTAATGTGGGTCTTGCTGCCTTATTAGCAGCGCATGTCCCACGCCTAAAAGTTGTAGGCCCATAATCCAATAGAGGACTTGAGCATCAGGTACAGCTCAAGCTCTGCTTATGCACAAACTCAGTACTATAAAAAATTTTAAGTAGTGCTTTCGAGCTCAGCTCGAGAGCTTTGAAGTCCACCTTGATTTGCAGCAGTACTCCAGTAACGAACTTGAAATGAAAATTTGCCAAGCTGGATTTTAAAATCACCGAAATCCTGAGCCATCTCAGTGATAGGCTTGAGCATTCATGCGAAAGGATTCTCACTTGGTATCTAATACCCAGTGGTCGTGACGTTCTGCGTTTTGTCTAAATGTGATTGGCTAGTGTGTGAGCAGAGCACTACATTATTTTTTAATTTGCAAAGCAACGGGGTTTCTCTTGATCTGTGAGAATACGTTACAGCTAACACACTAATTTCAGAGCAAACAGGTTACAAGCCAAATGCCGAGAACTCGAATATTTCACTGCCGTTGGTGTGCGCTATATGACATAATATGCATGTAGAACGTTTCCCTAGTAGCAGTGGAGTAAGAATTTAATCAAAATATAAATAATTTTGAAAAGATATGTTGCCTTATATTAAAGGCGGTGAATCATCCAGCCAATTCTGGTGGTTTACAATAGCTAAAATTGAACTATAATTTTTGAAATTTTTTGTTTTGATTTTGGGGTTGCGTTTGCAAAGATATTCTAAAAATACAAAAAGATGTTCCCCCAAAAAAAATTTTTGGAAACTCTGAGTTTTGATCTTCCCGCCAAAACCACAGTTCTCTACACTATTAGGCCTACTGTAATCTTATGAAACTATTAGGCCTAACTATCTCTAAACTATTAGGCCTAATAGTTTAGAGGTAGTTAGGCCTAAACTATTTAGAAATAAACTATCTCTAAACTTATTACGCCTACCACAGTTCTCTAAACCATTAGGCCTACTGTGGTTTTGGCGGGAAGAACAAAACTCAGAGCTTCCAAAAACTTTTTTCGGGGGGACATCTTTTTGTATTTGTTGTATATCTTTGCAACCGTAGTCCCAAAATTAAAACAAAAAATATCAAAAATTATAGTTCAATTTTAGCTATTGTAAACCACTGGAATTGGCTGGATGATTCACCGCCTTTAAGATAGATCAAACGATTTTGTTGGGTATTCAAAAAATATCCAGATGACCCTCACTGATCGTCACTAATATCTAGTAAAGACCAGGTGTTGAACAAAATAGTATGGAGTTATCTCAAAAGTTGAAGCTTTTGTAGTACGCTAAAACACACTTTGGCTGGTGGCAAAGTAATTTCAATAAGCTTGTTTAGCAACTGCAATGGGATACTGAACTGCAGTTATAGTGTATGATTTTGTATTTTATATTACTCGCAACTATAGTTTTTTGGCAGCAAACTAAACATTTTGCTTTTTATTAACGATTTATGAAAAAATAAAATATGCTTTAATCAGTAACACAATCAAGGGAGACCAAAAGAGCAGAAGCCTACTTGATAGCCAAGTCGCTTGAAAGATTTAAAGCAAATATGCGATCTTTCAGCTTTTTAAATGTATTTTGCAAAACCCTCCGTTTTGTTCCTTCCCTTCGCTCACAGTTGTGTGGCGACATCGGGAGGATATTTCAACTTAAAGAGTGCTGCCGCAATTTGGCACCAACAAATGACTTTTCAATGGCTTAACCTGACGAGTTATTTTTTGGATCAGAAACGATGACATTGATAATTTTTTAACATTGTCTGGGATTTCTACTTTTCTGGAGTTCCAAAAGGAGATATTTTTGAATAATTGCTGATTTCATGATAGACGAAAAGTACTATAAGATTGGGATACTTTGCCTGGTGGGGTAACTTTGCCCATTTAAAAAAAATATTATGAGCTATAGCTACTCCTGTAGGAGATGCTGTGACAAGAATAGTGTATGAGGTTTCTTTCAAATACACTTTTATCTATAATATATTTCAGATGTTGTACTACAGCATAAAGATATACATGGAGCAAAAAATGAAAAAAAGCTGCCATTCTAACTTTTATTATCCTTAAGAAGCATATAATTCAGATTTTTTAAACAACCGTATTTTCTGTCACCAATGTGTGCTTTGTAATAGACAAAAACACAATTTTAAAAAGTCTGGTAATTTGCTACCTATAATTGTAGATTTTGTAGATGGAACCTAAATATGCATCTGGTATGGGGTAACTTTGCCCACCCACAAAAATTAGGTTTTATTTAAAAGTTCGGGTACAAATTACCAGTAAATACTTAAAATTGCAGTGATTTTGCATTTATATTTTACAATGTACAAAATCACTGCCATCATATTATTTCATTGAATTGTTAATATCAGTAGATTACATTATTATCGGTATGCCTAGAAAACATGTATAAACTATGCTGTTGAACTCCGTGGTGTATCTATTGTTGACTTAAATTGAATTAGACTAGACCCACTTCTAATAGCTGTCTCGCCGCGCACCTATCCTTCATATTTCTGCAATCATATAACACTTTGGATATAAATATAACAATATTACTTCTTACTGAACACAACAAAAATTTTGATTCATCCAAAGGAGCACAGCAAAACAAAAAGTCAATTATCAGCTAGTAAAATCAATATTAATTAACTAAAATTTACTAGGCCAAAAATTACGCTATTGACCATACTAACACTATACTATACTATTAAAAAAATGCATAGGTCGTACTATAAAAAGAAACATCAGCATATTAACATTTTACATAATCAACTCATAACACAGCTAACTTGACACACTAAACTATAAAAATTTGAGACACCATATCACACGTGCTGTCGAAGACTATCAAATTCAAGCAGTAGTTGCAGTCCTAAAGATTGTGAGATTAAAGGTCCAGAGACAATACAATTAAAATTATGACAAAGACAGTTCTACAAGATTCTTAAATAAGTACAAAAAAGGGGTTCTAAAATGTTTAAAAAAATTAACCAACTATTTGCATAAAAGATGAGAACGCGCCATTTTTGTTTCTCACTTCACCATCTATGCTGTTGAACCATGTGTTTGTAATATAACTGATCTTTTGTAACTCTTCGGTATACTTATGCTGTTAAGCACTGTGTTTTTTTAAAACTCCATGGTACACTTAATACCTATGTCCTATGCTGCTCAACTATATGATTTTCTAACCCTGTCTGTGGTTTATCTATTCTGTTAAACTATGAGATTTTCTGTTCATTTGGGTCCCTGCATTTTTTTGAAAACACATAGGCTACTGTGGGCAAAGAATCCTCATATATTCACCAACACTGTCAATTAATTTATTTTCACAGGTTGGGCAAAATTACCCCATAACACAGGGCAACTTTGCCCACCAAAAAAAAAAAATTTGGAAGGTTGCCAAGACCCAGTTGTGGTTCACTAGTCCCAGTATCTGCCTGTATCCTAAAGACAATTACTCATCTGAATTACAACTGCTCTTGGAATTATCTTTCTTCAAACTTGAAAAGTGGGCAAATTATCCCGTCTTACAGTACTTTAGCGTCACAGCATTAGCTACGGGTCGATCGTTCACTGGGTTTGCTGGCAAACTCCCATGTAGTTTAGTATGTCAGTGGTTGCGCAGTTGAAGAACAAATTTTCTGCATGCAAAAGAAAATAAGATATGGTCCAACCACTAAAGTAGGGATGAGCATTTCAGAATATCGAATCCAGAAAGGTCCGAATCTCAAACTATCTGAAATAAAAATTGAAATATAAACCAGGTAATTGGAACTGGTTTTAAAGCAATGCAATTACGTTGGTAGAAATTGTTTGCTGTTATTTCTCACATAAAAGTGCAGTGAGCGACGCATGCTCTCAATTTACGCACTCTTCAATAATGCATGCTGAGCGCATGATTGTATCAACAACATGCTGAAAGCGGTAGCTTTTTCTAAAATTATGATGACTTGTTTAAAGCATGCATGCACAACCACATCGACATGTTTTCTTAGTCATAAGTAGAAAGAATAAGAGAGAATTAGAGAGAAAGCAAAGGTTGTTTTTCAAGTTAATGCTTAATTAAGACAGATCATTATCTTGTGTAGATATGATTAGTATTACACAATACCAAGGATGACAATACGGTACGTTCAGAATTTGCATACTACGTACCTCGAACCTTGAACCATACCATCCCAGCATACCGTACATCAGTTCAATTTTTGAAGCGTAACATACCCGTACCACTACAAAAAAGGCATACCGTACCAGCGTACCGTACTTCTTAGCAAAAATTGAGGCGTAGGATACCATACTTACATACTGCACTGCAATCCTTGCTTTTAGCTACTCGCAACTTTAACTGCCTTTAAAATCACTAGCCTGTAAATCAGCGAACTCAATTCACACATTTAGCATCAGTTTTAACGTTTTTTTGCCTCTGTGTGCGAAAAGTCTGGGGTTTTTAATTAAAAGAGCGTACCAACTTACTGTACCCGTACCTTTACAAGAAAGGCATACCATACCCATACCATTACAAAAAAACGTACCGTACTTCTTAGCAAAAATTGAGGCATACCGTACCAACTTACCATGCCATACTGCCATCCTTGCACAGAACTGATAACATCATTAAATCAGTTAGTTGGTTTAACAACATACAGATGCCTGGAAAACGAAAAACTTTTAGTGTTTGGGAACATTTTGTTCTTGTTTCTGGCAAGACCACTGACTGCAAGTCTAATCAAACGTTTAAAATTAAAACGTGTCTTTAGCCGATAAAATTCCTCAAACTTATCAATTACAATGTAAAATCTACTTAAAAACTCATATTCAATCCTCAGTTTTTTTGAGCCGCCGAGATCGAACAAAATTTTTTAAATTATAAATTCTCTAAAATCAAAAAATCTGCTAAGAAAAATGCTATACCCTCATACTTAATCAAAGTAGCTGGGCATGTTCTGACATCATATTTAACTCATTTTTTTCGCTTTGGCTTTCAACTTTGGAATATTTCCAGATGCTCTTAAAATTGCTGTGGTGACTCCTGTATACAAATCTGATGACAAATTTAAAGTAACAAATTATTGTTCAGTTTCTGTATTACCGTGTTTATCTAGAATTTTAGAAAAAATTAATTAAAGCAAGATTAATTTCTTAAGAACAATGTACTTTATTTCGTTTGTTGAAGATTAATTCGTTTTTTGAAAAACATCATGTTTTATATCCCCACTAATACGGTTTTCGATCAAACTATTCTACTATCCAAGCGGTATTAGACGTAACAACAACCTTAAATGACAACTTAAAACACCAAAATTTTATCATGCCTGGTGATGATTGATCAAAAAAAACATTTGATACCATCTCGCATGAACAACTTCTCCCTAAAATTACAACACCACGGCATTGGAGTTGTTGCGCTTCACTTACTTAAGAGTTATCTTACAACCAGAAAACAATACGTAAATACAGAGAATTCAATCTCTAGTCAGAAACCTATTAGTATGGGGGTACATCAAGGATCAATTCTAAGTCCATTATTTTACATAATATACATAAATGATCTTCATATTGCTATAAATCAGTGATTTCCAACCAGTGGTACGTGTACCACTAGCACTACGTGAAGGTCTATCAGGTGGTATGCAAGTTAATTATTTTTTTGAAGGTTGCCTTACGACCATTTTGGCACCACCTATTTGTTGCCTTATGTTTTCTGCACAGATTGTTTCGGCGCCAATTCAGTGCTCTTTGACAGTTCACTTATTTTGGGTTAGGGCTTTGGGTTAGTGTCAGTAAAAAGCACCGAATATTGGCTCCGAAAAGGTCCGTGCCGAAAAGTCGTGGACTCGAAAAAAACACGGACAATTAGAAATTTACTTAATACTGAATTATATAAACTTTCAAATTGGATGATCTCACACCAATTAACAGTTAATTCCCAAAAATTTACGATCATAGGAATTCAACCTGCTTTACAAGGTATCCCTATAGAATTTTAGCTAAATATTGATGAAGTGTGTGCGAAATCTTCAGCTAATGTAAATATCTGGGCATGACTTTGGACCAACATGTCGACTATAAATCACATATCGAAAGCATTGCAAAAAAGGTGGCCAGAGCAACTGAAGTTAAGAATTAAGAAATTCTTTCGAAATTAAGAAAATTTTTCCCAGCAAAAACATTACTAAATTTATATAATGCACTTATAAAACCGCATCTCCTATATGGCCTTGTAATATGGGGATCTACTGATCCATGTACTACATAGCAACCTTTACAACCGTTGCAAAACAATGCTGTACAAGCTATAACTGGGATTAGCAGGTGTAGCGATGATTTATTAATTTGTTTATTTGAAGATTCGAACCAGGTTTTATTTATCCGCACATTTACATAAAGATCAAGACTTAATTTATTGGAATTCCAACAACTTTTTAAGTGCACACTTTTTTGATTTGCTGCAGACTACATCTTTTTTAAATCCGGTTCTTTGTCCAAAAGCTGTTTGTTTATTTCTTTGTGACGTAGAGCTTATTTCTATTTTCGATCACCGTTTTTGTGCAAAAAACTGTGAGTTAAATTTATATGCAAATTTTTGTAATTCTTGCAAGCTCGAACTTGCAATGGCAAATCAGTCTGGATTAGCTGCGAGAGAGTGCAGAGGCCCTTGGAAGGAATGAGAACAAGCAAACTTTCTATAGTTGGAGCCAAGTGTAAACGTGGCATTCATCAAAGTCATAGCGACTTCTTATTTAGGACTAAAAAACTGTCCATTTTGAGAGCTTTAGAGCTCAACTTAGCTTTTAGAGCTATTGTTTATTGGGGCCGTTGGCAAATACCCCCTTGCTTAGCTGACTCCCCCTCCCTCTCTTTCCTTTTGGATTAGTCACCAGCTCAAGACTGATTTGTAGTTTCAAGTTTGAATTATTCAGTCAAATTGTGGAAGTTTTTGCATCTGCGTTCGAAAATCCATTGGTGAGTTCATTTATTTTTGCTTCATTTATCATCACCTCACATGTTGGATTCGGTATTGTCCACGTCGACGGAGTTGGCCGGATTTTATATGGTCATTGTCTTTTACCACGCCTCGCCATTTCATTTGATCACATGCATCCTCTTTCCCCAGTACATTTTTCTTCATCTCATTCTCTACTTGCTTTTTCAACGTTTGTTTCGGTCTTCCTCTTTCTCTACTACCACTCATTTCAAATTTCAAAGCCTTCACTATCACATTTTCATCTTCTTTCCTTAAAACATGACCGTACCACCGTATACTGCTTGCTTTAGCCATTCTATCTAAGACTGTTTTATGCCCAACATGTCCATCAACTCCTTGCTGTTTCTTTGATCTAATAGCTTCACACTACACATCGCTCGAATCATAGCTCTTTCAGTTCTTCTCAAAATTGCCATCTCTTTTTCTCTGAAGCACCATGCTTCACTTCCATACAACATAGCTGATCTTACACAACTTTTGTAAATCTTTCCCTTTCATCTTTAATGAAAACCTTCTGCCTTTAAGTATTTCGCTGCATTCCCTGAACTTCATCCAACCAATCCTTGATCTAGCTGTTACCGCCGTTTCGCACCCACCAGTTGCATTCAATCTGTCACTTAGATAAGTGAGCTTGCTCACAGTTTCCACACCATCACACAACTTTTCATCTGCTGATCCCTTGAGTTCTTTACCATGCTTCTACATTTCTTACAAACAAAATTTACTCCAATATAATCTAATTACAGTATTGTTTGTTGGTTATAACACCGAGGATATTTAAACTTGGTTATAACACCGAGGATATTTAAACCGAGGACTTTGAAAACAGAAACGTTAAATTATCATTCACACTATAAATCATGTGTTTGTGTGCACTTTCTTTAATTATAAATTTATTATGTTTACATGAGAGTTTTTATAAATTTATTATGTTTACCGTATTAAAGCAACTTATAATACGGTGTGTAGATATTGATTTAACTTTTATGCTGAGTAAATATAAGGATATAGGAGAATTTAATTAACTGAATGGTTAAAACAAAATACGGCACTTTAAACTTTTGCTGTAGTCTTTGTTTGTCAATTTTGTTGGTTAAATTTAGAATAAAACAGACGTCTAAGCATTTAGCAACTATGAACTACATAAACTTAACGTGTGAACAAATTACCTTTACACCAAAACTACGCTTCAGGCCTATCAAAAAGCACAAATACGAACTAGAGTTCTAGGCTTTGATGCTATGCTTAATCAATAACATTGCAAAAGGCTAGACTGCTAGAATGAACTTAAAATCAATTTACATACTAAAATCTTCGCAGTAATGTCGCCACCGACCACAAATATACTCCTCAGTCTCGTTCTTAGCAAATTAACACAACAAATTTCTGTAGGCTAACTAGGCCAGAAACCAGAGACCACGCTAAAGTCAAAAAACTTAGTACATACCAATATTTCTCTGGCTTCTTTAACAGTTTAAGTACTCCCTTTTGAGCACATTAATGAGTAGCACCAAATTACTTTAACACTTACTTCACCGCTGAATTAAAATAGAAAAGAGTTACCACTTCTCAGAATAACAATATGGCTGCTATTTTAAGCAGTCGCCAACGTATATCTGCTGCATAAACAAGGTAATTAGGCAAAAAGAACTATTTACAAATTATGACGTAACTTAACGTGAAAAATAAAGGAAAGGTGTTGAAAATATACAACACTGTGGCTGTTCCATACTGGCAACAATTTAACCTTTGAAAAGGTTCGAAAGTAAGTTTGTTGGCATATTTTTGAAAAAAAGATTTTTGGCTATCATTGCGTAGTAGGATCTCGTAGACAGAATAAATCGTCGTTTACGAATTGAAACCAAAATAGCTTTGGTCAACCAAGGCTTATTTCAAACCTTTGTTGTCTATGAGAAAATTTCTTCTTCGGAGAATGAATATTAATAGTTGAAAGAATTGCCTGTGAAAATCCATCCAAAATTTTGTTATTAATATCAGTATTACAAGCAGGTAACTTTTCAAATAAATAAATAAATTATTCACTAAATCTTCACAGTATAATTCAGAATTAAAAGCTGATTTATCTCTAACAAATAATTCTTTAGAGAAGTCATTTATGCAACAGCCTACAACATAATAATATGACAAACCATCTCATACAGGTACCGTATTTTCCAGCTAATAAGCCGACCCGGTGAATAAGCCAAGGCCAGTTTTTAGCGCTGAAAATGAGGGTTTCTGCATATTACCACCTAATAAGCCGAATCAGAAAATTTCGTTAACTACCGGTACCTTTTTTTCTTTTTGCAACAAAGTTTGTCAGGTATGCGTTACATTCATTATGCATCAAAGCATGTCCTTTATAATCACCGTAAAATTGATTCTACTTGCTCTTTTAATTGCTGTAGCAGTGATTCTCTTCGCTCTTTTGTCCTCTTTCACACACCATTGCATTTACTCTAATGGTGCACGTGCAGAAGACAAAGTGGTTTGTTTGCTTAAGCAGTAATTACTGGTGCATGACTTCGTGCAATTGGTTGTTTTTAGCGGCAATTATCAGTGAATGACTTCGTGCAATTAGTTGATTGTTTTTTGTGATCCACTTTGACTGCTGTTTTTTTTTGGTCCAAAGCTATATCCGCCCAAAAGGCCGACCCCAGAAAATTAGGTCGAAAAAGTAGGTCCAGAAAATTGGCTTATTAGCCAGAAAATTCGATATTACAAAGGGCGTTATATAATGGTTGACATCATTAGTTAAGATATGGTCAATAATACTCAAAAAACTGGAAGTTACTGTATTACAACTGAGCATTCCGTTGATGTAATCATTTGCAGTTTTTGTTCTGCTTGATCTGTCAATATTGAAGTTTATATCTCCTGCCAAATAAAGCGTTTTGTTATTAGAGGTGGCTTCTATCAAGCAAGAAAAGTCGCCCAAGAATTTCTCGAAATTGGTTGTGGAGGGATGATGATATACAACTGCAATTCTTATTGGTGACTTATTTTCATGATGGTACAAATTTAATCAAATAGATTCAGAGTTCTGTGACTGATGTTGATTATTGTCCAAGGAAAATTTTACATTTAGCGATACATACACCCTAACACTACCAGCATTACTTTGAGACGAAGCACAAACAAAGCTGTTGGCCAAAGGGTGATCTTTAATGCGTGTTTCAGTTAAGCATATCACATCAGGTTTAAAAGGTAGAGACTGAAGAAATATGCACAAAAAAACGCATTGTTTGTAAAGTGAACGAATGTTTAAATGTACCAGAATAAGGAAATTAGAAAAATTAAAATTAGTTTTAGGCGCAGTAACATTAAAATGTTTACAAGAATTTATTTTTGAGGTTAAAATTTGGAGAACCTTGTCACATGATTCATTATCATTTTCTCAGACACAAAGTGGTATGGCTGCTAAACTTGGAGTAATGAAATTGATTAAGTCAACTTCATCAAAAGTCAAAAGCGCCATTACACAATAGCAATGAACGAAGTGATTGAACTGCACCACGACAACGGTGGTGTTAGTGGTGAAAAATAAGTTAAGTAAGCAAATCAGAGATAATTAAATTGACTTCAAACCTGTTCATAAAATTTCTGAAAAGAGAAGCCATTTATAAAGATCATATCACTTAAAACAATGTCGCAGAAATAACTGTCAACATAAAAACAAAACTAAATGTTTAACGGAAATAGTAAACTTAAATAAAATACGGAGCGACTTAATAGTGAAGCAGGACTTTAAAAATGTTTTGCCAAAGAGAAAAAATGTTGTAATATAATAATAATGCTTTGAGTGAACTAAGAACATTATATAGCTACTCATAAGTTTTTTAATTATACTCTTTTTGTCGTGACTTATTTGATAATTGATTTGGAGAGATTTTGGCATAAAGCACTTGAATCTGTTTCTAAGTCGCTTCTTTCAGTAAAAAAATAAAATAGTAACAGTTACTTAATTCAAAACAGTTGCTTTTAATCAGCTTTTGGCCAAGTCGCAGTTTCTAAGGGCTATTAGGCGGTAGGGTGTTGCAGGCACCACCTAACATATTAAACTTGGTCCAATGACACCTATCTTTTTTTTCTGTGGTGATTTTGTGTAAAAACATCACAGTTTAAATTTCAGATCATTTGGATTAAATTTACCTCTAGCAGGACAATATGATAAGACAACATCAGCTATTCACCATTTTGAAGAAAACATATAAAAACAGTCGAAATTACATGTGCGTTTGGTTGCAACTTGGTCAGACCTTATCAGGCTATAAATGACAAGCAATGAGGGTATTAAGGATGCAATACAGAGCCCCTTGCCCTTAATTTTATCTCTGGAAAAATCAGGTTTTGGCCATTTTCGACACCTAAATTGACTTGAGGGTGTGAGATGTGATGCATACCAGTTGAACACAAATGCAAGAATTTTAACAATCAAAACAATAGATACAGATTTTTGCAAATTAAAGAATAATTATTGTTTGTATCCTGTTAGGTACTAGGTATACATTGATCGAAATGCCACCAATATTTTCATAAAATGAAAGCCAAATTTTAATGTTTAGTAAGTAACTTACACATTAGCAGCATTTGGCATTTTTTTATTGCAATTTCCCCAGGGTAACTGAAAAGCAAACTCTTTCCTAAGTCGCATCGTAACTTGATTCATGTGTCGAAAGTTCTCTTAAAAACATTTTGATACTTGCCACATTGTTTCAAGCAAGTAGGAAATCAGTAGGGAAAACTCTTGCTTACTGCCTGAACGTTTTCTTGACAAATTAATCTGACAAATAATTCTTGTTCTGTGATTTCGTAACTACCTCCAACCCTGTGGATCCTAAAGTGTGGGTCATGAAAAGTGGTGGTGCTACAGACTCTTTCTTGAGGGATCCTAGACGGCAGAGCGGAGAAACTCTGCAGAATCCCTACAGTCGGGCCACACCTCAAGGTCGGTACGAAAGGTCGAAAATAGAAAGTGTAGACTGGAGCCAAAGCTAGATTTGCATATAGGCTCTGAGGCAGAAGAGTTAAGATAAGGATGATGGGAATCCTGTATGTTGTCAAGAGATGCTGCAGGAAGAGTTCTTAAGACTGATGACAATCCTGCATATCTATGATAATAGTAAGAATCTGTAACCATGGCAGCAAAAGTGGGGAAACCTCACAGCGTAAAACGCATAGTAGGACCATTTCTACTCAGCAATGGAGAACCTGAGGGAATTTGACAATTAAGATGGGAGTGAGGGAAATGTGATGTTTGTGGCATTGGGTGTGATGGGTTTCAACAATGGTAGGGGAGAGAGAACAAGTAACCATTGCAGTGGGTGCAGGGCAGGAAGGCTCAAGCTTTAGCAAGGGAATCAGCATGCTCATGATTTCCAGTATATTAGCAGGGAGAGGAACCCATTGAAGTTTTAAAATAGCACTTTGAAGAGCAAGGGGCATGGGACCAGACATTCCTGAGAGAGGTTAGAAAGATATGAGGCCACCAAAAGTTAGGTGGAGAGTTGAAAAATGCATTGCGCCAAGGTGATTTAAATCTGTCAAAATGAAGTACTTATCATGGACAATGAACTGAGAAAATTAATGATAAGCTATAGACAGCATCTAGAGTCTTATAGGCAGTACTTAAATTGTAGGGGGGACACTGGGGAACTTGTCCCCCCATCGAGAGTTAGCATCCCCCCATTGAGATTTGGCGTCCCTCCATCGAGATTTTAGCATCCCTCTCATCGAGTGTTGAGCACTGAATGATCAGACGAAAAAGGGCCCGTCAGCACAAATAAATCCCACAAATTCTGGCAAAATATAGTCCCAAATTGCGGTAAAAACTTTTTTTTCTTTTGATCTTCACTTGATTTTAGGGACAAAAACTCTTGAATTTTCCGACGAAGACCTTTTTTTGGTCTTCACTTGATTTCGTGGATGGAGTTACATAATTTTCACTGAAGTGCTTTCACATCCCGAATGCGTTTGGTCAAGGCTACAAAAGTGTCCCCCCATGCAAAATTTTACAGTTTAAGTACTGCTTGTAGGCACATTCAAGCTTTTGATTAACAGCATAAGACATACTGTTTTGAAAATGATAATCGTCTTTTCTTCCTCGTCAGTATAGCTAGGACTGCATAACTATAAAATCACAGTAAAAGGTTAAAAGCATAACAGTCTGTTTCGTCCTAAGGACTCGTCAGGTGCTATTGTAATCTGTAAAAGAAATGTTATAAACTACAACGTCAAATTTCTAAAACTGCCTATCATTGAAAAGCCTGCCAAGCTAAAACACTACCACAGACTGCAAGTTGCAGTGTTGAAATACCGCATTGATTAAAACATCGCTTAAAAAATAAAATACTATGCTCGAACATTTTTCAACTTGTATTTGTTTTTGTCCAGCCTCTCTATATCAATGCGGGATCCAATCATCTGTCAATGATTAAAAAACAACTGCCCAGCATGTTGTTGAAGCACTTATCTGAGCTCTCTTGCAACCGCGAGGAATTTGAAAAGGCCGCCACCCCGTACAATACCGCCATAAAGACAAGTGGTTATCATGAAGGACTTGCTTACGACGACCATGCTACGGATACCCGTGCAAGAAGAAGAAATCACAAGCGCAGTATAGTAAGGTTTAATCCCCCCTTTAGCGAAAGTGTCAAGAACAACATCGGCAAAGAATTCCTAAAGCTTATCGATAAGCACTTCCCCCCTCACCATCATCTACGGAAAGTATGCAACCGCAATACCCTAAAAATCAGCTACAGTTGCATGCCCAATATGGCTACAATTATATCCAGCCACAACAAAAACATTCTCGGTAACAAGCAGGAACCAAAAACCACCATCCCTCCTTGCAACTGCCGCAACTCAGTGAACGGCCCTCTCAATGGAGAATGCCGCGAAAAGGCTGTCATTTACAAAGCCTCGATCACATCTGATGGCTCCTCCAAATATTACATTGGATGCATCGAAACGAAATTCAAGACCCGTTATTACAACCACACCCACTCTTTCAGATATCGAGAGAAAAGAAATGCGACAGAACTCTCAAAAGCATTTTGGAATGCTGAAGATTCTGGCCATGAACCTTCAATCAAATTGTCTATAGCTGATCGAGCCACTGCTTACCGACCCGGGTCTTGATCCAGCAATTTATGCCTGACTGAGAAAATTTTAAACATCTATATCTTACAAAATTCCAAATTTTAAACATCAATATCTTTCGCTACAGTTGACCGATTTAAAAAAAAATTAGTTTTTTGGAATCAGCATCAAAAGTTCTACAAACCTACAAATTTATATGAAAATAAAAGAGGGTGGGTGGCATTTCTCAAAATTGCTGGATTAGTTGACATGGAATGACCCAGTGTTAACTTTACCAATTCTTTGTTGTCGCCTCTACTAAATGGCTGCTTGAGGTAGTTGTGGCTCATTTCAATTATTTGGTCCTTTTTATCAGTAAGATTGGGTGGAGTAACACAAAAATCGAGGTTTTCACAATTTGTCTCAATAGTAGAAAAATGCCTCCTGAATCTTTAAAATATTTAATTTCTGGACTTTTTGACACTTCGATTTTCAAAACATCCCAGACGTAGCCCAAGGCTACTTCTACCTCATGATGACGGCATGCGAACCAAAGTAACGACTTTGAAATTGTATTTTGCAATGCTACACAAGCCACAGTTTGAGCTCCAGTGTTTGAACTGGTTGTGTCAAACACCATCCCTGCCAAACTATTTTGACAGTCCCAAATTTTGATCAGCTTATCAGAAGCATCAGCAATAAGGCTACCAGCAAAACTGGAAGATTTGTGACGAATAGCTGGAACACCAAGCAGCTTGGTACCGCCAATGCCAGATAACAGCACTGGTAATCTTTCCACTTTACCAACTCCATCTGATGCTTCCATTAGCTTACCATCCCAATGTATGTTTGCAACTGCAGGAGGAGTCCAATTTTTAGCAATTTTTTCAGTTATATTTTGAATGGCTTCAATTCTGTATCGTTCTGTAGAAGCGTAACTTAAAGATAATTTGGATGGATCTTCTTCCGATGTTGCTACAATCTCATGCATTACCGCAGAAATAGCTGATGAAGAAATTTTGTTCCAAACTAATGCCTGAACAACATTCGGTGCTTTTAAGATGTCATGAGGAATGTGAACGCCTACTCCAGTTTTCACGGATCTTTGGTGACTTCTAGAAACTTGATCAGAAGAAGCAGTTGGGTAGAGACTCATTTCGTCATCAGTGCTGGAATCTATAGTGGTACTGTCACTGAGAACAGCAGAGCTGCAGCTTGCTCACTTATTTTCCCATTTCTTTTTTCACTTGGTTTCTTGGTTTTCTCTTGCCAGTTTTTACTCGACTGATTGCAGTATTGTCTTTGCCACTCATTGAAGCTTTTCGATCAGACATCATGGATTGCAAAAATGCTTTGTCTAGTTCATTATCCATCATTTGTAAAACATTTCTCGGCCAAAACTTCATTGTTTTTTCTTTAATTCGTAGTTTAAATTCATCAATTCTTTCTTTTGGTTTTCCTGAGTTTCTCGCAGAGTGTTTTATTTTCAAAAGATTCTCAAAATCGGCTAACAACTTTTCCACCGCTTCTGCCATTTTTTGTTTGGGAAGAGTAGGTACACCAGCTTTTTGAAAAAGTGGAATCACGCAGTCTACAGTTTTTTTTTGAAGCATCACGTTTAGAAATTGTGGTTGAGCACTGACGATGAGCTAAATAGCAAAGCAGAACTTGGTGTTCTGTTGAAAGTTTGGATCCTTTAATTTCTTTGTCATCATCAGTTGGAACGGTGCCAAGCAAAAATTTCCTGAAGATTGAATCACTCATTGTGCAGTACAGTACACAAATATCACGAAATGTAGTCTAATTGAAAATGATTTATGTTAAATCTGTATCAAAAACAACAGCTCAAGTAAATTTTTTATGCTGTGAGTTGTTTCAAAGTTTCAAAAGTGGTAAAAAACTGCTTTGACAACTATCCCCTCACTTTTCCTTCTATTGGTTTTTATGAACATTCAATGGAGGTAAAGTGATCCGAAAAATTGATATGGTAAATCAATGAGTGCTGTTTAGGCCTAGCTTATTGATGTTTCTAAAAAGTTTAAATTTTTTTAAAAATAAGGATTTTACTGTGCTCTTATATAAACTCGAATATTACAGGAACACGACTAGCTTACTGCTAATCACTAAAGAGCATTGCCAGTTAGTTGCTCATTGCTGCATTCTCAGATCAGTAACAGTGCAATTCGTTTATATTCTGTTTCAAATGTGAAAAACTTGCATTGGCGCCACCAAGTGGCCAAATAATAAAAAACAAACAGCAAAAATGAAATTGGCTTCCTCAAAAGTTCAAGTTTGTACGCCAAATTTGGATGAAAAACTGCAAATAGGATTTTAGACGCTAGTCGCGGTAGAGAGCTTGGAGGCCATAAAATTGGTCATATCTCGCTATCCAGTGACTCAATTGTGACAAATTTTTTTTTGATTCAAAGATTAAAAATAGTGCTGTCTTTTAAAACATACTATTTAAGTGTGCCTCAAACACAGTGCCATCTAGGGGCAAAATTGTCTAAAAATTGCTGCATGGGCCCAGGTGAGGGTTCTAAACATAAACCGATCAATGTAAAATTTTGCAGGGCTTATTTCTATAGTTAACCTCACATGCAAAAAAAAGTTAGGGTCAAGAGTAGAAACTTTTTAATTTCAAGGGGCAAATGATGCAGTCTAACACATGGTGCTCCATTGTCACATGCGTCAATAGCAAAAAC
This sequence comes from Trididemnum nubilum, assembly GCA_963965965.1. NCBI lineage: Eukaryota > Metazoa > Chordata > Ascidiacea > Aplousobranchia > Didemnidae > Trididemnum > Trididemnum nubilum. The sequence continues at coordinate 10,587,866 of OZ014487.1, forward strand.
TGAAAAGCAACTTTAAGCACAACTTAAAAAGCAAGTGTCAGTCAAAATTGGTCACAATGACGAAACAGTTAACTTATGACCAAACAAAAGAAACTAATAGAATTAAAGACAAAAAATTAAAATAATCAAAAAAATCGCAGAATTTTTTGTCAAATTCTGCGGTGCAATAACGGATGCGATTTTTTTGGTTGTTTTGATGCGATATTTTTCCGAAAAAAACGTGGGATGTGATGCGATTGCCATTCCTGGAATAAATCTTTACATTTTACATAAATATTCCTTTATGACTTGATTATTCATTAATTGCATTTCTTTTGGCTTAATCTCAAATTTCTTACTGCATCATAAGTGATTTTCTGAGAGCTTAATGGCAGCGCAGCTACAGTATTGTCTGTAGCCCACTAGCTGCTAAGATTAGCTTAAAATTTGTTGATTATGAAAGTATTTTAGAGCTGAATAAATCAGTACATAATAGCAGTAGTAGATGCTTCTAACCATTTTTACTTTTTAAGCATGTAACTTTTCAATTTATATTCGAGCTTTGGGTCATAAGATGTTTGAGGGTCTTCAGTATAGTTCTTGGCTTGCATTCTCTTTGTATGTTTATAATCAATTGAAAAATCAATGAGCATTTAAAAAGATTTTTTTTCAGCAAGTTGAAATAGATAAATATGGAGTGTAATGAATAAAACATCATTAATATATCCTAAAAATATCGTCTGCATAGGACGAAATGAGTGTTAAATAAAGGTAAAAAGAGCATTTTAAAACAACTTTTTGGTTTAATTGCATTTCCATTTCACTCATTACTTATATTTTACAATGGGCCTAACTGAAACTTATGCATTCATTTGAAATTGAATTCTTTTGGTTATCGTTTGGTCAAAACCTTTAGACGCTAGGGCATTTTTACAATTAAAAATGCCCATGTTGCCCTGCTAGAGGTAATCCTTATCAGATTTGCCTAAAAAATTTTTTGAGGGGTTTTTACACTAAATTACTGCAGGAAAAACAAGGTGAGCTGTTTTTGCACACCTTGGGCACCTGCAACACCCAAGTAGGCAGCTAGATGGAGCTCTAATAATGTTCAGTTGTTAGATCATCTCTCTCTTGCCATCCAGTGTTCCCACTAGGCCAATTTTTTCAGCCAATCAGTGATTTGTAGGAGCAAGGGCAAATAATTTTTGGCAATATGGTAAACATAGCTTTAGAAAACTCAACAAATTAGAGAAAATATAACATTTGGTATACTTTAATACTGGAGTAGTATGAAAATTAGAGCACATAAACGTCTTTTTAGAGCTTTGGGCACAATTGTTTCAAGAAAATTCGGGCACTTGCCGATTAGCCATAAAGTTAGAGGGAACACTGTTGCCATCTACCTATACATACAGACAGAATTTGCGATTTTGGATACACCAACTGGCTCTTTTGTTTTCAGATCTTGCCTTCGTATAAAATGGTAGCAATTGTTTTTTCTGTAGATAAAGGGGTTTGGGAAGATGTTTGCTAAAATAGATTTTAGCTGCATCAGGATTAATGTTTAGCCTGCCTTCATTGTAAACCTGAAGATGTTTCAGACTGTTTATAACCAATTGTTTGTCATTGTTGCTTGCCAGTTTGAAAATAATAGGTCTATTCACTTTAGCATTGTTGTGGTATAATGGGTATTGACGAAGCCTGTGCAGGTCAAGAATTTGTAAATCATCAACATTTTCAATTTTTAGGCCTTCGATTAAAAAATTATTTAGTGTAGTTTCAGTGGGAGATCTAGTTTCCCAAGCATTGTTTTTATCTTCATCAATGCCACGAACAAGCAAATTAAAATGCTTACTGTATGCTTTTCTGCTTCGCTGTTCACGTTTAACACGTTGAAGATAGCCATCTACTTGCCCTGTTAGCCTAGTGATTTAAGATTGTTAAATATCGATTAATTTTCGATCAGCAGCATTCTCTTGTTGCAAAATTTCGAATTGATGTTTTAAACCAATAACTTTAGCATTTTCAGTTTTGTTTGTGGTTTGCTCTATTACTTCGCATTTCTTAGACAGCTTATCATCTATTTCTTCGACCTGAACTTGGGTGCTAGTTAACGTTTTTCCAAACTGCCAACTCTCAACTTTAGGTCCTTAAGAATCTCCAAAATTTGGTCTAACTTGGCTTCCATTCTATCTTCCTTTATGATGAGTGGAGTTCAAATTCAACCGATTCAAAAAAGTGCTCGACAGCATAGGCCACAGCAATTATCACAACATAACACAGAACACGTCAAAAATTAAAATAAAAAAATTAAAAACCCTACAGTCTGTTTCACCCGTAATCAGGATCATCAGGGGTATCTGCCAAGAGTAACACACAGTTTAATCTAAAATTAAAAAGTAAAGGTTAAATTTATGAAAATTTAAAAATTGCTCCCAGTTCCGATCCCGAAGCCATATCCGACTCCTGGGTGGCCTAAAGTACACCCAACTAGCGGAGAAGACTGAACCTGGCTCACAATAACTCGAACAGTGTAAGCCACTAGGGAGCCGAACCTAAGGCCCAGCACCGGAACTGCGATAACAAAGCTAGTGTGACTTTATAAAAAGCTAACTTGATGCAAAACCATGACTGCAGATAGAAACATACACTCAAAGTTAGTAGCCTAATACTAGGCTACTCTGCAAACGGCTGGTAAACAAACACATTTAAAAGGCGCAAAAAGTTGAAATGCGTAGTAAACAAATAGATTAAAAACGAATTTAAAACAGCGCGAAGGAATATCAGCGTTTAAATGGCGTTGCGTTTAATATTTTTTAATTTAAATTTCGCCCTGTGTCGGCATTTGTTGATGATTTTAAAACGTTTGTTGAAAGTGTTGGCACAGTTCGAAATTAAAATTTGGTATTTTTGTTCCAGGCAGAGTTGACATACTTGGTTTCCACTATTGTAGGCTGGGGCAAGGCGAACAATTTCCCAGCTGACTGTGGAATTCAATCCGGCGTCTTTACATCTCCAAATATTTTGTTGATAATTCGGTGGCACTTGCTTTATGTCGGTGTTTGAATGACTGCAGATGATTATAATAACCGGATTTGAACTCAGTTTCGCATAGTCCATAGTACATCATCGCATTACTGTTGCTTACGTGTACTGTTGCCTTGTAAACAAGGGATTTTTTCCGGCATCTGCCGTCGAGGGGACAGTTTGATTTATCTCGACAGTTGCAGGGGAGTGGATCTGGTTGTGTTGCTTCTTTCCAGAGAAGCGCTTTGTCGTGAGAGGAGATGATGGTTGCAACGTTGGGCATTCAGCTGCAGCTAAGCTTGACGCTGTTTTTATTACAAATTTTGCGAAGCTTGTGGTGGCTTGGAAAGTGTTTAGACAGAAGCCTAGAAAACTCCTTGCCAATGTTGGTTTTGATGTTGTTGCTGTACTGGGGGTTGAACCATATCACATATTTCTTTCTAGCTCAGCTTTTCCTTTTTGGTTGTTCCTGCTGAAAGGTGAGACTGGACGCATAGCCGCTGTTTTTGAGGGCTTTGTTATACAATGGGATTGCCTTTTTGAATTCGTCTTTGTTGTATGATATTTCAGATACCCTTTTGGCTATCATGGATGGTAGATGCTTCTTTATGATAGGGGGGTGGTACGACGCGGAGTGAATGTAAAGCGGCTGGTTGTTAGGTTTTTGATTCGGCCAGAATTTGCCTGAACTAAGGTTCAGTGTGATGTCAAGGAAGTAAGTTCCAATCATGTTGGTTTCAGTGGTTACCTGCAGACCATGCTGTTGAAAGGTTTCCGAAGTATTTTTTCTGATTCGTTCAACTCCCGGTCCTGATGTGTTTCGGAGGATCGCTAGACCATCATCTCGATAGAGGCCCATGGCGTTGCTGGTTATCACCTGAGAGAGTTGTTGTAGGATGAATAACCTGACAAGCTCGCAGACTTCAGCGTTGTCAAAAGAGCCCATGGTAACATCAAAGCGGCTGCTGGACTTTTTGGTCCAGGTCTCTGCTTGTTGGTTGAATAGGAGTGATTTCCGTGCGTGCATAATGATGTTGATGGTTTCGTCGCTAATTTCCATGTGCTCGCAGGCAAAGCCGATGCTTGCTGTTAGCAGCTCCTCCGTAATTGAAGGGTAAAAATTCACGATGCCAAATTTAAGAAATTTGCTATCTTCCTTTACATTAAAGGAATGTTTGCTGACAAAATATCTTTAAATAGGATTACCAATGACTTGAAATTAACCACTGGACACCACACTTCACCACTCTTTACAGAGCCTGGCAAACACATCAGTCATCCATGAAAAACAATGTCCGAAGATGGATTTCAATAACTGCAGCTAAATACGAACTGTGACTCTTAGGCATGGACGTTTAGGCATAGAACGTTTAGGCACTGCTGATTATGCGCTGGAAGTTTTATGTGACGAGACTTTTAGGCACCAGAGATAAGAAAAATGTAGTTTTTTCACAAAAAACTATTTTTTCCAAAAATAATTTTTTTGTCAAACAATTTTTTTAATTTTTGTTTTCAAAAACGTATTTTTCTTTCAAATGAAAGCTTTTTTCAAAACAAGTGTTTTTAAAACAAAAAACTATAACTTTGATAAAAATGTTAATATTTTCAATGCTTTTCAACTGACACTTGTGAAGAAGAAGAATCGTCAGACTAGAGAGCGCAGGAAAAGGAGCGGCTATAGGAAAAAGTCGAACAGTGATTGGATGGAAAAAGATTGGTAAGAGAGCATTATTTGTGTACAACCTTTAAGTTGAGAACGAATTCTTTTTATCGGCAGAGGGTGAGGTTAGAAGCTTTGCTAAAAGTGACTTTATTGAAAAAAATACAATAAGTTTTGATAAAAGTGACATTATTGAAAAAAAATACAATTAGAAATCAATTTTTTGTAAAGGTGGGTTTACACAGTATCCGTTTTTCGTATGTTTTTTGTACGTATGGAAAACGCATCTGCTTTTTTTATGTACATATATGCAAACAGTATACGCACATCTGTTTTTTCGTTGTCCAGACGAAAGCACATCCGCAAATTTTACGTATATACGCATCGAGTAGACCATGGCTCTAGTTTTGTCCGCTTCCGTACATCTCAGTAGGCTAGGCTATTTGAGCAAGCATCAGATTTAGTGGTTTTGTCAGAGTTATGGTAGTTCTAAGTTGTATTTTGATTCATAGCTAGTTACGTCGACCACTAATTAGGTATGTTGGGCGTGCCCAAGTGAGAGTAGGCCTACTAACTTCACTTTGCGGCTAATTTTCGAAAAGCGCTGACTCTTAAAATTGAGTAATCATTCTGTCAAGTTTTATCAAGAATTTGCTTTTGAAGCAAGCTTGATAGCTTGTTTTAGGGAGTAAGTTAATCACTGCAGCTGGTCGAATCAGTAGTCTATTTTTGGTAGCTTGTTTTGTTAAAATAGGCCTAGAAGCCAATGCTACTTACGATAACAATCCAGCAAAACGTTGATATACGCCAAACGCTTACTTATTTCGTTGTTCTTCTTCCTAAACAGCTGCCATAATGCAAAAAATCATGTGATGATAAGCAGATACTAGTAGCGTTGTCGAATACAATCAATTACGTTACCACAAATGAGAAATATCTGGAGCCAATGGCTTAATAAATCAGCAGACCTTGAATGACATAATGCTGCGCAGTTGAGTCGGTAAATTGAAATCGGAGGTGCTTTTTTTTTGACATCGGATAACGCTATTTACTACTGCACAACCTATTTTGCTGTTCTGCTTAATTCTGATATTTGCAAATATTATGTACGAAAATTACCGATGCTGTGTGCAACTGTGCAGACAAAACGTGCGAAATTTACTATCCGTTTTAGTCCCTTTCCGTACTGAAAAGCGTATGCGTTTTACGTACGTAAAAAATGTATGAAAATGCGCATTGCGGATACTGTGTAAACTCACCTTAAGACTTTTTTCGCTCTTCTTCCATCTATCTGCTTTTAAAGTCACTTTTATCAAAGCTTCTAACCCTGCCCTCTACCGACAAGAAGAATTTGTTTTCAACTTAAAGGTTGTACATAAATGACGCTCTCTCATCGATCCTTTTCCAACTACTTACTGCTTGACTTTTTCCCATAGCCGTTCCTTTTCCTGCGCTCTCTATTCTGACGATTCCTCTTCACAAGTGTCAGATAATAAACAGCATTAAAAATATTAACATTTTAATCGAAGCAAAACTTTTTTGTTTGAAAAAAGCATTTATTTGAAAGAAAAATACGTTTTTGAAAATAAAAAGTAAAAACATTGTTTTTTTTTGAAAAAAAACTGTCATTTAATTAAAGCAAAAAATTTTTTTTGATAAATTTTTTTTTGTTTAAAAATACGTTTTTTTGCAAAAAATTCTTTTCTTGAAAAAAAGTTTTTTGAAAAAATATTTTGGAAAAAGATGTTTTTTTTACCTCTGGCGTCTAAAAGTCTCGGCACCTAAATCGATGGCACATAAACTTCCGTGCCTAAAAGTTGTAGACCAAGTTAAGTAGATTTCAATAACCAGGCCTATACAGCCTAGTCTGCAACATCATTTTTTAAGTAAGTAACTTTATAACTATGCTACACTCAAGTTTTACACAGCCAGCCAAAACAGATAGGTATAACTCAAATAGAGTTTTTAACAGTTTCCCAGTACCAAAATTTGATCAATTTTGACCTCTTTTTTTGAAACAAACAAAAAAAGTGAATGTAAACAGGTTTTGAAGTTGAAGTGAAGGTTTTTTGAATGTAAGACCAAAATTAAATGTACAATTTGGGAATGATTTATTAGTTACAACGATTTCACAGAGCACCATCTAGCAGCCTAAAATCAAGCAAACACGAAATTTTGGGTGAAAAATGTCTCTGTGCTACCCCTAAACCTCAATTTTTTTTGTTCAAATTTTGGCAACCCCCTATTTTGAAAAAGGTAGAAAAAAATCTGAAGAGGTTGGGCAAATGCAACACCCTAATATACAGCAGTGTAAAAAGTGCTCAAAAATGGTAATCACGTAAAAGTTTTGTTACTGACAAAAAAACTATTTAAAGTAAAGTATAAAGTACTGACCAAACAATACAAGAGTACAAGTAAAAAAATAATCATTCTAAAAGTACTCTAGTACAAATATTTCTGAAAGTATTCAAGCAAAATATGCAAACTACTCAATCGACATATGCCAACTGGTTAACTACCTTCACATAACAGCCACAAACGCCTGGTCTTCTAACCAATCCCTTACTACATCTCAAGAAGTCATGAATTATTATATTCAAGAAAATTAATTTCAAAAAAACAAAAACAAGGCAAGACTTCAAGATTTAAAGCTAATTGAGTAAATTTTGCGATAAAATATTTTTAAATTAAATAATATCAATTATTGCAATTTTTTTTAATTGAATTTATTTCAATGTGAAGTCAGACAGAAGCTCAACAAAGATTATGGCACTAAATCGCACAAAATTATTGTTGACATCCCATTTAGATAGGTCTTGGTCTCTGCTGGGATGAAATCGATCATCATATTGCAAACAGTTTGAAATTACATTTGCACAATAATTACAGTACGCCTATTACACAATAATGCGTATTGCATATATGGCGTGTGATTTTTGGCTCACTCTGTAGAATTTACTGATAGCTTTGAAAACGATTAGTAGGTAATCATAGGACGATTTTTTGGCAAATTTATATCTCTCTGTTTGCTTCTTTCATGATCAACTTTCAATAAACATCTATACTATTATGTCTGTATGTGACCACGGCAAAGGGCAAACACCAAGCAACATGACACTACAAGCATTTTGAACTGCCATTTGCCAGAATCGACCGATACGAACTTGCACGCATAAAAAAAGGCATTGCAACAGTCGCCATAGGCGTAGCCAGGATTTTTGATTGGGAGGGGGCCCTAATCACAAATCACGTGCAATGACGCTATCAGATATTTTCAAACGAGGAATTTTTTATGGGACAAAGATATCGTAGAACGAAAGATCAGAAGCTGTGGCCTAGTTTGGCATTTGACCAGGATTTTACGGAAGGGAGACTGCTTAAACCAAAAGTTATGGGGACTGGGGGCAGCCCCCAGCCACTGCAATTTTTAGTAATTTTTCGGAAAAAATTGCTATTTCAATGCCATTGAATCAGATTTCGCATGTCAAAGCCATTTGAAAGAACTAAGTTTTTTACATTTCAAAGCCAAATGAAATAATTGTTTACTCTTCCTTTTCCTTATCATTTAAGTCCAAAACATGTTCAAAACCTTGCATTTTGGGGTTAAATTTTGTTAGTGATTTGGCTAAGGTAGGGGTTAAGGTACATTGCCTCCTGCAATATTTTAGCAGTACATAATGATCTATTCAAAGTTTTTTGTTTTGTCATGAAAACAACCCCTTGTAGGAGTACGTCGTGTACGGCCAGGGGGCCCAAGCCCCCTCAATTCAAATTCAATAATTTGCTCAATGAGCATTTCTCGTCACATAAAAACTGGCGAGATGAGGTGAATATTAGGGTGGTCCATATTTTATCAACTTTTGAAAGTTTCAAGTCTCACCCCTTCAAGTTGTGTCATTTCATGAAAAAATAACTTGTGTAAAATTTTTTTGAAAAATTTTTACGTTTAGGGGTTGCCCAAACCCCTCAAAAATCGGCAATTTTGTCACATTTTGGTATTTTGACTTTCATGTATTTTTTGATAAAAAACTGTGATAATTGATGTTTAAAAGGATTTGTCACCTCATATTTGTCAAAATTTGACACTCATATGTGCTGTAAATGCAAAAAATTGTGGTCACGTGATTTCTACCACTGTGTGGCGCTATAGTTTAAATCATAAAAATTAGTAATATTGTGTAGTTTTTAACCTAAAACAATGGTATTGATTTCTGGAACCACATTTTCAGCAATGGGTGTTCCAAAACTTTTATATAATGCCATTTTTATATGGTGTCAGAATATAAGCTTTCAGTTATACTTTTTCATATATTTCAAAAGATTGCCAGTGAAAATTTTCCGTAACATTTTTTGTTTAAAAACTTTAAACCCGGTGCTTTTTTAACTGAACAATTTTGAGTTATAACTTGAATAAAATAAAAGTAGATTAAAATATCATTACACATCACATTGACTAAAAACGTAACCGAAAGATTAGAATTTAAAATGAAAAATAATAAAAAGTTTAAAACCTTTCTTGAAGAAAAGCGTTTCCATTTAGTGCAAACTTCTGCAAAAATTTGGACTGCACCTGCTTCATAAAAATGTCGCAGCTCTTAATATCTCGTGAAGAAACAGTAGAGCATAATTATTTTGAAAAATAAGCAATTTTAATTTTTTTGCTATGATAATTAAACAGACAAAATAAGTCACCAACAAAACCGGAAAAAAATTTCAGAAAAATGGATAAAAAAAAAAACTAGGTGTACAGAATTACGACCAATACTAACTTTTTTTATTGAAGCCATTTGTGATTAAACCCTGATTAAACTAAAAACAAAAAACTTTATGGTGCAGCCTCAATTACAATAATTTGCAGTCAGGTATGACAACCTTTGATAAAACAAAACTTTGGCTGAAAATACAACTAATGAGATAGCCACAGTTTTCAAGTTGGACTGCAGCGCTAAAAAGTCAATGTTGAATGTCTTTGTTTTCAGTTTTTATTTAAAACTTGAAGACTACAGCCAAGGGAAATATTTCAAAATTTGACAAAACAATTATTGTGAAACACAATTGCCTACCGTAGTGTTAAAGTCAGGAGTATTACAATTGTAGTGTCTATTGCATGTTGTACAACAGTGGCAAAACCAAACACTCCAAAATAGTTCTACAATGTTGCATTGATGCTCCAACTATTATGATTATTTTTTACTGGAACTCCAAAACTGCAATAAGATTTTGCTTGGGAGAAAACCAGACAGCCTATACAAAACAAAAAAGGTGAGACTTTTTGTGAAGACAAAGTTGAACTCACGCTTAAACTTTTGGTGATGCAGGAGGTTCTTTGCTGTCAACAGTTTTAATATGGATCTGTGACTAACTAACTTCAAGTCATTTACTATGAAAGCTCAAAACTTGAACATCGGCATCAATACCTAGCTTGAAGCTAAGTCAAGCCAAACTGAGGAAAGCTCAATGGATATTCACAGCTTTTTTGTTTGACATTCAGCACTAGAAGACAGATAAGTAATTCAAATAGTAAATATTCAGCCATAAAATGCCAACCAAATGAAAAATGTCAACTCTGCTTAAAGGCTACTAAATCTGACAATAATGTTGTCTTCTAGTCAAAAACTGTTTAAAAACTACATAGTAATTGTTTGTTCTACCGAAAATGAAAGTGAATTAAATGCTAAAGCTTTAAAATCACTGTGAAGGACAATGAAACAAGCGTACAGCTATTCTACACATAAAAATAGCATTATATAAAAGTTTTGGAACACCCATTGCTGAAAATGTGGTTCCAGAAATCAATACCATTGTTTTGGGCTAAAAACTACACAATATTACTAATTTTCATGATTTAAACTATAGCGCCACATAGTGTAGAAATCAAGTGACCACAATTTTTTACATTTACAGCACATATGAGTGTCAAATTTTGACAAATATGAGGTGACAAATATAAGCCGATCAGTGGTCGAGTGGATAGAGCGTCTGCTACTGAAGCGGTAGACTCGGGTTCGATTCCCAGTCGGGTCAAACCAAAGACTATAAAAATTGGTATTTACGGCTTTCCTGCTTGACGTTCAGCAATCAAAGGGACTGTGTGAAGCCTCCACCGTGTGTGGTAGACAGGTGGGCAGGTGGCAGCTTGACTCGAAGACCGAAAGGTCCCTTCGCTGTCTCCTGGCCAAGGCAACTTGGTGAATAAAGTGTAATTACAATTTTAAACATCAATTATCACAGTTTTTTATCAAAAAATACATCAAAGTCAAAATGCCAAAAATATCAAAATTTGACAAAATTTCCGATTTTTGAGGGGTTTGGGCAACCCCTAAACGTAAAAATTTTTCAAAAAAATTTTACCTAAGTTATTTTTTCATGAAATGACACAACTTGAAGAGGTGACACTTAAAACTTTCAAAATTTGATAAAATATGGACCACCCTAGTGAATATTGCTTCTATTGAAAAATGGTACAGTAAATGGTTGCACTTATTAACCATGTTATTGCTCGAGGTCCCTGGCACTTTGGGAATTTTTGCAACATCTTCCAGCCAAATATACCAGAAGACCAAAAAAGTCTCACCATCTGAGCGCAGCAGTGTGCCGTATGTGGTAAATCTGACCCTGGTCATTGCATTACGTTCATAAAAAGGTTAAATAAGGGTCTGAGGTACCAAATTTTAGAACACAAACCCTTACTTTCACCCGGGTTATACGTTTAAAAATTAAATTGAGGGTAACGGGCACCCTGGTCATCAATATTATTGGTAATTATTGTTGTATGAATGTACGTGGGGACTGCTGTATGCGAAAAATGCTAAATGAAATTGAAACTAAAGAAACAACAGGCTTTTTTGTCACCTTTTTATCACTGGTGGCATTTCTGTTGGAGGGACCCAAGCCCCCCTCCCCTCAACTGAAATGCCACTCTCTGATACAAGAGCTGCCAGCCAAAAAAGGAACAAAATGCAACTAACTCAACTGAACTGAACAATTGCCGGTAGAAAAGTCGACCATTCTGACCAATTTTTGGTTCAAATTCAAAACCACAGAATATACTTGGTACTTTTCTGAATCAAAATATTACTTAAATGTTAAATAGTGTTACTTCATGCTAAAAGTAAGCAAGTAAAAGCAGCCACAAAAAAATAGGTTACTCAAAAAGTACTCGTTACCAGGTAAAACTACTTGAGTAATCTGCTCAAATAAAAGTATTTCGTTACTCTACACCACTGAATATACAGGGTGTCTCAAAAGTAACCGAACCGCTAATATTTTTTATTCAAGTTTGCAGTTCGGTTACTTTTGGGACACCCTGTATATATATCACTGCATTTTAGTTTTTCTGCATTCCAGCATAGATTCATAAAGACAGCTGGACAAAAACATTCAATCTTTACAGCCTTTTTCAAGGCTACCTATTTCTCGGACTGGAAATGACAGCTCTGATGCTATTGCCAGGGCATGGTATGGAATGGAAGACGATTTTTCCATTTTCCATACTGGCAATTTTCTTCCATTCCATTTCTATTCCATTTCCATTCTATGCCGGTATCAAAAATCTTCCATTCTATTCTAAAATTTTCTTCCATATTCTATTCCATACTTCCACGCTCTGTCGGTGAATGCAGATGAGTAGCACTTTTGTACTTCCGACCACCGCCTAATTTATCATAAATTAGGGTTCGGATGCACTAGTCTCACTGTCTTCGCTAAATGCTAGCATAGTGGTTTCAAGTACCACAGAGCGGGCAACGATCTCAGTGGATCGGCTAAACTATGCTAATGATCCTACTGCCTTGTAGGAGTAAATGCTTTTTTAGGCAAAGGCTAGGCCCACCGCTTATAACTGGTGGTTGGTGTTAGCAAGGGCATGCAACCATAAAATTTTTCAATGCTCCAAACACAAAAAAAATGCAGCTGACAAAAGAAAATAAATTGTTTTTATGTTCCTCTGTGCTGGCCCCTAGAGTACAGAGGGCAAATAGAGCTACTAGGAAGAAGCTAAACATTGACACAGATAAGGTTAAATCAATGACAACTCCTGTTAAAGCCCCGTGGGAATCCAGGAGGATTGAAGGAAATTTGGCCGCAAAATCTCAAGTTAAGCTTAGACTGGCAACGGTAAATGTTGGTTCAATGGTTGGAAGAAGTGCAGAAGTTACAGAAACCATCGGAAGAAGAAATGTGGATGTGGTGGCTTTACAAGAGGTGCGGTATAAGAATGAGGGAGTAAGAAAATTGAGAGGAGGTGACTTTGAATACAAATTGTATTGGAAAGGAGAAGAGACCGGTCGGGGTGGTGTTGGTTTGATGGTGAAACATGACCTTATTGAATCTGTGATGGAAGTGAGAAGAGTGTCCCCAAGGATAATATACATGGATATAGTGGTGACTGTGATTTCAGTCTATGCACCTCAGAGTGGACGGAGTGAAGAACAGAAAGGAAATTCTATGAAGATCTCACTGCTGAAGTACAATCTAGACACGGGATATGTTTTGTGTTAGGAGATTTCAATGGGCATGTTGGAAGATCTTCTCTAGGCTATGATGGAATTCATGGTGGATTTGGTTGGGGTGAGCGCAACAGAGATGGTGAAAGGATCCTAGAGTTTGCAGACAGTCTTGATATGGTTGTTGGAAACACTTTTTTCAAGAAGGACGACGAAAAATTAATCACCTATAAATCTGGAAATTGTGCAACTGTCATTGACTATGCAGTGGTGCAGAAAGAAGTTATGAAGAAAGTTAAAGACATAAAAGTAATCCCGGGAGAGGAATGTTTTTCACAGCACAGATTGCTCATCATGGACCTAATGATGGAGCATAGAGCTGTTAGAAAGTTGAAAAATCCCGCAAAAGTAAAATTGTGGAGATTGAAAGACGAAAAAATGAAAAGGATGATGAAAGATGAAATGAAAGATGCAAAAGAGGAACCAGAAAGTTGGGACGATTGGTGCAAGTATGTCATGAATGTAGCCGAAAGAGTTTGTGGAATATCGAAAGGTGGTCATAATAAAAAAACAACATGGTGGTGGAATGAAGAAGTGATGGAGGTCATCAAAGAGAAAAGGCGTTTGTATAAAGTATGGCAGAAGAAAAAAGACCAACGATCAAAAGAACAATATTGGGCTATGAAAAAGAAAGTTAAAAGAGTGGTAGCAGCGGCGAAGGAAAAGGAAGGCAAAAAAATAACAGAACTCCTTGAGAAGAAAAATTCGAAAGCACTGCAGTATGTCTTTAAACTGTGCAAACAGAGCAAGAAAGATGAAAGATAAAAAAGACATAATGGGAATGCCTTGTATCCTTGGAAAAGATGGAGAGCTAAAGGTGACACTGCAGGAGAAAATTAAAGTCTGGAAGGAATATGAAGAGAAGCTGTTGAATGAAGAAAATGATTGGAACAAAAGTATGGAAATAGCAAAGGTTGAAGGTCCTTGTGAACAAGTTTTTACAGAGGACGTGATGGAAGCTCTTATTCTAATGAATACAGGAAAGGCGGCTGGACCAAGCGGAGTTACAGTGGAGTTGTTAAATGTTTGCAAAAAAGAGTCGGTGAGAAGATTGGCCAAAGTTGCAAACAACATGCGAGAGGGAAATAAAATGCCAGAAAGTTGGAGAAAGAGTGATCTGATTCCAATTTTTAAAGGAAAAGGAGATGTAAGATCGTGTGGAAATTACAGAAGCATTAAACTGTTAGAACATGGTATGAAAGTGATTGAAAGAATTTTTGAAAGAAGGCTACGGAAAGTTGTGAAACTGGATGAAATGCAGATGGGTTTCATGCCAGGTAGAGGTACGACAGACACTATCTTCATTATGAGACAGTTGTTAGAAAAATATGAGATGGCCGGAAGAGATCTATATATGGTATTTGTGGATCTTGAGAAAGCCTTTGATCGTGTTCCAAGAGAGGTGATTTGGTGGTTGCTGAGGAGAAAAGGGGTACTAGAAAGAGAAATAAAAGCGATAATGGAAATGTATACAAATATTGAAACATCCGTCAAGTTGGAATACACGAGATCGGAGTCATTTGATGTAAAAGTTGGAGTCCATCAAGGATCGATACTAAGTCCTCTTCTGTTTACGTTGGTGATGGATGAAGTGACTAAAGACATCAGAGAAGGAGTTGTAAAGGAAATGCTGTATGCGGATGGTATTGTGTTAGTCGGTGATAACTGGGAAGAGGTAGAATCTCCATACACTCGATGGAAGAAAGCATTGCAAGAGAAAGGAATGAAAATAAATGTAAACAAGACAAAGGCTTTCTATACAAGAAGAAATTTTGTGCGAATGCAAATGTGAAAGTATCCATGCACTGTATGTGGCAAAGGAGTGGGAAGGAACTCCGTGCAGTGTACAAAATGTCAACACTGGGTACACAAGAGGTGTTCTGGAGTTCATGGAAGTTTAACGAGAGAGAAAGATTTTACTTGCAAAAAATGCATCCCTGGTGTGGTATTTGAAGATGAAGATAAAATGATAAGTTTGGATGGAGACAAGATAGAAGTGGTGGACAGGTTTTCTTACCTTGGTGATGTAATCAGTACGGAAGGAGGTGCTCAGGAGGCTGTAACATCAAGAATTAGATCGGCATGGAAAAAATTTAAAGAGGTTTCGAATGTTATATGTGGAAGAAGCATATCATTGAAGGTTAGAGGCACCTTATACAAAAGCTTTGTGAGAAATGCTCTAACTTATGGTGCTGAATGTTGGGCACTGAAAATGGAAGATGAAAGGAGGCTGAAGATCACAGAAATGAGAATGTTGCGAATGATATGTGGGAAAACCTTGAAAGATAAAATGAACAATGAGAAGATTCGTGAAATGACGGGTGTAGTAAGATTGGAAGAGTTTCTGAGAGAGAAAAGGTTGCAATGGTTGGGACATGTGGAGAGAATGGATGAAGAAAGGGGTCCAGTAAAGGCACTACTCTTAGAAGATGATGGGACAAAAAAAGGAAGACCGAAAAAGAGGTGGAAAGAAGTACTAGAATGTGACATGACTACCAGAGGTTTGCAAAGGTTGGATGCTCAAGATCGTGTAAGATGGCGACTAGGCTGCAAAAACCAGCTGACCCCTGCATGCGGGGAACCTCTGCTGGGCTCCAGAAACAGAAGGAATAACATTTTTGGAGCAAAATGATGATGATGATTCCATACTTCCACGCCAAAGAAATTCTAGACTGGAAGCAATGCAACCTATATTTTGAGTAGGGGTAGAATTCAATTTTGAGCACAAAACGTGCACATGTGCATTCCCCTAGTGCACTTTTCACATGCACAGATGCACGTGCACTTATGTCGTGCACTTTTCATGTGCACGTGCACTTATGATGTGCACTCGGACGTGCACTAATGATGTGCACTCCTCCCATGCATGTCTCAATTCAAGTATCAGAATGGTATTAGCTGGAGCGTCTGGCATGCGCAAGTATACGTGCACAGCTTATGCAGGGGTTAGGAGTGCGCGTTTATTTGCAATATCAGTTATGTTATCACAGATCAGCTGCCGGAGCTTTTCTCCTGCGATTCAAATATCAGAATGGATCGCCTTGCTTGCACAAGTAGACATGCACAGTTTAGCAGTGCACGTTTATTTGCAATAGGCGTATCAGTTATGTTATCATACATCAGATGGAGCTTTTGAAGTAGGCCTATCAGAAGGGTATCAGCTGGAGCGTCTGGCATGCACAAGTAGACTTGCACAGTTTAGGAGTGCACTTCCTTTGTAATAGGCTTATCAGATACTGTTATGTTATCACAGATCGGCTAAAGCTTTTGAAGTACGGGTAGGCCTATCAGAATGGTATCAGCTGGAGCGTCTTGATACACAAGTAGACTAGACGTGCACAGTTTAGGAGTGCACATTCATTTGCAATTAGCTTATCAGTTATGTTATCACAGATCAGCTGAAGCTTTTGAAGTAGGCATACCAGAATGGTATCAGCTGGAGCGTCTTGCATGCACAGGTAGACGTGCACAGTTTAGGAGTGCACGTTCATTTGCAATACTGTATCAGTTAGCCTATGTTATTCGAGATCAGCCAAAGCTTTTGAAGTAAGCCTATCTGCCTATCAGAATGGTATCAGCTGGAGCGTCTGGCATGCACAAGTAGACATGCGCAGTTTAGGAGTGCATGTTCATTTGCAATACTCTACTGTATCACTATCAGTTATGCTATCAGAGATCAGCTGGAGCTTTTCACATGCATGTCCCAATTTAAGTATCAGAATGGTATCAGCTGGAGCGTGTGGCATGCAATTGCACATGTAGAGGTGCACACTACACAGTTTAGGAGTGCACATTCATTTGCTATAGAGTGTCTGGTGTATCAGTTGTGTAATCACAAATCAGCTGAACCTTTTCACGAGCATGTCCCATTTCAAGTATCACAATCTGGAATGGTATCAGCTGGAGCACCTGGTATCAGTTTAGGAGTGCACGTTTATTTGCAATATCAGTTGTGTTATCACAGATCAGCTGGACGTTTTCAAGTGCTTTAAGTCTGAAGTCATGATATTTGTTTTTGTAGAATGTTTTTTTTACCTGTGGAATTGCATTGCATGAAATATTACAATATTGTATTGCATGAAAAGTATCCCATGTGATTTTTTGAATTCAATAATGTTACTGAATATGTTTGTGAATAAATTAAAAGCACTGAATTTATATAAGCTTATTTACGGTACTTATCTGTTACTGGCTATGTTAATTGCTTAGTGCTATCAATCTGATTTATATACGTGTATGATTTTTTTTCTTCAACTGCCTTATGCAACTGTCCAAATTAGTTTTTTACTAACGCATACAGTTTATATAAGTTAAGTAGTAGGCTATATAATTATGTTAAGCACTCAATTTTTATTATAGAATGAGAAAAGGAGCAGGCTCCCCTCTTTGCTCCATTGTGAATTCTCTTTTTTGTTTTTGTTTTGGCAGCCGTTTGGTAACATTTACCACTTTTTAGTTTTGTAACACAGTAACTGTTCCACCTTTCCAAGTCTGATCTGGTACACTGGTTGTAGTACAGTACCACAGACTTTAATATTCTATCTATTAAATCTGCAATCATAAATGTAAAAGTAAACAGTTGAAATGTTATTCTAATTTGTTAACCCATGTTAATAGACTATTCAAAACAATAAAAATCCTTATTTTGTGTAATACCATGTAATGCTTATGATTGCTAAAAGAAATCTATTTGCTCCTATTCAGAATTCACAAAATCAACAAAACAACAGCATAACATTAAAATAATCACAACTAAGTCAAAGTGATAGGCAAAGAATACCTAAAAACCATTTCATTGATTATCAACTCAAGATTAGGGATGGAAGGAAGACAATACCTAACGCGATTGATTGTGAGAAAGGAAGCAATGTAGAAAACATAATGCATGAAAGGTGATAACTATTGCAATCAATTGTGAGAAAGGCAATAGTACAGAAAGCGTAATGTGACTTGCATGGAAGGCACTAAGTAATGCAATTGATCATGGAAAGGCAACAGCATAGAAAGTGATAAAGGAGAAATACTGCAAATAAATTTTGTATCGCAAACGATACAATTCATGTACTCGTGTATAAATCATGCCTCACTTTTTTTGGCAATATTTTGGTACAAAAATGCCTCTTATACTCGAACAAATACGTTAATACTGTTACCGATAATTGATGCCGTCCTTATTGCCTTTAATTAATTCTAGATATAAAGTACGAGTTCGGGCTTCATTTTTTTTTGGCTTTTTTCCAACTTTGATTCCAACTACTTTTAGAAAACATAAAGCCAAGTCCTTTCAATTTGCTAAAAATTGAGTTACATTCTTCAAAGAGTGTTCCAAAAGTCTTGTGCACATTTATTAGCTATTAATGGATGATAAACTATAATGGCAATAAACTATAAATGGCAATAAGATGAAAGTGGTACCAGTTTTAAAACTAAATTTGTTAAGTATTTTGTTATGCTAATAAGTTTCTTTTTTTTCAGATCTAGTAATGTAATGCATCCAACAAAGCATTAAAGTTAATAGCTTAAAAACGTTTTCACCATTCGCAGAGCCTGGAAAGGCTTTTTGCATGCTTGAATTTGAAAAGAATTGAGTAATGGACAGTTGGACACGTGTTCAATGTGCTTTTTGCATAAAATTCCAAAGAGGCAGCAGAAAGGAAGTTCATATTACTGTGGCATGGTAAATTCATGAAGAATAGGTGCCTGTTAGCTTCTGAAGATGTAAACTGCTTTCTAGTGGAACCCTCGTAAATTGTTTAGAAGAGCCAGTAGGAAACTTTACCTTTCTACAACAACTGTTTTGCATGTCTTAAAAGACACTACAAGACAATTGTACATGATGCCTTACAAGCTGATGTTAGTGTGATAGTTAATGGACATTGACAAACCAGCTTGCCTTGTTGTGACTTTCGCTTTGCAATACACAAGAAGATGGAAAATAATGGGTTTGATAACTGGATTTTTTTAGAAATGAGGTGACTTTTCTCATAAATGGCAAAATTAACTAACATAACACTCACTTATGGGGTACCAGTATTAAAAAACCACTTCAAATTCTTGAGCATCAGCAAGATCCTCAAAATGTGGCCGTGTTTTGTGCTAGCAGTTCAAGAAAGCTGTTTACTAACTATCCTTCTTTGAAAAAGCAACAAGCAATGGTGAGGCATGCCTCAACAGTCGACATGCTTCAAAACTGGTCAATGGATACCAGTAAGTGAGGAAAAGTTGGATGACTTCATTTTTCAAAAAAATGGGTGTTGCTGCGCTGGAGTCTCAGAGTTACAGTTTTTGAATGCAGCACTGCCAGAGAAATAAATTAGACATTATAGGCATTATGATTACGTTTTCATCACGCCCTGGCCTCCTAGATCTCACACACTGTGATATGTTTTTGTAGAGATTTATAAAAACACTGGTCTAAATGCCTCTCCTTTCTAGAGACTAGATGAGCTGAAGTGCTGCATAACGAAAACTGTTGCAACCTTTAAGAACAAAATGCTGGAACGCATTTGGCAAGAAACTGGACTTGCGGCTTGATTTGTGCTGTGTTGTCAATGGTGCACACATTGAATACTTTTTAACATTTTATGAAAAATTTCGATTGTAACGCAAGCTTTCAGAATATTATGAGATGTGTTTTTATATCATTAATAGTTTTCATGGTATTTAATGTGAAAATGTGTCCAAGACGTTGAGAATACTTGCAGTATTTTTTTTATTTTGTAATTAGGCTTGGAAGTGATGTTTGCCTCTCTGAATTGCAGTGCTTAATATTGCAAAATTTTGAGCATCTTAATATCATTATGTAGGGTTTATTTTTAGCTGCGCAATATTTATTGCTTTTTTACATGCTAATAATTCATATTTATTATTTTCAAGTATTTTACTGCAACAGTATTTCATGAGTTGTAAATAGAAAAGGTAAAGTGGCTCTTTTGTGAATTTTTCCATTAATTATTTTTGTCATAGCTTGTTTTGTGTGTATGTGTTGTAGTATACAGTCTGGCCTGCTGTTATTCAACCATTTTAACGGTTGCATGTAATCTCTTTGACCAGCAGATGGCTTCACAGTCTTCCTGGTTAGGAGCCTGGACAGAAATAAAATCTGATTTAACTTACTTCATGTTTCGATTTCTTGTTTATGCTGTGCTTGATTGGAGCAACTTAGCTCGATTTCATGCGAGGCTCGAATAAATAATTCATACAAATGGTAGATGTTATTTTATTACAGAATAAGAACTACCATATGCAATAGTGATAGTTTGAAATTAATTGCTTAAAGCAGCGGGCTGTAGGATTTTTAGGTACGGTAGCCCAATCTATTATAGGTCTTTAACCTTTTCTTTTTGAGACGTTTAGTATTTTATGATTAAATTAAAATATGATTCAGTTTATTTACGAGACGTTTCGACTTAAGTCGTTTTCAATCTCATTCAGATGGAATATTTAATTAACTATATTGCTGCACTAACTACTGACAAGTGAATTAATTTTTTTATTTTTTATTGCATATTAGGCAATTTTCAATGATTAGCAGTGCCAGTGGTTAAAGTGGTTTTGTTATCGGAATGCTGTTGATAAGATTTTCCTCTAAAGAAAGATTGGGGCCGTTTTGACTCCCAATCTTTTCGTGGAACGGCATTCCGACTTGCATAGCTGCTGATTATAATTATTGTAACACAAAACACACATTGTTTGCTAACCACTATTGAAAAATATTGCTGAACCTGTTATTTACTTATGCAACACCGTTATATCACAATGGTTGTATAGCATTATTGTAACTTTGCAGTGCTTTTAAATAGCTGGAAACGAGTTAGTTCCAATAGATAAAATGCTCTTTTAAATGGAGAGGAGGGAGTGTCCCACTTGTTACGATTTAACATGTGCCAAAGCTCAATAAAATTACTATGTCCTTGTGGGCAAAAAATGCGCCAATTGGCCACCACTGTAATATATGATTTGTCAGCAAAAGCCCTTCTGACTTTATGGTTTTAGTAGCTAGCTAACATATTTCTTGGAGCTGCACTAGTTTTGTTTTCGTTGTTGCTGTGATATTTATCGTCTGACTATTGGACGATAACACACACTTTACGTTTCGAGAACTACTTTGTGCTTGAAGGAATCCACACCAACTTGGGAATTCCAGTGTCCCATGCGAATTTTAGTCCCCTAAATTTGCTGCTTGTTCGAAGCCATTAAGCAGAGATAATCGTCGCAAAGCGTTATATCTAAGAACGCAAAAACGTGACCAGCGTGCGAGTTGAACTCAGTTCATGCGATTAGGGTTGTAAAAACGACGCCTAAACCTCTCAGGCACGCTGCCAACTTATCTTGTCGCTGGTTATGGTGCCGCAAAAGACTAAACTTGCTGCAATGTTGTTTAAACTTGCCAAATTTGTTTGAAACGCATTATTGTTAGTAATAAACTAAACTAATGCTTCTGTAATTTGCATGTTTCTTGTTTCGTTTACTCAAAAAGATTTCTTACACTATGTTAAACCAGTTTAATAGAACTCATAATCTACTCATCATTCGCTTTGACATAATTAACGGAGGTAGAGACCTCAAGGACACATTTTGAAGACCTTGGCCTCGAAGGTCAAGTCCTCGAAAATTGCCCTGTCCTCTGCTCAAGGACAGCACTATTTTTGTTTGATTGTTAAAATTTTTGTAGAGCGCCTGAAAAAAATTTTTGAAGACCTTTCTTTTTTTTGGAGATCGCCTGAAAAAAAAACTTTGAAGACTTTTTTTGGAGAACACGAGCGCCTGTGTCCTTGGCCTCGAGCATTCCTGTCCTTGGCCTCGAGAGGGTGTGTCCTCGGAAGGGCTGTCCTTGACCTTGGCCTCAGATTTTCTTTTTGTGTCCTTGGCCTTGAGTCTTGTGTCCTCGACTCCACCTCTGATATTTAAGCGTCCGTATTCATGCTTTCAATAGAGTCAATTTTGATGTTTTTAACGTTTGTGGGCCAGAGTTTTAAGGTTTAACCACCAGAACGACGACTACCCAAAACAAGCAATGCGAAAAAGTTGTCCTCACACAGGATTTGAACCTTGTCAAGAAACATCACATTTGACGTGTTAAAATCATGGAACAAGCAAGTTGCTGGGTGTGGATAGTCAGGGTTGGGCATACGGGGAGACGTCTTCTCCAGCTTGGGTGGTAGAGCAGTGGAACGGTAATCCAAAGGCTGCACGTTCAAAACGCCTTTACCTCTAAGCCACGCTGCCGACTTAATGAAATCCTGTCGCAGGTTAGGTGATCGCAAATAGCATGGCACCGTAAAAGACCAAACTTGAAGCAATGCTGTTTTTGTTGAACTTGCGAGATTTCTTTGAAACGCTTTGTTGCAAGTAATAAAAACTACTGCTGTAATTTGTATGTTTGGTTTACTTAAAATGAATTACTACACTGTATGCTAAACCAATTTGGTAGAACCCATAATCTACATACACATCATTCACTTCGACATACTTAAGCAATTAAGCATATGTATTCAGTCGGCAGTAGATGTTCATTATATGTTAATTGAGGGCTTTGTTCATAGCTCAGCCACGTTTCGGTACATTTGGTGGCATTGAAAGATGTGTAATCTCAAAGTTGTTGTAGCGCATATTTATCCTCCTGTCACTGGACAGCGTTAGACGCTAAATATTGGACTATCCGCGCTTTTTTATGTTGCAGTGATTATTTCGTTGTTGAGGAATCAACACCTGCTTAGGAGTTTCCAGTAATACAAAGTTCCTTGGAATTTCTTCGAATTCTTGTCCACTGAATTTGCTGCTTGTTAGAAGCCACCAAGCAGAGATAATCATCATAAAACGTCTTATCCAAGGACGCAGCAGCTTGACCAGGGTGCGGGTTGAACCCAGATCATGCTATCAGAGTTGTTGTAAAACGATGCCTTTACTTCTCGGCTATCCATTTAGACGCAGTGTGGTTGGTGTGACTAACTGTTGCTGTATGTTGTATGCATATGCATTGATTACAAAATTTGTCGTTATTATCTTGATGCTATGACCAGCTTCTACTTGAAAGGATTTTCGAACCCTGTGAGGTTTTGTTTTCGGGGTGATTTTTCTTTCCTCATCATGCTCTGTTGAGCTAAAGGTAGTTTTTGGGCTGGTTGCGCCACCCATTGACCACCTACATTGCCGAGCTTTCCCTCGCCCTAGTCACTCCCCCGTTTCTTCATCAGTTATTCGATCAACTACTCCAGCCGTTAGATTTACTTGCATCTTGTGTGCCTGCATGTATATGTTGAAGAGTGTGATTTGATTAGGCCTATGTTGTGCATATTTCAACTGGTGTGACAGGTCAAGCAACCATGCAAATAAAACAGTCTTCAAAAGCATTTTTTTGTTTTCAATATCCTCTGCATGGCTTAATGTCTGACGTTGTGTCGCTACTTCCTGATTCTACGTGTTACTATGCATTCGCTATTGTTGTGGTGCTCCAAATAAAAAAATGAATGAACGTGTTTCTGTATTGCGTGATCTACGTTCAGTTAATGTGTAATCTGAGTACCGTTCAGAGTGAGTTAGTTTTTGTCAGATTGTGTTTGCTACTCGTGTGTAATTGGATCAAAAATGCATGCCAAGCTAAAGCAAGCATAATTACAGCACTAAAGTTGCAAACGGCTTAGTAACCGATTCTGTCTCTATAGCTTGCAATTCAAAACGATTTTCGCGATAGAGCGGTGGTGCACCTTTGAAGCAGCTCAAGTATTGTTTTTAATTTGAACTCCCAAGAACAGATCCCAGGCCTTCTGTTCTCCAGCCTAATTGGTAAAACAATTGTTTTGCGCAGAACACCATCAACACAGAACTCGGAAAGCAATTTTTAATTTTGAAAACATACAAACAAGACATGCATTGCACGAAAGTAAAATATTCAGAAATACAAGTACCGGTACAGCTAATTTTTTTTAATCACCAGTGACATCTTTTTGTAAGCCGAGATTTTTGTTCGAGGTGCCATTGCATCCAGCACTTAAACTGTAAAATATTGATGGGGAAACGCTTCTGCATCCATAACCAAATGCAATCAGAATGAAAATGTTTCAGGGCGCAAAAACAAAGATATTCACAGTTACGAATAAAAGGTCTCCAAGTCCACATTGGTCTTTTTTATTGCTCAAACTCTCGGCGCAAACCTGAAAAAAAGGTCTTCGCCTTTAAATCAGCCAGGGCGCTTTATGTAGGACAGTGGTTTTCAACCTGTGAGCCAAAGGAGCATTTTGCAGTGGGCCACAGAACCATTTGGAAAATTAAATATTTGGGTTAAAAATGTTGCATTTGCTCGATTATACCTCCTTTTTCCCTGTAATCATCGCAAAGCTGAAAAAGATACGGTGCCTGGTGCTAAGACCTTTTTTTTTTGAAGATCGCTTGAAAATACGCAGAAAACTGCGTTACCTGGTGCGTTGATCTTTTTGCTTTTTTTGAAATCGCAAACAGATCGCAGAATATTGGAAAATTGCAGTTCAGCAACACTTTGAGAGATGGGCCATGGGAAATTTTCAACATAAATCTGGGCCACTGTTAGAAAAAGGTTGAGAACCACTGGTGTAGGGGGAAGCGTTCCTCCTACAATTTAAGTACTGATATTGTATCACGTAACACAGTTTGTCTACGACAGGTATCTCCAAACTTTTGCAAAGATGCCCGCGGGCCAATAGTAAGTTCAATAAAACGATGAAGACTGTGAAATTTCGGAGCTATTTGGGTCGCAAAAACAAGTAATTCGTTTTGAGTATCTGCAAATTTCAGTCGAAAAATAAGTGTGAAGATAGGGAAGAGCTGCAAAAGACCTATGGGCCGGAATTTATACACCTCTGGTTTACAAATGTTTGATGAAAATTATTGGCAAAGGGAAAAACTAATAAGTGGAAAATGAAGGACACAAGCAAAAGTTTTGTAAAGCGAAAATGCTACCAAGATATTTCTCAAAACTGACGATTCGGCCCTAGTCGCTGATGTGACAGATAATCTAAGCATTACACTTGTAAAACAGCAAATGATATGCAGGTACGTATACACGATAGTAACGTTAATAGCGCAATCACTTTGAAAACAACAACACTTAAAACAAAAGACCAATAACAGAATTGAAGCAAATGTAAGGCACAGTCTTGGCATAAAACTACGTACAGTGGGCGATTGGGCATACAATATTGCACATAAGCTTGCTGCATAAAATACTCTCATTGTAAAACGTTAGTTTTATCGTTCAACACAGTAGTAACAATCTAGTTTGGCTCAGGGCAGTTTCGTAACAAAAAACACGTTACACTTTAGTTACAGAGTAGCACCAAATTTCATAGCAATACAATAAGCTCGAAAAAACAAAATGGATTTCGAAAAAAATCAAATATCGGAGTATCAGTACATACAAATGTGATGAGCATTTTTTTCTACAACGATTGCAGTTTTGTAACACTTGCATGCCAATAAAATATAACAAAATGTCAAAACACAAACGTTATCTGCCAAAATTAACACACTTTATCTGCCAAAAAGATGGTTTAACCATGACTTGCCAAGTTTATCGCCCATACCGCGATTCATTGTACTTGTAAGCACGAAATACTGCCATGTTTGTGTTTTGACATTTTGTTATATTTATCCAAATACTGCAGCTTAATGGTGCACATATTTTTGCTTAATGGTGCTCCTAAAACCGCGTAGAAAAACGCAAGCTAAGGCTAAAACGCAAAGTATGTTAAAATTACATTTCAGCTTAAATAGGCAAAAAAAAAACGCATATAAGGTCACAAAAATATGTGCACCATTAAGCATACAAATAGCTAAAAAAAAGTCTTGGCAAAAATACGCTGTTGCAAGATTTCAAGACACAGTATAAAATACATTACAAAATCGATTAAAAAAAATTCATAACTGTACGACATTTTAAAATCATAATTAGTCTTACAAAAAGATAAGCATGCGTTTCCTCCAATCCGAAATTGATAAAGGGTATACCAAACCACGAAATTTACACATAGTGTCCCAAAATAAATTGATGGTTTCAAACTTTTACATACTGATACCTAAAATTCGTTTCAAATGAAAGATAATTTCAGGCTCTTTTTAATCTTTTTTAAACAATCTACAAAAGCAATTTAAGCGCACATTTCAAACTTAACGTGCTGATCAGTTTTAACTCTACTTTGCATGGGTGGAGAGCGGGGAGAAAACAACACCATCCTCCCTGGTTATGAAAAACGGTTTTATACGAAAAAACCTATTTAAGATCTTCACAAAAGTAAGATCATGAGCTAACACAACTTTTCAGTGACAATCCACACAAATTTTGGTCGTTTTTGGTCCACATTGAAGTTAAATGACGCCGTAAGACGTTTGTGAGATTATTATTTTCACTAATAGATTTCTTGACTAACATTAAAAAAAACAAATTACATCCAAAATTTGAACTGACTATGCCATTAAAAAATGCCGTTTTTTGGGCCAAAAATTTATAGACATTAAAAACTTAAGAAAATTTGGCAAAACCAACCCAAATGCCAAATTCGGTGCTGCTTTGACTTCCGGTTAAAAAGCTAGATGAAAAGCCATTTTTGAACCACCTTTCCTTGGAAAGGAAGTTTAAAACTGACTAGCGCATTAATATAGCAAATGATCGCTAAATTGCTTGTTTGCAAATTTATTGACAACAATATAACAAAAGTCACAACGATAAACAATTATCTTTCATTTGAAACAAATTTTAATTATCTATCGTGATTGTATGCAAAGTTATAAAATTTTAAAAATCATCCATTAATTCTGACACACTCAGCAGTTACCTGAATGGGAGCACATCACAAAAGTTGGGGGATGAAATATTCCTTAATAATTTGCTATTTTATGATTTCTAAGCCTATTCATATTCATGCATAAGGCACATCCAAAAACTTTTCCTTTTTCCGCACTTAGATTGGCGCACTTCGTGTGGAGCTAGCGAGAACAGATGTCGCAAGCAACCTAAAAAAATAATTATGTGAAGTGGTGGCGATAGTTGAGGGGGTATAGCGTAGAGTTGTGATCGAAACCTTGCTGGCCCCCAGTTCGATTCCTGAACTGCCAATGCGTTGTAGTGTCCTTGAAAAACACTAAAGCGAATTTTTCACTATTGCTAAATGCTAAGCAGTTTATCTGTGTTAGTGGCCAACCCTGGTGGAAACTCTTGTAAACAAGATGCTCTGCGTTGGTGTGGTCAAATAGCCGCAAGTGATGATGCTCAGTGTTCCCTATAAGCGCAATAAAGCGCGAAATTTTTTTTGGCATTTTCGCACTAAAATTTTGCAAACTCTGGCGTTTTTTTTCTCGCCAAAAACCGGCGTTTTTGTTTCCCGCCAAAAACCGTAGACAGCTGCGGTTCACGGCGCCTTGCTCTGGTATGTCACACAAAGCGCAGAGAAAACTTGCCGAACCCAGGCGAAGGACCTTTTTTTTTTTTTTTGAGATCAACATAAAATCAGAGAAAAAGATATCTCCGTCAGCGCGATGACTTTTTTTTTAGATCGCATTGAAACTGGACAAGATGAGAAAATTTTCGGCATTTTCACATTGAGTTGAAAACGTTTGCACTATTTCCAGCATTTTTGCAGGAGGTAAAAACTTAGAGGGAACACTGATGATGATGATACCCTACCCTTGAGGATAGAAGAGTAGACACCCAAAAGTCAAGCCACATCTCATGGTCTGGACCAGAGATCCAAGAATAAACGCAAATAGCTTGATTCACACACACGAATGAATTAATCATGCGAATCGATTACTATAAAGTAAGAAGTTCTTACAAAGTATTGAGTAACAACATGATAGCTTAGTTTGGAGGTGTTCACTCAATAAACATGCTTTTTACGACTATCATTTTAAAATTAATATATTTATTTATTTATATTGTATTTTTTGAAAATACATTTTAGTAAAAACTGACAAACTCTTTGCAACCATGTTGGGATTATGAAAAAATTATCCTTGAACAAGTTTCCAACTAAAACAAATTCTAAAACCCGAACTTTTGACTCACCCAGTTATTGTCAACGCTATCCATTGCACACGTTATGCATAAGTTGTGCATATTGTCTGTAACAAAATGTACGCAGTTAATCTTTAATTTTATACTTAACTTTTCGTCATTTATTGTACAATGTACATTATAACAATGCGCGGCCTCTAATTATTTTGCTGTTATGGCATTTTGAACGTAACTGTATTGACAATGTGATCTTGTCATCACATTATACAAAAGGTCATGAATCGTGATATGTTATATGCAGTCAAGGGGTTCAAATCCTTTTCTAGACAACCAGGGAAAAGGTTTAAATTTTTATTTGGCAATGAATTTTTACCAATAAAGAATATTGTGGTGAAATAAAATACTTCTTTTTGGTGAACAAATATACACGCAAATATGTATATTTTAGTGCACAAATAAATTAATCTATGCTCCAGAAGTTACTTTGACTACTCGAAGAAAATGAGAGAGATTGAGCATTAACATCACACTATTGTTAAAGTTATTAACGCCGCTGTCATAATCCTCAAAGCTGACAGGCATGTCACAAACAGTAAACTTGGGAGCCTTAAAATATATCTTGATTAGCTTATCTAATTAAATTACAATGTAATCTTTACTAGCCTACTGTTTTTTGTCAAAAATGGTAAAATCAGTGGCTTTTAATAATAACATAGTCTTGATTAGGAAGTTTTTAACTTTCAATTATCATTAGTGTTCTGAACATCACAAAGTTAAATTATTTGCTCACCTAAAACTGCTCAGTTGTTGCATTCATTTCTACTACATACAATTTTACATGATAAGTAAGTATTTCCATCTCAAGTAAAAGCAATTTCTTGGCAAATTTTCAAACAAAATGAAAGCCTAATAATAAACAATCCATTCTTAACATGTTGCTTACACTATGTACCTTGCGATATTGATCCAACACCGAAACTGGTAACAGTTTTTTTGCGTTTTGCAACCAAGCTTCCACTACAGTAAGGGCAACTTTTCTTAAGTGGAGGAAAAGAAGTAGGAGGATCATTTTCGGTCAAAAAATGTGGGGAATTTAGTAAGGAATTACTTTTGATGATAGAAAGTATTCCAGTTTGTTTTTATCTTGCTCTTTCTTTTAAAGTCTCAATCAGTAAATCTACAATCACAAAATTAATAATTAACTCATATAATATATGGTTGATTGAACTGTAACAAAGATGCTGCTAAACAGAAGACTTGAAGTTTATTTTCCAAATCAGTCAAAATGAAATCAGTGCTGCCAACCGGCCTAACATACGTCATTAATGAAACATTTCTTCAAAAGAAGATCTGTTACCAATGCAGAACGAAGTAAGATTAGCTCTGCCAGTTTGAAGTCTGGTAAATCAAATAGCACAATGAAGATAAAATTTTGATCTTTTTTGCATAAGCATTAAGCAAAACTAAGCAGAAATATTTGTACAACATGAAAATGACGCACTATTCTACACTGCTCTGAAGTGCAATTGAACAGTTTTCAAACACAGTTCGTACCGTCGTCACTGTTCCAATTTTATTGCACCCTCTAGAATAATGTCAGATGTACCCTTTGGCTACAAACTTCATGAATACAGAATTATTTTTCTGAAGACACTGCGCACTTGTGCAACCAATTACCAGTAGAAGAATCAAACATCACCCACACATGCATGAATTTCAAATAATATGAAATGCTGCCCATGAGCACAGAAAAGTACAGCATTTTGTCATTATATAACTGAAAACCATAACAGATAACCAAAAAAAGTCAGCTAATGGGTGGGTAAATATTTACAATAGGCTACTTGTACATGCTTATCTGAAAAAAAAAAGGCAGAGGCTGCTGTTACATAATCTAAGAATTAGAAAATCACTATCCTAGCCCTCACTGTAACCTCAACACCAATATTAATTCTAAACTAAGCTCAAAATCTAACCCAAACCCTAACGATAATTAAACAATAAGAAAGAGCAAATGAGTGCACAACGACTTAATCTTTCGGGCGTTACCTACCGACACATGTGGGCAGCACAAGCCATAAAAGTAGCACCGAAAGCGCACACACAAATACTCTTAAAATTCTTGCGTCACAAGCTTTTTCCCCAAGCCTACAAAATAAAGAAGGCTATATTTCATTGGAAATTTTTATCTACTTTTTTATTAATTGTGACTCAAATCTAACCCTAACTCAAATCTAACCCTAACTCAAATACTTACTCTAAAATTATCCCCAAATTGAACCCTATCCCAAACCTTAACTTTAACCCTAATCTTAACCGTGAAAAAGCAAATGAAAAACATGTGAAAGAATAATTCTCATTTTTGTTTTGTTCTTTTTATTTAACTTGAAAATTTTCGGAGAAATAGTTACTACCAAAAAATAATTGCCACGCAAGTGCACGCGTGATATTTTGAAAAGTACAATTCTAATTGACTGCTCAAACTGCACTAGGCTACGTTACAAAACCAATATTCAAAACAAATTATGCATGCTACTAATTAGTAAAGAAAAAACTATTGATTTCCTTAAAAAATATAGTGGTAAGCATTTACAAATGCTCATTGCTTAACCCCACTTGCATTGCTTAACCCCTTTGGGCAAAGAACCTCTTTATACTTAATAAAAGACTTGCAACACACGCAATTAATGAAATCCGGGTGTAAAAAAATTCCACTAATAGTAATACTGAATAACGTCTTGAGCTGTTGGGTGGTAAGCGAATGACTTTGGAGTTGCTGTTTTTTTAATGGCTTATCAAATAAAATAGGCTACCGGTACCAGCTTTGATGCATTTGTGCTTCTGGAACAATTAGTACTGTATACATCAGTATCACCAGATCACTTTCTGACACATGAAGCATGCGATAAAAATCATTATGTTTTTATGTTTAAAGAAATCGAATCATTAAAGTAAACTACCGATGCTGTCACTCCCTGCTTCTGTTCACAATATCTTTCAAAATTTTCCAGAATAGCAAAAAAGTTGTAATAGTTTTATGTCTTAATAGTTTTTGCAACTTGTTTTCAAATTATGGTAAAAAAGTAAGACTGATTGATTGATTGGTGCATCTTTATCCTCCTATCACGAGAAAGCGACGGTGCGCTATATTTTGGACGAATCCGCACCCGCTTAGGAGTTGACCATTTTCTAAGATATTCTAAGACTGTTGTATGTAATGCATTCAACACTTCAAGCAATTTAAAAATTTTTAGGAATGAGTAACATAGTTCTTGAAAGACAATCACAAAAATAATTGTTTTGTTTAAAATTTGATTTTACAACCATTTTTGAAATAATTGACTTTTTTTTGAAAAATTGGCAAAATATTTTACGAGAAAAACTTTCAGTGAAAGAAGGCTTGCTCTGAGCTGTATATCCAATGAACATAGGCTACAGTAGAAGTTTTGCAAGCAGTGGACAAATGCAATTTCCCATGAAAAAGCTTTTATGAACCTACCTCGTCAATGTTTTTCTAAACTTCAATCACAGCTAATTGAAAAATAATCATTCTTAATCAGATTTGAATTGCTTTTTCACGATTGCACTCATAATTGTTAAATACTTGCAATGCAAGCATAGTGCAACCGTTGAAAAATAATTGCAGTGCAAGCGCTATTGCAGGCAAAATAGTTGGGCCGCAATTTTTCAAGTGCCCACCTTTGCTGTGCATACCGGTAATGTAACACCAGCTATTTCCTAAAAAACACATTACAGACTATTATGCTGTTTGCTAAACTAGCGTACAAGCTGCTCTAGCAGTCTAGTGCACTGTTGCAAGAATAGGCTAAGCTAGTTATGGGTAACTTTGTAGGCTACCAATACTTGACTGCATCCTTTTGTATTTCGCTCTGGGCAATTCTGATTTAACACTATAGGCCTAAAAGGTTAAACTTGCTTTTCGCAATCTCTCATCAACTAACCTAGTTCACTGTTAGTGTTACAACAATACTGAGAAAGTGAATAGTTAGGCCACCCTTAACTTGACTGCATTCTCTGCTCTTCAGCTCTAGGCATTTAACAGTTTAACACTAACAGTAACACAACAAGTAAAAGCTGCTTTTCCCAATCTTTAATCAACTTCCAATACCTGATACCCTAGCCTACCATCCTGCATCAGCCATTTAATTCGTCTCTCCAAATGTGTGCACGCCAGAGGCTTCAGCTCAGCAACCACTTTATTCTCTGGAGCCTACTCTCTTCTAAAGTGTGCACGTGCACGCAAGATGCTTAAGCTCAGCAACCAGCCAACTCTCTTCTGAACTGTGCACGTGCACTTGTGCATGCAAGGCGCTTCAGCTGACCAACTACTCTCTTTCTTTTGAAGAGTGCTCGTACACTACTTGTGCATGTAAGACATTTGAAATGTGCACGTGCACTTCTAAAGCGCATGTGCACTTCTAAAGTGCATGTGCATGTGTGCACGTGAGAAGTGCACATGTGCATGTGAGAAGTGCACATGTGCACGTGGTAGTGCACGTGTGCACTGGAGCAGTGCACACGTGCATCTTTTGTGCTCAAAAACTGATTTAACCTCTGTTGTATATTTTGTTGCTCTGCACCTTTGCAATGTTGTAAGCAACCGCTCATGAAGGTGCGCCAACAATACTAAGATGCAAGAGCTGCTATCTGGTATCCAAATGGGTCATTCCATGCTTAATTCAAAATGGCTTGTCACCATGCATCACCAAACATGGATATTTGTTCTTAAACTTAACCCTATAACGCTGACTGTGACTTTTTAGTAACGTTTGCACAAAACAACTTAAACTACCTTTAAAGACACTTTTTTCCTTCAACGCCGAGCGTAACGATTTCGTCACAAACCGATTAGTGAGTGCCACGCGTGCAATGCATGATAGAAACACGTGGTTTTGCTTGACTTGAGGTTTTTCTCACATGAAGCGTTTTTGCTTATTGTTAGTCAGGTTGTGAAAAGCAAGCAAAGTTGTGTTTAAAACCGAACGTTAATTTGGTTTCAGAAAATAATGGCCAGTTTGGTAGTTATCCAATTGCCAGTTAAGTGGTAGATTTAAGTTTATGCCATATTTTGCAGCAAGATTAATTAGCATATTTCAAATGTAACGAATTCGTTCACTTTGTCTTTCAGGTCTAAGAACTACCGTACTGTTACTGTATAAAGCATAACAACAGAACAATTCATGGATGCTATTACGTTTTATGGCGTGAGACGTAAATTGCAGCGATTACAAGCAAGTACCAGTAATAACAAAAATGATGACGAAGATTTAGAACTTCTCCAAAGCGATTCTGACACAGATACTTTGGAATCTGACTACGAATGCCCGGATTATGGTAAGAGATATGATGCACACTCAGTCACACTTACTCATTATTATGTTCACAAATAATTTTTTATTTTTGAAGATTGGTATTGTCTTGTAGGCTACTTTGTGGGGCAGGAGTGCTTGTCAATGTCACAAGTTTGACAAAAATTAATAATGGTAAATTATTATTAAATTTTTAGACAGCAAAAATTTCTACAGTACTTCTTTTTCAAAATGAAATGGCAATATAGATAAAAGCTATTTTAATTTAGTCAGCACAAATTTAGAATAACATTCCAACTGTTTGTTACAGTATATGAATTTCTAAACGGCATAGATTTTTGCTCTTTAGTCTTACTCTGTTTTGAACTTCTTCAAACAAAAATGTGATATTCAATCTGTAAAAAAAGAAATTTTTCTAAAATAATAATTACTGAAATTGTTGTTTAGGAAGTGATGCTGTCCCAGACAATGACGAAGAAGATCAGATAATGAATGCCAACCCTAACGATGAGGCTGAACTACTTCCAGGTACATCAAGAGTTCCAGCAGCTCAGCAAACATCAAAAAAAGCATCAAAGAAAAAAAAGAAGATGCCCCTAAGTGGCAACAAACTAGGACTGATAATGCATGAACAACGCCAGATTGGTTGGGAAGGAGGCATACTTCTGAAACAATAAGAGCTCCCATAGAATACTTCAGGAGTTTCTTTTCTCCCGATCTCCTCCAACATATTGTTGAACAAAGCAATCTTTACTCTGTTCAAAAAAACGTCAATAAGAGCTTAAATTTGAGTCCTTCCGAACTGGAACAATTTATTGGATCCCTTTTGGCTATGTCTTTAGTAAAGCTTTCAAATTCACGCAAATATTGGAGTGGAAAATTAAACTGTCCACTTGTATCTGAAGTAATGTCACGAGATAGATGGGAGCAAATCAAATTGAACTTGCATTTCAATGACAACAACAACTGCGAAACCAACAAAGATCATCCAAATTACGACAAGCTCTTCAAAATTCGGCCTTTTATTGCACATCTTGCTGAAAAGTTCAAGGAAATTCCGAAGCCTCAAAGGCTTTGCGTTGACAAGCAAATGACACCATTCAAAGGCATCTCCTCTTTAAAGCAATACCGGTACATGCCTTTGAAACCGGTGAAGTGGGGCTACAAAGTCCACTGTCTTTGTGGCTCTGATGGCATCATGTATGATTTCATCATATATAGTGGAAAAATTGAGCCTCTGCTAAATGAACCTGACCTTGGCGCCAGTTCCAACATTGTGGTAAACTTGGCTACCACAATCCCGAATGATTTAAATCATCTACTCTATTTTGATAGATGGTTCACTTCACTTCCTCTGCAGACGCATTTGAAGAAAAAAGGGATTCATTGCTTGGGCACAGTAAACATAAATAGACTACCCGGAATAGGATTCGCTACCGACAAGGAATTTCAGAAAACTGGAAGAGGCACATACCAGGAAAAAGAAGCGATGGCTGATGGAGTGGAAGTACGGGATGTCAAGTGGATGGACAATCGATCAGTTGTGCTTCTTTCAACTTTCGTATCTGCTGAGCCATTAAGAGAATGCAAGCGCTATGATAAAAAGCAGAAAAAGTCCGTGATGATACCGTGCCCTGCAATTGTGCACGAGTACAATCAATTTATGGGAGGGGTGGATTTAATGGACGCCCTAATAGCACTGTATTGAATACATATGCGCTCAAAGAAATACTACCACAAATTTTTCTTCCATTTTATTGATGTTACCATCGTAAACTGCTGGCTTCTGTACCGCAACGACTGCAAAGATATGGACATTCCATACAACAATGTCATGATGCTCCAAGAGTTTAAGCTGTCAGTGGCTGAAGCTCTACTTCTTGAAGGAAAACAACCGCACCCGAGAAAGCGGGGTCGGCCATCAGCAGCAGAGTCTGTTTCCTTGCTGCATGACAAGAAGAAGAAAAGTTCCCCAGCCACGAAAATGATTCCTCGTGTAGAAGTCCGCACCGATGGCTACTTCCACTTTGCAAAAGTAGGTTCCAGAGGCAGATGCAAAAACCCCGGATGCAAAGCAGCTCCAGTGTTTTTTTGTGAAAAGTGTCAAGTACATCTTTGCATTACGGCTAAGAAAAACTGCTTTTACGAATTCCATACCAAATGAACATGATTTTACACATAAAATAACAATTGCATAGTGAGATATGAAGAGCTTTGTTACTTTAATTTGTTAATTTTTTTTATGAACTTTTGTCAACTTTCATTCCTGAGTTTTGTGATGATTTTTCAATACAGTTTTATGTTATCTGGTGACTTGTATTACAATGTAAACAGTGAATAACATCTGAGCAATTAAACTCGCAGAAAAAGTCTGGAAGGCCTGTTGTGACGATTTAGTAACATTTGTACATGCTGCATTGGAGTCTGGACTGCCTGATGTGACGATTTTGTCACATTTGAATAATTTTGACCTTGGTCGGTTTACCATAACAAAAATCAATTTGTGACGTTTCTCATACCCATAACTTCATAAAAATCATCCTTCCAATTTTTTTTTTTTTAATGAAATAATTTCGGCGATAAAGGGTTAAAGAGTATCACCCAGAATAAAAAAATAAAAAAAATTTTTTCCAATACCTCTAGTGGTTTTCAAGTTATCTCAGTTTAAATTTTTGGCCACTAGAGGGAGATTTTGCTTCCAAGTTTTGAAAATAGTGCTGTAAATTCCATTTCTGAAGCAGTCTGATGCCTCAAAACTGCTACGTGAAGGTTTTTGGGGTCAAGGAATTCATTTTTGATGTCAAAATTGCAAAAATATGACTGCTTCATGGTGAAAAATTGATTTTAAATTTTGACGAGAGCCCAACTTTGGGGGCAAATTTCAGGGTGTAGGCCCGTTGCCGCGACAAAAAATTTTTTTTCATCTATATCTACATTGCTCACAGTTTTTGAAAATATAACAGTTTTTTATTTACTTTTTATAGGCATATGAACTGGAAAAGGTTTTTGTTTGGATAGTTAATTCTTAATAAACTCGCAATTGTAATGGTCGTATCACTTTGAAAATTGTTCGGATTTTCTGAAAAAAGTTTGGGAAACTAGTTGACTTGTTGTGTGAGGTAACTACAGTATAATTCAGATATTGTAAATAGAAAAATCATTCTATCTATATATCACCACTAGCTTGGTCCACTATGATACTGTACGTGGAGTTTTACTTAAAAAGTTTAATATTAGTTCAGAGGCAACAATTTTTTGTCAAAGACTCAAAGGGGTAGCTAGTTCTAGGAATAACCTCCTAATTTAGCATTTATCAACTTTCTGAAGTGTTAGGTTCCTATTTTGCAATAGCTGACAAGCTGACTATCTTGTAATGCCAGACAAGATTTATTGAAAAATGAAGCAGATACAGTTTAATAGTCTATTTCAGGGGTGGGCTAAGTTGTTCGAAGAAAGAGCTGCTTGCGGAAAACCATAAACATCAGCGAGCTGCAAAATAAGTTTACATAAAATAACATTACAGCAATACAAACACAATGATTGTTCATCCCAGGCCTGCACAACCTTTTAACTGCTACGGGCCATTTTTACAAAAGAAAAGTTATTGCGGGCTACATGCATTTTTACCAAATTTAACACTAATTAATTGCAAGTCTATTTCAATGATATCAATCAAAATCAGTTTAGTGAGCAACTTGACTTTTGTTTTTGCCAAAGAAAAAAATCTATGCGTGCTTCTAACGATTTTGTAGCCAAGGGCATGCGCTGCTGCAGATGATCATCAGTGACAGAAGATCTATTCTTGTTTTTCACGTCTAGTAGGGTAGCAGTAGCCACGGGGGGATTTGGGGATCAGAATTTAGATCCCTCCCCATTGAGAAGTGAAGAAGCCAACAGAGAGTCCGTGAAATAATCGACACCACAAAATAGCCCCAAATTGCTCGAAATTATGAGCTTGAAGTGTGTAAAGACCTTTTTTGCTCTTCACTATATTGACCAGCAAATTTTTTGAGACTTACCAGTAAGTGCTCCAACGACTTTTCAAACCTCCCCCCTCCCACTGAAAGTTCCAGGAATAACTGAAATGGAAAAGCACCTCTGGTGCAATCCCCCCATCCCACATGAAAAAAATCCTACCTAGGCCTATGCCAATGCATGCGGTTATGTAAACATTCTGTTGCTTGTCAACAACTAGGTTACAGTACAGGCCTGGCACAACAGGGAGGGGCATTTCGGGGCTGTGCCCCCCAAATCACTGCTTGTTCCCCTCCAAGTAAGGATTGGGCCCCAAATGTCTCTGTGGAATAACAACCCAAACAGCCCTCTTAACCTTTGCTTGAACTGCAGGCTAAATTTGCATATCTACAGGACTTTTTACTAGTTTGTAACCTCATTCTGCAGCTACCTCCTTTGAGCAAACTTGGCTGATTGAGCGTTGCTTTGTTATAGTGACGTGATAAAAATATTTTGTCGATCATACTTTCTAAGAAACCTGCAGTTCAGAGGGTTAAAACTTGAAATTTATAAAAAAAATTTTTGATAAAATTAAAAGTTTGCTGTTTTGAAAATAATATTCATATTGAACGCAAAATGTTTGGAGATAATGCAGCTCCTGTGGACAAGCCGCACATGCGATTGTGAGCCACATAAAACAACTCCACGGGCTGGGCAGCCTGGCCTATAGGGCAGCATTCATACTTGACTGCACTCTTTCAAGTGGTTTACACCTCCAGAAAATTATTCTACCTTGATTCTTTGAAGTTTTTATTCTGCTATTCGTCATGACAGTTGGTATAACCTTGTTTAACAGCACTTTGAAAACATATACTTGTTTTATCACTCTAAAATACATCAATAAATGAAAACAAGTTCAAACACGAAATAACATATTTATAAAGTGTAATGTAAATTTTTTCAGTAATATTGCGATTCAATACAAGATCCACAAAATTTATGTATGCGAGCCGCAGTTTGCCCACCGTTGGTCTATTCATTATACCTGTATTCCAAGGAGTAGCCTTGAGAGTAGCTTTTTACCAGCTCTCATTGAGAGTAGCCTTCTAATAGTTCTAGACTACTTTTTAAAGTCTGTATTATTGTTTAGAAACTATCTTCAACAACATGATGAAAACTTCTACTTCAGGTATGCCTAAAGTCATATTTTTGCAATTTTAACATCAAAAATGAATTCCTTGACCCCAAAAATTTTGAGGCATCAGACTGCTTCAGAAATGGAATTACAGCACTACTTTAGAAACTCGGAAGCAAAATCTCCCTCTAGTGGCCAAAATTCAAACTGCGATAACTTGAAAACCACTAGAGTTACTCCAAAAAAAATTTTTTTAAATTTATTATCATTTTTTGACACCTTCAGCCTAAAGAACAAATTTCTAACACACCAAACACATGGCTACAAAAATTTTTTTTAAATTTTGAATTAAACATGGAATGACCCATATTGAACATGGTTTAATGCATAGGTGTAGCCTGGATTTTGAATTGGGAGGAGGGCTAAACTGCAAAACATGCAATGACATCATCAGAAGTTTTTGAAAAGAGAGACTTTTTATGGGACAAAGAATGAAAGATCAAAAGCTGGGTGTCTGATTTGGCTCGTAACCTGGATTTGTTATAGAGAAAGGACTAGAACCACAAGTTAAAATTTTTTCTATCCTATCAAAATTGGGAGACATGGTGAGCAAATTAGTTCAACTCAAACATGCTACAGCCGCTGGGCGATTTTTTGTGATTTTTTGGAAAAAAAATGGCTATTTCAATGCAATTCGAATTACATTTCGCTCGTTTTCACAGCCATTTGAAACAACAAAACTCTTGATGTTTGAAAGCCAATTGAAAAAATCACTCCGTTTACTTCAAGTCAAGTCCAAAGCACGTTTAAAATCTTGCATTTTGGGGTTAAATTTTGTGACTTGGCCCAAGTCAGGGAAATCAAGGTACATTGCTTTCTGCAACATTATTAGCATTACAAATAATGAACTCGAAGATTTGCCTTTGAAGATTTTTGCTTTGTCATGAAAATAACCAGTTTTAGGAATATACAGAGTGTCCCAAAAGTAACCGAACCACTAATATTTTTTATTAAAGTTTGCAATTCGGTTACTTTTGGGACACCCTGTATGTACGACCAGGGGCCCAGGCACCCTCGATTCAAATTCAATAGTTTGTTCAACAAGTACTTCCCCTAACTAGGTTTTTTCAAAAGCATTTTGTCGATTGAAAACTGACAAGATGGAGGTAGATTGTTATTTAAGGTTGGTAATCTAAAGTTGGTATATTAGATGCCATAAATGGTCACTAATCATGTTATTGTAATATAAAAGTTAGCAGGGGGCCTAAAACATATTATTGCATAAACAAGTTAAATGAGTGTCTGAGATTGCACCTTTTAGAACAAAAACGCTGAATTTCTACCGGCTTGTACATTTAAATTGGTTGGTAAAAATTTTAATTGAGCAGGTATGGGCCCACTGGTCATCAATATTAATATTAAGTTATTGCTAATTGCCGTTGTACACATGTACACTCCAAATATGCTAAAAGAAACCGAATAAATAGGCTTTGTGTCATCATTTTTATCATTGGTAGCTTTTCAATTGGGGGGGGCAGAGGGCCCGATCCTTCTGGCTATGCCTATGGTTTAATGATTTCTATACAAGTTTGCCCTCACATCAACTAAAACATTTGCCGTGATAGAAATACCAAGCTTTAACACCAATAAGAATTACTATAAGGTTAAAAGCTAAAAATATAAATAAAATTATGCGAAACGAGGATGAAATAGCAAATATGAGTTTTCGTGACGATGTAACAAAACAAAATTTATGACTGGGCAAATTGTCAGCCTCAAATAAAAACAACAACAAGTCAAATCTATCAAGGTCGTCAACCGTAACATCAATGCTGCAATTAATTGCGTTGTACTTACAAGATGCAATAGGCCTACGTAAACTGTTTGCGCAATGTACACAACCAAAGTACCACGATTTGTTGACAAATAATATGTGTAGATATTGAAGTTGAATACTTCTGCAACAATATCATTTAGGAAGGCTTTATTTCATCGGAAATTTTTATCTAGTTTTTTATTAATTCTGACTCAAATCTAACACGAACTCAAATGCTTACTCTAAAACTATTCCCGAATCGAACTCTAACCCAAACCCTAACCTAAACCTTAATCTTAACCCCTAAAAAAGCAAATGAAAAAAGCACGGATGAATATTTCTCATTCTCGATTTATTCTTTTTAAGTTGAAAATTTTCGGTGAAATAGTCACTACCTATCATTTATCACTACCCGACAGCAGTATGTATTTTTCTGTAAATACAATGCACGAAATCTGGTATGGAATTGGTATGGAAGATTGTCTTCCATTCCATTCTTGAAATCTTCCATTCCATTCTGGCATGTTCCATATTCCATACCAAAATTTCCGTTCTATTCCATACCATGCCCTGGCTATTGCACGCTATTTAGAAAAGGAAAAAAACTTATACCTATCATTAGTTATGTTTTTTTTTTGGGGGGGGTGAGGTTCCTATCAGGGACAAAACTTTGAGCATAAAGATGATTGCTGTATGTGTGTAAACTGCCTGATTAGTGGTGTCACCTCTAGTTTGCTTGCTTTTGTTAGTTTAAACAGGGATGTGAAAGCAGCCAAATTTTTAAGGTAGTGGCTAAGGTTACGTGACCGTAATTTTCGTTTTTGGAATTAAAAGTTACGTGAGATCTTTCGATTTAAATACAGCACTTTGACACATCGAATTCGAAGCCCTGATGGCGTAGTGGTTAATGCGCTTGGCTGCAATGCCGAGGATTGGAATATCGATACCCGCTGGACATGCTTTTTAAAAATAGCGCTAGAGAGCTATTTTGCTACATAATCCTTTTTTTCTCTAAAATCTTATTATTTGAGTTAGGGTTTGGGCAGCGATGCCAGCTTGAGAGATAGTAAATTGAACAGCAAAAGTGGTCACGTAACTTTTAATTTCGAAAACAAAAATTACGGTCATGTAACCTTGACCACTGCCAATTTTTAATACTTATGCTTCCTCATCTTTGGAATTTTTTGCTTCTGCTTCCAGCTGCGGATAGAATTAGTCACTTCCGCTTTCAGTCTCTTTCATCAACGTGCTTCAGCAAAAATTTAGCCACTTCCACATCCCTACTCAGAATGAAACAGCTAATTGTGTTTAGTGTAAAAAAAACAAAAAAAAACAGCAAGTTTACTTCATTAACTATTTTATTTTATTTGTGTCGTCGACTCTAAATTATTATTATTGTTACATTTTACCGCAACGGTTGTAGCCTCTTTGAAAATCCGCAAACGTCTGATTTTGAAAAAATTGCTTCTGCTTCCAGCTCCTTTTCAACACTTTCGGTTTCACTTCCAACCTCTCATCAAAGCGCTTCCGCTTCTACAAAAAACTAACCAGTTCCTCATTTCTGGTGTAAAATGATAGCCTACCTGCCTACCAATAAGTATTGTTTAATTGCTAATTTTAGCAGTTGAATTAGATATTACAGCACACAGTTTTCATCATCATAATAAAATTGAATTGAAATTTACCTTACATGTCCTCTATTTCTTTTTAAACTGTGAGATCGCTGGGTAAAAACCAAAGAAGGTTTGCCATCAACTTCACAAAAAGGAATTAACACTCCTGCAGTCTTTTCAATCTGATACACATGCTGACTGATAAATTTTTGTTTTGTTTCATTCAACTGGTTATTGAATTTGAGCTTGCTTCTGTCAGAAAATAGCGTTTCTTTGCATGAAGCCATACTTCGCCAGGAAATTAAGAAGTGTCGATTCATAAGAATCTAACTTAACAAACTTGCTGTTCCAGTAGGCTATAAGAATACTTTCAATTTAAACCTGTACATATAGGAAAGATAAGAAGTATCACTATCAAGTATTAACGGTAAGTTGTAAGTTTAGGTGGTCATTCTCTGTTCTGCTGCACATGCCTGTTGAATCAAACAACTGCATCCTCCATCTCTCTTGGGACTTTGAAAATTGATCATCAAACATCATGCTGCTTATTCAGCAATAAAAATGACCAAGTCATAACCCTTTACCTCAAGTACATACCGGTATAGTAACATAGCCAAATTATTCCAATTAGTTGCTCAACAAATATTGGTCAGCAGTCTAGGCCTATGCAATACTTATATCCAAAAATTTGGAACAATCTTCCTAAACTTGTTAAAGATTGCAAAACAGTAAAAAAACAATTAACTAAGCATACCGGCCAGTCTGCAATTTATGTAGGCTAGGCTTT
The DNA here is from genome assembly GCA_963965965.1 of Trididemnum nubilum. NCBI lineage: Eukaryota > Metazoa > Chordata > Ascidiacea > Aplousobranchia > Didemnidae > Trididemnum > Trididemnum nubilum. The sequence goes on from OZ014487.1 coordinate 10,630,654, forward strand.
TCCGGAGATCTCCGGCATGGAAAATTTGTTTCTTTGGCGTGGCGGCGTGAGTTGAAGATCATCATCATCATCATATTTATTTATTTACCAAGTGACGTCATATCACAAGAAAAAACTGCAACTTCCTCTAGGTCTATCACCAAAGCATCGAAATATGCAATTCCTTTAAAACCAACGCATAAACTTGCAGAGTCAAAGCGATATTTAGTCACTTGGTGAGGAGACAGCGAAGGACCGAAAGGTCATCTAAGTCTACTGCCACCTCACCAAGTTAAGGTTAAAAAAGCAGCTTCTAGATTTTCTCAGTCTGCTACTTTCTGTGATAAAAAATTTTATGCAAAATTAAAACAAAGTGTTGCAAAGATATGTACACTTTGTACAGTGTATACACAAAACTCACAGTCAACATGTAAAGAAAATGCAAGGCAACATTAGAATTGTTCTAACTCTAAGCATACTAAAAAAAAAAAAATACTGTAACTACAGATTGGATAGAAAATAAAATCAATAAAATTCATAATGCTTATTTATGTTTTATAGAATTTAAAGTGGGCAATTGGAGTGAGAAAACAAACCTCCTTGCTTTGTTTTGTATTGTTTGCCAATATGTCATTAGTAGGTACTGGTACAATTTCCAATACCAGTATATATCAACCTTAGTCAGTTTCTGCAAAATTACTAATAATTCAAGGGCACATCAAAATGAGAGATGACGAATTGCATAAATGTGTGATAGATGAATGCACCATCTCATGCCATTTAAGCAATAGAATAGGTTATTGTTGAACTCAAGCATAAATAACCACCGTCATTCTGGCAGAATAATCAGCGTCAACCTAGCAGAAAGTGTTTCCGCAAAAAAAAGGCAAAAACAAAACCACGTCACAAACACTCAACAGTGTTGCCAACCGCCAAATATCAAATGAGTCATTACGTCATAATTGAAAACTTAATCATCAAACAGGATCATATGAAAAAAAACGACCTTGCCAAATAAAAATATCTCAAAAAACTGAAGCAAAAAACAAAACTGGTTTAGAAGCAAACTTTTCAATTTTTTCCCATTTAACTTTCCGACGCGCCCCGAGCTTCGGGTTTGGGTGCAATCGGTAGCCCGCGGGCCCCTCTACCAGACCCAAGTCTAAAAAAGGGTACCTTTTTAACGGGGGCCCCAGCAGAATAGTTTAAAGGAGGCCATCCATTTTGGGCGAAAAACGCCATTTTGGGGGCAAATTTTCAATTTTTTCCCATTTAACTTTCCGACGCGCCCCGAGCTTCGAATTTGGGTGCAATCGGTAGCCCGCGGGCCCCTCTACCAGACCCAAGTCTAAAAAAGGGTACCTTTTCAACGGGGGACCCAGCAGAATAGTTTAAAGGAGGCCAACGCGTTCTGTTTTTTTTTATTGAAGGTGCAGTAAGTTCTGTTTTTTTTCATTGAAGTTGCAGTAAGTTCTGTTTTTTTTTCATTGAAGGTGCAGTAAGTTATTTTTACTTCTTTAGTTTTTTTTGGATTTTTCATGAAGCAAAATGCCAAATGTAACATGTTTTTCAGATGCTGGTACTTTTTGCTCCCTATTATTTTGTGGTGTGTTTGCTTAATTTAACTCGTATTTGTTTCAAACATTTTATGTTTGTGTTGTTTAAATTTGTCATATTTGGTGTTTTGCAATTACGTCATTTGATACGTCTCAAATTGCCTGATTTTTTGATGGTTTTTACTTTTTGTTTAATAATTCTTATTTTGTTTTTGTTTTGGCATTTATTTAGCTTCAGCACTATTTTGTCTTATGCCGATATTTTTTTTCCGGTGGTGGTTTGATATTAATATTTTGGCTTTGAATTTTTTACTTATATTTTACTCGTATTCGTTAATACTACGTTTTAGCTCAATCTTAGTTGAGTAACGAAATTGCAGTTTTAAAAAGTATTCGATATCAGTTTTGATCATGTTTAATCTTTATATTCTAACAATATTTTAAGCTTTTCGCATTCAATAGATTGAGTGTTGAGTTATTTGTGCAGTACACGAGCAATTGCGCTGAATGAAGTAAAATCAAGGATACTTGGACAACGAAGGGATGCAACGACTTTTTCACGCTTAACATTAAAAGTGCTAAGCATTTGAGATGTACTTTTGGAATGGTGTTCTCTTTCAATTTTGTTTTAATACGTGATTACTGCACCCAGTCAGCTTGGATGGATTTCCTAATGCTGGAACTTAGTTCGATCCTTTCTTTTGAATAATGGAATTATAATCTAACTGCTTTTGTGAAATAATCGGATTTCACCAATAGTTGCCATTAATCCGGTTATTGTACAAATATCATTTACAGCAAAAGGACTGAACAAAAATGAAAAACAAGCTGACAGATCGATGATACCCTGCAAAATTTGCGCACTTTGAGGTACGTAGAGAAAAGCGCGCATCCATGGTTAATACTAGTGATGCAGTCATTATAACCAATGACAAAAATTGCACGGAAACAAACGTTGGGTTGCGACTAACTTGGGATCTATGTTGCTTTCTGTACAATATTCTACCAGCAAAACGAGGGACAAGCATTTTCAACTTTTTCTGCAAGGCGGACACAACACAGACACGTCTGGTAAACTTAGCTCAACACTGAGAATGAACAACGAGAGGATGAAGCTGCTCTGGTCCACCAGTACTACAATGAACATCATAATATAATACGGACTACCACAAAACCTGACTTGCATATTGCTATGATACTGTACAATTTGTAGAAAACGTGCACCCGAGCCACTTGGACATTAGTGAAAATTTTTGGATCATCACCAAAATCAAAGCTAAACTGAACATAAATAACACCTTTATGCTTAAATTCAAATAACACCGTCAATTTGGAATCTAACCCGGTTTCGGTGCTGTTTTGAATTGTAATGCTTTTTTTTTCGACGCCCTGTGGTATCCTTTGGTCCGCGTCTTGCACGATTTTACTTGTCTGTGTTGCAGGTGAGTGGTTCAGATTTGGATGCAGTCGAGCGGTTATATGCGTGATTGAGATAGGTTTAGGTACCATGTTACATACAGTGCAGTGTCTTTAGTTTTTCGTACTTTTTTGCTTTGCAGACTAAGAATGTGCTTTTAATCACAAAATTAATTTCTGCCAATAGCGTATTTTTAGCCATTGATTGAGTCTATAGCCAGCGATGGAAACCGGTCGGGTCGAATGGCCGGTCGAGTTACCGGTCGTGTCGAGATTCTTTGACCGGCCGGTCAAGCCGGTTGAAACACAAGTCAAATTCTCCTTTCTTGCAACTAAAAAACATCTAGGCACCAACCGAAATATTTGTATATATTCTATTATAAATAAAACTTTTTATAAAAAAAAAAGTTTCAACAAACCACTTCTTTTGAAAACACCTGTTGAATGATTTCAAGCTTATACTAATATGCTGTGACCATTAGGACATGCACATCCAGGGACGTATTTAGGGGGGGATTGTGCCAAGCTCCCGCTTTGGGCCACGGCACAAAGCAAAAAAGTGCAAAATATACGTTGAAATCGCGTAATCACATTATAATAAAGGATGCAGGTGGAAGAGGCTTACGCTATCTGGCATTTTAGCATCAATTTATTCAGCTTGAGGGTAGAAGCGGCGCAGATTTCAGATATTTTAATACATGCTAAAATTTTGTCGCTTTGAAAAGTTTTTTTCAACTTAAATCTACCACACTCAACACTGGGCAAGAAAGACATAGCTCTTAATTTTTTATATCTAACTAGTCATGGCTTGTTTTGAAGTAGCATTTCTACAAACTGCTGGGGCACATTATATTTCGAAAATTTTCTAGCCAATGTCATAACAATTAAGTGTTTGCTTCTCGGCAAATTGCAAATAATGTGTCATTAATAGCTAAAAATTTTAACTTCTCATCTTGACGTTCTGCATAATATCATTAGAAAGAACGTGTAATAATTTAGCTTGTGCCCCCCAGTTCTTTTTATGCTTATTTTACGCACGTTTTGCGCTGCTCAAAACAAGTCTTTTAAACCAAAATTTAACCTGAAAAGGTCTTAAAATTGAGTTATTTTGGCTAAAACGCAAAAATTTTTTGCGTTTTTGTGAGACCCCAGTCCGGAGTCAAAAAATTAAACACCTCACCCATGTCCTCCCCCTTTGAAAATTGTTCATTAGATGTATAGAACAGAGAACAAAAACCTTCTCTAAAAAAAACCGTTCGACTGGGCCGGTCAGAAACCGGTCGACCGGCCGGTCAACCGGCGTAGATTTTGATATTTACCGGTCGGGTAGGGTCAAGAAAATCCTGCCCGGTTCCATTTCTGCCTATAGCACCCTAGATAGGTGTCTTAACATTATTGCATAAAAGCAAATAAATTATTATCACTTTATTGCACAAAAGCTTTTCTAACGCCAAGTGTGAAAGAAACCTTTGCATCCCCTTGTTGTCTTGGTATTTCTGAGAAAATTTTAACCTAAATACGCTAATCTGAGTAAAGGTATTATATTACGCGTATAGTTTAACCTTCTTGTTTGAGATGGTTAAGAACTAGCTGATTGGTTAAAGGAACTGTTGGAACAAAATCATTTTCATTTAACACTTGACTTGTCCTTTGTATAAAAGCGCTTCGAACCCTTTCGTCATCTCACAAACATATTTCATCTCACGAAAAACAAATCAGAAAATTGAGAGAAACATAAATTTTGCTTGTATGTTATTGTTTTATAAAGTTTGTTATTTTTGATGAATTTGTGTTGTTTTCATGTGAAAAGTTTTTCAACAAAGCGCCTATCAATTGGCATCGTGATCAGTGTTTCTCTTTCTGAAATTTGTGGTTGATTTCACAAAGTTTTGAAATCAGACATAGTACAGTATATCAAGACTTTTGAATCACGGATTTGCAACGCAATCATTTTTGTCTTTTGGCTGACTTTGAAATCCAGCAATCCAAACCAATAAACGCAGTAGTGATAACTAACTTTTTTAACACTCCGATTTATTCGATGTGAATATTTTTAGGAAATTTCAGTTGGTGATTAACTTCTATTTTTCTTGACAGCAAGCAATTTAATAGGTAATAGGTTTCTGTTCTCTACTCAACAAAGTATTGTCCATTAAACCATATTGCAACGGTCGAATGTTAATAATAATTTAGTCGTGATGTTTTGACGTTTGCTGGCCAGTGCTTTTAATATTGCAACGGTCGAAAGTTAATAATAATTTAGTCTTGATGTATTGACGTTTGCTGGCCAGAGCTTTTAATATTTAATTGTTTGCTTGCTTTCTGGCCTAAAGGCTACCAGCGCGGAAGCCAAGGGAAGAGTCACCAGAACGGCGACTACTTAAAAACAAACAATGCAAAAAAGTTCTCTTCCCGCAGGAATCGAACTTGTAGCCTTTGGATTATCGGTCCACTGCTCTACCACTTGAGATAGAGAAGGCGTCTCCATACGCATGCTTAATTCGCTTGCTTAATTTTGCCTATTTAAACCCAGCCACTTCATGCTGGGTTTAGATAGCCAAAATTAAGCAACTTAATGCTTGGTTTAAACAGCCTAAACTAAGCATGCGAGGAGACGTCTTCTCTAGCTCAAGTGGTAGAGCAGTACACCGGTAATCCAAAGGCTGCAGGCAGGGGTGCCGATCTTTGTTGAGCATTAGGGGGGGGGGGATAATTTGCAATTTTACTCCAATTTTACCCTATTTTCAACATTGGGGGAAGATGAACCTCGACCACGATTTTGTTCAGGTGAGCAAATTAAGTGAAGACCAAAAAAACAAAAAGAAAAAAAGGACTCCACCAAAAATGGAACACTTTTTTCCCTAAATTCAAGTGAACACCTACGCTCAGATGCACACCAGAGTCAAATTATTGGGGGGGGGGGTGCAGATGTACTCAACTATTGGGGGGAATGCAGTCAAACTATTGGGGGGGATACATCCCCCACCCCCGGGTTTCGGCACCCCTGGCTGCAGATTCGATTCCTGCCGGAAGACAACTTTTTCGCATTGCTTGTTTTTAAGTAGTCGCCGTTTTGGTGACTCTTTCCTAGGATTCCGCGCTGGTGACCTTTAGGCCAGATAGCACGCAAACGATTAAAAAATAAAAATAAAAAATCGAATTCTAGTTGAAAGTGTCGCTATTGAAAACTTAAATTTACATAGAAACTTAATACAAAGGCAACAAAGATATAGTTATATTGCAATTTGATTTATTTTACAGTATAAATAAAATGAAAGTTTTAATCGATTTAAATAATAGATCCGATTCTAAGGGGTTAAAGTAAAGTTCATAAATAAAGCCAAATTCAACGACGAAAGGAAAAAACCTTCAGTTGAATGATCAAATGCAAAAGATGGTGGTATGGTGAAGCTGGCGGTCAGTTGGTCACACTGCTTAAGCTGGCGTGCAAGCTGGTGGTTTTCGTTTTGACGTCCGAAAATTGGCTTTCAAATACTGTCGCCAATCTCAAAAACAGTAGTTGTTCAAATACAGCACTGCCTTTTAAAACAGTTGACAGTCTTCAAACACCGAAGTCAAAAATAATAAGAGCAAAAAAGGTTACTTGCCGGCTTGCATAGTATTACGCATTTGAGCAGAAACGCAAAAAAACGTCAAGAAAAACGCAAGGCTGGATAATCCGATGGATTACAGAATCGGAAAACGACAAAAAATGAAAACTCGATTTCGAAACTACCTTAACACATGTTTTTATCGTCTTGGTTTTATACCTTAAATCCTGTTACATTGTTTATTTTTATTGGCCAAGTTTTTTTCTACAATATTTCTAAATTATTTAAAAAATATGTGAAATGTTTTACGTCGAAGCTATCAGGGTGTTGATTTTCCTTTTTGACAAAATTTGCATAACCAATAAACTTATAGCTTTGGGGATTGGGAGTTCTTTTTTTTTTTTTTTTTGCGGCGATTTGGCAAACGGAAACATTTTTAATTTTAGAGTTTTGAGTCAATCCGGGTTTTTACTGATTATTCTTTGCTCAACAAATATACAAAACATAAAAATCAAAGGTGCACGAACAAAAACGAAAACGGTAAAGCACAACATACAGTTTGGTAGAACCCAAAAATATGATTCTTAATGTTCTACTGCTGATAAACTTCCATTTTAAAAAGAATGAAACAAACCAGCTAATTCAGGTTAGTCAAAATCTAAATATAACTTTTGAAATTTTCTTTTTCAGTTTGTGGATGCGGTTACAAAGTTATTCAACAAATACTAAAAGATATCCCCCTGAAAAAGTTTTTGGAAGCCCTGTATTTATTCTCCCAGCCTGAATTTCCAGAAAAAGGAGGGTTTACCAAAATTAGATAGGTCATGTGATGTTACTGGAAGGGTAAATTACATTTAGTTTCTTTTTATCCTGAAAATTCAGACTGAGAAAACAGATATAGGGTTTTCAAAAACCTTTTGTGAGAATATCTTTTTATATTTGATGAAGATCTTTGCAACTACCATCCCAAAACGAGAACAAAGCTTTTCAAAAATAATTTTTCGCTTTTAGCTATTAGTCGAGTGCATTTATTGTTCAACCCCTAAAAAATTGCAACAAACGATTTTTCAACGAATTTCAATAGGATTAGGGTTAATAAATGACGTATTAAAAGTCTACAAAATCTGGTTATGCTAAACGTGTTTTTTCTTTGATGATGTCATTTTCCACATTTGGCTGTATTAATATGTCAAAAAACGTATAATTTAGCATCTAAACGTTTCTTTTTGTATTCGATAGAGATTATGCAATGGTTCATTAACTAATTCATTTTTATGAATAAGTTACTGGTGACGTCAGAATTTAATGATGACGTCAATGATAATAAAACTGTTCTAATGGCTCTTTGTTGAAACAAAGGATCAATTTCATTAACTTATTTCCTATTAAGTCAAGATCTACTGTATTTTTGATCTTGGCAAAATAATAATGAAATTTAAATTTTGGAACGCCTAAAATGTTTGACTATTCTGAACTTATTTTAATATAATCTTCTTGATGTGAATATGACATCCTTGGGACATTTGATTCACGTGCCCCTGTTTTACCTAATTGTTTTTTATTTCTACCTGGTGGTCAAAATCGAGAAAAAGGTATTAATGTTCAGCTTAATGTTGATTCATACATAATAATGTCAATACTAGCACTAAATCGTAACATGCTTCAATCTTCACGCACATTAAGGTCAATGACGTCATTGATGACGCCATTTAATAGCAGAAGACGTTAAATTTGACTGGAAGACATGTAAAGTTGAATGGAAAGTAAAATTTTTACGCAACAGCGAATTAAATTTTTTCGCGTTGTGGTCAGGTTCCAATTTGTAAACGCAGCTTATTTTTCTGTATTTATTGCAAATACATGTACTAGGGTTTGCGAATCGGGATCCTGGTTTCGGGAATTCCCGAAATTTGATGACTTTTTTGATTTTCCGCTTCCCGGTTTTTTAAATAAAAATTCCCGGTTTTGTCAGCTAATATACTCATGGAACTCGAGTAAAAAAAAATTTGCAATAATTTTTGTATAGCATTATAATTGATCATGTTCATTCGCGCTGTGGCAACGCAATACTCATTTACCTTAGCAACAATTTTTGAACTGTTTGGCGTTGATTGCTGGGAAAAGTAGTTTGAGCCAGCTTATTATACACACTGCCCGATTAAGAGCAGGTAGGTGAACATTTGTGTCAGTTATGGAATACATAAATCATTCAAAGTTTGGAAATATTTTACTTATGGTGACGGTAATGATAGTGCTACTTTGCTCTCATTGCTCAAAAACAATATCGCGTAAAGGTAGTTTGACTGGTGGTCTTTTTTGACATTTGAAAAGCAAGCACTAACTTAGCTTAGAAAGCGCAGAAGATCAACCTTGTTCTTCGAAGAAAGCAAAAATTAACCTGAAATCGATTAGGTCGTTTCTGGTAGGTAAAAAGGAATGTTTGCAAAGTATTGCCTCTTAACTTGCAGCTGTAGATATTTTTCTTTTTATCCATGCTATAGGCAAGAGTAAGTTCATTCGTGAGTCTATTAGTGCCAAACTTGATGCATTTGTTGTTTGTACGTTTCTTGTTTATTGTATTGCTGTATAACAATGCAAATGGGATAATCCCGTTTTTTTCCGGGATCCCGGGATGAAGTAAAACATTTCCCGATTTCGAATTTCTTTCAAAACCAGGCAATTAGAAACCCTAACATGTACGTATATTCAAGCTTTGATTTCATTTCATTAACCTGAACTTGCTAGGCTACCTACCGTACACAACAAAACTGAAGATATTTTAACGCGGTATTTCACTTGACAAGATCATTGAAATCGGTCTTTTTTGACCAGTAAAATGTCGAAAGAATAATATGAAAAATAGCATTGTGAAAATAAAGTAATATTTTTGATTAGACTTTCAAATAAGTTGAACAAGCTTTTGGGCAGAGGATGAGATGAAGCTCCAAAATAATAAAAAAATTGGTGACTTTTTTAAAAAATATCAGTATTTCGATTTTGATGATGCTTGGAAAAACTGTTGGGCACCTCAAATAACTTGACAAAAGTACGAAGCTTTCATAAAACTAAAACTGATTTTTTTGCAAATATAGTATTTGTGAAGGAAGATTAAGGTACTATGTCTTTTGAAAGTATCCATACTGAATTAATTGCAAATTTAATTTTAACAAAGCTCAATGTTTTTGATAAACTTGAACATAGGCGTAGCCAGGATTTTTGATTGCGGGGAGGGGGGCCCAAATATGCAATGAGTACGCCATCAGAAATTCTCGAAAAAAACTTTTTTTGGGTCAAAGATACCGTAGAATTGGGATCAGAACCCGGTGCTTGGGCTGCGCGTAACCGGGATTTTGCTAAGCGAGAGAACTTGAACCCAAAGTTAATTCTTTTTATTAAAAACGTTTAAATTGAGGCTCGTGATGAGAAAACTAGTGTAACTTATTACACGTATCACATACGATGGACATGTCCTCAAATCTATCCGTTCTTGTTCTTCTTCCCAGAAACGCTTACTTCCTGCACGTTGGCGTAAATCTTTCATCCAGACTAATACCCAGTACCTTGCTTCTGATTCAGCCATTGGACTTCATTTTTTACAAAATCCTACCTGTGCTCAACATTATGATGACAGTAGATTCTCTATTCTTGCCCAATGCCGCTCTCCTTTTCATCTATCGGCTCTTGAAGCCACTTTTATCAAAACTTCTAAGCCTGCCCTCTGCCGACAAAAAAAATTCGTGAAAAGCTTAAAGATTGTGCACTAATGACGTTCTCTCATTGGTCTTTTTTCAGCCAATCACGGCTCCGCTTTTTCCGATAAATAGCTGCTCCTTTTCCTGCGATCTCCATTCTGACAATTCTTCTTGACAAGTAACAGACGAATAGCATCGAAGCTATGAACATTTTAGCAAAGAAAATAAGAGACCTTCATTTTACAAAAATTTAAAAAGAATCCAAAAAACTATTCTTAACGTCATAACTTGACGCATTATATCAATATACTTTGCATTGATCAGAGTTTCATTTCACCCTGAGTCATGTGTTCTGTAGTTCCACTCTAGTTAAACTTTTATCTAGGTGTAAAGTTTAATTCTCTTTTCTGCTGCTTGTGTTTTGTCAATCCAAAGCTTAATTCTTATATACAGTACATCAAACTTGGCTTAGTGTAATTCGAAAAACTGTAATACCATGAAAGGTTTTATGGCTACACAGAGCGATTGTTGACTTAAAGACTTAACGGTCCCTTCGCATAGTCACCAGTCACTTCATTGATTTTAATTATTTATCATTTGAATAAGATATGCATTTGTATGTACATGCTTTGGTCAGTGAAAAATTATTAAATTGAAATTGAAGCGCGCGCTCTCTAGCTGCTATCTCAAGTAGTAGAGCAGGGTACTAGTAATCCATAGGCTGCAGGTTCGTAGGCTATCATGTGGGAGCACAACGTTTTCGCATTGCCTATTTTAAATATGATTTTCGCATTGCCTGTTTAAGATAGGAAAAAAATCGGGACTTTTGAATTGGTTCGTTATATCGTGCAGTTCGTTGTATCAAAGGTAAGTTATATCGAGAGTTGACTGTATTTGAAAAAAAAATGCTTGTGTTTGGGCTTCGCCCCAGATACTTACAGAAATACCACTCGAAATCGGCTTTATTAAAAAAACCAAAACTTTTTGAGATAATAAAGATGTGCTCTAAACCTTGTTCCATTATTTCCTTTATTCGCAGTAATACATTTAATTCGTTAAGTTCCGTACCAACTCTACGTTTTAAAATTTTGTAATATCAAAAAAGGATGAATTTGCAAATTTCTAAAAAAATAAGTTATCCTTTTCTGATGTTTCAAAATTTCGTAACGCAAAGTGGCCTATCAGAAATGCAAACGGGCTGACAAGTGCAGGCAGGGGTGCCGAAACCCGGGCAATTGGGGGGATATATCCCCCCAATAATTTCACTGTATCCCCCCCAATAATTTGAGTATGATCTTCATCTGCATCCCCTTCAATAATTTCACTCTGGTGTGCATCTGAGCGCAGGTCTCCAGTTGATTTCGGGGAAAAAAAGTGTTCCATTTTTGATGGAGACCTTTTTTTTGTTTTGCTCTTCACTTAACTTGCTCACCCGAACAAAATCGTGGTCGAGGTTCATCCCCCCAATGTTGAAGATAAGTCAAAATTGGAGTAAAATTGCAAATTATCTCCCCCCCAATGCTCAACAAAGATCGGCACTCCTGCATGTTTGTAAAACTGTTTGATTTCGAATGCTCTGTCAGCTAGAGTAAATGCTTTTTTCCTGATTTTGTAGCATCGTAAAATTGTAAAAGCAAAAAAGTGAGTTTTTTCGATTTGAACGACCGCCAAAAGTTTTCTCAAATGCCTGCGCAATGAGCAACACAGCACTCTATAATCTCGGAATCGTTACAGTTTTGCTTGCAAACTGGAAAATCACTAAAATTCCATCGTTTTGAATCAGTACAGAATTTTAGTTTCTTTGTAGATTTGAAATTTGTTCTCGTTGGTTTGTTTTTAATTTATTTTTTTATTGCTCAGGCTGACATTGTTATAAATTTGTTCTTAAATTTTGAGTAAAAGTGAGCCTAGTGTTCGTATAAAATTGTTCTTATAAAAAAATAAGTGTAGCTACACGACGTCACTACAACAGAGTTGTAAGTCGGGCAAGGCTTTTTGAGTCGGGTTACGGCTTAAAATTGACTAAATATAGGCTTGATATTAGTACTACCCTTGAATTTTAGACTTTTTGGTGCTATGAAGCGTAATTAAAATAACTTCGCAACGCAAAACGGCGACTTCATTTAAGCATCAATACGATTATTTCTACTCAATTATTATAGCGTCATGATAAATCAGCAATAAGTAACTTTATTTTATCCGCATAAGAACAAACACGTATATATTTTTAGACCAGGAATGCCCAAACTTTTTGAGGAATGGGTCACAGTGACTTTGAGCTGGCCGCACAACCAGTGCCGGCCTCAGCTACCAATTGGTTTCTTGTGAGATTTGATGTAAAACCTGGCGGAAACTTAAACGAAAGAGGTTTGATTTGCTTTGTAGCAAAATTTTTCTGCTAGTTCGTATTGAAATCTGCGGCTCCAGAATAAGCCGTCCGGTTTTAGACGAAACTTAACTCACTTTCAGGGTCTTTCGTGTCTGTTTTTGGCTTCAAATCATTTTTCTGGTTCGGGCCAGGTTTGGGATTATATGCTTTCGAATTCGGGCCTGTACAGTCGGCCGGTTTACAAATCTGCACTACAAGCATTTAAAAGAAATTTATGTGATTTGCATTCTAATTGAAATAACCGAATTGCGGTTGTTTAGAGTGGTTTTATTTTAATATTGTTATTTTGTTACAGAGATGGAAACCGGTCGGGTTGCCGGTCGGGTTGAGATTCTTCGACCGGCCGGTCAAGCCGGTTAAAAAACCGGTCGAATTCTCCTTTCTGGCAACTAAAAGACATCTAAGCACCAACCGAAATATACTGATATATTTTATCATAACTAAAAATTTTTTATAAAAAATCAGTATTAACAAACCACACCTTTCGAAAACACTTGTTGAATGGTTTCAAGCTATGACTAATATGCTGTGACCATTAAGTAATGCACATCCAGGGACGTATTTAGGGTGGGAGTATTGCGCCTTGCCTCCCGACTATAGTCCACGGCACAAAGCAAAAAAGTGCAAAATATGCGATAAAATCGCGTAATCAGATTGTAATAAAGCATGCATGTGGGAGAGGCTTGCGCTACCTGGAATTTGGCACCATTTTAATCAGCTTAAGAGTAGAAGTTAGTGGCGCAGATTTCAGATTTTTACTACATGCTAAAATCTTGCCGCTTTGAAAAGCTTTTTTCAACTTAAATTTACCACACTCTACACTGGGCAAGAAAGACATAGCGCTTATTTTTTTATATCTAACTAGCCATGGCTTATTCTGAAGTAGCAGCATTTCTACAAACTGCTGGGGCACATTATATTTTGAATGTTTTCTAGCCAATGTCATAACAGTTTAGTGTTGTCAATGAAAATAACGGACGCGTTGCGTTCATCGGGATAGTTATTCATAACCACTTCGTACTACCGATGAGTTTATTTATTGGTTTGACGTTTCGCTTCCCAAACCGGTAAGCTTCATCAGAACAATTTTCGGCAGTGCTGCCTTTGCAGTTACAAAAAGATAAATGAGAAAAATATAACAGCAGAAGATAGGTAACAGTAAAAACATACGAACATCACAATACTTTTTCTATTATACCCAAAAACATTAAAATGATGGAGCAATAACATTATACATATATTGAAAATTATGTCACTAACAGCATGAAAAAAGGAACAGTGAAAAACTATGTCACTAACAGCGTGAAAAAAATTAATAATATTCATAACAACTAGCTGCTTCACTAACAGTTTGAGAAAGTATGAAAAGGATCTATTGCAAAACATTATGTACTGGAAAAGGTTTTTAAAATCTATGTGGAGCTAAAAACCTTTTCCAGTACATAATGTTTTGCAATAGATCCTTTTCATACTTTCTCAAACTGTTAGTGAAGCAGCTAGTTGTTATGAATATTATTAATTTTTTTCACGCTGTTAGTGACATAATTTTTCAGTATTTCTTTTTTCACTCTGTTAGTGACACAATATTTCAATATTCTTTTTTTTCGCGCTGTTAGTGACATAATTTTTCAATATTACATAAATGTTACTGTTTCATCATTTTAATGTTTTTGGGTATGATAGAAAAAGTATTGTGATGTTCATATGTTTTTTTACTGTTACCTATCTTCTGCTGTTATTTTTTTCTCATTTATCTTTTTGTAACTGCAAAGGCAGCACTGCCGAAAAAAAGTTTAGTGTTTGCTGCTCGGCAAATTGCAAATATCTGTCACCAATAGCTAAAAAAATTGTAACTTCATTTTTTGGCCTTTTGCAAAATATCATTAGAAAGAACGTCTAATAATTTAGCTTGTGCCCTCCAGTGCTATTTTTGCTTATTTTGTGCATGTTTTGTGCTGCTCAAAACAGGTCATTCAAACCGAAACTTAACCAAAAAAGGTCTTAAAATTGAGTCATTTTTGCAAAAAACGAAAAAGTTTTTTGCGTTTTTTTTTCTGAGATCCCCGTCCAAAGTCACAAACTTTAACAACTCGCCCATGCCCCCCCCTTTTGAAAATTTTTCATTAGATATATTGAACAATGAACAAAAACTTTCTGTAAAAAAACCCCGGTCGACCGGGCCGGTCAAGCGGCGATGATTTTAAAATTTACCGGTCGGGTCGGGTTGAGAATATCCTAACCGGTTTCATCTCTGTTTTGTTATATGTGTATGCATTTTCAATGTTCAGTACAATGCCTATTACTGCTTTTCTTGTTTTGCGTGTATTAGTGAAGTTTAGCCAAAAATGATCATAATTTCTGACTAATGATGAAACATGGAGTGCATTCCCAAAACCAGTCAATAATTTCTAAAAAATACCAAAATTTATTCAAAATTCCACAAAATGACAAAACCGATCCCGGCCTCAAAGGACCATCGCCAGGGATCGGTTTTGTCATTTTGTGAAATTTTGAATAACTTTTGGTATTTTTTAAGAATTATTGACTGTTTTTGGGAATACACTCCATGTTTCATCATAAATGAACTGTTTCCACTTAATAGTCATTTTGTACTTCTTCGTTCTGGGTTTGATTCTCTGGACCTTCCCATCAACAATTTCAGACTTATTCGTAAAGAAGCACTACGGTCATGTTACCGTAACAAAGAACCGTAGCAAACGCAACAATAAGTTAAAATAAAGCAAAAAGTTTAGAGGTAGGCCTACGCCAACCGAAAATAGTTTAAGTTCGTAGATTCGTACGAAAGACGAAAAATAAGCTCTGTGCAATATTACCAAACAAAAACATTTGCAGCCCTACCGTTTCAAACCGGCACGAGCCGCCACTGTTGTGAACCCAGAGTTGTAAGTCGGGCCGGGCTTTTCGGGTCGGGCTCGGGCCGGGTTCGGGCCGGGTTCGGGCCTAAAGTTGACAAAATTTTCGGGCTTATTTCGGGCCTGAAACCTACTTTCTGTCTGGTGCACAAAAATATAGTTAAAATAACCTTGCAAAATTGCTAGATTTTTCAGACCTAATCTAACTTTCGGGCTTTTTCGGGCATGATTTGGGCTTCAAAATAGCTTTCGGGTTCGGGCCGGGCTCATATTTTCGGGTTCGGGCCTGAACTAGTCGGCCCGTTAACAACTCTGTGTGAACCTTATGAATTCTGACGCTTTTTACGATTCTGAGTAGTTTAAATCATTGAAAGAGCGCTGGTATGCTAAGTGTTAGTGCCTTTTGAACTGCTTGCTTTTTGGAGTGTATTTTTTTGTGTGTTTCGTTTGTCATGTGTAAATATTTTTCATATGGACTGCCTTTAGTCTGAAATAAATGTTTTTATTATGCTCAGCAGATCCTTGCATTAACAAACCAATTATATATAGTTTTGGTTGTAAAATTTTGAATATTTCATTTAAGACAATTTTGAAATTCATGTTTTTTTCATAGAGCCGCTGCTAAGACTTCTACTGTATACTCAATATAAACAATGTAAGCAACAAAGTCCAAGGAATCTTTTCACTACTACCGACCGCAAAATATCCTATAAATGCACTAACGGCCGCCACTAGTAAAGGTCATTTTTTACGAATTTAGATTTCAAGCCTTACAATTTAACTATACACAATTACACATGCTAAAGATTAGAAAAAATTAAATTTTCAAGTTTGAAGAATTTATTCAATCATAAATCGCATAAATGCTAGATCCAAAAAAAAAAAAGAAATGGTAAAAATGTACACTAGAAAATGGTGGATCAAAATGAAATACGCTTGATTTTAATTTTAAAAAAATTGCCAAAAAAACTGCTAAATATGTTTTATTGCTGTTATTTTGATACCCAAAACCAGACAGGAAACGAGTGAACTAAGTATTGCAATCGCATCAATGACCTTTGAAATTAAAGTTTGTGATCTATTCTATAAATTGAAACTCAGTCAGAGAAAGATTTTACTTTAACAAGTATTGTAATTGTGACGCAACAAATGCTAAAATATTCTCAAACTTCTGCTTAAAATGTTACTTATGACGAAATAGAACAAATCAACAAAAATAATGACTAAAATCAGATTAATCGTAAAAATTGCAGGTTTTTATTTTTCAAATTCTATGGTGCGATAACGGATGCGGGTTTTTCGCGGGTTTCGATGCGGTTTTTTGGAAAAAAAGCGTGCGATGCGATGTACAGTAATTGCCGTTTTTGTAAAAAAGCAATTTGTACACCTTGAACGTCACCTTACAAACTTCAAACATCAAATCACCTCGCAAACTTTATCTTAAGGAAGGTTATCTTTTTTCATTTCTTTCTGGTTCTGTCCTATTATTCTTTTTTTTGGAATTATTAGTCTTTTCTCCATAAAGTTTTTATTGTAAATAGTAGAAAATTTTAGATTTCAGAACCCAAATAGATCCAATGCTACAACTGACACAAAACATTGAAAATATCGCTTATCTCCTAAGCCAAATTTAAAATTCAGTTGCTTACTTTTGTGAAGTATCTCTGAGTGACATGATAGGTGTTCTTTTACAGTATATTGCCGTTCTGGATTCAATTTGCCAAGCGCGAAAATCTCTTGACAGATGCATTCTCGTAAGTTTTGACGTTATTTTTTTTTCTTGCACATTTTGAATTGAGGTTATTCAATTGCTTTTTCACTCAAAAATAAGAAATTTTAAGCAACTGTGTCGAATTTCCTGGACAAGATAATTGTATGCCCAAAATTTGAGATTCATATAAGGTTTATAATTTTTCAAAAAAAAAGGTATCGTAAAAGTGTTATCCTTTTTCTCTTTTTGCTTCATCTGCGGTATTATAATTATAAATAGAAGTTAACCGGCCAGTTGGTCGGGCAGTCACGCGTTTGTCTCTGGAGCGGAAGGTCTGAGGTTCAGAATTCGGGCCGATCAAATCGGACACAGTGTTGCCAACGGCTCGCTCCGCTGCAACATTTCTTCGAAAGAAGCTGTATTGCCCGGGCGAAATTAAGCGGAGATGGGCCCCGCCAACTCGTTACACGCTGCGGCGTAACACAGCGAGTATAATAAAAGTTTGATTTAATTTCATAAATTGAAGTTTTTTTCTTTCTTTGTGCGTTTTTTTGTAAGTCACTTTTGTATACAGTTTTTCGTGCTTTTGGAATAAATTCTTTCGCTTCTTAATTCCTTTTGTTCCTTCATTTTTTAATGAAAAGTTATTTTTTTGTGAAGAAATTTTTTCAACTTTCCAACAATATCTTTTTCAAGCGTGAACACCAAAAAACTTTTGCATGTCGGTTCAAATTCGATTTAGCGTTGTATTTTTAATGCAACTTTGTACTCGAAACCAATTAAATTATTTAATTGTAGCGGATAAAGGATGTGTAAAAACCAAAAATACAAACTAGTTCTAGCATTGGGCATAGGCGTAGCCAGGATTTTTAATGGGGGGGGGAGCAAACCACAAAATACATGCAATGACGTCATCAGAAATTTTCGAAAAGAGAAGTTTTTTGTGGGACAAAGATATCGTAGAATAGAAAATCAGAAGTCGCGACCTGGTTTGGCAGTAACCCAGAAGTTTGCTGAAAGGAAAGGACTTAAACCAAAAGTTAAAAAGCAATACAAGGCCAGCGGAGAAAAAAGCATTACAATTCAAAACAGCACCGAAACCGGGTTAGATTCCAAATTGACGGTGTTATTTGAATTTAAGCATAAAGGTGTTATTTATGTTCAGTTTAGCTTTGATTTTGGTGATGATCCAAAAATTTTCACTAATGTCCAAGTGGCTCGGGTGCACGTTTTCTACAAATTGTACAGTATCATAGCAATATGCAAGTCAGGTTTTGTGGTAGTCCGTATTATATTATGATGTTCATTGTAGTACTGGTGGACCAGAGCAGCTTCATCCTCTCGTTGTTCATTCTCAGTGTTGAGCTAAGTTTACCAGACGTGTCTGTGTTGTGTCCGCCTTGCAGAAAAAGTTGAAAATGCTTGTCCCTCGTTTTGCTGGTAGAATATTGTACAGAAAGCAACATAGATCCCAAGTTAGTCGCAACCCAACGTTTGTTTCCGTGCAATTTTTGTCATTGGTTATAATGACTGCATCACTAGTATTAACCATGGATGCGCGCTTTTCTCTACGTACCTCAAAGTGCGCAAATTTTGCAGGGTATCATCGATCTGTCAGCTTGTTTTTCATTTTTGTTCAGTCCTTTTGCTGTAAATGATATTTGTACAATAACCGGATTAATGGCAACTATTGGTGAAATCCGATTATTTCACAAAAGCAGTTAGATTATAATTCCATTATTCAAAAGAAAGGATCGAACTAAGTTCCAGCATTAGGAAATCCATCCAAGCTGACTGGGTGCAGTAATCACGTATTAAAAC
Source organism: Trididemnum nubilum (assembly GCA_963965965.1). Classification (NCBI taxonomy): domain Eukaryota; kingdom Metazoa; phylum Chordata; class Ascidiacea; order Aplousobranchia; family Didemnidae; genus Trididemnum; species Trididemnum nubilum. The sequence goes on from OZ014487.1 coordinate 10,649,642, forward strand.
AAAATTGAAAGAGAACACCATTCCAAAAGTACATCTCAAATGCTTAGCACTTTTAATGTTAAGCGTGAAAAAGTCGTTGCATCCCTTCGTTGTCCAAGTATCCTTGATTTTACTTCATTCAGCGCAATTGCTCGTGTACTGCACAAATAACTCAACACTCAATCTATTGAATGCGAAAAGCTTAAAATATTGTTAGAATATAAAGATTAAACATGATCAAAACTGATATCGAATACTTTTTAAAACTGCAATTTCGTTACTCAACTAAGATTGAGCTAAAACGTAGTATTAACGAATACGAGTAAAATATAAGTAAAAAATTCAAAGCCAAAATATTAATATCAAACCACCACCGGAAAAAAAATATCGGCATAAGACAAAATAGTGCTGAAGCTAAATAAATGCCAAAACAAAAACAAAATAAGAATTATTAAACAAAAAGTAAAAACCATCAAAAAATCAGGCAATTTGAGACGTATCAAATGACGTAATTGCAAAACACCAAATATGACAAATTTAAACAACACAAACATAAAATGTTTGAAACAAATACGAGTTAAATTAAGCAAACACACCACAAAATAATAGGGAGCAAAAAGTACCAGCATCTGAAAAACATGTTACATTTGGCATTTTGCTTCATGAAAAATGCAAAAAAAAACTAAAGAAGTAAAAATAACTTACTGCACCTTCAATGAAAAAAAACAGAACTTACTGCAACTTCAATGAAAAAAAAACAGAACTTACTGCACCTTCAATGAAAAAAAACAGAACGCGTTGGCCTCCTTTAAACTATTCTGCTGGGTCCCCCGTTGAAAAGGTACCCTTTTTTAGACTTGGGTCTGGTAGAGGGGCCCGCGGGCTACCGATTGCACCCAAACCCGAAGCTCGGGGCGCGTCGGAAAGTTAAATGGGAAAAAATTGAAACTTTGCTTCCAAAGCAGTTTTATTTTCTGCTTCAGTTTTTTGAGTAATTTTTTTTTGGCAACATCGTTTTTCTTTTCATATGATCCTGTTTGATGATTAAGTTTTCAATTATGACGTAATGACTCATTTGATATTTGGCGGTTGGCAACACTGTTGAATGTTTGTGACGTAGTTTTGTTTTTGCCTTTTTTTTTGCGGCAACACTTTCTGCTAGAATGACGCTAACTATTCTGCCAGAATGACGGTGGTCATAAATATGCAACTATGATTCCTGTAATTACTACTGCATTGCTGATAGAATGCTGTTATTCTAGCTTTTATCGGTTTCATAGGTTGATAAAAAATGAGCTTTAACAGCTTTTTTAAATCTGTAGAAAGAAACTTCTTTTATACTGCTTGGAATTTCATTCCAAATTTTAATTCCTGCGAATGATAGAGACTTTTGCCCTAATCTTGTTCTAGTTCTTGGAAGAAAGAAGTTGTTTTTGTGGCTCAATCTTGTCTTATGTGTATAGCGGTTTTTTATTAGGTTAAACTTATCTGAATTTGCAAAAGATAATACATTATTGTGAATTTTGTACATTAGCTTTGCATTTCCAAAGAGTAAATATCCTTGAGTTTTAAGCATTTAGCTCGATAGAACAAAGGATTAGTATGCTCACGATATCTACTTCCAGTTAACAATCTGACGCTTCTTTTTTGCAGAATAAAGAGAGGTGCTAATGTTGATTTCAAAGCAGTCCCCCAACTACTTATGCAATATTGTAGATGAGAGTATATGAGGCAGTGGTAAACAGATCTTAAGGTTTGCTCATCTACAAAGTGTTTTAATTGATTCAGGGCCCAAGATCCCCTTGCTACCTTTGAACATTGTTCCTTGATTTGTTGTTTCCAGTTTAGATTGTCGTCTATGAGAACACCTAGATACTTTATGTGATGTGATTGCTTGATTGGATTATTATCTAGCCTTGATACTTTGAGTTCAGATTTATTTTGTTTTGTTGTCACAACCATAAACTCAGTTTTATTAAAGTTAATTGATAATTTATTCACAGAGCTGGACAGCGCTGTTTCGAGCTTTTAGCTCTCATCGGCTGCCCTCAGCTATCTTTTTCAAAGGTATTCCCAGCTGAACAAACATTTTGGCCTAACTGGCAAACCTTATGGGCTTGCACAGAGGCAGATGCTTAGTAGGGAATAAACGATTTTTCACTTGTGGTACTTTAGAAACAAGTGAAAAATCGCTGGATCCTTGTAGTAAGGACAGCCATAGGCTATCCCTACTACAAGGACTCCCCTCTGCGTGACCACGGAAATCAAAACTGCAATATCTTGACGTCCTTCATGGTCGACTCCTGGGAAGCCATGTCAACTTGATAATTTATTCACCTTGAGCCAATTGCTTACCGTACATTGACTAATTCATCATTTATATTTTGTTGCAGTGTTGAAACATTAGAATGGGAGAGAGTAAGGTTTGTATCATCTGCAAAAAGATGAATTGTGGAATTTGAGGCAAGTGGAAGATCATTGATATAAATATTAAATAACAACGGACCTAGAGTTGATCCCTGAGAAATACCGCAAATAACATCTCTTGACTTGGATTTATATTGATTTACAATTGTATACTGTTGACGGTCAGTCAGGTAACTTGCTAGTAACTGTAGGCCTAATGGTAATCCTCTAATTCCATACTTTTCTAGTTTCTTGATCAGTATTGTGTGATTGATGGTATCATATGCTTTTCTTAAATCTAAGAAAATAGAACATGTAATGAGCTTTTTATCCATATTGTCAAGTAGCTTATTGTAAATATCTAAAACAGCTTCATTTGTTGAGCAATTTTTCTTAAAACCATACTGGTTTGGACTAATCAAATTATTGCGTACAAAATAATTGTTTAGTTGATCAAGCAGACACTTTTCAAATAGTTTGGCAAAAGGATTTAAAATAGAAATAGGGCGATAATTACTGCATAATTCTCTTTCGCCTTTTTTGAAAATTGGAACAACTTCAGCGGTTTTCAACACTTTTGGAAAATATCCTGTTGATATGCATGCATTAAAAATGTTAGTTAGAACTGGAGCTATAACAGAGCCTGGCATTTTTATATACTTTGCAGGAATTCCATGTCTTCCAGTACTTTTTGATGGATTCATAGCTCTGATGTAATTTACTACTTCTTCTTCAACTATTGGTTCCAGAAAAAACGAATTGCAACTACTCTGAATCAAAGATGTGGCATTAAATTTGCCACCAATTATAGCTGGTGTTTCGATTGTAGATGCAAGGTTAACTCTTATCTCTATGAAATATTTATGAATGAAGAATGAAATGAAGATCTGCTAGCTGCTACAACAATTGGCGTAACACAGGCGCAAGATGCTGCTGCTTTGGCGTAAGCCTTTTTCTGGACAGGGAGTTTAAGTTACAGGCACGAAATCTGCAGCATGTTATTTCCTATCAGCTTCAACCCTTTGTTTTGACCACCGACTCCGCCGAGCTCAAATTGCGCACTCGTAATGCTTCATTGATCACAATATTTTGGCCAATATCTCTACCTGTTTATGCTAGAAAAAAAAGCTAAGAATATGAAATATCAATATGTTACATTTTTCGTCTATTTTTCAAAAATCTGAAAATAAATTTGGAAAATACATTTTGTTGACTTTTCCGTGATTTATTCACTTGCCCCCTTCCCCTAATTCTCCCCCCATTTTTCAGGTCTAAACCTAAATATCTTTTTTTTGAAAATGCAGTGTGACAGCAGTCAACATCACTTTCTTTCAAAAACATATAAATATCGGGGAAAGCAGCAACAATATGCTAGTTGACTGGTTGTCAAACTAGCCCAGCACATGCTATGGACTTTTTATAGACCTTTTTACACCGTATTTTGCTACTTGATTCACATGTAAAAATAAATTGAAATATCTCAAAATTTTCCAAAGGAAACACTGTATTTTTATAATATCGCTAGTCGCTGTCAATAGCCATAGCGATTGTTGCTTTCCTTTGCAATGGCGATAGCAATAGCAATTATCAATCGCTTGTCTAATCACTGTTATTTCACACGAGAAGCTAGTCATGCAAAACTCACACAGGGAGCCGCATTCAAGCGTAACGGTACGTCGCTTACGCGATGTTGGCGGTAAGTTAAATTTCTTTGTGAAATAGTTGGAGGCAACTCTTAGAACAGAACTAGAGTACAGCATTGAGCACTGTAGGCCTACTACTGTTGTCTGGTAGTAGCTAGCATTAGATAAAGTTATTCAATGCAGTAGGCCTACAGAGCAGACTGATTGACTGATATAGGTAAAGTTGATTTAGGTTAAAAAAGTTATACAATGCACTATGCAGTAGGCCTACAGAGCAGACTGAGTGACTGATATAGGTAGAGTTGATTTAGGTTAAAAAAGTTATGCAAAGAGTTGGTTTAGGTTTATTATGTACTAAATTATAACACATAGGTAACAACAGAATAACAGTAGCCTAGCCTTACTCATTCGGCTAGTACTGTAAATGTATAACTCAAAACTGCAAGCTATGTTACAACAGTGCTGCAGCACTTACTGTCAGAGGCGAGCCAGGCAGGCTATGTAGCTTTAACAGTTTAAACAACACTGACAGACCTTTTGTAGAAAGTTTATTACAGCTTAGCTGTTAGTTAAAGGGCAAGATAAAACCTTTGTTCATCTGATTTGGTCAAGTTGAATAGTTTCAGTGTAGTGTAGGGTTGTACAAAGTAGAATTTCGAATCCTTGAGATTCGAATCTCCGGAGAAACGAATCTCAAAAAGCATTTTTTATCGGGTAATTGGATTCGAAAAAAAATTTTTAAAGGGCTGCCAAACCGCAAAGAGTGGTGCGTATTACACAATTTTAAGCAACCTAATTGTCTAGTCGCATTTCAATATTTCATTGATAGTGCATTGCACTCAAACAAGCGGGCACGCACTCAAGTGGCAGTTTTCTAACTTAGTCAGGATTGTGTTTTTTTAATTTTTGCAATAAAACTGTATTGTCACAGTTTGCCATGAGTTATTCTAGAATAGGATTCGAAATTCTAGATTCGAAATGTCCATTCTAGACTTATTCTAGAATACTGCATTATTCTACTTTGTACAACCCTAGTGCAGTGATAAAGCTATAAAAGTTGCTTTTCAACAGCTTGAGTTGCATGTTTCAGAATTACTTATCCAAAACAGCTTTTAATAGCATTGAAGCACTTTTTGTTTTGGCCTTCACCCAAAGTTCGGGAGAAATACAGCTCTCATATTTCCTTTCCGAAATTACTAGGGAAGCCATTGCCCCCCCAAAATTCTGGTTGCCCTCCCAAAAATTTCGTTCTGGCTATGTACCAGGTCCTTTTGATTTAAAAACGCCAAATTAGCAAAATTCACAACTTGCACTTTTAAGCAATGAAGTCATACGAATGCAACGGTAGTTCAACTATAGGGTTGTTCCAATATATTTTAACAAATGCCAAATACCCTAGGTTGGAAAATTTATATAAAATCCTTATAGAACATCTACATAAGATGGCACAAGCTATATAAATATTTTTTTTTGAAATCGGACTGTCTGTTGATGAGATATGGAAATCACCACTAGACGTCAGACAAGAGTACGTAAAAATGCAAAAATTAATTTTGAGGCCCTTACTTATGGCAGAAAGTTGGTTTTTGTGTCAAAATATAAGATTAAAGCTAATTTTGCTATAAACTTGTGTTTTGATAGTTTTTTTTTGGGTTTTTGAGGGTAAATTGAGGTCAAAAATTGGGGATAAAGGATTGAATAAAATTTTGAAACAAAAATATTTTTGGGTAGTATAAAGGTTGTTCTTTCTTTTTGATGAAGAATTTAGGATTATAATTGATTAGCAATGTGTGTAAACGGAACAATTTGTTTTGCTGTTATATTCACCTACCAAGATAGGTAAAGCTACAAAAACAGCACATGAAAATTTCTTCATTTAAGTGCAATGAAAGTATGGATATGTAAGGAGACAAATTTTGAGTATATTAGTTTTACCTTACAATGCAGCTGAGCAAATAACGATACAGTTGCATGTAACATGTAACGAACATTAGTAGACGTTTTGGCCGCAAAATATACGTAGCATTATATTGGTCTTGCTGACTAATATAATATGTGCTAGTCAATCACAAGATTGGTGTCATTGTTGCAATGGTGTAATTGGTATTTTGTGCATTTTTGCTATAAAAATCAAATCTTTCGTTATACTCGCTGTGAAACGCCGATGCTTGTAACAAGTTTGCGGGGCCCATTTCCGCGTCATTGCGCCCGAGTAACACAGCTCGTTTTGACAAAATGTCGCAGTGGTGGCGAGCTGTTGGCAATGCTGTGTCCGATTTGACGGGCCCAAAATGTGAACCCAAGATATCCTGCTCCAGAGACAAACACATTATACCGCTTGACCAACTATACAATTTTAATCATTGCAAAAGCTTTGTACTGGGTGTTTCAAACGTAGCATACCAATATACTGGTATTATTTCAATACAATACCGGTACCGTATGTTTCTTTTAAAACACCTTGTATATACTTTTTAACTAATTTAGCTCAAAAATATCATGAGCAAATAGGTTCATGCAAATGATAAAATATTATACGCGTGGGTTCATATCCAAATCATTGCTACTGTATGTCATTTGAAAGAATAAGAAACTAGCATTGCAAACTTATTTATAGTACAATTGCAATTTCACTTAGAATGAAGTTAAATGACCAGCCAGTTGGTCAAGTGGTAATCTGTTCGTCTCTAAAGCAGAAGGTCGAATTTCGGGCCAGTCAAATCAGACAGTGTTGCCAACGGCTCGCCGCTACTGCGACATTTTTTTTATAAGGAGCAGTGTTGCTTGGTGCAATAATGAGGCGATGGGCCCCTGCAAACTCGTTACATGTTTCAGCCTAATACAACGAGTATAAAGAAAAATTTGACTTTATTTTGATAAAGTTAAATGACAGTCAAAATCACATGCACAAAAGAATACCAAGGCTTTGGGAGAAAACAGTACAACTAAGCACACTCAAAATTACTAAATACATGAGTATTGACCTAACTGAGTAAGCAATTCAGATGTTTGATGATATAGTATTTTTTATAATTTTTTTTATTGTAGCCTACATCTTTTTCATAACGAGAACAATGAAAAAAGTTAATCTTTATAACATTGAGATGCAAACTTTAATTGAACTTATTTATTAAATCAATACTATCAATAGTCGAGCTTTCTTAATTTTTTTCAGTAATTCGATAATTGTTGCATAATTTTTTAATAAATGGCAAAAAAATTGAAAATTTTGCTCTGAAAATAACCAAAAAAATTGAAATATTTTGCATGCAAGCTTTGACATAATGCATGCGAAATTAGTGAGAATGATCAAAATAACTATGATTAATTTTAGTTAGCACTTTATATAACCTAATTTGCACAAACAATCACTAATTGATATCATTTGGTGAAATATAGCCTAATTAAATAAAAATCATTCATGGCAACTTAACTCATAATGAAGTACTAGAGAGAATTATCTCTGATTATTGCTCAATAAGGTAAATTTCTTGTTTCTGATACATAGGCTAGCCATATTTTTGTTGTATAATTATGAAACAACTGTAATTGTTTTGAAACAATCAATACTTGTATTCATACCGAGCAAGCAATAAATTCAAAATTTGAAAAAAACATAGTAGGAATTTTTGGAAGCTTGTTTCAAAAAATGCAACATAGGTGATGAAGACTACAATTGTCATGAAAAAACGAAAAAGCAATGAAAAATGTTCATTGTCAAGACTTAAAGGCATGTTTGTTTTTTTGATTTTGTGCAATCCTTCATTCCCATTTTTGGGCCTTAACTTACCTCCCAAAATCCAAAAAAGCTTCAAATAATAGACTTTCCTGAGAAATTACAATGAAAATAACCTGAAATTCTGAATCCTTGACTCTAAAAACATATATTTAGACACAAAAACCCAAGCTGATACCTCTAGTAAAACTCGTAAAATTTAAATTAAAAAATTTTCATACTCTCTCTGCCACCTAGTGGTGACTATCAATATCTCAGCAACCACTGGGCCGATTTGAAAAATTTTTTTTGCAGGCTGATCAGTACGCCAGCCTCTATCTATAAAATAGTTAATTGACTCTTTTTCCAGAGGTTGGGTTTAAAAATGCTCAAACTTTTTTTTGAAATATAATCGAATGACCCTATACCACGTTTTTGCTCAAACCTCACGCAATACAGTAGTGTGGTTTTGCAGAAAAAACGTGTCGGCTTGACAAAACCAGTAGCGTAGCCAGGAGATGGGGGGGCTCGAGCCTCCCCCATTAACCTGAAGAGTATGCAAAATACCCTGTATTTAGCTCTTTTCAGGGTTTGAAACAGAATTCGTTTGAAACACGTGTTTGAAACAGAAATCGTTTGCATTTTGTTCAAAGCATTCTCCCTTTAGTAAATTTCTGGTTGCGCGCCTGACGAGAAGACTATTTTTAATCTAATTTGTGCTTGGAAGATGTGTCTTTTAGCAGAGCAAAACTTACAAACTAAACATAAAAAACAACTGGGTTACAAGCTATTTCAATAGCTTTTTTCCTTTGATAATGTACAGCTGTGGCATTATTGTGGCGAATATTGTTTAATATTGCTGTAACTGGTATTGAAGGTTGTTATGATTTTAATGCTTTTATACTTGTTTATCATTGAGCAACTTTATAACGTAGAGTAAATTTATAAAATCTCTTTACGATTCATTTGTCTATATACTTTTTTTTTTATTAACCCAGGTAAAAGAGAAGTGCTGGTACCCACTCTCGATGCGTTACGCCACACTTCTTTTACAAAGGAAAGCCATTAGCAACTCACAAGCGGTTGGTAAGTCTTGAGATGTATGTGTATTGTTTAATTGTGTATTGTATTAGTGGATGCATTTTTGTTTTGCTTACTTCTGGGGTCTTCCTTATAAGATGAATTTGGTCACTGTTGTAATCTGTCTAATAAACTTTTTTGCTATCCTTTCCCAAGCAATTTCAGACCTTTTTGAAGTTAGGTTTTATGAAGTAGATCTTTTTGAATACGTATACCTGATGTCACAAACTCTTTTCAAACTTTCAAATCTTTTGAACAAGTCGTGCCCCTCACTCTAAAAATTTTTTGATTGGTAAGGCTCTTGCTGAGGACACTATGATGATAAACTTTTAAACACGCTTACATTCACAACGTATTGGGAAAGTTTTGTGTTTTTTTTGAAATAAATGGGGTTTTAAGTTTAACGCCATAGGGAAAAAGTTAGCCGCGTTGTTTTTTAGAGCCATGTGGATGAGCTAATTTGCACATAATCGGAAGCCATTTGAAGGTAAAACAACGTGAAACAATAAAAAATAATTAGGCTTACAGTATACAAACTTTTAGCTATAATTTGCAGATTTTAGAAAAAAACACAATTTTTAGGCATTACTTATTAGCTCCCTTGCGTACGACTAAAGCTGGGAATTATTTTTATGATGTAGCGTACAAATAAGGACAGGTTACTTTTTATGCACTGGGCAATAAAAGATGGGGTTGGAGAGGACTTAGCACGTTTCTAAAGCCACTACTGTTTTGAACACTGTTGAATTTTCCTTCTGAACTATTATTGTCCATATACAAACATTTTATAGTTTTGCATGGGCTTTTTTTTTACTGCTGTGTAATTATTTTTCAGCTGAAGTTTCTCTTGAGTGCAAACGTCGTCACAATTATAAACACGGGGTCTCATTGGATCAGCATGGTAATTTGTACTAGTAAAAACTGATGTAAAAATTTGTATTTGTAAAGGGTGTCAAGTATGTAGTCAACTCAGATTCAATCAAAAAACAGATTTCGTAATATTTTTTTTCTTTTCAGTTTAAAAATACGATTCGCAAAATCATTATCTTATAGTCCAAATAGATTTTCGCTTAAATACTTTCTAGAAATCATGCTTTTGCATCATCTGTTTTTGTTTTTTTTTTACTGCCATTCATTCAGCAACTTAAAGTTATACATGAGAAGTAGATAGATCCAGTAAAATATTTAGCTACCGCACATGAGTGTGAATTACCAATTTGCTAAAACACAAAGTCAAAAGATGCAAAATCAGACTTGATGTTGCCGATATGTTTTTAATTGGAAGATCGTTTTGATCATTTGTTGAATATTTTGTACACCTGCAGCATCAAAATGAAAGCCGAAAATTTTTAAACATTATTTTGGAGTGTAGGAATTTGAAAAAAAATTGGGTGAACGCTTTATACCCAGGTTAAATATATCTAAACAGCAATTGTCGCAAAATAGGCCTGTTTTCTGCTTGCTGTAACCATGGGCGTAAGAGACCAAAATGTTTCTTAAGAAGACTTCATCTGTTTGGCGAAAAAAATTTAACGATCGAACGTTTACACAAAACGATGCTAGAGCTTTACGTAAACTTTAGTCAACGCTCCAACAAAAAGCAAATAGCATGTGAAAGCTCGTTGGTGACATGCCAATTGCCAACACGTCTCGTTAGCATCCCATATTGTTATTCATCCTACAGCCAAACCCTAGTATTCACTTTAAACACTCGTGCAATGTACATAGACACTTTGTACAACTTTGTAGTGATAGATGAAAGGACTGTAAAGTGAAAATGTAGCATTTACCAAAACTGCTCTGAGTTATAGTAAATTTTCCAAAATTTTCAAGTGTGAGCGACATATTTTGATGAACAGATGTCTAATTTACAGCGCCACTGCAGTAATTAATGCAGTATAGCAATTCTTTTACGATTGTGTTTATAAAGCTAGGCTTGATTTCAAGTACATTTTTCGCTAAACTAGGAGTTCATAAAAATTTTGAAATTAGCCATAGTTAGGCTATACTAGCAAACCGGCGCTCCTGCCTCTTCAAAAATCAAACACATCAATCGCGAACACAGCATAGTGATTGCAACTAAAACGTTATGAGTGGGAAGGATGTAGCTGCTTTTTGCAAAACCATCAGGTTAAATCGAGACTTAGTGGCAGACTAGCAGACAAATCACACTCAGATCGTCTTCATAGCCAACATGAGCAATCGATGTGTTGAAAGAACTGGTCTGGGTTTTTGGTTTGCTTAGTTGTCTAAACCTGCACAATATCAAAAACACTCGACCTCAATTTGCCTAACCATTTAGCCTACGTATGGAGTTACTGTAGAGGTCGCTATTGCTATGAACAAACATTTTTATCATTGTAACGATTTATTACATCATAGAAGCAGCACGATGTCTGCCGCCAGGCGTAGCTAGCTACTCTTTATCCTCTGATTTTCTTGTGTTTCATCCAGCCTCGTAGTTATAGTAAGTCGTAGATTCTAGCAAGTTTGTCACCTTTCATGCCCTCCTTTAAAACTTTTTCCGTACCCCAAGGAAGACGCGCCCCCCAGTTTAAGGACCGATGAGCTTTACAGATGGTTATGTTTGACAGATAAAAGAAGACAGCATGGTCTTTCTATATGATTCGATGGGAAATGAGGGTGCTATTGCCGGTACCATTTTGTTTAATTTGCGGTAAGTCGATGAACTTAAAGCATTAGTTAATTAGCGTAAATAAATTTCAAAAAAAAAAAAAAATACATCGAAATTGCTGCCTAGCACTGCCTAGAAAACGCCATACGTATGAGTTGCAGTTGCTCTGTCCATAAGCGAAAAGTAATAAATCCAGGCTGGATTAAGGGGGAATTGTTCCCCTTGGCCCGGCAAGATGGGAACCCCATTAAAATAACCCTTTTCGAAAAATAGGTAACATAATTTAAAAGGGTGATTTTTTTGAAATGCAAAGATTTTTACGTAATCCCCCCCTAACCTTTAGCGTATGTGGAATAGCAAAGCAGTTTGATAGCATGCTTTGAGGTGCAACGGCAATTGCGGCTAATAATTTAAAGTGCGGCATAATTGTGCTGCATAATATATTAAATTTTATACTCAACTCACTAATTCTGATGTGCGCCTTGAGATAGCACCAAACTCTATGGCCTTCGGGCTCCGCCTGTGGTGGACGTTGAGTCTCTTGCTTACTTCTTGCACGTAAATGTGCGATTTATTAATTTAATCGCTTTGTTTTGTACCAATGTGTGAGGTTTGTCAATACAAATCAGGCAGCATATATTTAAATGATGCATTGCAAAGTATTAGTGCGGTGCGTGTGGTGATAATCAAGATATAATGCCCCGCACGAAAACAAAATGGATTGGCGCTGGGCAGTCCTGTTGAATTTCCATCGGGCACCCATTGTAAACTTGATTGAACACTGTTTGTTTAAACAGAAGTTTTTTTGTGGTCATTGAAAATTTAAATTAATGTGTTTACTATGTTTTATACTTGTACCTATTGTATATGACAATGACATAGTCCGATTTTCATCACAATACAAATTGTTTAGAATGATCTACAACCAACTAAAAAGTTTTTCAATAAGATTTGAGAAGCACCCGCGACAACAAGACGTAATCAACTGTGGTGTTTTGGCACTAAAAGCGGTGGAGCTGTATCTAAAGTTGAAAAACGTCAAGTCGTTGCATTACACCTCAGAAAAATAACTTTCATAAAAATGTTGCTGAAATCATTTGCTATAAAAGTGATGGAAACTGCCAAATCGTAACTTTTTTGGTGAACATAAGTTTCAGGGGCCGTTCTAAGAGGGGGGTATGCTGGGTGGAGGACTTTTAGTTTCGAAACTGATCTACCTTTTTTTTTACAAATTTGCAGTTCTAAAAGCGCGATAAAATTAGTTGATCTTATTTTGTATTATCAACTAATTTTATTGCGCTTTCAGAACTGCAAATTTTATTACCGGCCTGTTGGTCGAGCGGTAACACGTTCGTCTCTGGAGCGGGAGGTCCGAGATTCAAATCTTGGGCTGGTCAAATCAAACACAGTGTTGCCCTCAGGCGCAATGATGCCGAGATGGGCCCCGCAAACTCGTTACACGCTTCGGCGTAATACAGCGAGTATAATAAAAGATTTGATATTTTGTATTATTTCTGGCTGCAACAAGGGTCGATTTATGAGGGAGGTTAACGCTTATACCCCCCATTATACCATTTATACTAGTTAAACGAAAGTGCAAAAGCCAAGGATTTCGGTTTTGTTGTTGGTGATCGTTTTCAGGTTCTAATGACATTTTTGCGCTCATGACATTGTGTTAAAGAGATTTTGCTATTGCGCACAGCATTATAGCGAAGACAAAGTTTACTCGCGCACGGCACGTAGGTCCTTGCAATACTATAGTCGAGCCCGGCAGCGAAAGGGCTACATTATGTTTGTTATTGTTCAATAACTTTTCAAATAAGCTTGTTGAATTCAATGTTTGATTTAAAAAAACAATATTGTATACTACTTGTCGTGCTTATTTTTTTCACAAACTACATTCATCACTACATGCATGTAGCTACAGTAACGTACTGTACATAAAAATAATTAACAGTCATCGTCAACCTTTCCAAACACTGCAATATGTTGTTTTATACTACTTTGCAGGAAGGTGCTGTTATACTGCAATTAGCGAAACCTGAAAAACTAATTTCAGAACGTGGTTGTTCTGTTGGAAGGAAAACCAAAGCAATGAAGGGTCGCTCTATGTCTCTCTTGGCTATGGTACTTGTGAAGTCAATTGTACTGTTCAATAAGTTGCTGTAGGCTTTTGTCCACCACTGCTGACTATACTGCATTAGTGCATTTTGTTTCACTTCTTTTGTTTTAATGAGTCTGTTTTATTTTTTAAAATACATTTTGTTTTTTGTAGTATTTTTTACATGTTTTACGTTTAAAACATTTGTTTTCTAAGTTGGAGAATTTTAGCCATTTTGCGTTTTGGTTTCTGTTACCGCAACACCGCGGTACCGTAATGTTTTTACGCAACGTTTGCAGTGTGGAATTAAAATACCAACGTACAATTATTAGAGTAGATGTTAAAGATAAACCTGAAAAGTACCGTGAGCTTTGTTAGTTGGAGGTCTCGTGCAAACGTTGATTACGGCAGAGCGTAGACAGGGGGAGGGGGCATCGGGCCATGGTCCCCCTTGGGTCCACCAGACTCATGAGGCGTACTGTTATTGCATTTTGTGACCCTTAGAATTCACTTCATAAATTCTTCTCATCCGAAGTCAGGCGGAGACCAAAAAAAGATTTTCGCTCTAATTTCGTTGTTATTTGGTTCGCATTTAGTTTAGGCGAAGTCCGAAAAAAAAGGTCTTCTCCCTATTCTCGTAGTTGCTGTAATTCGAATTTAGGCGAAGATAAAAAGAAAAGTCTCCCTATTTTCGTTCGAATTTAGGCGATGACCAAAAATAAAAAAGGTCTTCACTGCATCCAGTAGATTTTCATTCTTTGCTCCCCCTTTCAAAAATCCTGCCTACGCTGCTGATTACTGCCCGTCTATTTTGTACTTTCTCGGGCTCAAAAATGTGAGTGATTGTTTTTTACACGATTTTGCATGCTGCCCAAAAATCTCTTTAAGCGATCCAGCACTATGAAAAGTGATTCAATCACCGCCATGTGTTGAGTGATTTGTAGTATCTTAAGCAGATCACAGGTCGGAGTATGGAAGAGGGAAGCGACCCAGCATGCAGGCAATACGAGTATGTGAAACGTGTAAATTTGAGTTGAAGCAGACTGTTCTTTAATGTTCACGAATTTCAGTATCATTAATTTCAGTATCATTAACCCAGCATGCAGGCAATACGAGTATGTGAAACGTGTAAATTTGAGTTGAAGCAGACTGTTCTTTAATGTTCACGAATTTCAGTATCATTAATTGTTAAACTTTTTTGAAGAACAAAAAGACAAATTTATTCATGCTTGATTAAATGTTGTGCTATAGTATTGATGATTCTTGAAATATACCTAGTCTAGTATTCAAATACATCAACAATGGCATTATAGTAAAAGGTGAGAAATCTTTATTGATTGCTTACAAATGCATTGTATACTGGCCCGTGTTCTAAAATATTTTTTATGCTGAGGTTGGCGTTGCTCATAATTTTCATTTTCAGCAGAAATGAGCTTCGTGTCTTACAAAATCTCAAAAACTTTAAAATAATAAATAAATGTAACATCATCAATTTAAGAAAAATTTAAAAGGCATTTAGTTCCATTTTTTACTTGTTCAATTTTAAGCGGTTGCAAGAAATCAAAATTTTAACAGTAAAAATACGCTACAGCGTACAACTACAAAATAGTGTTGAAGATAAATCAGCAATATGCTCGAACGCTTACGATTTCCCTCATTGTTTACGTTGTCCTTTGGTATCTTTTATACGAATCCAGTCAATTATAAGACAACGGGCTGTAATTTTATTCATACCCATCGTTTTTTTTTTGCTTATAGCATAGCATCAGGCTGAGTGATTTTTGAACGAAAATTTTAATCGTTTAGTACGATTTTCGACTCTTAGAAAATGATATTCATAGCTTTCCTGCTAGACGTCCACCAATAAAAGCGTATGATGCTTCCACTATACGTGATAGACAGGTGGTACCTTGACTTTAAATCGCCATCTCCTGACCAAAACCGTACTCAATTACAATCTTAAGGTACGCTGTAAAATATCATGAGCACTTAAAATTAATGATATGGAATTAAGTAGACTGAAAATTATTGAGTTGCTGATCGTAATTTTCGGTTATTATTTTCTGCTTGTGTGAAATATCGAAAAATCGGGAGCTTTTGACGCGCGTTCAGAATATTGATTTTTTGGGGTGCAGGTCATCTCGGCTGGTTTTGAAGTAATTAGAATAAACAATAAAACTAATTTCCTGTGTTTTTACGATAGCAAGAATTAGGGAACGATGCCAACGTACATTAACTCCAGTCGAACCTTGTGTGCAAACCTTAGGGTCATTTCATTACATGACAGTCAAAATTTTGTAATCCACTCTCTCAGATATTCTTTATATTTGGATATGAGAAAGCCATTCAAATTTGATGCAGATTGAAAAAAATTAAAATTCATCGAGCAGTTTACGAGTTTTCGTCGTTTTAATTTTGCCACATGAGGGCGCTGTTCGTAGCTTAATTGATTCAAAAATTTTTGAGTTTCCGATTTTATTTTCGATTATCTCTGAAGAGCAAAAAAATTTTATTCTCCAACCAATGTTAAAATGTCCAGGATAAGAACTTGATTAATGTGTGTGAATTTGGTAAATGTTTTTTGTTGCATATTTCTGTAATTGCCTTGAAAACATCATGTACATTTTTTGCAATCATTTTTTCATTCAACGCATTTTATTGTAATTGGTTTAGCATGTTACTGAAAAACCATTGATGGATTGCAGCTACGTCATAGCTTTTTCCCGCCAAAACGATTGGTCGTCAAAATGCCATTACAAAGCATTGGACGTTAGCGTAAATCAACGTATAATTCCTTCCGTGGGCATGTTTAAAGAATTTGATTGTAAAGTAACAGTTTTGTAGATAGCTTGGCTTTAATTGGTAATTACCAGGAGCGATTTATGCAGCTTACATAGCTCAGCGGATCTGAAAAGTTACGCTTTTTGTAAATTCTCATCGTCCATTGCCCGCTATTGTCCACTTTGACCGGTTTTTAGCTTTGGTTCAAATCGTAAATTCAGCCATATCCTAAAGTACGTAAAATTCTATGTCACAGCAGTAACACATGGTTGATATATGTTTAGTTTCAAGCACTATTTACGAATAATATTTAACATCACCAGCTCAAGTCGAAATAAATGCAAATTAAGACTCGATCAAAGTTACACCGTTACACTGAGGCCAGTTAAATCATTAGTTAAAGTTTAAATGACATATCAACGAAATAATTCAATGAAAACAACTGCTAATGCATTTTAACTCCCAGCAACCAATAATCATAGCGATAAGCCGCTAATGACTACACGAAATGCAAAAAATCACCAAGATCCTGCAAAATAGACTTCTGAAATTACAAAAGTTTAAAAATGCGCTAACTTTGTCACAAATAAAGGAGATACATCTGTTCCATTATAGCGCCATAAATAAAAAGCCACGAATTTGATTACCAAAACTAGCTACCACCATCCATATTACATGATTCTGATGGGTTACTTAACACCAAGCCGGATTTACGTCACTGAAGAAAGCAAACAAAACCGAATTCTTACTGATTAAAATCTTTTTCAGTTTTTACAGGCTTTTGCCTAGCATTTAACTTTAATGTTACAAAGAATCAGCTCTTTTATAGCCTGAAAATACGCTCCATATCTTCGCTGTCAGTATCTTTTTTTGTGCTTCACCTAATATATTGGTCTGCTTGCATTATGAAACTGATACTGGTAATTTTAAATGTTAGTTTGGTTTAAAAATATTCAATATCATTGAGTACTTCTAAGCACGAGTGATAAAGAATGTTTATTAAATAAATGTTGCAATTGCAAAGTTGATTAAGCTTTCATATAAACACAATATGAAAGTTAAAAAGAAAAAAGATACTAGCCACAAATAGATTAAAAAGGCATTCTGCCATTAATGGTAGTATTAGCGCAACAACTTGAACATTATTTTATTACAATAATGCCTGTCTCGTGGATGCCGGTAAGCTTCTTGGCTGTTCATATACTTTTGCTGTTTGCATTGATTTCTTTTTACGTTTTAGCTAATCCATATCTTGAATTAGACTCTTTAACACTGTCATCACGCAGTTTAAACGGTATGTTATTTACCAGCACAAACAAACTGTCAGCCACATCATCAGGCACGAAGGATAGTCAGCAAGAACTACGTATTTTCGAGTAATAATGGTTTAATAAACATATTGTAAGACCCATATAAGCAACCACACAAATGCATTATCTGTGCATAAACCTTCTAGTCCACAATATAGACTAAGGGTCGCATTGTAAGTGCAAACTTAAAGCAAAACCATCTGACTTGAGCGAATACCGTAAATGCTAATGAAGAGTTATTTTATTAAAAACTGAAAGTTTTTAAAGCAGGATTTAAGGAACTCTTGTCCCACGTTTACAACTTGCTTTCCAAGTTTTTATTACAGGTACGTTTTCAAATTTTCGCTCAGGTCGGAGTTTCGTTGAAGTCTGCTTTTGTAATACGATAAATCATTAGTTTCTAGATGGCAGATCCAAGTTTTTGACATTTAAAAACGTCCAACTGCAAAATAATTTCTACCACATATCCAGAATTGTATGCACAAGCAATACAATGTAATGAAATATACTACAGCACTCCCTATATGCAGCATTATAAACGCTAGGTCTGGTGAATGGTATTATTCAATAATCTTCATAAAAGTCCCAAATATGCAGGAGGGTATAGAATATGCGCATGTGGACATGTTGGCATTCTTCACTCGGCCTCATGGCACAGTCATTTCATTGTGGAGAGCAACCAAACTCTACGATGGTCATCGACGAGCATTAAGAGGAAGAATTGCTCTGTGTTATTTTAGCTCGGAAACAAAAAATGCATTTCGCTAAAAACGTAATACACACAATTACACATTTCTTATTTTAAGGAGATTGCACAATCAATGGTAAAGAGAAATGCAATCAATCTTGTGACAGAGGCAGTGATCTTATCGAAACAATTGAAGGGTAAATACGAACTGCTCTTGCCTGCACAAATCTCTTTTTTTCGCGAAATATAAACCGCTTCCATTAGTCCGTACGCAGGTCGCACAACCCAAAGGCTTCAAAAACGCATTAAGCAACATGTTTCCAAAGCAATAAAGCAAAGAACCACTCCTACTCAGGAGCAGAGAATTCAACGATTCCGACCAACAAGAACACAGCCAAATAGAAAATGCAAAGCAAAAAGTAAGACTCAATTCGAACCAAAGAGCGATTCAGCCATTGGCTAATGTTTGTTGAAATCCAATCAGTGCGCATGCAACTATTCTGATTCGCGGTTTAAAATCCTAACCACACCTCGTTCTCAATTTTACTTGAGCCTGTTGGAAGCGGTTTATATTTCATGGAAAAAAAAAGATTTGTGCAGGCAAAAGCATTTCGTATTTACCCTTCAACTGTTTCGATAAGATCAGAGCCTGCTGTCACTAGGTAGAAACCATTTCACATTTCTCATTACTTTTATGCAATCCATGAAAAGTAACAAAGCTATTTAGTTTGTAACAAGATTTAGTAAACTATTTTTAGGGTTCAGTCAATTACTCTCATTGTAAGCGTAAGAAATGCACTAAAGTTACGAAAAAAGTTTTAATTATCTTTGAAAACTTTAGAAACTCTAAACTTAAGCGTGTTGGCATCTTCTTCAAAACTCGAGTTTAGGATGGAGCCGTCTTCTTGATCAGATTTAATTCCCAACGACAACTGGATACAGTTATTTTCTTTCACAGTATTTAAATTCGACCTCCCGATAGGTGAACTCTAAACTATTTACTTGAACAGGATTCAAAATTATTAAAAGCAATTCAATGAGTGTTTAACCTTTCTTAAACAATTAATTGTTAATCTAAACTTTATGAAACATAGTAGAGTTTCTTTTGATTCACAATGCAATTATCAACCCTAACAGTGCAGCACAGAGTTGACTTAAAACTTTGCCCAACATATCCCAATTAAATATTTATTTCAAAAACATTTTTCAATGCACTTGTGTTATAAGAACCAGTAAATTTTGAGTTGAGGCTAGCTGTTCTTTAATTTTTTGCCAATTTTTACCCTCATTTGTTGTTAAATTTTGAGAGCATCGATATCAATTACATAAAACTGTTGTACTTCCAATGCTCTGTATGCTTGAGTAAACGCTTTTTTTGCTGTTTTCGCAGATCGTAAAATTGCAAAAGCAAAGGAGCAAGCATTTTTATTTGAATGAGCGCCAAAAACATTTTAGTTGCCTGCGCAGTGCGCAACATCACTATATACTTTTGAAATTGGTGCAATTTTGCTTGTAAATGCCAGAAAATCACTCAAACTTTATCGTTTCGAATCAGTACAGAGTTTAGTTTCGTTTTTGATATGAAATTTATTCTTGTTTCGTTGTTCTTAACAGTGGTGTCGCTAGGGGGGGGGGGCGGCCTGCCATGGTTGACACCATTTGTTTTTTTTTTCTTTTGAGACCGAAAACCCACTGATTGGTAGGCAAAGACCTTTTTTTTTGGTCTTCAGCTATATTTTGGCCGATAAAGGGTGCCACCACGAAATCCCGCCCCGGGTGCTACCATTCTTAGCGACGCTTCTGGTTCTTAATATTATTTTATGTTGCTCAGGCCGGCATTGTTCTTAAACTTCGACCAAAAATGAGCCTCATGTTTTTATAAAATTGTTCATAGAAAATAAAGTGTAATTGATTTATTCCCCCTACCCCCCCAAAAAAAAAATTTAACAACTTTCAAAATTACAAAAATATTTTAAAATATAAAAATTAGATTCACCTTGTCATTAACTTTTTTGAAAAAGCAACATGATTTTTAATTCTTTTTCAACCCCAGTATAAGAATGTTCATTTCAGAATAATTATGTATTCTGGAATAATTTTGAATCTTTTTTTCCGAATCCTTAATCGAATCTTAAATCTAAAAAGTGGCCTTCAGTACTGTTTTGATATCGATTCAGCACTTAACTACTCGACTACTGCAAAACAAAAAAAGTCCAACATTTACTTTCATTTTCAATGAATGAATAATAGCCAGTACAAGAATTACAGCACTATAAATCACATGATTATTGGATATTCTCATTCTGCAATGGTTTCATCGGTTTCTCTGAATTTTTCGTTTTCATTTTAGCAGTCGTTTCTAGTTGTTTTCAGGAAAAGGAAACAAGCCCACAACCAGGTGGGGCTTAGCCCTGCTGGAGAAAATCATGCCATTGTAATATCCACGTCAAAAGAACACTTCTCAGCGCGGTTGACCGGCTTGTTTGAACAAATTTATCACTTGCAGTTTTTCTTCACAACTAAACCGAATCCTAAAAATGGAACCGGTTCCAAATCGGAAGCGGTTCCATAGGATTCGGTATTCTCAAATGAACATCCATACCCCAGTAGCAAGCAAACTTAATGTATGTTTAGCAACAAATCAACGCAAGTAGAGTGTGATAGCTATTGCACTTGTAGCGGCTCGGTCGATTGCTTGCCGTTGCATCATCCGTAGTTGCCTTTTTATGACGTCACAGTAATTCATTCACCGTGCATTTGTTGTTGCGTGTTGCAATTCAATTGACTTAAAACCGCTATGTAGAAAGCACGGCTAATTTTGCAGTTCAATTGGCTTTAAACTATTATGAAAATGTAAAACGCATTGCTAAATTTTGTAATTAAACCGGCAATTTTCAACTTGAACAATTGGTATTTACGGACTCAAGAGGCCTGCAGGATCGTTCGACGTATATACTCAGCCTTGAGGAAAGAGATATAACCTCACTAGCCTACAAGTCTACATCTGGTGCCCCTTGGTGAGGAAATTCTCACTGGTGAGGCGACGTCCTGCAGGCCAGCAACATCAGCGAAGGCAACAACAAGCAAGACAAACAGGAAAGACAGTAACACGCAAGGAAGCAAGTCGTCAGCAAAGACAAAAACAAGCAAGACATCAACAAAAGCAACTACGACAACAGCTTCAAGCAATCGTCATGAGCAACAGGTTCGTGTGTGCTAGCGTTAGTACCGGTGCACCCTTTTATTCAAACGTAACGCCTATATATTCTACCGGCCGCGGTAGGCCCATACCTTACCGAGTCGAAACACCTTCAAACAGTGTAGGCCTAGCAGAATGCAGCGATCGTTTTTTGTGTAAAGAAATTTTTTCGGGCCACTTGATAATCTCCGAAAGATTAGCCCCAAGCACTAGTTTGACCCCCACGGGTGGGATAAGCAATCAGTGGTCTGCTGTCCTTGACGGTCTTTTCCGCGCTCTCAACAAACACAAGAACTACACCGTAGATCTAGTCACACGCGTTGACAACGTCAGTATTGACCGAAATGAAGCAGCACACTCACTGCGCCCCGGACTCAAGGAGACACAAACAGTTCATGGCCAGCAACCAGCAGCCTTGACCTCCACTACTCCATGTCTAGTTTCCAGTCCCCCATCCACACAAAAGACAACCCGCCGAGAAGAACAACCCGAGGAGGTAGTCATCAACCGCTTTGGACGACGGATAGTCCGTCCACGCCGATTTCAAGATGCCTAAGTTCGGGTCTCCTGCGTTTTCTCTGTAAGCAACACGACACACAAACATACACACACACGGCCTGACACACCTGTCCCACGTTCCCCAGCGTTCTGGCCTTTCATCACTATAGGGCCCTTTTTGAAAGGCTTGTTTTGCTCGGAGCATTCAAACAGGTTTTTGTCACCCCTTTTAGGATATGTTTCTTTTGCTCCTGTTTCATTTTTTGCCACCGCCCCCCCTTATCAAAAATCATGCCTGATCGCTGCATTACATTTTGCTGACTTTTGAGTTTCGTGTGTTTTTCTTGAATGTTGACATTTTTTGACTCCTCACGTGTCACCGCAAAAGCACCTGACTGCTAAGCACACACGAATAAAGAACTTGGTCTGCAACTGCAACTCCCATGTTTTAAATAAAAAAGACAATTTGATTGAACGAGAGCTCGAATCTTCATCTTTACAAGTCTGAATGCAGCCTTGCTACTTATACCGTGCACCATCAATCAGCTCCGTCACATTGATCAGCACAAAGGTCGACCGCTCACAACTTCAGCTGAAAGTCACGCACAAAGCTCCAGCAGCTGGCTTTGCCACTTGTTCTCAAGAGAAGTGCTCTCAAACTGTTTTGCGAAATTTTCGTTTGCCTGTCAGAATTCATGTTTTGTGTGATTTTTCGTCCGAGTTGCTTCAGTTCTTTTCAACAATGCGGCCAAAATTCTTTCGAATTTTGACCGCATTGGCGGGGGGTGATTGTAGCGGCTCGGTCGATTGCTTGCCGTTGCATCATCCGTAGTTGCCTTTTTATGACGTCACAGTAATTCATTCACCGTGCATTTGTTGTTGCGTGTTGCAATTCAATTGACTTAAAACCGCTATGTAGAAAGCACGGCTAATTTTGCAGTTCAATTGGCTTTAAACTATTATGAAAATGTAAAACGCATTGCTAAATTTTGTAATTAAACCGGCAATTTTCAACTTGAACAATTGGTATTTACGGACTCAAGAGGCCTGCAGGATCGTTCGACGTATATACTCAGCCTTGAGGAAAGAGATATAACCTCACTAGCCTACAAGTCTACACACTCAATAAAAAATAGTGGGATTTTGTAAAATCATATATACATTAGTACAATAGTTTATGGAAACTCTGATGCATCAATACTTGTAGTTGTGTACAAAGTAGGGTAACTCTGGATTCTCTGTACAAAGTGTACATATCTTTGCAACACTTTGTTTTAATTTTGCGTAAAATTTTTTATCATAGAAAGTAGCAGACTGAGAAAATCTAGAAGCTGCTTTTTTAACCTTAACTTGGTGAGGTGGCAGTAGACTTAGATGACCTTTCGGTCCTTCGCTGTCTCCTCACCAAGTGACTAAATATCGCTTTGACTCTGCAAGTTTGTGTGTTTGGTTTTAAAGGAATTGCATATTTCGATGCTTTGGTGATAGACCTAGAGAAAGTTGCAGTTTTTTCTTGTGATATGACGTCACTTGGTAAATTAATAAATATGATGATGATGATGATGAATTCTGTTGAATTGGTTTGAAGCAACTTTACGTCATGTTTCACGTCACACCTTTTTTCCACATTGAACGCGTGAAGCATCGGTAGTTCTCATTTTTAGTTAACGGCAGTGCAGGAAACACCGCACTTATTTTATCTCGTTTTAGTTGAATTCTGTTGCTGATTTGTTTTGAAGTTTGGAAAACCTCGGTCAAATTTTTGCTTTCTTTTTTTTTGAATTCGTCATATTTTAATCTGGCTGAAAGCAATATATTATACTTTTACAATATCTATAAGCTTGGTGTTTGGTGTTCGGTTCAGAAACGTTATTGGAAAGAAAGCGAAGACCCGCGAGCTCCTCCGGGGTTACCGTTAAATGTTGCCTGTTGGTAACATAAGAAAATTTGACCTTCATTTTTTGCTTTTGGCGGTAGAGAAGATAGTTTGGCTTCGACAGTTTTTTTTGATCCCATAATAGCAGTTCATCTTTCTCGTCCTGTCCATATCTATAGCAATTGCAGGAACTTTGCTTTGTCTGACCCACGTGGTTCCATCTTTGGTCTTTTCGTTGCTTCTGTCAATTTTGGTCCATCTTTCTGTTGAATTTACCATCAACCAACAAGTCTATTTTTCACTGTCAAGAATTCCATTTATATTGAAGATTCAATCAATTCAATTAACCAGCAACATCCGGAACTCAATAACAGGAAAGAACGTTTATTTATTTTTATTTGACTTTACTGTATTATTGTGTTTATTATCTTTTTACTTTATCTTTTATCCCCTAACATAAAAAAAGTTCAGTGGGAAAAGTTGCCAACGGCAGCGAGCATACACAACGTGAACCTACTGTAGAGAATAATGATGCCGGCTGTAGCAGGGATAACAAATTTAAGTCGCCTGAGGAAATGAAACCCGCTTCACTCGCTTGTGATACTAACGACGCCCGGGTGGGAGATCCTGTGGACTTGGCTGTGGATGGTGGTACTGGAGGTGCCGACGGTTTAATTTCGGAAAAGGGAAATATTCCTCGAAAGCTCCTCACCACGCACCGAACTTTGATTGTTGACCTTACTACGCTATCCAAACAATTCGAGCGCTGTAATTCTCAGGAGAAATTTGAGGAACTTTCTTCTAAATTTGACGCTCTAAGAATGGCATACAATAAATATCACGCCATTTTGCAACAGCTTACGGAATTTAGTACGTTAGATCAATTAACTGATCGCATTGTAGAAGTGTACGAAAATTGTTACTTCTCTTACGACGAATGCTACATGCGACTAAACAAACGTTTTCATGATGAAGTCGAGGCCTCTGACAGCGTGTCTCAAACTGCGGAGAGCACCATTACTTCTTGTAAACTTGCGCGTCATATTGATCTAGATCAAAAACTAGCAGAATTAAAAGTGGCCGCCCAGTTGGCTGAAGCAAGAGAGGTAAGATGTTAGCCGAAGCTCGCGCGGAGAAGGCTGAAACGTTAGCAAAATTGCGTTTGGAAGAAGCCAGAGTTGAGGCAGAGCAAAAGCTTATTTCGTGTTCTAAGCGGGGCTCGTCCGTTGCTGCTTCTAGAAGATCTCGTGCTACTCGTAAGACACTGACAGATTTGACAGGCAGTGTCACGCGGGCGAGCAAAGCCAAGCTGGGCCTCAATAATGGTTTCAGTAAAGCTACAAAAAAACCGTTGAAACTGCGTGTTGCATCCGTTAGTGCAACGAGGTCGCAAACTATCAATAAAACTTTACTTACTCAACGCGAAATTCCCGTTTCGATCGTACCAGATCATGGGTACATGACGTTACAAAACGCACTGTTCAAACGGCTAATACCATTCCTAAAATGCCTATTGAAACAAATCTACGTGTACCTGACCCGTCACCAGTGGATCACACTACTTCAGCTGTGCATAATTATCTTAAACGTCAGGGAAGAAATGAATACATAAATTTAGCATCTTGAATTGCATACAACGGAAATAACTTGGCGTTTGTGTTTTTCGAGAATCAAATTCGAAAGTTAATGGTTGAATATCCTCACGAGGAACGCCGCCTAAAAGTACTTTGTGCTTCTTGCGTAGGACAACCTCGTGAGATGTTAAATCTATTTTTTGCGCCGTTTAAAAACATGAGCACTAGTGAGCGAATTGAACGGGCTCTGGATCGGCTGCGTCAGCGTTATGGAATCTCTGGTTTTTTGTCCGAGCCGAAAGTACTGGAAATCCGAAATGGTGCTAAAGTAACTCATACGGTTTCATCGCTTAAATCTTTTAATGAAGATCTTTATACATTAGAAGTTTTCGCTTATGCCCATGGCAAAGTCGATAAACTTTCTGAGCAGCTCTTGCTTGACGTTGCTAATCGTTTACCTGGTAATTTAAAACGTCGCTATATTGATTATCTTGATAGGCGTTCTAATTTAGATCAACCAGGTTTTGAAGGCTTTGAAGCACTGTGTAATTTTGTAGTGCATGAAATAAATGTAATGACCTCGGACTATGTACAAGCTTTGTTCAAAACTAATGAAGATAAAGTTATATCACGTGCTTCTGGCGGTGAGCGTAATACTGTAAGGGTTCGTCACACAGCGTTCTCCACTGCACCAGACTCTGCAAAAAATTTGATCGGAGATCTGCTTGGAGCTAATAATCGTGCTGCGTCTCGTAATCAACGCTCCCCTGCTAAATCGCCACCAGAATGTTTTTTGTGCCCTGAAAGACACTATCTCGCCGATTGTGCTAAGTTTAAAGCTTTGTCCAATCATCTTAAACGACATACCGTAATTGATTCGGGCAGATGCTTGAATTGTTTATCTTTAGGACATCCTGTTCGTAATTGCGCGCATCAATCGAAATGTCGAAAATGTCGCCCTGATTCTAAAACTAAACATGCCACTGCTTTACATGATTGCTACGCTATCCCTCGAAATTTCGGGGCCGCAGACAAAACACCTAAAGTTTCGGAATCTAGCAGGAACTCTGAAACAGTGGCGGATTTAGGGGGGGGGATGGGGGGGATGCATCCCCCCCCACCAGCCTAAAAGTAACGATTTTGGCCGAAAAATCAGCCTCTATTTCGAATAATTCGGCTCCAGTTAGGGATGCATCCCCCCCCACCAACCTAAACCTAACGAACCCGGCCGAAAAATCACTCTCAATTTTGGTGAAAACCTTTTTTTTTTTTTTTTTTTTGGAGACCACCTAATTTTTGGGCGAAAAAAACTCTTGAATTTCCGATTTCGGCCAAAAAATCACTCTCAATTTCGGTGAAGACATCCGAATTTTTGAGGTTTTGTGCTTAAAATCCCCCCCACCAAAATTTTCTAGATCCGCCACTGCTCTGAAAGTGACAGTAATACCGTTTCTGCTGTTAGAAAAGTAAATGATCCAGATCAGCGAGTCGTCCTGTTGAGAACTACTGCTGTACGGGTCATAAATCCAGACACTAAAAGGTCATAAATCTTTAGCATATGCTCAGCTTGATACCGCCTCGCAGGCGACCACAATTTCTGATAATTTGTCTACCGAATTAGGACCTAAACGAAACGTCGACTCGGTAAAATCAATTCGCACTTTTGGAGAAGAAACTATGTCTTGAAAGGGACTTACTGATTTTAATCTTGAATCCCTGTCCTCTGGTGAAAACTTTGCGATAAAAGATGCGCTGGTTGTCCCGGAGTTCGTTGATAATGAAGATACTTTGCCACATCGCGTTGATACTTCGGTTTTAATGCACTTTAATGGAGTTAAAATACCCACTCTGCCTCATCGCAAAAATATTGATATTTTTATTGGACAATCTGATAAGGCACTTTTAACTGTGTTAGAGGAACGTGAAAGCCTGAACTTTGATGAACCAAATTTAGTGTTGACCCGTTTGGGCCTGTGGCTAGCGGTGGCCGCATGGATGCCTGTTCTGCTTCAGTTCAGAACAGGAGAGTGGAAGTCGTGGCGTGCCACTGCGATGTCCACAACTGGGGTGAATTAAAATTGGAAAATGCTACGTTAAAAGAAAATTTGCGGCAACTTGAGCTGCTAGAGGAGGAATTACAACCCTCTAAAAATGATGAAATTGCGCAAGCCCTAGTTGAATCAAACATAAAAGTTGTAGAGGATCGCTATGAAATTCCGGTCCCTCTTAAACAAGACGTCGTGGAAACTTTACCGAGTAATTATGACTTCGCTTTAAAAAGAACTAAAACGCTTAGAACGAGTGATCTGAAGAACCCTGGTTTGAAGGACACTTTAACCAATACTTTTACGGAGTTGATTAATGAAGGATGGGTAAAGAATGTGGGTGAGGTTGACTCTGACCGTCCTGTGTGGTACCTACCTTTTTTTTCGTTACTAAACAAGACAAGCCTAGAGTTGTTTATGACGGTGCTGCAACACTTGCGGGCGTTTCATTTAATCAGGCCATGCTCGCTGGCACTAATCTTCTGAACAATCTTGTTGAGGTTCTAACTCGTTTTCGTCTAGGCAAATTCGCAGCAGTGGCAGATTTAAGCAAGTGTTTCTTCCAGGTCGCTATGCCCGAAAAGCAAAGGGATCTGTTTAGAATCATTTGGTTCAAGAATAATGACTTAGATGGAAGAGAAGCACAGGTGTTTCGTTTCTCGAGGCACGTGTGGGGAATAAACTCGAGCCCATACGTTGCGCTTATGGCCATTAAACATTTAATTAATAAATACGAATAACCCCACTAAAGCTAGTGACAGAACTTTAAATGCAATTGACAAAAATCGGTACATGGATGATATTTTATTTACCAGCGATTCTTTGTTGGATCTTGAAACTATGTCGCGCGAATCCACTGAGCTTTTTAAAAGCCGTGGATTTAAATTGCGTAAATGGGTCGCTAATTCTAATGCCGAATCAGTTCTTTCAAAGATTCCTAAATCTGATCTCGCGTCCAATATAAGTGAAATTGCTATCGGTTCGCAACTCATGCCTGATTCTAAAGCGCTGGAAATAGTTTGGGACGTTGAAAACGATCAGTTCAAAATTTGTTTTGATAAAAAGTTAACCGAAGTTTCCACACGTAGACAAATGGCAAGCCAACTTGCGAGTAATTTTGACCCGCTTGGCATAGCCTCACCTTGCTTGTTGGGTGGTAAATTGATCTTGCAGAAGGCTGCCATGGCTAAACTTGGCTGGGATGATGAACTTCCCGGTGACATTGTGAATGAATGGAATTCTTTGGTCGCTTCTTTGGTGACCCTGTCAAGTTTTTCTCTAGACCGTAACTGTTTCGTGAACACAAAAATTCCTGATGAAAATGATAATGTTATCTACCAACTTCATGGCTTCTGCGACGCGTCTAATACGGCATTTTCTTGCGTAATTTATCTGCGCCGCATTGTTAATAGTCGCTCTGATGTGAGCTTTATCTTAGGAAAATCGCGAGTGGTTTTAAGCCACCAACAAAATTGGGTAATTTTAAGAAAAGAGTTAGAAGCGGCTAAGCTATGTAATGATTTAATGCTGCTTGCACTTGCTGCATTGCAACATCTTTCTTGCGCTGTTAAATTTTGGACGGACTCGGAAGTTCTTTTAAAATGGATAACTAATCCAGACCTGCATCTTTGACGTTTTATAAAACGGCGTATTGACAAAATCCACCTTGTCTCGTCACCAGAATCTTGGGGCTACATCAGCACATTGCAAAATCCAGATGTCGGTACTAGAAAAAAAAGTTTTAAAAGTAAAGATGCTTTTAACTTATGGTTGAAAGGGCCGGAGTTTCTCTTGTAGGATGTTGAGGACCCGTCACCGGTTCCCTCTACGTCGGCTGTGCGAGCAGTCTCTGTACCTGATCAACTTAAAATATCTGAAAATAATGATGACTCTCTCCATAATCTGATTAAAAGTGCACCTGACCTGTATACGCTTAAAAAACGCTTTGCGTATCTAAATGCGTTTAAACAATTTCTCATTGCTAAAAGTAAAGGCATACGTTTTCAAAGACCCCAACTGAATACTTCGTACCTTGATCGTGGCTTTATGGACGCAGTTAAATACGTGCAATTTCAGAGTTTCGGGGCGCTATAACACTTTTGAAAGAGGGATCTCCAGACAATTTTGATCAAATGTTGAAAAAACTACAGTCTAATGTGAACAGCGCTGACCAAAGGCGTAAAATTAAGGAACTGAAAACCTTGCGTAACCTTCGCTCTTGTGTTGATGCTGAATTTATGCTACGTGTTGAGGGACGCTTGGAAAATGCTGAGTTACCTATTGATACAAGACACCCGTTTATTTTGCCGAGTAGGCATGCTTTAACCCCTTTAATAATATTGAATGTACATGCGTTGGCTGGCCATGTGGGCCCCTCGTATACTTTACTGCAAACTCGCCAGCGGTTTTGGGTAATCTTTGGCAATGGAAGCGTAAAATTCTATATTTCAGAATGCGCAGAATGTGTTCTACAAAAGGCTAAACTTATACGTCAATTAATGGCAGATTTGCCTTCGTTTTGAGTTACCACGGCAAACAAACCGTTTCAAATTTGTGGAACTGATTTTCTTGGACCTATTTTGTATCGGCAAAATCAAAGTGATTGCAAAGCCTGGGGTTTGCTTTTTACTTGTTTAAGCACTCGTTGCTTGCACGTGGAAATTGTTACCAGACTTTTAAATGAATTTTTGCTTGCCTTTTCGCGGTTCACTAACCTTCGCGGTAGTGTGGACACCATATACTCAGATAATGGAAGTACATTTTGTGCAGCAGCCGATGTACTACCGAAGTTACTCGGCTCGACTGAATTTAATAATGCGGCTCGTAAACGTGGAATAAATTGGATGAGGATTCCTCCATATGCTCGTTCTCAGCTGGGTGGATCCTGGGAAGCTATGGTTAAACTCTTTAAAACTGCTTTGTGCCAAGTCATCGGGCGTGCTCGTCGCAAACCAACATTAATCGAACTGCAGACTTACGCGTCGGACGCCGCGCGCATCGTAAACGATCGCCCACTTACGACGCTTAGCGACCAACCAAATGATCTTTTAGTAATAACTCCATCATGTTTTCTTCGGTAGAAGCTTGCCCCAAGTACTCCGGTGGGAACCTTTCATGAAAAAGGGATCTTCACCGAGATTACAATGCATAATTCCACTCTTGCTAACCAGTTTTGGTTAATTTGGATAAAAGGTTACTTAACAAGTTTACAAGGTCGTAAAAAATGGAGGGCCGTGAAAGAAAATCTTTATCAGGCCAATTGGTGCTGGTGGGAGACGCTGAGGATATTGCAAAAAGGGGGTTGTACCGTCTTGGTCGCATTCATTGCCTTCACCCACAGATTAGGAAGGGTAAAGAAATTGTGCGACGGGCCACCGTGGCAGTGCTGGCAAATCACTCGGGGAGTGAAGCAGGAAAGATCCAATATGCAGTCAAACCTCGGTTATCAAACGCTTCTGTTCTCGACCAAATCGGTTTTCGACCAAAAAATTACGTCTCCGATTTCGAACATAAATTCGGGTCCCGACCAAAACGAAAGAAGCCGAGCGAACACGAACGCGCCATGGTGCTGCATATGTCGGCTTTTTTCATACAATTTTTGGTGTAACTGAGCTGTTGTATTTTTTTTACTGTTTCATTAGTAATTTCTGCAAATTTTTTCAAAATTTTTCGTATTGTACTGCATTTTAATCTTTAATGTTTTCGATGTTTTAAAAATAAAACATAAGAACTGTTTACTTTTAGTTTTTTTCATCATCTTAGATAGGAAATCCTTTATTAAAATAAAACACAATCTCCTTCTACCCATTTTTATTTATGGTATTACAGTACGCAGTACAGTTTATGGTGTAAAATAGTAAAAAAATCATTTACAAAAGTTGTTTTCTAGAGTTGGAACGGATTAAAATTATTTGCATGAATTTTAATGGAAAAGATTGTTTCGGATTTCGAACAAATCCCTTTTCGAACAGCCCTCTGGAGCGAATTATGTTCGAAAACCGAGGTTTGATTGTATCCTCAGAGATGTTTCTAAAATTGCCCCTGTTTAACTGTTCGTGTTTACTATTCATGAAATATATCATTGGATACAGTCTGTGCTGTTTATTTGCGTCATGTTGTTTTACTGTGATTATTTCTGCAAAAATTAAATCGTGTTTTTATCGCCTATTATCGAATTTATGAAACGTTAACATTTGTTATACCGGAACCGTTTTTCTACACCGTTTTCTTAAAAGGTTTACCTATGTTGGCACTAAAAATGTTGTGTGATTGAAATATACAAGATTTTGTTGTTTGTTTGTGATGCTTTCAACTTTATTTTTGTTTGTTGGAAACTTCATAATTTATTTACGTTTCAAAAGGGCCGCAATGTTTCAGCATCACGTTACTTTGTCTATATGCGGTTCCTAACTTAATTTGCATTTTGCTCAGAATTTGCGTTTGTAAGTTCAATCGCTTAATTATCGTACTTGACAACTTCCGTTGCAATTCACAAATCACCACCTATCGCCGAATCCTTTGTTCTATCGAATACTAATCCTTTGTTCTATCGAGCTCAATGCTTAAAACTCAAGGATATTTACTCTCTGGAAACTGCAAAGCTAATGTACAAAATTCACAATAATGTATTATCTTTTGCAAATTCAGATAAGTTTAACCTAATAAAAAACTGCTATACACATAAGACAAGATTAAGCCACAAAGACAACTTCTTTCTTCCAAGAACTAGAACAAGATTAGGGCAAAAGTCTCTATCATTCGCAGGAATTAAAATTTGGAATGAAATACCAAGCAGTATAAAAGAAGTTTCATTCTACAGATTTAAAAAAGCTGTTAAAGCTCATTTTTTATCAAACTATGAAACCGATAAAAGCTAGAATAACAGCTTTCTATCAACAATGCAGTAGTAATTACAGGAATCTTAGTTGCATATTTATGCTTGAGTTCAACAATTAACCTATTCTTTGCTTGAATGGCATGAGATTGGTGCTTTCATCTATCACACATTTATACAATACGTCATCTCTCATTTTGATGTGCCCTTGAATTATTAGTAATTTTGCAGTAACTGACTGAGGTTGATATATACTGGTATTGGAAATTGTACCAGTACTAATGACATATTGGCAAACAATACAAAACAAAGCAAGGAGGTTTGTTTTTTTTTCACTCCTATGGTGACCGAGTGAATTAATATATTTTGTCTTTGTGTAATTACGTCTGCGGTAT
Source organism: Trididemnum nubilum (assembly GCA_963965965.1). Lineage (NCBI taxonomy): Eukaryota > Metazoa > Chordata > Ascidiacea > Aplousobranchia > Didemnidae > Trididemnum > Trididemnum nubilum. The sequence continues at coordinate 10,682,401 of OZ014487.1, forward strand.
CCGGTTATTGGCGCATATCGCTCATTGTTATGGGTGGTATTGCATAATGAACGGATATTGCGAGATATAAGAAATTTAATTAATGTTGTTTTTGTTCTCGCTTCTCTTTGTTTACTCGCTGTATATATATCGCTGCTTCAATTTATTATTAATATACTTGTTGAAATCAAAGAGCTACGTGTTGAGACTCATCGCGTACGAACTCACTTCATTGGTGCCCCGTGTGATTACGTGTGAGGAGCACCCGAAGGGGCGCTCACCAAATTGGTGCCCCGTTAAAATTAATTAAATTATTACGTGTGAGGAGCGTATTACGTGTGAGGAGCGCCCGAAGGGGCGCTCACTAAATTCGCACACATTGCATACTCACCACCAAATTGGTGCCCCGTCTAAATTGGTGCCCCGAGTGAGTCTGCGCCGAACCAAAGCTTTCAGAACATTCAAAAAAAAAACTGAGAAGTGAAACAGTAATATTAAGCTGATAATTGCTCAACCTCTCGAAAAGAGTTCGCTAAAGAATTCGAGTGAAGAGTTCCAGAAGAGTTCCAAAACAGGACAAGAACTTTTCAAAAGTATTCGTGCGTTGTTCAAAACTGCCCAGCTATTCGAAGAAGCGTTGTTCGAGTGGCCAGAAACGGAAACCTGAAGAAACCTGAAGAAGAAACTTCTGACAAAAAAAAACGGTACTGACTTTTCATTCATTTTTCTCGCATATTTACTAGTAAAAGTTTTGCTTATTCACCTGTAAAAATTTTTCGCATATTTACCTGTAAATTGTTTTGCTTATTTATGTGTAAACTTTTCAAAACCCGCTCACCCGGTAATGCACAAATTACCAATAATACCGTATAATTTGAGAAAACGTTCCACGAAACAAAAACCTTCAAAACTAAAACCTATGACCACTCCAACCCCAAGTACCTCCAACCTACAAGACGCAATAATCCCCACTTTAAAACAATGTATTCTTCCGTGCCTCACCGGTTTCAGAATAGTGAAGCCGCCATGTTATGGCGAATCGTAAAAGGCGATTAAAAATAACGTTAATTTGTTGAATTTTGTTATTGTGCAAGTAAAAACAAAAGGAACAATCGTCTTACAGTCTCAGATTTGAGACGGCGCAATTTGGAATTTTTATTATTACAGTATTATTATTGAAAATACTTAAGCAAATGGGGTGGTAAAAGGATAAACCCTTGGCCCCAATTGACACAAAATTAATATTATTGCGTTTATTACTGAACTATTTTGGGATTATCAACCGCGTGTAAAGCTTATGTGATTTTTGAATTTGTAAGGCGTCACCTCTGTGTTATCAATCCTGACTCCTTATCTACCTCAGTTAAGCTGTGCTAGAAATGTAAACGTAGTTGTACTGATAATGGGTGTCCGATAATTGACCTTTCCAATGCATGACTTGCATTTGCGTATTTTCCTCTTAACTCTGTATCAGCTGAAATTTCTCGCGTTATAATCAATGTTACGGCTATTTTAATTCTGTTCGTGCCGAAGAAGTTTAAAGGATGCCATGACTCAACGAAATATATCTCGTGCGACCAGCAGAGTAACTGAATGTTTATTTTGTATTGTTATTTTCGCATTTTTGATACTATTTAATTCCGAGCAAAGACTCGATGAGTACATATTATGTTAAAGGGCAAGAGAAAAGCCCTCTATATTGTGTTGTTTGCATTTTCCGCGCTAAAATGCGCTATGTCATCCTGGGAGGAATGACCAAGTCACTTATTTCTGGTCGCATGGACGTAGAAAATAGCATTTCTACTGTCATATTTCAGATTTTAACGAGTTAAACATTTTATCCCCAGTTTTGGTGTTTCTGCTTACTCCTTTTTTAACTCATTGTCGGTTTTCTATGTTGCAGTTCTGGAAGAGTTTACGTGTCTTTTTTTGTCATGTTCTTGGAATTGACTCAAATCCACATTTCTTTTTGTCGACTGATGTGTATGCTGGACAGCCTTTGGGGGCTTTGTCGTCCATCATACCCATCATTCTGAGGGGAAGGTCTGTGGTGACCGAGTGAATTAATATATTTTGTCTTTGTGTAATTATGTCTGCGGTATCCGGTTATTGGCGCATATCGCTCATTGTTATGGGTGGTATTGCATAATGAACGGATATTGCGAGACATAAGAAATTTAATTAATGTTGTTTTTGTTCTCGCTTCTCTTTGTTTACTCGCTGTATATATATCACTGCTTCAATTTATTATTAATATACTTGTTGAAATCAAAGAGCTACGTGTTGAGACTCATCGCGTACGAACTCACTTCACTCCAATTGCCCACTTTAAATCCTATAAAACATAAATAAGCGTTGTGAACTTTATTGATTTTATTTTCTATCCAATCTGTAGTTACAGTATTTTTTTTTTTTTAGTTTTTACAATTCTAATGTTGCCTTGCATTTTCTTTACATGGTGACTGTGAGTTTTGTGTATACACTGTACAAAGTGTACATATCTTTGCAACACTTTGTTTTAATTTTGCGTAAAATTTTTTATCATAGAAAGTAGCAGACTGAGAAAATCTAGAAGCTGCTTTTTTAACCTTAACTTGGTGAGGTGGCAGTAGACTTAGATGACCTTTCGGTCCTTCGCTGTCTCCTCACCAAGTGACTAAATATCGCTTTGACTCTGCAAGTTTGTGTGTTTGGTTTTAAAGGAATTGCATATTTCGATGCTTTGGTGATAGACCTAGAGGAAGTTGCAGTTTTTTCTTGTGATATGACGTCACTTGGTAAATTAATAAATATGATGATGATGATGATGATGATGAATTCTGTTGAATTGGTTTGAAGCAACTTTACGTCATGTTTCACGTCACACCTTTTTTCCACATTGAACGCGTGAAGCATTAGTAGTTCTCATTTTTAGTTAACGGCAGTGCAGGAAACACCGCACTTATTTTATCTCGTTTTAGTTGAATTCTGTTGCTGATTTGTTTTGAAGTTTGGAAAACCTCGGTCAAATTTTTGCTTTCTTTTTTTTTGAATTCGTCATATTTTAATCTGGCTGAAAGCAATATATTATACTTTTACAATATCTATAAGCTTGGTGTTTGGTGTTCGGTTCAGAAACGTTATTGGAAAGGAAGTGATTACCCGCGAGCTCCTCCGGGGTTACCGTTAAATGTTGCCTGTTGGTAACAACTTTCAGTAGGTTAGGCGTTGGCCTGTCAACCAAAATGCAGAATAAGAAAAACACCACGTTTTTAGCACTTTTGAGACTGTTTTTTTGCACTGGAATGGACTAAAAAGTGATTTAAAGCAGGGTGTCGAACCGAACCTGAACCCGAACCGTAAACCCAAATGAACCGTTTCATTTTGGTGAACCCAAACCAAACCTGAACCAGCAAAGTTTTACTTCAGTGAACCTGAACCAAACCTGAACCCTCAAAATTGTGCTCAAGTGAACCCAAACCGAACCTGAACCCCTAACAAAAGTAAGAATATATTTTTCCATATCCGAATGCCGCTGGCGCTGGTACACGCACAATAAGAGCAATGGCGATCATCAACAGGATCAGCAATTTTCTCCTTTTTTGCTGGATTCAAAGCAGGAATGGAGTAAAAAATAAGAGACTCCGATTACCAGTTACCTAGGTTTCTCTCTGGCACAACATCTGGTTTCGGCCTACCCGTAATGTTGAAGTATGTTGACCGTGGTTGAACGCAGCACTTATCTAGTAGTCCAGTTGAAGAATGACCGACCAGCACAGCTGCCAGGATAACCGTTTTTCTGGAAGGATAAGAGCTGGGTAGACAGAGGAACAGGCCAAACAGAGTAAGCTACAGCAAGCTATTAGACAGGTTACTTTGGTAGGTTTTTAATATTTTAGGCAGTGGCTTCTGTTACGTGACTAAAGTTTGGCATTAGTTTTACACTTTTTTTAGTACAAAATAGTTCAGCATCTACTACCTTGTCATTGTTTAAACTTGCTGTTTTCAGTTGATTACAGTAGATAGAGCGCTGTGATACATAGGTGTGAAAGTGTCAGCTACTTTTTGTTTTTAGTGATTGACTTTTATTTCTTCTTTGTAAAATGTTAAGCTTGTGGCATAATACAACACGACAAGTATTGAAGTAGTTTTTCCTAGTGAATTGTTTGTTCAGTTGCGTTGGGAGGATAAGGCCAAGAGAAGATTAAAAAGACAACAATACTTTTCAGTTGTGGTACTGTACGAGACTTATGTGCGCAATGAGGTAGTATTATGTGTGAATGTTTGGGTAGATGGGATATTGGTTTTATGTTCACTTGCTGAACTGATTTTTTTCTGGACGAAACGAGTAACGACAGTTAAATTTTAAGTCAATGAGCCCGAACCGAACCTTAAGCAGTAATTATTTACTTGAGTGAACCTGAACTAAACCTGAACCTCGAAAATGGTGCTCAAGTGAACCCGAAGCCAAACCTGACCCGCTAAAATATTTTGAGCAGGAGCTAAACCTGAACCCGAAGCGTTATTTAAAACGGTTAGACACCCTGATTTAAAGCATCTTTTGAAACATAAATTTAGGGAGGGAGGGGCTAATTTGTCAAAAATAAGACTCACAAATCACTGAAAACGTTGAAAAATGGCCAAAAACTAGCAATCAAATTTGACCGCTAGTGTAAAAATGCTAAGCATAGGTTTCATTTGCAAACATATTATAAACTTAAGAATTGGGGGGGTATTCACTATTAGTTAATTACCAATTACTAGTCTCAATTTTTTTTCCATTAGCCCTCCCCCCACCAATTATTTTTCTTTCTAACATACAGACGAAATATACTGCTCTGTGTGAGTTTTCGTGAACTATAGGATTTTATGATTTACCAGCATGTAAACAAGAGAAGTAAAATTTTACCATTAGCCACATCCCATATAGCCCATTTATGCAAACAGTTTAATCACGTTTGCACTACTAATTTCTATGGCACGTTTAAAAGCATTATTTTTTTATCAAAATAGCCCTAAAATTAGGATATTTTTGAAAAAAAAATGCAAAATTTTCAGACCCCAACACAGCTCTCTTCCATTTGCAGCTTTCTGGCGACTCGCCTGGAAACTTTGCACTGTTTATAACAATACGCGTTTTCGTAGCTTTTGTTTTGAGCAATTTTTTCTTGGTCGTTCAGTTGCAAACCTTATGATGTTAATTATAGATTTATGCCTGATGCTTAAAGGCGGTGAATCATCGAGCCAATTGCGGTGGTTTATAATAGCTAAAATTGAACAATAATTTTTGATATTTTTTGGTTTATACTATAAACTAAGAAATAGGGGGGCTATTCAGTATTAGTTAATTACCAATCATTTCTTTCAAGTCTCTTTTCATTAGCCCCCCAATTATTTTTCTCTATAAACTATACACGAAATAGATTACTCCGTGTGAGTTTCATTGAAGTATTCGATTTTATAATTTACCAGCATCTAAACAAGAGAACTAACGTTTTACCATTAGCCACCTCCCAAATAGCCCATTTATGCAACCAGTTTAATCTTGTTTGCACTGCCAATTTCTAAGCCACGTTTTAAAAGCATTATTTTTTAATCAAAATAGCCCTAAAATGAAGTTATTTTTGCAAAAAAATGCAAAATTTTCGAGCGCTTCGCCCCCAACCCCCCCAAACAGCCCCACCCATTGCGAATTTCTGGCTACGCGCCTGTCAACGTCATAGAAAAAGCATTATGTTGCTGGGTTTAAATAACCAAAATTAGGCTTGCGTGGAGGTACGTTCTCTAGCTCGAGTGCTGGAGCAGTGCCCCGGTAAGCCAAAGGCTACAGATTCGATACCTGTGGGGAGACAACTTTTTTGCATTGCTTGTGTTTAAGTAGTCGCCGTTTTGGTGACTTCCATAGGCTTCTGCGCTGGTAGCCTTTACGCCAGATAGCACGCAAAGGATTAAACACATGTCACTTTCGTTAATTCTTATGTTGACTCCAAATTTCAATTGTTTAGGTTTTACCGTTTACTAGTTATAAGCAAATCAATCCTCATCTGCCAAAATTCGCGACCACAAAATTGTGCTACGCTCTCACTCGAAGTCCCCAAAATACCCGACCTGAATGCCCTTTCAAGGAAAAGAAACATAAACCCGAAAAACAGTTAGTTGATTATGATTCTGCGTTTTAATTTTGAGGAGCAAAACGTCAACGAAATCAAGCAAGGAAAAAAAAATTCAACCCAGCGGTTGAGAATTTTTTTATAAATATTGTTATTTTATAAAAAATTTTATAAATAAATACTACTATCACCGCTAGGTGAAGACAAAGATTCATGTAATTTTGTAATGCTGTTATTTTGCAACAAGAGAAAAAAGAAATCAGTGATTGCTGATAAAGTGATCAATAACATTCAAGAAATAAAGCGTCAAGTAAACTGAGAAAAACCGGATTAGTTGACTTGAAATGGTAAAGATTCAATACAAAAATAAATGCAATAGCTTCAGTGTTTGTAATCTCGTAATCAGGACGATGAAATGCAGAAGACAGAACAAAGCACAATTTTTCTTCGACTTGTTTTTTCTTTGGGCATTACTTGCTCGAAGAAATGTCCGTGTCCAAGGCCACGAAGGTAATTGTGTTCTTAATGTCTAGATTAGGGTTGCCATACCGTCCGGAAAATTCAGGACATGTCCGGTATTTAGGGTTCAAATTTGCGTTGGGGAGGAATTGTTTTTTTCTAGGAATCCGATAAAAGCTAGAATAACTGCTTTCTATCAGCAATGCAGTAGTAATTACAGGAATCATAGTTGCATATTTATGCTTGAGTTCAACAATAACCTATTCTATTGCTTGAATGGCATGAGATTGGTGCTTTCATCTATCACACATTTATACAATACGTCATCTCTCATTTTGATGTGCCCTTGAATTATTAGTAATTTTGCAGTAACTGACTGAGGTTGATATATACTGGTATTGGAAATTGTACCAGTACTAATGACATATTGGCAAACAATACAAAACAAAGCAAGGAGGTTTGTTTTTTTTTCACTCCAATTGCCCACTTTAAATTCTATAAAACATAAATAAGCGTTGTGAACTTTATTGATTTTATTTTCTATTCAATCTGTAGTTACAGTATTTTAATTTTTTTATTTTTTAGTATGCTTAGAGCTAGAACAATTCTAATGTTGCCTTGCATTTTCTTTACATGGTGACTGTGAGTTTTGTATATACACTGTACAAAGTGTACATATCTTTGCAACACTTTGTTTTAATTTTGCGTAAAATTTTTTATCATAGAAAGTAGCAGACTGAGAAAATCTAGAAGCTGCTTTTTTAACCTTAACTTGGTGAGGTGGCAGTAGACTTAGATGACCTTTCGGTCCTTCGCTGTCTCCTCACCAAGTGACTAAATATCGCTTTGACTCTGCAAGTTTGTGTGTTTGGTTTTAAAGGAATTGCATATTTCGATGCTTTGGTGATAGACCTAGAGGAAGTTGCAGTTTTTTCTTGTGATATGACGTCACTTGGTAAATAAATAAATATGATGATGATGATGATGATGATGAATTTTAAAAAATGCTCAAATGTCAGGAATGTTATAATCCTGTAAATTATGTTTAACTTTGAACATTGTACATGTCTTCCAAAGACGAGAAATTAATTCATTTGGAGTAGTCTACGCTGCTTCTTGGCTACAATAATTTTGCTCATAGATTGGTAAGCATCGTGGATCGTTCATTATTAGTGCGTTTACACGCTTTGCAGTAGACCTATTGAATTCTGTATTGTGACGTAGCATCTTCATTATATAGCAACCTTGCGGATTGTCGCAATAGATTAGTAAGTTAGTCTACTAAGTGATTGGTTCAAGTAGTCTGGTGGTAAATTACTTTGTTAGTTCTAAGGCTGCCAGTTTAGAGCATGCATTTTTTGTTGTATTTATTGTTAATAAGAAAGATATTATTTCAAATGGCTAAACGAAAGTGCACATTCGCGAACGAGATGCAAGAAAAACATTTATGTTTTGGAAAACGCAGGAATGAATACGAGGCAGAATGCTTAGTATGCAAATCAGGAACCTATATATCTGTCGTGCACAAAGTGCAATGTCACTGGTAGATACTTCTTGCAGGCCCGGCGCCATGGGGGGCATTCCGGGGCTGTGCTCCCCAAATTACTGCTTGTGCCCACCAAACGAAAGTTGTGCCCCCCCAAGCGAGGACTGTGCCCCGAAGAAATGAACTCGGAGCTACCGGAGTGCAAATCGAGGCCTGAGACTCGTAAAATAGTGCTAATCGCTTCAGAATTCGTGGAAAAGGGAATGATTTTTGGGATAAAAACCATAATTTGTGGAAACTTTTGAACTGAAGACCTTTTTTTTTTTTTTTTGGTCTTCACCTCAGAATTCGTCGAAAATCGAACGATTTTTACCAGAATTTGTGAATTTTTGAATTGAAGACCTTTTTTTTGGTCTTTACCTTTTTCGTTTGATCCACACTCTCGATTTCACATAAATAAAGTTCTCGTGCCCCCCCAACATTTCTTTATACCCCCCCCAGTCGCGCTATTCTGGCGCCGGACCTGACTTCTTGCGTGTTGCATTGCCAATTTTATACGTCAAATTTCAATGTGACAAAATGTGGTCGCGCATATATTTGGTCTCATGAAAAGTAGCCATGCACTGTCCGGAATTTTGCTTTTGCAAATATGGTAACTCTAGTCTAAATGAAATGACAGATGTGGTGTAGCGTTTAAGTACAGTAATTTAAATATCACTAGCGCTTGAGAGTAAAACTGGGATCAATTCTTACTAAATTCAGTTACGGAATTTTTCAAGAATGGCATTCAGAAGTGAATGTGCTGAAATACTCCCAAAGAAGACTTGTGGCTTCGAGCAGTTGAGTGGTTAGGCATACCATGTTGCTAGCAACATCCAATCTCTTCGAAACTCGAGTGGTTAAAGCGCTCTCTTCTGGTAATAAAAGTTGACGGTTTAATTCTCAAACCGGCTAAAATCTGACGCAGTATGCGCAACTGTGCACGGCAGCAACGCTTTCGAAATGTTTTTTCACAGCGAGCGTAAGCAGTGCTAATATTAGTAAAATTTGAGTTTTAGTATCTTAATCTTTTACTGTACCAACTGTCAGTACTTAAATTGGAAACTTTTTTCTAGAGGGACGCTTTTGCAGCCTTGATCAACTTTACAACAAGTTTAGTGGAAATGAAGCATTTCCGTCGCCGAAATTGAATGTAGACCAAAAACCAGAAAAAAGGTCATTTTCCCCGATATCAGGTGAAGACCAAAAAAAAAGGTTTTGGCCGCAAATTGCAATCATTTTTCCCCGAAATCAGGTGAAGACCAAAAAAAAAGGTCTTCGACGAAATTTGCGACCATTTTCGGCAAGAAATTTGTAGGATATTTTAGTCCTGGCTGGCTATTTTTCCTCTGGTCATCCAGCGCTCAACTCTCGATGGGAGGACGCCTAAATCTCGATGGGAGGACGCTAACTCTCGATGGGGGGATGCGTCCCCCCTAAAATTTAAGTACTGCCAACTGTACATTTGAATGTAATTATATTATTTGTCTATATCTGATATACCAGTCAGTTGGTCAAGCATTAATGCATTCGTTCCTGAGTAGGAGGTCTGAGTTTCAAATCTCGGACTGGTGAAATCGGACGCAGTGCAGGTGCAATGACGCGGGTATGGGTCTGTCAACTCGTCATACGCTTCGGCGTAACACTGCGATAATGCAAGATTTGATATTTTCAAATGCTAGCATTATTACGTTGTTCTAAATATTTTAATGACTTTATTTTTCAATGGTTAGCAATGACAAACTTATGTACAGTAGATCAACTTATACTGATTTAGTTTTTGCACTCAAGAGCAGGTCTCAATGAAGTTAAGAGAATTTATTTAATTTGTTAATCATTTAGTTTGAACCATGGCGCTCCCTTGAACTATCTCTGGAATTAAATCAAATGTTATCGGAGTTGATTGAATATTTTGCTACTACAATTGTACAATTGTACAGCAAACAATTGTACAATTGTACTACAATTGTACAGCAAACATTCCTTGTCAATTTTTGTAATGGATGCATTGGAATTTCAAATTTATTGTGCAGTGGTAAAAGATACTTTTCAAGAGAATATTTACTTCCAGATGCGCTTGTTAATTTGATTAATTGTCTGCGATTGGAGTAAAGGTTTCTTACGATAAACGTTTGATTTTGTGGGAAAAGTCCTTACAATATGCTTCATATTAGTAATTGCTACCTTAGCTCCGCCTTTGGGTATAGCGGCTGATGATCTTTTACACGTAAGAACAGCCTAAATTGTCGCAAATTGCGCGTTTGAAACTAGAATAATCTTTACTTTACTTAATTGTAAGCCGAAAAATGCTAATAATTGGTTCGACTTATTGCATACCGGTAGTACTTTATGCTATGCAGTTTATGTTAAGTAGCAGTCTTTGATTGCTTTATTTTGTCAAATCACAAGAAAATTCCGTTAATGAAAAGATGGAAACATTTTAGCTTCCTTGTTTTTTCTAAATAAATCAAGTTTTAAAAAATTCAACAACAAAAAGTCAAATGATAGCTCAAGAAACTAAAAAGAATTATACATAACTAATATGGTAGAAGGGGGTGAATTGGTCACGGGGTAATTAGGCCGAATTCGTCGTACCTGTTTTTGGGTGGTTTTATGGAAATACTTTGTGCCATAGTTTAATTTAGCTGTTGTTTATTTTAGAGGTTGAGTTGTAGCAGTGATTGTTTTAAGTAAATTTAGTTACATTCGTAATGTACTGCGATTTATCACCAACGCGCAAGGCTTGAAAAGTTTTTTTAAATTGTTTAAAATTTTGTCAATTGTTTGTTATTTTTTTCAGTTTCGCCATCTCTTAGAACAGCAGTGCGGTTGCCAGAGCAACCGAAGTGAGGGGGCACTAGCCGAAAATGGGGGGGCACCAAAAACAAACTGAATTTTTGCACATAAAAACTGATATTTTTTGGCTGAAAATTGTGCGCTATTTTGACAATTCTGTATTCTTGTCTGAAAAAAAAAGGAATTACTGTATTAGGCCGGCATTTTTCTTAGCTCGTTTCGTATCGGGCCCATATAATCGCTTAAAAAATCTGTCCGCAGCAGTGAATGCGATCAAAAGCGCAACCGGGATTTTGCTAAGAAATCTTGAAGGGGTCTTGAACCAAAGGTAAATTTTTAAATTGTCTAATTTAGACCCCGTACTGAACGAACTGATGGAACTCAAGTGTATTACAGAGGGAGGCAGAAATTCCAGCCGCTGGATGATTTTTGTCATTTTGCGGCAAAAATAGCGATCTTAACTCCATTTCAATCACATTTCGCACGATTTTGAAGTTTCGGGTCATAATCACTGACTAAGTACCGGTATCGATTCTTACAGGCTTACATCCCTATTCCGCGACACATCCGTAAAGGTGTGTTAATAAGACGGATTACTACATCACATTGATATACAGCAGTTGGTGGCCAGCGATTTTGAACAGAATCGAGGAAACTACAACCGAGAATTATGTTTGAACTTTATCATTCCTTTTTCCATTATTGCCTTTGTCCTGTCGTTACGTGATGCTCCAAAAACGTGTTTTGGGTAAACCGAAAAGGGGGGCACAAGTAGTCGTTAGGGGGATCACGGCCCCCCTGTAGCGACGGCACTGGAATAGTGAAATTTTTCTATCAATTCCCAGTATGGCAAGAGTTAAAAATGACATTTAATTGTCCGCTTGATTATAAAAACTGGAAATGCTGGTTAGTTAAGCTTGGTTTCTAAGGGATGTAGAAGCCAATAATTAAAAACCGTTACGTTTTCTTAAATCATCGCTTACGTCATTAATTCATACTGGCTGATTGGTTAAATATATGGAAATTGTACTGTTTGCGGCCGCACACTACTCAATATTGATACTGGTACGAAACTGGCCAATTCACCCCCAATGGCACAAAATTGGCTTTGCTGGTAGTTTCTGTTGCTCAAAAATTGCTCTGTAAATATAATTGAAGCAAAACTTCTGTATTTACATAATACACATTTTGATATATTTTTATACTTGCCACAAACCAGTGGCAACTCGTGACAAAATGTTTGGTGGTGTGAAAAAATATTGCCTTAACAACGTTTGGGGGGGGCTTCGCCAAAAACTTCGCCTAACACAAAAACTACACCAACACTGTGAAACTTGCAACTTTAGACCACAAATCAAACTTACCTACACGCCGGAAAGTAAGCTCTATTACTTTGGCCCGGTCCAAACTGTGCGTAAAATCGCTTGCATACAAGTCAGGGGGGCCCGCAAAGAGGGGGCAGGCGGGGCACTTGCTCCTCCTGAAAATTAAGTGTCAAGAATTTTTTATGCTTAAATTTGCAAAATAAGTCAAATATATCTATCTAAACTAAGAAAACAACCCTTTGTGGAGCTTTTTTACCTTTTTTGCCATGGTGCATAGGGTGGGGGTCAGGATAAACAGGATTGCCCATTGGTGGTGACTATTTCACCGAAAATTTTCAAGTTAAAGGGAATAAAACGAAAATGAGAAATATTGATCCGCGCTTTTTTCATTTGCTTTTTTAGGGGTTAAGATTAGGGTTTAAGTTGGGGTTTGGGTTCATTTTGGGGATAGTTTTAGAGTAAGCATTTGAGTTTGGGTTAGATTTGAGTCAGAATTAATAAAAAAGTAGATAAAAATTTTAGGTGAAATAAAGCCTACCTTGCCCATTTTACGTGAATTATCATACAGTATTTTCTTAAAAGCGAGCGTAAGCAATGCTCCAGGATTAAGCATTAAATGTTTGATAAAATAATTATCAATATCAAACGTTTATCAAGCGTTTCAGTATTCTGTCAGTGAGCTCTTGTTAGGATCTAAATACAATAAAGTGTTTAATATTTCAAGTTTACGCTGCGCTTATATAAACACTAAAATAATAATTACTCCGCCATTAAATTAATTTTGCCCAGAAACTGAAGTCAAAACCAAACTTTCAATCAGCAATGTAGCCAGGGGGACTGTGTCCACTTGCATTAGCCTGCTGTAGACCAAAGTACACGATAAGAAAAGCGTCACAATTTTTTTGCCTTCTGAGGCAGTCTTTTGCAGAAATATGGCCTCTAAAGTTGTTCAAAGCCATTTTTAAAACATTTATTATTAATCTTATTATTATTATTCTAATTATAATCTTTTTTTGTTTTTTTGGGGGGGATATTAACTTATTTATCAAAAATACAGCTAACAAATTGATTGATAAAAACTTCAAAACATGGCTAAAAACTAGCAGTCAAAATTGATCGCTTAATGCACAATGCTTAACGTAAGCTTCATAGAAAAAAGAGTATATGGGGGGCTATTCAGCATATAGTTTATTTAATCACAACGAGTTTTGGACTTGACCTATGAGCACGTAACGTGGGGGTTTGAAGGAGCTGAGCTATTTAATTCTTTTAAGTGGCTTTCAAAGTGTATCAATTTATTTTTTTAAACGGCTCTAAAAAGATGCGAAATTTGATTCGAATAACGTTAAAATGGCGATTTTTTTCTGAAATATCACCAAATTTGCCCAGCAGCTAGAGTTTTGCCCCAAGAGCCTGGTCTGTGATATGCTTTAGTTGCATCTGTTTGCTCGGCACGCCACCCAGTTGAGGCATTTCGCAAAAAAAAAAAAAATTCAATCTTTAGGTTAATCACTCCCCCCTAAACAAAATTCAGGTTGCAATCAGTGGGGCAACCAAGGAGGCTAAGGGAGCTTAGCTTAGCCTCCCCTTTTCTAAGTCACGTAGAAAACTTATCTCACATGCATAGCGCAGTCGAGTTGGGGGGGCTATAGCCCTCCGTAATTGGCCAGTGGACCAAAATGCAGATCAAGGAAAATACCACGTTTTTAGCTCTTCTGAAACTGTTTTAATTACTGGAATGGACTAAAAAGTGATTTATAGCATCTTTTGAAACATACATTCAGAAGGGCTAATTGGTCAAAAATAATACTCACAAATCTATAAAAACTTTGAAAAATGCCCAAAAATAAGCAATCAGAGTTGATCGCTAGTGTAAAATCGCTGAACATACGTTTCATCAACAAATATGGATCCTGTACATCTCCCCAAAAAACACCTTCCAGAATGGACATTTCCCCAAAAAACACTTAGCCGAATGGACATTTCCCCTAAAAGCTATTTTCCAGAATGGACACTTGCCAGAATGTACATTTGGCCGAATGGACATTTCCCCGAAAAGCTATTTTCCGGAATGGACACTTGCCAGAATGTATGTACATTTGGCCGAATGGACATTTCCCCGAAAAGCTATTTTCCAGAATGGACACTTGCCAGAATGTAAATTTGATGTTAGCAATTATTATACAAGATGACAAAATAGAACTCTTTTGTTGAGTAAGCCGGGTAAATATGTGTTTTATATCAATCAGGTTTAGTTCTCCGGCCGTGTACTGTACATTTCTGCATAGTTCTTCGAGAACCCCATTGGAAAAAAACTTGCCAATATTATTGGATTGACCCCTGGATAAGCGTAACATATTACTAGGAACTGCATAATTATTCAGTATAGAAATCGTTTCAAGCCTTTTGGGTTTCCGAAGAAGAAATTGCCGAAAACTAAACTGTTTAATTGATAAAGGTTTAAGTGCTCACCTTAATTCAAATGCATCAAAAAACTTATATTCCAAAACTTCATTAACAAAATTTAGTTACTGCGCCGTCTGCAAATAACAACAGCAATTGTTTACCCAGAACCGCGAAACAGTGGCGGCTCGTGACCATTTTGAAAGGGCAAGCTGCAAATTATAAACATTTGGACCCTAAAAAGTCAAACGTCGTAGATAAATTCAACTGCGATGAAAAAGTGTAAGTGAACGTATTAATAAAAATGAGCTTTCTAGGTCAACAGGAAACTACTTCGCAGTCACTTTTGTGATTATTCAAAATTTATGCCTCATCTATTGTAATGTCTCAAACGTAAAAGCGGCACGCCGAGGCCTGGGCACGGACAAGAAAAACTAGTTTAGATTGATATCACTGAGGTCGAAAGTTCGATTCAAGATTTGGACGTCGTTACCGGCGCGCGACTGAAGACATGTTTCTAATTCTAAACCTTATGGACAGTGGCGGATTTAGGGGGGGATGCATCCCCCCACCAGCCTAAAAGTAACGATTTCGGCCGAAAAATCAGCCTCTATTTTGAAAAATTAGGCTCCATTTCGGGATGCATCCCCCCCACCAGCCTAAACCTAACGATTTCGGCCAAAAAATCGGTCTCAATTTCGGTGAAGACCTTTTTTTTTTTTTTTTGGAGACCACCTTAGTTTGGGTGGAAAAAATGTTCGAATTTCCGATTTCGGCCGAAAAATCACTCTCAATTTCGGTGAAGACATCCAAATTTTTGAGGTTTTGTGCTTAAAATCCCCCCCCACCAAAATTTTCTAGATCCGCCACTGCTTATGGATAGACATTATTTCTCCTTAAACATTAATTCTTTATTTAAATATGCGTTTAGCCATGATTTAACATAACATCGTTCGTAGAAGCCTGGCAGTTTTAGTCGCTGCTTTAATGATTGGAATTCTTTAAAAAACAAAAATGCAGATATAAAAACTTTATTAGATCTAATTAAACAAAAATTGCCGAAACGTAATCAGTACACTTCTGTAGTTTAATCCTTAAGACAGGTATTTTAACCACGAAGAAATACTGATCTGTAATATTAATAAGACAAGAATGCTATAAATGGCTTTGGCTGTACAATTATAGAATTGACGTTGCTTGATTATTATTTTCAACTTTTCGAGACATTTAAATACAGAAAGCAAATAACCAGAAGCTGTTAACCCTATTCGGCCCAGGGGGGGATCGATTAGCTCCCCTCCTTCACTTATTTTGAAATTTTGTAATGAAGCAGTCAAGCCACAATAATCAAATTTCTTGACTTTTCCTAAAATTTACTGCTTCAACTTTCATTTGTAAAACCATTGTCGTATGACAACTAGATTTGGAGTTATTAAACGTTTCTCAAGGTCAACCCTGCGTTTCTGGCAAAATTTTCGAAAAATTAATTTAATCCTGTTAGCCCCAATTGTTCTGTCGTAATTAATAATTTTACGCTTTTTCGAACGTAAATCCAGTGACCATTTGAACGGCTTTTGTTTCTCTCGATGTTCTAAAAGAGCTGTGACAATAGATTTTCATTTACTAGTTTGCCTGAGGCATTATAATTTTCATTATGATTTACAAAGCTCACAGCTGAATTTCTGTGATAATTTTGTATAGTTTTACCAAATTTCAAACTAAGCTTTATTTTTAGCATTTCGCTAATAAGTAAGAATTGCGATTTAGCAAAATAAACGTATTTATTGATAAAAGAATTAGAGGCCAACATAAGCGCAAATCTTTTTGTTTTTTGCCTGTATTTTATTTTCACATTGCTGATATACGAGTAGTACAGTAAAAGTGTCCATAAGTTATCAAGTGTTTGGCATGTAGCATGAATTTCGGTAGTCTTTATGTTGGAAATTTGTTTTTGGTGACTAAAAAAAAAGAAAAATGACGCAAATTTTAAATAAATTTTTAGTTTCTGCTAAGTCGCAGTATCAGTGGAAAGATGTTCATTTCATTTTTCACAAAAACATACGCATAATTTTGACTGCCTAAAGTTTTTTCATGAAGTTCAAGTGATAACATCCAAAACAGAAATTTGCCCGAGTGTCTTTGCGCGTGATGTAGCAGCACACTGATGACTTCATTGTGCGCATACGCTTTGTTTTCACCAAATTGCAACATTTCATACGAGAATGCCTTTGCGATATTCAATAACATTGCAAGAAGTAGAGAGGTTTTGATAATACTTGTTTCAGAATCATTATTTTCAAATTTTACCTTTTTTGTTATTCAAGGTTATTATCACTAAAATCTTTGCGTAAAAAATGCTTTTCGAAGCAATACCCAATAAGTAGTGTAAGATGGTACCAATTTTTTATAAAATTCCCATCAAACTAAACAATAATTATTGAGTATGTAAAATGCACGTTGTAAAATGTGCTATTTCATGTGGTATATTCTACTTGCTACCGCATTTATTTTCGTATTAGATGCTACTACAGGCCTACAGCATGGCATACTGTTGCAGATATTACTGAGTTTCACATTGATTTTTCATTTGTGGTCTATAATGATAGGTGGCAACCGTGGCATGATGAATTTGAAAAATTTATGTTGTTTCGTTACTTTTCAATTTTCGGTTGTATGTGTGTATATTCACAACCAACAAAAAATATGTTTGTAGATACAAAATATAAAAACGGAAAGCAAATTCTCTACTAGCAGACTTTGCATGTAACAATCCGATTAGCTGACCGTTTAGTAAATGAATTTATACTGATTTTTTTTGTGATCATAAATAAGATATCTAAATTCACTGATGTCGTTAGCAAATTTTATAATGTTTCTAATTTGCTGCAACTGTCTAACGGCTTTATCGCATACAAACAATATTGTTGGTTCTGGATGTAAGGACCACGGGCGTATTTAGGGGGGACATGGTGCCATGGCCACCCCCTTTGGGTTGTCAGTATAGTATAATTAGCATAGAATAGTATGCAAAATTGCGGCATGCCCCCCTATTGTAATTTGGGCAGAAAGTTTGAGAACAAAAACGGACAAAATCTGACTAATAACCTTTTTTTTTTTTATCTTCACCTAATTTTGGGCAGGAAAACGGACTGATTCTGAGTGGAGAAATTTTTCTTTTGGTCTTCATTATTCTCAAATTTCCTGGCACCCCCACCCCCCTCTTTGAAAATTCTGTGTACGCTAGTGGTGAGGACAATAGGAGTAGAATAGCTTTGAAGATTTTGATCAAAGATGAGAACTGACAAATAAATTTCTAGCCTTGGGATTATACTATCTTTTTTAATGTTTTTTCTAAACTTATTCAGCACTAATCCCAGTAACTACCAAAGTTTGCAACAATTTGTTATAAGCCATCTCTGAAATAAAATCTGAAAGATTATCAAGACAAAATTGTTACGTTTGAGAATTAGACATTCTTTGTAGAATGATACGAATAGTGATAAAAACAATGGTATTTCGATCAGTACAACCATTAATTGTAATTACTATGTTGGAAACAATTGTAATTTTTGCTTTTTAGTTCTGAAATCATTTGTGATAATACACTAGAACGTAAGCCATTTGGGTACTATATAAGATTTTCGAAAATCTTATGACGAGCAATGATCAAATTAATTTAGGTTTTCTTATATAAACGTCACAAAAACTGCAGAATTTTTGAATTTTTGAGAAAAAATTACTCTCCAATATTAGACAACGTAATCTTTCACAACGTAAGCAATAAAAAAAAAAAATTATTCGGACGCTAAAACCTATTACAGTACTCCAAATCATCCAATCATCCAAACCTATTACAGTACTCCAAATCATCCATATAGCTGTAACAAACGTCAATAAAATTGGTTGAATTTTGATGTAATTTTTGGTAAGCTGATGATTCGCAGTCTAATATAATATAGTAAGAGTTTTCACTTGGAAAACTTGTACTATGGGTTTCCTTCTCATAATGGTATATCTGGCAATGCTAAACATAATCAAAAGTGCAGCATAGCATTCTGTATATAAGAACACTGTATATTCTAAAAATTAACCAAGAATCCGACTACCAAGTTAGACCAATTTCTTTTTTTTTTCTTATAATTCAAAAGTCCGCGAAAAATCGTACAAAAAATAGTTTCAAAAAATCAACATTTACTACACTCCGTGCGACACATTTTAAAAGTTTTTTATGTAAGTTCGAAGTAATTGCATTTTTATTTACCAAGTTGTATAGAGACAGCGAAAAAATCATACTTTTTTTTAGAAAAGGCTGTCGTTTGCCCACCTGTCTACCACACGCGGTGAAAGCTTCACACTGCCCACTTTATTGCTAATATTTAGCCGGGAAGCTGAATGTAAATACAAACTTTTTTCAAATTTTGGTTTGACCAGAGCGGTAATCGAACCCAAATCTGCTGTATCAGCAGCAGACGCTTATCAACTCGACTAATGATAAAAATGCTGTTCTAAAAAAGTTTTTTAACAGTGTTCTTATATACAGAATGCTATGCTGCACTTTTGATTATGTTTAGCATTGCCAGATATACCATTATGAGAAGGAAACCCATAGTACAAGTTTTCCAAGTGAAAACTCTTACTATATTATATTAGACTGCGAATCATCAGCTTACCAAAAATTACATCAAAATTCAACCAATTTTATTGACGTTTGTTACAGCTATATGTTATTTACATTTACACAGAAAATGTAAATGAGAAAAATCAGTGGTTTGATGCTTGTTCTTTTATAAACTTTTGTACAAAAAATACCATATTTTTTAGTGTTTAGCAAAAGGAACTACAAGAGTAACAAACATTCAGCTTGCAATTAATCCAGCAACAAACTAATGTTTTAGATATTTTAGCATAATAGAAATAATCTTTTAATTTAATCCGTAATTATCTCGGAGTTACTGAATAAACCTCCAGCTGCGATGCCGCGTCACGGCAATCAAACGCTTATTAACATTGAGCAGATGAAAAGCGAACCGATCGCTTCTGATAGTCCTTGACTTATGTTCGAATTAATTGAAGATCAAGATTGCAAACATAATGACAAAAAGTTTGGACTTTTTTCAGAAAATTGAGCTTCTCGAGAAGCAAAAACGGATTTTTTATCTTTTGTAGTTCGGGAGTTATTAACGTTTGAATTTGTTGTGTCGAATCGATACCCCCCTGGGCCATTAATCAAAAAATTTTGCCTGGTCCGAATAGGGTTAAAGTTAGTGAAAAAAATTTGCAAGAGGTGCATTTAAATTAGTCATCTGGCTATCAACAACCACATATTAACAAATTCATTTAACGCAATTGGGTCGCTATTTAAAAGCGTAATAAAGTTCAGTCAAATTTGGATACTGTCGCGAAGTCCCCGGATATCATTTGCGATGTCACGTTCTAGTGTAGCGTATATCCTTCCACGACTCTACAGTCTACACCAACCGCAGTATCCCACAACAGCACAAGATGTGATATATTCAATAGTTCAATGCTTGCTATCCAGAAACACATTTTTACATATCTCAACAAGCCAAAAAGCTACGCGAACCGCAGCTTATTTTTGTCTGTTTACCACAACAGAGAGTCAAGAAAGACTAGCTGTGACGTCACCGCGTACAATTTTAATGCGTTACAAAAGCTGCAAAGTGAACAGCTTTTCTTAAGAGTTTCCAAAAATCTTTTTATATTAAAATAGCTATAAAAATGCAATAATTTTTTAATTTTTGCGGTGGAGCGGGAGAGAGGGGGGAGGATGAAGGTGATTAATTATTTACTGGTCGCCACAGCTAAAAACCTCTAGAATAAAAATAAAAATATTAATAAAAAAAAAAACAAAACGAACAGACGATGCAGGTTATGCTGCAGCTTTTTCAGCTTCCATTGCGAGCCGCCTCTGCCGCAAAAACATTTAAACCTGGGTCAAAATAATCTTATTCCTTAATGAATATGATTAGAGCGTCATTTGTTTGACGGTGCCTATTGTTTATTAAAGTCCATGTAGCATGTAGCCATCTTTACCTTAATACCATAATCATCAAAATAGATCAGTTTTTTCACCTTGGACCGGATTTTGTCGACAAACAATGATATGGTAAACGGTTTGATCTTCTTGCAAACAATAACGAACGGCTGAGATGTCCCCCGCAATATGAGCAGGGTTGGAAGTCGTGGCTGTTTAAAAACAAAGACGAATCGATAGTTTACACAAAAAGCAAAGACTAAAGTAAAGAAACAAAAAGCAAAGATATCAGAAACAAAAAATCAAAGATTAGTAATCGATGCCGAAATCCGAACAAAAATTTTTATTCTATTTTTCATAAGGATGTTCTAAAATTTTTGCCATATTGACCATTAAATGAAACTTGTGAGTGGAAAAAACTATTAGTACCAGTACTATCAAGGATAAAAAAATACACTTTTAGGATATTATTATAAAGAACAATATAGCATAAGAGAAACGAAACGATGTAAGCTTAGTCAGACTCAACAAGAACAAAAGTAAAGTTTAAAGATTCTACCAATCGATAAAATGTTAGCAAAAAGCATAGAAAAGGTGATAATCGATAAAAAAAAATTGAAAGCAAAGCATCTGCGATAATCGATAGCAAAAAAGCAAAGAATGTAGTATTGATTATTATTGATTACTAATCGATATTTCCAACCCTGAATGTAAGTACAAGTTAAAACCTCCAAATCCTGCACTAATGGGACTCACGGTGATCGGGTCGTTTCGCTGAAAAATTAAAAAAAGATGCAGATAATTTGCAGGCAAAATGCCGAGCTAGAATAATCGCCGTCAAATACAAGGTAACAATCTTTGATCGATATTAAGTTTCTACGCCAACTACGTTTGAAGCACGTAGATGATAGTAGATAAATTGACCGATTCTAGATATTACTCTTATTTAATAGGAAAACTATTACAGTAATGCGCTAAGATTTACGGATAATCAAAATACAATATTGCTAATTGAAAATTAAAATAAAATAAACATTTTTATTATTTTTCTCAAAACATATTTTCTCAAAAATGATTTTCGAGGAAGTGTAATTTTATTCTGGAAAATAGGTTTTCGGGGAAATGTCCATTTGGCTAAATGTACATTCTGGCAAGTGTCCATTCTGGAAAATAGCTTTTTGGCGAAATGTCCATTCGGCCAAATGTACATACATTCTAGCAAGTGTCCATTCCGGAAAATAGGTTTTCGGGGAAATGTCCATTCGGCCAAATGTACATTCTGGAAAGTGTACGTTCAAGGAAATGTTTTCTGGAAAGTGTTTTTCAGGGAAATGTTTTTCGGGGAGATGTAAGGATACCAACAAACATATTATAAACTCAGGAATAGGAAGAAGGGACTATTCAGGATTAGTTAATTACCAATCACTTCTCTCAAATATCGTTCCATCAGCCCCCCTCCCAATTATTTTGCTCTATAAAATATAGACGATATAGATTACTCCGAGTCAGTTTTATTGAACTATAGAATTTTATGATTTACCAGCATGCAAGAGAAGTAAAATTTTACCTTAGCCACCCCCCACATAGACCATTTATGCAACCAGTTTGATCATGTTTGCACTGCTAATTTCTATGCCACGTGTTAAAAGCATTATTTTTTATCAAAATAGGACTAAAATTAAGTTATTTTTGCAAAAAAAATGCAAAATTCAAACCTCCATGTCTCCGGCGGCTGTAGGCTTTGCCCCCAGACCTACAGCCTCTGGCGGCTGGGGGCTTAGCTCCTGGACCTCCAATAGCTTTCGGCGGCTCTGCTCCCAGACTCCCAAAACAGCCACCCCCCATTGCGAGTTTTTGGCTACGAACGTTTAAACGTGGTTTGAATTTGATCTGCAAATAAAGAGGGCTGAAAGGGCTAGGCAATTTAAGAATTTTAAGTAGATTC
Source organism: Trididemnum nubilum (assembly GCA_963965965.1). Taxonomy (NCBI): domain Eukaryota; kingdom Metazoa; phylum Chordata; class Ascidiacea; order Aplousobranchia; family Didemnidae; genus Trididemnum; species Trididemnum nubilum. The sequence continues at coordinate 10,704,917 of OZ014487.1, forward strand.
TTAATATCAGCACCTTTGTTCTATCCAATGGCCTTAAAAACGTTCGAAATGTGATTCAAATGACGTTAAAGTGGTTATTTTTTTCCAGAAATTACGAAAATTGCCCAGCGATTGGGGGCTTTGCCCCCAGACCCCCGTCCATAATCCACTTGAATTGCATCAGTTTGCTCAACATGCCGCCCAAATTTCAGCATTTTTAAAAATTGGGTCATATTAACTTTTGGTTCAAATCCATGAGCAAAATCCTTATTGCAGTTGTAAGTTTGTTTTTTATTCAGTGGATAATGGATACGTCGCTTGCCCCCCCCGCTCTGAAAAAAGTTTTGCGGGCGCCTCTGATACAAGCGTATATTGCTTATTTTAAACAGAAATTAGATAAGCCTGGTATACCGCCTTTACCAGCGTGAAAACTGCCAGTCGGTTATAATAAACTAAGGATATGCTCACAATTTTACGCCCTGTGGATAGGCCTAGCTTAAAAATTCTTGGTTTCGTCAAAGCGACAAACAGAATTAGCAAGATCTTCATTCTTGAAACTCATAAAATAACACAATATTAGTCTGACTCGCCTATAGAGTCTGGAGCATGGTCAGAATTAAAACCATCACATTATTCACTTAATCTTTTATTAAACGAAGTACCGGTGCTTAACCGTGTTTGAAAAAAGTGAAGTTGATAATTGCAATAGGTTGCTAGTTTCCACAAAACGACGAAGAGATAAACACCATTTTTTTTCAGATAACAAAACACCATTTTTTCAGATATCATGGCATAATCGTAAACACATACGCCAAAATAAAAATGACAAAAATTTGTCAACAAAAGTATAGCATTAGCAATGATGCAATTTCAATAAAAAATGGCAGTAAGAAATTATAAAATAAAGCACAAAAATAAGAAATCATACAATAATGCTAGTGCGGTAGCTTACTCATAATGCAATAGAAACACTGCATTACGTACATTGAGCTAGGAAAAATATGTATTACTTCAAGTATTAAATCTACACCACAATATGCAACACGCGTTGTTGTAGGGTACATGGAGACAAATCATGCTGAAGCAGAATAACGACAAAAATCACTACCATAAAAACAAGACCAGAAATACAATAAAAGCCAACGCTTCCCCATATGTTTACAATAACGAACTTGCTAGGAGCTTCCTTGATACACGGGTATCATGTTAATGGAATTACAGTGATAGAAAATTAGTTTTCAAGATGCAGTATGTGTAACAGACGCACAATTCCATTAAAACGAAGCAGCTTCATTTTCAGAGTATAAAAGCACAAAATTAGTTGCTATATCGTTTGGAAAAATATGAGCTGGTTTACGAAGATAACATAAACATGATGTCAATAGTTCTTCTTCAGTTCAGTTATTCACAGCTCATACCACGATCCACCAGCCACTTAAAACGTATGTATTGCCGGAAACATAATTATGTCTCTAGTCTAGTAGTACGAACTGTGAATAAGAGCCATTACCGTAAGGTTTATCTTACGATTCTGAGACAAATTTGTGGAGAGAAAATACTGCAATTTTAAGTCATCTCAGTCTTCATGTAAATAACAGAAGAGAAGTGTGTAGGAGAAGGCACCATAATGCATAGCATTATATTAGCCACTCTACAAATCAAGAGACTTCAATTGCAGTAGAAAAAGGTAAGACAAGCACAGGAACTTACGGTATTCATTCTATTCTAAAGATTTTGATCATTCTTGACAGCATCATACACAAAGTAAAATCAGGTTGACCATCTGAGGTTACACACAGTTCAAACTTAGCAAAAAGTCTATCCACAGTTTGTTACTAACACAATGAGACACAGCCTGTAGCAATTATAACAGCATCTTTTTTTAGAATGTGATATTTCATTACTTAGTACTGGTGATCTTCAAATATTCACTTTTGATTCTTCTATTGTACATTAAAGATCTTCAATAAATGCTTTTTTCTTTGCAAAATTTTTGGTTAAGATCAGCAGTAATCATCATCACATCCAGTTTTTATCTGGTGTTGTGCGCGTTAACATCGAATACTGGATTACCTCATTTATTCAAGACTTTTGAGTGATCAACATTGTCACTAAAGGGTTGAGAAATAAAATTTCTTTACATTCAAGCATGCTTACATTCTTTATACATACTGAATTGACTAATAATTACAGAATACATACAACTTATCTTTGAAATTCTGAACAAAGAAAAAGTATGCAAAAACGCAAACATCTTGTACCACTTATAATAAGGCAAACTTAAATTACAATAGGTTTTATGTTGCTACTTAATGCTTATTCTAAGTTCTGATACTGCAGCACCATATTTGTATTTTACTCAAAGAATATTAATAAACTTATTTTAAAGCAAAACCAAACCAAAGTTTCCAGCACAATGTAAAATTTGCAATATGCACAACATTATAAAACTGCATTTACTGCATATAGAAAAATTTCATTAAATGTTATTTTTCAGAAGCTACCTTACAACTCAACTATACAAATTAATTAGTTACTCTCGAGTCAACGCTCTATTCAAGTACAAGTAAAATCAAATACTATTGTAAAACAAAAAGAGCAACACTATTACCTGAGGTATCGGCAGATGAACGTTAATACTTCTACACGTTAGTAATTGCACAGGCAGCAAATAAATAACTAAGTCTTTTAGTTGAAACTAATTCTTCTATAACATTAACAAGGTAATGAATATTACTGCCTGTTACTGACATTGCACAATAGCAGAAGTGGAGTCGAGGACACAACGTTCAAGGCCTAGGCCAAGAGCTCAAAAAAAATCTGAGGCCAAGGACCAACAGTCCAACACTCTCGAGGCCAAGAACAGGAATGGTCGTGGCCAAGGCCAAGGTCCAAGGACGCAATTTTTCGAAATTATGGTCGGCAAATTTTCCTAAAATTTTTGCACAAAAGTGTTTAAGATATTGCATTTTGTTAGGTTTTTGATAATAATTCGAAAACAGTAGCTTTAAAAATAATAATGAATGCCTTTATAAAGTTTTACACTTTAGCGGTTGATGTTGATTACCGTACGTACGGTAGCGGTATCGTGGTAATGAAACAAGGCCATCTACCGTGAATGGAAATATAATTAAATTATAAACGTAGAATGATCAATTTCGATGTCTTAATTTTATCAGTTAGGGCCCCGATAAAACCGTTCACTGATTATGGATCCCCACTTTTTTAGTAGTTTCCTCAACGCAAACCATATTGTTTGGCTAAATGATATCTTTTTACGCAAGTTTTTAAATATTATTATCTAAAAGTATTGCAAAATACTGTAAATTTATATTTTTAAGATGAATTGAGGTACCGTACCGGGTATATTTGTAAGCTCAAGTGTTTGGCACTAAAACGAAAAAAAAAACAACAGAATTCTGGTGCGAGGGCAAGTCCTCATGCCCATGTTGAATAAATTTGTGATATTCTTTTTGTTTTTTGAAAAATAGCAATTTTGTGGCTTAAAGAAGATTACACACATAGATTTTCAAAGGAATTTTTCAAAAAATGCCCAAATTTTTCGAAAGAGCTTCGCCTCTTTACTTTTAATGACGTCTTCTTCTTCTTCTTTCTTCATTGCCCGCTTTTCCGTGAAGGTTGCGGGGCAGCAGCTCGAGATTAAGCCGCCACACTTCACGGTCTTCCGTCACATCCGTCATTTTGCTTGGGTGAAGTCTCAAGCGATTCCACCCAAGATTCTCAATGTAATTGGTTCATCTAGTTCTAGGTCGTACAAAATAATGGTTTTCTCCCATTAGCTTTGGCAAGTAAAGCTTGTTTGGGGAGTCTTTCCTGAGGCGTTCTGCTTACGTGGCCAAACCATTTAAGCTGATATCTTTCAATTCGGAGAAGTAACGGCTCGATGTTAAGAGATTTTCGAATCTCAGAGATACGTACCAGAGGTGGAGTCGAGGACACAAGGCTCGAGGCCAAGGCCAAGGACACAAAAAAAATCCGAGGCCAAGGACAACCTTTCCGAGGACAGATCCTCTCGAGGCCAAGGACAGGAATGCTCGAGGCCAAGGACCAAGGACACAGTCGCAAGTGTTCTCCAAAAAAAAGGCCTTCAAAAAAGTTTTTCAGGCAATCTCCAATTTATAGGCGTGGCCAGAATTTTTGATTGGGGTGGCCTAAACCACAAATCACATGCAATGACGTCATCAAAAATTTGCCTGTTGGCACTTAACAAGGATTTTGCAAAAGGAGAGGGCTTTAACTAATATAGTTGAAAAATGCAAATATCTAACTTTGGAAGCATTTTGAGAATGCCAGTGTAACTTAAACATATCAGAAACGGTGGATCTGGGGGCGGGGCCCCCAGCGGCCGAAGGCTTTGGGGGTCTGGGGGCGAAGCCCCCAGCTGTTTGGGCGATTTTTTGTAATTTTTTTGGAAAAAAAATCTATTTTAATGTCATTGAATCACATTGCGCACATGTTTAGAGCCGTTTGAAAGCACTAGGTTTTCGACATTTGAAAGCCAATTGAAAAATTTAAATTGTTTAATCCTCCTTCTAGTTGCAATTTAAGTTCAAAACACGTTTAACATCTTGCATTTTGGTGTTAAAGTTTAATTGTAAGTGATTTGGTCCAGGTAGGGGGAAGTAAGGTGCATTGTCTCGTGCAACATTTTAGCAGTAAATGAAAAACCACTCGAAGATTTTCCTTAGAGATTTTTGTTTTGTCATAAAAATAAGTAGTTATAGAAGTGCATGTTAGGCCAGGGGGCCCAGGCCCCCTCAATTGAAGTTCAACGATTTGTTCAATCAACATTTTCCATGGCTAATTTTTAAAAAAAGTATTTTGTGCGTAAAAACTGTCGAGGTGGAGGTGAATTACTGAATTGCTATTGAAAAATAGTACAATAGATGGTTACGCTTACTAACCATGTTATTGCCGGGCCGGATTTACATCGCACTGGGCCCCTGGCACTTTGGAGATTTTCGCAACATATTTCTGCCAAATGTAGGTGAAGACCATAAAAAGTCTTAAGATTAGAGCGCAGAGCTGGTAGTGCGCCATTTTGTGGTAAATCCGGCCTTAATTAATGCATTACGTTCATAAAAAGGCCAGATGTGATCCTGAGATAGCAACTATTAGGACGAAAACTATCCATTTCTTCCAGGTTTACGTTTAAATTGGCTGGCAAAAGTTGATTTTAGGGGTCCCGCGGCCCCTGGTCTTCAATATTGTTGTTCGCTACTGGTGTAAGCGAAAAACGCTAAAAAGAAACTGAAACTGAAGAAGTAATAGGCTTTTTTGTCACATTTTTGTCATTGGTGAAATTTTAATTGAGGGGGGGAGGCCCGCTTGGCTAAGCCTATGCTCCAATTGCGGAAAACAAAAAAGGTATTTGCAAATTTTCCGCGAGGTTTCTGGCGTTTTCCAACAAAATTTCAACGGTTCAAAAAATAGTGCTGTCCTCGAGCCGAGGACAGGGCAATTTTGGAGGACCTAAGGCTTCGAGGCCAAGGACTTGAGGTTTCGAGGCCAAGGCCAAGGACTTCAAAATGTATTCTCGAGGACTCCACCTCTGATACGCACCTTGTTAAACAGTGTAACTCCTATTTTTCATAAAACGTCATTTCGGACGCTTGCACGTGTGATCGCACTCTTTCGGTCATTACCCAAGATTCATGACCATAAGTGAGAATGGGGACAAAAATTGTTTTGAGAATCGAGAGCTTTTCCTCTTTTGGCAATTCTTGCTTCATGACAACCGATTAGTGCAAAGCGCGCATTACTGCACTAGCCTTGCCAATGCGGGTATCCAGTTCTTCGTCTTGCTTTCAGTCACTCGTGAATGCAACCAAAGTGGAACTTCTCTACCAGCTACTGTGTAGCTCCATTCACTTGCAACACGCGCTGATCAGGGTGTCTGGAAAGATGAAGTACCTCAGTTTGACCGTGCTTATTTTCATTCCGGCAGTGTCACATGCATCTGCAAAGCTATTTAATGCGCGCTGGAGGCCAGATTCTGTGGAAGAAAGCAGGACCAAATAATCAGCGAAAAGCATACAAATGATTTTGCAATTCCCAATCGTGGCACACTCATCAGCTTCGCTGTATTTGTCGATCCAGTTCATATAAACAACAAAGAAGTGCCAAAACGCATCCTTGCCGGAGTCCAACGCCCACATGGAACGGCTTTGATTGCTTGCCATTTACCCAAATACAAACCTCCGGTCGGCAGTAGACTGACTTAATAACCCGTAACAACTGACCATCAACGCCATACTCCGGCGAAACCTTTCTAAGTTTATCCTGAGGAACTCGGTCATATGCTTTTTCAAGATCGACAAAGCATCCAAAGCGATCTTTGCCATACTCCCAAGATTTCTCGAAGATTTGCTTCAAAGTGAAGATTTGGTCCGTGGTGCTGCGACCCAGATGAAAACCGCACTGGCCATCCTCTAGTTTTGATTCCACTGTTTCTCGGCATATCCTTTCAAGACATTTGGCATATACTTTCCTTGGCAAACTGAGGAGTGATATTCCTCTGTAGTTCGTACATTGCTTGCGATCTCCTTTCTTGATTATCGGAATAATCACCCGCGGTTTGCCTATCTCTGGGAGTTTTGACACACTCGCGTTTACAAGAGAATTCCTTCTCCAATCAGCGCTTTTAACATCTCTGGTCTGATTTCATCTTCACCAGTAGCTTTTCCAGATTTTATCCCTTTTATTGCCGTTGCCACTTCTGCTGCAGTGAAAACTTAAACTTTCTTTTCGCCTAAATGTGTCGCTTCCTGTGCCTCGCAAGTCGATGCCTTTACAGGATTCAAAATATCTTCAACGTGTTCTCTCCATCATGAAAGGATTTCATTCTCATCCGTTAGAATGTTACCTGCAGAATTCTTAATGAAGTACGTGACACTCGATCTCTTGCCACGTAAATGGCGGATGGTCTGCCAAAATTCTTTGTTTGCCGAAAAATAGTCGGAATCCAACCGACGACCATACTCTTTCCATGACTTCTCCTTGTATTTCTTTACTGCTGAAGTTGCCGTTTTTCGCGCCTCGGTGTACAGGGGTTGTAGTTCAGATGACGATCTGTCCGCCTTGAACGCATTTTTCTTTACTCGAATAGCTTCTTTAACCTCTTGGTTCCACCAAGATGTTCTTTTCTCGCTATCGCCTGCCTCTCTAAACCGTTTTCGCCAACAACTTTCAGCAGCTGATGAAATGATTGCTGATCTGAACAGAAGCCATCCCTTCTCGATGTCCTCAGATGCATCGGGAAGTTGTCTGAGCTTAGATGATATACTGAATGCCAGGTCTTCGGATCCTATACACCTCCACGAAAATTACCTTCCAGAAATTACATTTCCCCGAAAAACACTTGGCCGAAACTACATTAACCCGAATGTACAATTTCCTGATCGTGCACTTGCCAGAAATTACATTTCCCTGAACGTGCACTTGGAAGAATTTACGTTTTCGAAAACATGCACTAGCCGGAATTTACATTTGGCCGAAATTACACTTCCAAAAACTTATTTTCCAGAAATTGTACACATCAGCCCGAAATTTCATTATTGATGGAATTTACTTTACGAAAATATGTAATTATGATTGTTCATTTTCAAAAATTATTAAGTTACGGCTTACGCGTAGAACAAAAGGGGCAAAGGAGGCATTCTCTCACGTCTTGTAACTAAACTAATTTTGAAAAACAACGTTAAGTTGAAAATGTTTTGGTTTTTGACAAAGTTAAGTGCCATTTCAGAACTATGCTTTTGAACGTTTTGTCAAAAGGACGCGTCCCAATGCGGTCGACCGGCTCGGTTGAACAACCTATCGAGCTACTCTCCGGGTTGACTTATTAATCCATACATCCAGTTTCACTTTTACTTGTGGCTACGTTGGAGCTGACGCTACACTTTCAAAGTTTGGTATGATATTTTGATGTTTTCAGATTATTGGTAATATTGCGGTATTTCGATAGTACTTGAAATTCACAAAAGTATCAGCAACACAAACGTTGTACATTCAAAGTATCTTAATCAGGCGCGTAGCCGGAAGTCTGCAGGTCTGATCGTGGACCCCCAAGCCGCCGAGGCCTTTAGAGGTCTGGTGGCAGAGCGCACCAGCCTCTGGAAAAGTTTGTGTTTTTTCCTAACATGACTTAAGTTTAGGCCTATTTTGATAAAAATCACTTTTTTTTAAAACATGGCATAGAAAATAGCAATGCATAAACTTGATTTAACTAGTTGTAGAAATGGGCTATGTGTGCGGTAGCTACAAATGATAAAATTTTGGTTTTTTATTTACGAGCTGGTAAATTATAAAATTCTTTAGTTCAATAAAGCTTACAAGGAGTAATCTATTCGGTCAATATTAAAAAAAGGATAATTGAAGTTCAGTTTTATAAGATAAAAAAATTTGACTTAAAGATAAAACTTCAGTTCTTTTATTTGCAAGCTGGTAAGCCTATTTACAAAAAACTTGAAAAAGAATTTCGGTTCTCTTAATTTCAAGCTGATAAATCATAAAATCGTAATTCAATAAAACGTACAAGTAGTCATTAGCGTAGCCAGGGGGAGGGCAGCGTATGGGGGCTATAGCCCCTCCCATTGGCATGCAAAGAACCACTTGTTTAGCACTTTTAAGACCGATTTTTGCACCAAAAGCGAAAATAGCCCCCCATTGGCATTGTCAATCAGAATGTGTGCACCTTGACTCTTGATTGGAGAAGAATCGGTCACGAAAATCGATCTCAGCCTGGATAAGGCTTTTTTTAAATTTTTTGTTTGATCTTCACCTGTTTTGGGGCAGAAAAACCGTTCAAATTCTGAATAAAAACCGTTTTAGTTTCGTTTTCACCTCCGAAACAGCCCCCATTGCCAATTTTTGGGTACGCGCCTGCAAGGACCAATTTATTTCGTATAGATTTTATAAAGAAAGCTAACTGGGGGGGGAGCGGGCTAATGGAACGAAATTTAAATGAAGTGATTGACAAAATTTCAGAGAAGTGATTAGTAATTAATTGCTATTAAATAGCTCTCTGCCTATTCCTGAGCTTAAATATTTTTTGATGAATACCCAGAGCTGGGCACCCGCTACTTGAAAAGTAGCGGCGCTGCCGCTGTTAGGCAAAAAAAACAGCGGCACTGCCGCTTACCGCTACTCAAATGAAAAAGTAGCGCCGCTGCCGCTACCGCTACTTTAAAAAAATAAAGAGAATAAAAACGATGGCATTCAAATACGGTACCTAGTGATGAAATTTCAACTTTATTTACGAAAGTAAATGATTCAAGCTTTTAAAATACTGGTTCAGGTTAAAATCGGCATTAACAGGCTTAAATGGTAGACAAGTAAGCAAAAGTTTGACACAAAAGTAGATCGAGCGTTTAAGATATTGGTGTTTACGAAGTCGAAGGAGATACTTAGCAGAGGTGGAGTCGAGGACACAAGGCTCGAGGCCAAAGCCAAGGACACAAAAAATATCCGAGGCCAAGGCCAAGGACAGCCTTTCCGAGGACAGAACCTCTCGAGGCCAAGGACACAGGCGCAAGCGTTCTCCAAAAAAAAAAGTTCTTCAAAAAATTTTTTTCAGGCAATCTCCAATTCATTAACGTATACCCAGAATTTTTGATTGTGGGAGGCCTAAACCACAAATCACATTAAATGACGTCATCAAAATTTTTGTATAAAGAGTTCCTTTCTTCGCTCTCTTGTATAAAACTCGTGCTAATGCGCGAGGAGTGTTACCAGTGCAAACTGGTTTGTACCGGTACGATGAATACTTGGTGCAAGATATTACCGGTAAAAACTTTAACGGAAGTTAACAGAATTAATTTAGTCCGTTAACACAAAATAAATTTTTAACGGATTAACGAGGTTATGAAAAAGGCAGCTTCGTTATTAACGGAATAACAATTAACGGACTTGTGCCCACCTATGGTTATTGCTATGCATAATATAAAGCTGCTCACAGACTAATGACAGCATCTAGAATTCGACACTAGATCAGACAGTGTGTTACTGATCTTTCAGCTACGCGATCGTGATTTACGATCACAGCCTAAAATATGTCTGTAGTAGCAAATTATTTTGGTCAAACAGCAATAACAAATACTCGAAGAACTTTTTGACTGATAAACCAAAGGAGCTATTGGCAGAGTTTATAATAATGCTGAAACAGTGTAGGGTTATGACGCAAGGCTGCTTGCTTTAATCTAACAGAGACTTTAAGTGATTGAAATTGCCAGGGGTTCACATTGATATGATAAGAGGAGCGTCGAAATTTTTTAATTCCTCTAATTTGTTCGTGTGAACCAAGCACTCTGCGTTTGTGTAACCACACCAACGCAGCTGCACTTTATTGGGTTCTGTTTGAAAGTCTTACGTCAGGCTGGGCCTCCACAACGGATAGACTGCTTGACCCAATAGAAATTAGGTGTAAAATGTCTTTCCCATGGACACAACGACGCATTGGCAATGCGAGAATTGAACTAGGGGTCAGAAATTTTTCGATCGCTAATCTGCGCTCTACTAATGAGCTATTGCCGCCGCTACATTTCGCTTTCAATTTAAATTATATTAAATTTAATTTAGAAAAAAATAAATTAAAATCTTTTAAATTTAATTCCGCTTCTATGATATTGCTCAAAGCCATGACTGACAAAGACGTACGGGTAATTTGCTTCGTATTTACTGGGAAGTGCAAGTAAGTCAGTCAAAGTAACAAAAAACTCTTACCGTCCAATAACTTACAACCACACAAGAGCACGATTTTCATACTCAAAATCAAATCGTGATCTTGAAGATCAAGATCGTGATCTGATCTTGATGTTCAAGATCACATTATTTTAGTGATATAATCTTGGTCTTGAAGATCAAATTTTTTGTGTGGTTTTGAAGATCAAGATCACTTTCATTTTTAAATGTCACGTAGGGTAAGCATCGCCGAGGCCAGGTTATGTGATACTCTGAAGCTATTTCATGGCTCCGACACGGAATGGAGTCTAAACTGGAGAAAGTAATTCGCATTTGTCTTTTGGAGTATGTAGTACCATTTTTCGCTATTTTTCGAAAAACGAACATTCACTAAATAACGAACAGAGGTGGAGTCCTCAAGGACGTCCTTGGCCTCGAGGACAGATTTTGAAGTCCTCGGCCTTGGCCTCGAAGCCTCAAGTCCTCAAAAATTGGCCTGTCCTCGGCTCGAGGACAGCACTATTTTTTGAACTGTTGAAATTTTGTTGGAAAGCGCCAGAAACCACGCAGAAAATTTGCGAAGACCTTTATTGTTTTCCTCTAGTGGAAATCGCCTGAAAAAAAATTTTTGAAGACTTTTTTCGCCTGAAAAATTTTTTGAAGATCTTTTTTTTGAGACTGCTTGAAAAAAAAATTTGAATACCTTCTTTTTTTCTGAGAACACTTGCGCCTATTTCCTTGGTTCTTGGCCTTGGCTTCGAGAGGGTCTGTTCTTGGCCTTGGCCTCGAGCCTTGTGTCCTCGACTCCACCTGTGATAACGAAGAGCACGTAATGACTCCCTGGTCGCATTCACTGCTGCAAATAGATTTTTCAAGCAATTATGAGAAAGAGGAAGACCGAAACAAACGAGGAAAAAGCAAGTTGAGAATGAGATGAAGAAAAAAGGACTGGTGAAAGAGGATGCATGTGATCGAACAAAATGGCGAGGCGTGGTAAAGACAATCACCATACGAAATCCTGCCAACTCCGTCGACGGGGACAAAACCGGATCTAAAATGTGATGATGATGATGATATGGGCAGCAGGCGAAACGAGCTAAGAAACGCTGCCGGCATTATATCTCTTTTTTGTGCATGAACAAGGATGGCAGTACGGTACGGTACGTTCAGAATTTGCGCACTACGTACCTTGCACCTTAAACCGTACCGTACTTCAGTTCAATTTTTAAAGTGTACCGTACCTTTAACATTACAAAAAAGGCGTACCGTACCAGCGTACCCTACTTCTAAACAAAAATTGAGGCGTACCGTACTGCCATCCTTGCTTTTAACTACTCGCAATTTTCACTGACTTTGAATTCACTAGCCTATAAATCAGCGATCTTAATTCACACATTTAGCGTCGGCTTCCGCTGTTTTTTGTGTCTGCATATAAAAAGCCGGGGCAAGGTGCGAAAAGACTGGGTTTTTTAAACCACTGCGTATTCAGTTAAAAGACTGGGTTTTTTAAACCACTGCGTATTCAGTTAAAGTGTTGCAGTTGTTTCCGTTCAAATTTTTCTTCCATACATGACATGCCACGATAGTCCTAGGCTCCTAGCATCAATAAGCAATAGTTATGACATTACAATTGGCTATACTGACTTGTACCATCATAATACAATTGTAACGACAAAGTAAGAGGCTATAATGACTATTTGAGAATAGTCTATACCAGTGGTTCTCAATCTTTTTTAGGTCCAGAGCCAAAGTTTAAACCTCAGAGTTGACAGGAGCCAATTAAACGATAATTTTCTATTACTTTTTGCTGCAGGTTTTTAGTTTTTAAGCTATTAAAACACTTCACTTGCACATATGCCCAAATAAACTTCATCAGGGCGCTGTATTAAGCTGAAAACAAAAAATAAAATATCACAAAATTAAAAAACAAAAATCAATATTACAGCATTAGCGTAGGAGCCGAAAGGGATTTTGCAAACGGGGGACTTGAACTTAAAAGGGCATTCAAATCAAGTTTTTCACTCTTGACCAAAATGTAAGGATATGCCCAAAATGCATTCTCACCAAATTTGAAGTTTCTACGCCTTCCTGTTTTCAAGATATTGCAGTTCAAAATTAGCCGTTTTCCATTTACTTCAAACTTGCCGTTTTATCAGGATTATGACAGAAGATTAACTTTGGGAAAACTGGCTTACATTTACTGAAAAGCAGCTAATTTTTCAGTTCTACACCTGTAGTTTGTTTTACAATAACTCTGCCGCAAAACATTGATGGAGAATTAAGAGCCTGCAGTCAATTTTTGAATTTTTTTTTTCTAATTGGCAACCTTGGCAAAATTCCTAAGGAGAAAAACCTTTCTAAGAGGAAATTTAATCTGTTATATCTCAGGAATCAAAGGTCGTAGAAAGCTCAAATTTTGTAAAGTTGGTCTTCATATCTGTTAAATTTTTTGAGAAAACATTGAGCAAAAAAATTGCTGACTTGCAGTAGCGTAGCCATGGGGGAGGGGGACTATACCCCCTCCAATTCGCCTGTTAACCAAAATGCAAAATAAGAAAAATACCACGTTTTTAGCACTTCTGAGACTATTTTTTGCACTGCAATGGACTACAAAGTGAATTAAAGCATTTTTTGAAACATAGGCCTATATTTAAGGGGGGGTGGGGGCTAATTCGTCAAAAATACAACTCACAAATCAATAAAAACTTTGAAAAATGGCAAAAAATTAGCAATCAAATTTGATCGCAAGTGTAAAATGCTGAACATAGGTTTCATTAACAAATATGATATAAACTCGGGAATAGTGGGGGCTGTTTAGTATTACTGTAGCTCGTAATTACCAATTAATTTTCTCAAATCGCTTTCAATTAGCCCCACTCCCCAAGTATTGTTCTCGATAAAATATAGACGAAATAAATGACTACCTGTGAGTTTTATTGAACTAGCCTGTAAGATAGAGTATTATGATTTACCGGCATGTAATATTGAGAACTGAAAGTTTACCATTAGCCACCACCCACATTGCCAATTTATGCAACCAGCAGAGGTGGAGTCCTCGAGGACGTCCTTGGCCTCGAAGGTCAAGTCCTTGGCCTTGGCCTCGAAGCCTCAAGTCCTCGAAAATTGCCCTGTCCTCGGCTCGAGGACAGCACTATTTTTTGAACAGTTGAGATTTTGTTGGAAAACGCCAGAAACTTCGGGGAAAATTTGCGAAGACCTTTTTTTGTTTTCCTCACTTAGAGCATAGGCGTAGCCAAGAGGGGGGAAGAGGGCCTTGCCCCCCTCAATTGAAATTTTACCAATGACAAAAATGTGACAAAAAAGTTTATTGTTTTTTCCGTTTCAGTTTCTTTTTAGCGTTTTTACAACAGTAACTAACAGCAATATTGAAAACCAGGGGGCCGGGCCCCCTCAATTCAATTTTTGCCAGCCAATTTAAACGTATAACCCGGAAGAAATGGAGAGTTTTTGTCCTAAAAGTTGCAACCTCAGGCCCACATTTAGCCTTTTTATGAACGTAATGCATTAATCAGGGCCGGATTTACCATAATATGGCGCAGCATCAGCTAGGGGGCCCGCGCTGAAATTGTAAGACTTTGTTTTGTTGTTCTCCTATATTTGGTAGAAAGATGTTGCAAAAATCTCCAAAGTTTCAGGGGTCCAGCGTAATGTAAATCCGGCCCGGCATCAACATGGTTAGTAAGCCTAACCGTTTGTTATACCATTTTTCAATAATAATTCAGTATTTCACCTCCAACCTCGCCTGTTTTTACTCACAAAATAATTAAAAAAATTAGCCATGGAAAATACTGATTGAACAAATCATTGAACTTCAATTGAGGGGGTCTGGGCTCTCTGGCCAAACATGTACTCCTGTAACTGGTTATTTTCATGACAAAACAAAAATCTCTAAGGAAAACCTTTGAGTGGATTATTATTTACTGCTAAAATGTTGCAAGAGACAGTGCACCTTACTTCCCCCAACCAGGACCAAATTACTTACAATTAAAATTTAACTTCAAAATGCAAGATGTTATACGTGTTTTGGACTTAAATTGCAAGTAAAAGGAGCATTAAGCACTTTAATTTTTTCAATTGGCTTTCAAATGTCAAAAATCTAGTGCTTTCAAATGGCTCTGAACACTTGCGAAATGTGATTCAATGACATTAAAATAGCTTTTTTTTCCAAAAAATTCCAAAAAAAAACGTTCAACGGCTGGGGGCTTGGCCCCCAGACCTCCGTCTGTGATACCTTTGAGTTACTCTAGCCTTCTCAACACGTTTCCAAAGTTAGATATTTGCACTTTTTAACTATTAGTTTAAGCCCTCTCCCTTAGCAAAATTCTGGTTACGTGCCAACTGGCAACAATTGCAGATCTTCCATCCTACAATATCTTTGTCCCACAAAAACTTCCTCTTTGGAAAATTTTTGATGTCGTCATTGCATGTGATTAGTGATTTAGGCCTCCCCCAATCAAAAATTCTGGGTACGCCTATGAATTGGAGATCGCATGAAAAACTTTTTTGAAGACCTTTTTTCTTGGAGAACACTTGCGGTTGTGTCCTTGGTCCTTGGCCGTGGCCTCGAGCATTCCTGTCCTTGGCCTCGAGAGGGTTTGTCCTCGAAAAGGCTGTCCTTGGCCTCGGATTTTTTTTTGTGTCCTTGGCCTTGGCCTCGAGCCTTGTGTCCTCGACTCCACCTCTGGCAACCAGTTTAATCCTGCTTGCACTGCCAATTTCTATGCCACGTTTTAAAAGCATTATTTTTTATTAAAATAGACCTAAAATTACGTAATTTTTGCAGAAAAATACAAAATTTTTGAGCGCTGGGGGCTCAACCCCGAGACCCCCAGCTTCCGACGGTTGGGGACGAAGCCAACAGATCCCCGAAACAGCCTCCCATGAAACAACAACCCCATTGCGAATTTCTGGCTACGCGCCAGCTGACTTGAATGCCCTTTTAAAGCTAAAACTTGTCTGCATCTCTCTCAGACTGGGGTTTGGGGGCGGTGCCCCCACTCCCCAGCCACTGAGCAATTTTTATAATTTTTCGGAAAAAATTGCCATTTTAACGCAATTTGGATGGCATTGTGGACATTTGTAGAGCCATCTGAAACTAAAAAAACTAATTGCTAAGATTTGGAAACCCTTCGACAGAAATAAATTTTTAAGGCTCTTCAGCGTCCTTACTTCCTGTTTAAGTTCTAACTACGTTTAAAAGCATGTATATTTGGGTTTAACTTTCTAAGTGACCTGGTTAAGGGGGCTTCAGCTCCAGTGGCTCAGCCAGGTCAAGCCACTTAGAACATTTAAGCCCAAAATACAGACGTTTAAACGTGTTTTGGACTCGACCTGTAAGTAAAGGGGGACTAGAGGGGCTGGCAATTTTATTATGTCATTACTTTCAAAATTTAGAAATGTGGTTTCAAATGGCTCTAACAATTGTGATCCTAATGGCGCCAAAATGCTAATTTTTGCCGAAAAATTACAAAAATTGCTCGTGTTCGTTCCTTACAGGTTGCGCGGCTGTTCAGCACTTTTGGATCCCTTTAATTTTGTTACTGCATTAGCCTAGTATTCTGGAACTTAAGTTCTACAACCAATCGAAAGACTAAGCTAGAGGACTCCATCTCTTCCGGTTTGTATAAATCACAATAAAACTTTTAATTGGGAATGGGAACCAAGCTAAGAAACCAAGCTACTGCGCAATTGCTAACATCTAATAACGTCGGCAGCGTGGCCGAATGGGTAAAGGCGTCGTTTTTACGACGACTCTGATCGTAGAATCATGAGTTCAACCCGCACCCTGGTCACGTTGTTGCGTCCTTGGATAAGACGCTTTACGATAATTATCTCTGCTTGGTGGCTTCGAACAAGCAGCAAATTTACGTGGAAAAAAGTCAAAACGTCAACAGGAAAGCTTGGAAAATGGTCAACTCCTAAGCGGGTGCGGATTCGTCCAAAGCATAGCGCACAGTCGCTTTCTCGTGATAGGAGGATAAAGATGCACCAATCAATCAATCAATCCTAAATAGAACTGCGTAATGTTATCCTTGACTGTTGGCTAAAGCAATGCTCATAACCATAAAATAGGAAATTTGAATAAATTTATTGCTTTAATAGTATTGGTTTTAGTAATGAAGTGAAGAATGGTTGAATAAAGTTTACATAAACAGTGCAAAGAGATTCATTTTCAAAAGATTTATGAGAGCAGCTGAGAGGATAACCAAACAAGAGAAAGAGCCGCTGCTGCTCTAAAAGCCGCAGTTGAGAATCACTGGCCTAGACTATGTGCACGCCGGGCACAATCGCACGAATCTTCATTGACGGCAGCACGTTACACATAAAACGTATAGTTGGCAAATTCAAACAGCATACCAACGTACCGTACCAATAACAGAATTTTTAAAATTGCGCATAATTTGTAGCCATACAGTATCAGTTTTTATGCGCAAAAGTTCAGTCTATTTTAGTGCCCCCTCACTTTCGGCTAGTGCCCCCCACTTCGTTTGCTCTGGCGACAGCACTGGTGACTTCAAATCATGTTTCCAAGTTTTGAATTCAATACAATAAATTTCAACCTTAAACACTAAATAGGCAAAGTTTTTAACAAAAAAACTAACCGTGCACAAAGCTGGACAACGCTGTTTCAAGCTTTCGCTCTCATCAGCATCCTTCAGCACATCTAAACCATGAGTATTCCTCAGCCTCCTCTCACCATACTAGATAAATCCTAATGGCTTGCAGAGTGGCAGAAGCTCGAAACAACATTGTCCAGCTCTGTGCATGATGCTGTGTATTCGAGCTGCTTGCGGCTGCAGGTTTGGTGGTTGAAATTGCTACCTAACCTTCCGTGAAAGTCTTTATGACTTCTCGGGAGTCGACCACGAAGGACGTCAAGCTTTTTCAAAAAAAAACTAACCCTAGATTAATTATTCAGTTTAAAATTATCGTATTTTAAATTTTTTACATTCAAAGAAAGATAATAATTATTCTTGTCATAATCTGTGAATTATTTAACGGCAACACTAAATTAAAAAAAAATGATTTAATATCATTTTAAAATATTCATCCGCTCTCGATTTAAAGCAGTATGTCCAAAAAACGGCACCTGGTCACTACCGACGACATTTCAATCAATAATCTATAATTAAAAATAATTTATAAAAAAATTTTCAGAAGCTTCCCGAAACAGCACGATTTAAGAATGTGAAACAAGGTCTATAAGTTTATTTATGTGTATGAACCACGCTCTACGAGCGTGTCCAAACACAGGGACGCAGAGCACTTTTTTTTGGTTCTGTTATAAGTCTTTCGTTAGGCTGTCAACCGCGAGATGCAAATTGTCTGTTCTCGATTAAAAATAAACGCCAAGGGTCTGCAGATTATCAGTTTTTTATCTTCTACAACGTTGATCTTATTAGAATAAAATAAACTGAATTTGCAAGATCTGAAAAGTAATCCATGAATTTGCCCGGACATTTATCCAAACTTTTTCCATGAATTTTTGTTAATTGTTTTAATTTTGGAATTAAAAAGTTAATTAATCCCCGTTGGTGCATACGACCCTTAGTGGGTTTCCACAACTATGCATTGCCAGTGCTATCGCACCGAGCTTTTTTATTTTAATTATCTGTCGTTGTTGGGCCTCGAACACATTTATATTTCCTATTTTCTGCAGCAACCAAAAAAAAGCGCTTGCCTGCAGCTTCTGCGCACTTTACTTTGCTTTGTTTTTCGCAGTTTTAGAAAATCATTTTTTCACGTTTTTGCACGGTTGCTAATTACGTTATAGCACCGAACTACATGTTGTTCATTTTGGATTTTTGTTATCTGGCGGTTGGACGTATTTTTTTTACAAGAGAAGACTTCGCGGTATTTCTGTTTTATTTTACTTTTCCGGGATACTTTTGATTGTTTTTTGCCGCGCTGATTTGAGTTAATTACCCAATAAATTTTGATTAAGTTCTTTTTTGTTGAAGTAATTGTCAGAGTCGGAGCGGTGAAGTCCTGGAAGCTCCTTCCAGGACACCTGCAACCACTAGTTACAGCTCATTCTGTAACATAAGAAAAACAATCATCTTTTCCGAAGAATCAACCCCATTCGGGAATTGAATTGCAGTACCAGTGGTTATTCCTTGGTACCTTTCTGCTTGGACCCCTGCATCAGCTGAGCTGCCATCAGCGCTCGCTGTACCTTCGTCGATTGCTGATTTGAACTTGCAACCATCCTTGCTGTCGTTCGGTTGAGTTGTGGATTCTGGTTCCAGCGCCTTCCTTTCGTCGTCATTCAACGATTCAACTTTACCTGCTTTCTTTGAGTTGCGATACGAGCGCTCATCTTTACCGTGAATCGTTGAGTTGGCATTTTCCGTTGGTTGTTGGCTGCTTCGAGTCGCATTCAATCTCCTATCTGCTGGTCCATCTCATTGATCGTCATCTTTTCATTCGTGGTCGTTGGCTTCGTGCCTTTTCTGTTCAAGCAAGAAATCCGTTTTTCCATTCAATCGTCGGACTGCAACTTGAATTTTTAAATTTGTTCATCGGACAATACTTTGTACCAAAACGGTGAAGAAATTCTTTGAATTGCGTAAGTTTATGCTTTATTGTATTGTATTGTGTTTAATTTATTGTATATTTTGTGAGATTGTTCCTTCCCTCTTATCTCCAAAATGTCAAATACTAATAAGAGTGAAAGTAATTTACCTGCTGACGCTAAGTGTGAGGAGAACGACCAGGTCGGATCTCCAAATTTGATTGACCGTGCCAGTCATTCAAACCTATTACCTGATTGTGGTAATCCTGGGAAAGTAAGGGAAAACCCCGCTGTCCAGGCTACCCCGGGAAACGTACCCCGCAAACTGCTTACCATGCATCGCAAGTTAATGGTCGATATAAAACGTAGTCGCGGAGCTCTTTTAAAATGTAAAACTAAGGCGCAGTTAGATCAGGAATCCAGTAAAATTTCTGTGATAACTAGGACACATGATAATTTCATATGCGCAGTAAAAGAACTTAAAGAAGACGATCTTTTAAAAGATTTGTCTTCTGACGTTACTAAATGCCTGCAAAAATGCCTTGACTTGTATAATGAATGCTGCTCGCGTATTTGCGATAAATCTGATGATAAAACTTGCGAAGTCTCTGACACTAGCGAGGAGGAGACTGATCCCGAACCGTGCGATAGCGTCTCGCAAGTCGATAGTCGCTATAGTGCTACTTCCAGCAAATCTTCAGTTGTAAAACGTATCGAATTGCAAAAGAAGCGTGCTGAACTTGAAAACATGCAAGAACTCGCAAAAGCTCGTAAATTGCGGAAGTTGGCTGAAGCCGAAGCTGATGAAGCGGAAGCCCTAGCCAAAGTACGCTTGGAAATGGTCAATATTGAAGCCGAGGAACAGCTGCTTGCTTGTTCTGAAAGTGGGTCTTCAATTGTTGCTCCATCTAAAACCTCTAAAGCTGAATCTGTGCTTCGACGACGAGTTGGCTCGGAAAATCTCGCAAAACCAAATACCACTAATCGTGTAGATTCCGCTATTAAAATCGAGCGTTTTCCTGAATTTAATTTTGATACACGTTTGAGTGCGAAAACGCCTCGTTTTATGCCTGTTAAACTTGATCGGACCTTAACTAAACCTAAACTTGCTATAAATCGCATTAATGATTCTACTAATCGAGTTAATGCTTGGTTAAATGACGATACGCGTCAGGATGCTTCCGTAAGAATCGAACCGGAGACCGTTGCGCCAAGAATTGTGCAAGAAACTAAGTATCCTAATCGCGGAGTTGCGAAGGTGCCAGAATCGGCTCCTGGAAACGCTGGCCGTGAAACTAGTGCACCTTTCCAATCTCAAACTTGCAATCGGGCCAAACAAACGCTTTCAATTGATAACCAAGATGTTAATTTGCTCACCTATCTTGATCGTCAAGGCAGGAACGAGTACATTACACTTGCTTCGCATATTGCTTATGACGGTAACAATATTGCTTTCGTTTTTTACGAAAACCAAATTCGACGGCTTATGGAGGAGAGTCCCTTTGAGGAACGTAAACTCGAGGTGTTGCGAGCATCTTGCGTTGGACAACCACGTGAGATGGTTAACTTGTTCTGTGCACCTATGAAAAGCATGTCTACCTCGTAGCGTATCGAAAAGGCTTTAAGCCGTTTGCGGCAAAGATACGGAGTTACGGCTGGATTTACTTCGGAACCTAAAGTTAAAGCCGTGCGTCACGGCCCTAAAGTTTCGTTTAACTCGGCGTCACTGAAGATGTTTAATGAGGATTTAAATACCCTCGAAGTTTTTGCTTACGCCCATGACGAACCGGGAAAGCTTTCTGGCCAACTCCTGCTAGATACAGCGGGTCGTTTGCCCATCATTTTAAAACGTAGGTACCTGGACTATCTTGACAAATTGGGATTGGATATGAGTCAACCTGGGTTTGAGTCCCTACGTAAATTTATTCTTCATGAGATTGCTATGATGGCCTCAGAATATGCACAGGCTTTCTTTAAACAGGAGGAAAAGGAGGGGCCACGTGATTCCGGGACCGGTTCTAAGGATTTCCGAGTGCGTCAGGTGGGCATTAAGGTGGATAATCGAGACCGGGACCGGAGCTCTACTGGGACCACTTCTGATACTCCCAGAACCAGTTCACGTAAAACTAGTGCTTCTAAGCCCTCATATGGCGCTAATGATAAACCTAAACCGCCGCCTATATGCTTCGTGTGCTCCAAACCGGACTCCAAGCATTTTTTAATGGATTATGAAATTTTTAATGACCTTTCACCTAAAAGTAGACGCCAAACGGTTATCGAAGCCAAGCGGTGCTTAAACTGCCTATCTTTAGATCATATAGTGCGTAATTGTCCCCGCTCTACTAAATGTCGTAAATGCGGACCGCGCTCTCAAAATAAACATGCAACCGCGTTGCACGAATGCTTTATTTCTCCAAACACTGGGGCCGCGGATAAAGGCAGCGATGAACCTGGCTCTAAAAATGAAACTACGCAAAATGAACGTAATGAAAGAGTTGTTTTGAAAGCAAACTCTTCGGACAAACGTGTGATCCTGCTTCGTACTAGCGCTGTTAAAATTGTTAACCCCACTTCGGGCAGGTCGTCTCTTGTCTATGCCCAACATGACACGGGTTCTCAAGTGACACTTATTTCTGATAACTTGAAAACTGAATTTGGTTTAGAGACCGTTCCTGAACCTTCGATAACTATTCGCACCCTTGGTGATAAAACTGTACCTGTTGAGGGTCGCACTAACTTTAAACTTCAATCTCTTTATAATGGTGAAGAGTTCAATGTTAAAGATGCACTGGTTGTTCCTCAATTTTCGGACGATGCCCATACTCTGCCACATGCTGTGGACACTAGTACGCTGGAACACTTCGAAGGGGTTCATATTCCGGTTGCACCGGGTCGGAGACGTGTTGATGTTCTGATTGGTCAGTCAGACAAATCTTTGTTGACTGTCTTTGAGGAGCGCGAAGGCATGGATCCGGAGGAGCCGAATTATGTCCTCACGCGACTGGGGCCCATTGCTAGTGGGGGCAGAGTGTGTGGTCGCTTAAATTCTTCAAATTGCTTGTCCACTATGCGGATTAATGTCTGTTCGCCGGTAAATGCTAACTGCGAATGTGCTAAACTAAAGAAAGAAAATGTTGCGTTAAAACAGTCAATCCGCGAATATGAGCTTCAGGACGAAATGATACAGCCATCGAGGAACGATGAGCTTGCTCATAAACTGATTGAATCTGATATTAAGGTGAAAGACGCCAGGTACGAAATTCCGGTACCCTTTAACTTGGAAAAACTTCAAACGTTACCTAACAATTACGAGAACGCATTAAATAGAACCTTGTCACTGCGTAAAACCGCGTTGCGTAATTCTCAGCTGCAACAAACACTTGTTGACACCTTTTCTGAGTTGATTTGTAAGAAATGGATTGAACCTATTGAGGATTTGTCATCTTGTGTTGAACCTACGTGGTATTTGCCCTTTTTTGTGACAAAGTCTGCTAAACCCAGAGTGGTATACGATGGTGCGGCTGCAGTTCAAGGTATGTCATTGAATCAAGCTGTTTTCGCTGGTGAAAATTTATTGAATAATCTAGTTGAGGTTTTGACTCGATTTCGTCTTGGTAAATTTGCCTGCGTGGCCGATTTAAGCAAATGTTTTTTCCAAGTTCAAATTCCTCCTAGTCAGCGAAACCTTTTTCGATTAATTTGGTTTAAGGATAATGATGTAAAAACTGGTGATGTTCAAGTTTACCGTTTTACAAGACACGTCTGGGGGATAAACTCCAGTCCTTTTGTTGCTTTACTTGCTATTAAACGCTTAATAGAGGAAAACCCTGTTAATGCTTCTTTGTTAACTTTGAATGCTGTAGAATATAATCGTTACATGGATGACGTATTGCTTGCCAACAATTCGTTGGAAAATCTTAAACTGATTGCTAAAGAAGGACTTGACCTATTTAGTAGTCGTGGGTTTAAACTACGAAAATGGGTGGCTAACTGTCATGCTAAAGAAATTTTGTCTTGTGTGCCTCAATGTGATTTGGCGACAGGTGTTACTGAGGTTGATCTTGGGTCTGATCCCCTCCCCGATTCTAAGACACTAGGCTTAACCTGGGATCCTGAAAATGATAAATTTCGTGTTACTATCAAGGAATTTTCCAACGCTGCTACCAGGCGAGAAATGTCTAGTCAACTTGCTAGCCAGTTCGATCCTCTAGGCATGGCCTCACCTTACCTGCTTTGGGGTAAATTGATATTGCAAAAGGTAGCTACTTCGGGTGTTGATTGGGACGAGACTCTCTCTGTCGACATTCAAGATTCTTGGAAAAAGTGGTTAGGTACTTTAAGTCTAATAAATGATTTTTCTATACCTCGGAATTGTTTACCTGATCTTGAATTTGATTTTGCTGTGGCTAAGTTTCAATTGCATGGTTTTTGTGACGCTTCTGACTCGGCCTTTTCTTGTGTAATTTATCTGCGATGTTTGGTTAATGATAAACCTTCTGTAAGTTTTGTTCTAGGAAAATCTAGAGTGGTTTTAAAACAACAGGCAAATTGGATAATTTCTAGAAAGGAACTGGAAGCTGCGAAATTGTGCAGCGATCTAATGTTACAGGCTAAAGAGTCTTTGCGTCATTTTAATTGTTCTTTACATTTTTGGACTGATTCTCGGGTAGTCCTTGGCTGGATTACTAATGCGGATCTGCATCTCGCTCGCTTTGTGAAACGTCGGGTGGATAAGATAGTTCGAGTTGCTCCTGCTTCGGCGTGGAACTACATTCATACCACGCAGAACCCGGCCGATGTTGGTACTCGTAGTGCTGCTTGCAGGAACCCAGACTCTGTACGTTTGTGGTTGGAGGGACCTGGTTGCCTGTTGCAGGAACGGGTTGACGTTCAGACCTCCGACTCGAGCGCTGTCGTTCGTGTGAGTGTTGTGAGTGGTTTGTCTGTTGAAGAGGAGGGCGAGTGCGGGTTGGATAAGCTCATTGCCACGTCACGAGATCTGTATACGTTGAAAAAACGTCTTGCTTATCTTATGGCTTTCGCGGAGTTTGTCGAAGCAAAATTCAAAAAGATAAACTTTCAAAAACCGGACTTAAACGCTACATATTTAGATCACGCGCTTGTCAAGACTGTGAAGTATGTGCAGGGGCGATGCTTCGGGGCCGCAGTCGATTCGCTGCGCAGGGGCTCGCCTGATGGTTTCGACGCTATTTTGCGACGTCTTAATGAAAAGCGTTGCGACCCGGAGAGTACAAGACGGATTGATGAACTTAAAACGTTAAGAAATTTACGGCCTTGCGTCGGTCAAGCCTCTCTCTTTCGCATCGATGGACGTTTGGAAAATGCTGAGCGTCCTATCGATGCAAAGCATCCTACAATTTTACCTGGCAGGCATGCCTTGACGCGCTTGATTGTCCTCGACGCGCATGAGAATGCAGGACATGCAGGCCCTTCCTACACGCTTATGAAAACCCGCCAACGCTTCTGGCTAATCCACGGAATTTCGAGCGTAAAACATTATATTGCGGAATGTGCTAGCTGCTGTCTTTATAAAGCAAAACCGATAAGACAATTAATGGCAGATTTGCCTGTTTGCAGGCTTACTGCATGCAACAAACCGTTTAAATACTGCGGATTGGACTATTTGGGCCCTGTTCGCTACAGACAAAACCGTAGTGAATGCAAAGCGTGGGGTTTGTTATTCGTTTGCATGTGTACCCGCTGTATTCACGTCGAGTTGGTAACTAGTCTCGACTTAAACAATTTTCTTTTGGCCTTTACTAGATTTACTAATTTGCGTGGAGCGGTTGATACAATTTATTCAGATAACGCTTCTACCTTCTGTGCTGCTTCCGATCATTTGCCTAAATTACTCAGTTCTACGGAGTTTCATAATGCCATGCGTAAATCTAACATTATTTGGCGTAAGATCCCTCCCTATGCGCCCAGTCAAGGAGGTAGCTGGGAGAGCATGGTTAAATTATTTAAGACGGCTCTACATCGCGTTTTGCAAAACACACGACGCATGCCTTCTCTCATCGAATTGCAAACCTTTTTCTCGGATGCAGTACGTATAGTAAACGACCGTCCTTTAACCACGTTAAGTGATCAACCTAATGACTTGGCTCCAATTTCTCCCTCATCCTTTTTGGGGCAAGAGCTGGCACCGAACACGCCCTTGGGTGAGTGTCACGACACAGGGGATCTTCGTAGGGATTATTTGTACAATTCTAACTTGGCCCATCGTTTTTGGCTTGGGTGGATGCAGTCCTATCTTCCCTCTTTACAGGGACGAAACAAATGGAGGGTCCTACAAAAAAACTTAACTGTGGGACAATTAGTTCTTGTGGGCGATGCGGAAGACGTAACTTACAGGGGTGCTTACCGTTTGGGACGGATCCACTCCCTTCATCCACACATACGTAGGGGCAAGGAAATTATTCGCCGGGCTACTGTGGCTGTCCTGGCTAAGAACACGGTTGGGGACCCTGGAAGGATAGAGTATGTTCTTCGGGACTTGTCAAAAATCGCTCCTGTGTAGTGTGTTTTATCGTGTTGTTTTGTTCGTATGTTGTACTTTTATTTTATCGTTCATACTCGCCAGCTTATTAATGTAACGCCGTAATAAAAACTGTTATTTTGTTTTAATTATACTACCGTTCCTCTTTCCGCCAGATTGTGTTTACTATTTGATCGCTTTCACCCGCATTTATTGCTTTATTATTATTGCCTTATTTGTCCACTCATGATTTTTGTATTTGGAAGTTTTCCTTTTTCGGTGCTTTCACTTGTTCATGTTTTGTTGAAACTTCTTTATGTTTCTGTTTCAAGGGGCCGCTTATGTTATCGCACCGAGCTTTTTTATTTTAATTATCTGTCGTTGTTGGGCCTCGAACACATTTATATTTCCTATTTTCTGCAGCAACCAAAAAAAAGCGCTTGCCTGCAGCTTCTGCGCACTTTACTTTGCTTTGTTTTTCGCAGTTTTAGAAAATCATTTTTTCACGTTTTTGCACGGTTGCTAATTACGTTATAGCACCGAACTACATGTTGTTCATTTTGGATTTTTGTTATCTGGCGGTTGGACGTATTATTTTACAAGAGAAGACTTCGCGGTATTTCTGTTTTATTTTACTTTTCCGGGATACTTTTGATTGTTTTTTGCCGCGCTGATTTGAGTTAATTACCCAATAAATTTTGATTAAGTTCTTTTTTGTTGAAGTAATTGTCAGAGTCGGAGCGGTGAAGGAGCTTCCAGGACACCTGCAACCACTAGTTACAGCTCATTCTGTAACAGCCAGTTTCTGCGGAGAAGCGTGAAGTACTTTAGTAGTTCGGTGCTTGGCGAAAAAATAGTGGTGAAAATGTATTCACTTGTTCAATACTTATGTATCATTAATTGCAATGTAAAATTGCTAGGTGTCTTATCTGAATCAATTCTTCAAATTTACGTGCTGAATTACAGATTTCAATTGTGTGCAAAACAACTTTTGCAGATTATCTTCTTCATTACGATAAAATATTCCGTCAAAAATTAGTTTTGTCGTTAAAGAAAGAGTAAATGCAATCAATAAGCTTTCTAAAATTAATGCTATACCAGTAGTGTAAGCAGAAATTTAAAAAGGGGGCATGGGTTACAGTTGTAGCACATGTCGGGGGTCAGGGGGCGGACCCGCCAGATGCAAGGTTTTTATGTTTTTTTTTACGAAAATACTCAATTTTAAGACCATTTTAGATTAAATTTCGGTTTAAAAGACATGTCATTAGCAGAGCAAAGCATGCACAAAACTAGATGGGAGCTTGCTAAAAAGACAAGAATCATGCCCAGTAAACGACCAACGCAGTAGCGTAGCCAGGGGGAGGGGGCTGCTGACTAAAATGTAGAATATGGAAAATATTACGTTTTTAGCACTTCCGAGACAGTCTTTTGCACTGGAATAGACTCAAAAAAGCATATTTTGTAACATTTGTTTAGGGAAAGGGCTAATTTGTCAAAAATAAAACTCATGAATCAGAGAAAACGTTAAAAAATGGCCAAAAATTAGTAATAAAATTTGATTGCTCATTCAAAAATGTTAACATATTGGTTTAATAAAAAAACATAAGCTCAGAAATAGGGGGGGGGGGGGGGGGGGGGCTGTTCCAGTATTAGTTAGTTACCTATCACTTCTCTCAAACTTCCTTCCATTAACCTCCGTAATTGTATCTTCCTCTATAACATATACACGAAATACATTAATCATTGAGAGGTTTAATAAACTACCCGTATAAAATTTTATGAATTACCAGCTTGTAAATAAGAAAACCAAAATTCTAGCGATAGCTACTCCCCACATAGCACATTTATGCAACTAGTAAAATCCTGTTTTGCACAGCTAATTTCTACGCCCCATTTCAATATCATTAATTTTTATCACAATAGGCCTAAAATTAAGTTATTTTTGCCAAAAAAATACAAAATTTTCGAGCCTGAAAAAAAAGACTCCCGTACCAGCCCCCCTTCCCCAATGCCAATTTCTGACTACGCGCCCGGACCGGCGCAAGTTAAATAATGAAATTCTTAAAAAAAGTTTTCGCTTTCGCAATGAGAGAGTAATTAAAAAAATTTGCTTTTGGGCCACCCAGGAAGGTTGGAATTTCAAACAGCGTCGAAATACTGTATGTTTATCGAACACAGAGTGATTGATTGTTACGTCGCTTCAGCTGCAGCGGGCAATGATACCTGCTAGCAGGGCCTCAGAGAGAAAATTTTCCAGGGGGGTACAAAGGTCAATACCGGGCCCCCCAAGCCTTATTGGGGCCCATGCCGTTAAATTATTTTTTGTCCTTTGGGTGTAGATCTTCATTTAAAAGTGAGGGGATAACGATATTCGCATACACTTATGAAACTATGAAAACCACAACTATAGACACAAAATTGGTTTAAATCTAGCTAGGGGGCCTGGGGGAGCGCTGTGAGCTCCCCTAGCGGGGTCCGTGGCAGAGCCCCAGAAGCTTTAGCACTTTTTATGTTTCTCGAGAGTAAAATGCAGCATTTGATCAACATCCCAGCACTAAACTTGCTTAAATTGACAAACCTATTAAACTCAAACAGACAGAGTGAGTTACTTAATGATAGTAGTATGGTATGTCAACTTTGACTCAGCTTTCTGAGGTTGAAATGCTTTGGGATCTCTGAAAATGTGGGACCTCGTGCATTGTTATACCGTAGAATTGGGGCTCTCTAGTCAGAGAAATGTAACAAAACGTTAATTTCGGTGCAAGTGTATGGCCTTTGATACATTTTCCTCTTTGTTTAATCAAATCGGCCACCATTGGATGCCCTAAAGGCTGTGTAGCAAAAATAGCGATCAATTACCAGTACTGAATAGGCTGACTGATATTTTTGCTGTAGGCAAGTTTGATTACGGTGTTATGGTGTGATACCAAAACTTAATGCGGAAACCGGAATTCTTCCGGGCCTGGGTACGATGCATCCCCTGAACCCCCCTCTCGTAGGCCCTGCCTGCTAGGCTCGACAAAAGCAGACAAGGCCAGGTCGCAGCTGAAGCGACGTAACACTGACAGTAATAAAAAAAATTCTACTAGCTTAAGAAGTTTAATAATCCATTGTTGGAGGCACATTTGGGGAGTTTTCAAAGTGAGGCCCCCTAAATGTTTATCTCTTAAATATCTATTAACTTTAAAAACGTTTGCTTTTTAGTTAAAGTCGTTTAAAAAACAGCACTTGGGGAGACATTTGCTTCATGTCGAAAAAAATCCAACAATTTCGGACATGATGCCTGAAAAAAAATCTGCTACTCGCAACGAGTTTCACTAATTTTGCATACTCTTACCTAAATTAGCTATTCCCTCGAACGTGCTTGTGGAGGTGGAGTCGAGGACACAACGTTCGAGGCCAAGACCCACAACTAAAAAAAAATCCGAGGCCAAGGCCGAGAACCGACTTTTCGAGAACAGACCCTCTCGAGGCCAAAGACAGGAATGGCCGAGGCCAAGGACCGAGGACAATTTTTCTAAATTATGGTCGGCAAATTTTCCATAATTTTTAACGCGAAAGTGCTTGAAGTATTGCATTTCGCTAAATTTTTAATGATAATTCGAAAATAAATGGTACTTTTTTAAAATAATGATTAATACTACTTTGGAGTTTTACACGTTAGCAGCTGATGTTGATTACGTGCCGTTGCTGTGCCGTGGCCATGAAACAAAACCATAAACCGTGAACGGCAATACAGTACGCCCCGCTTATTATGATCACGGATAATAAGACTGACCACCCGCTTATTATGACCAATTTGGTATGGTCAGAAATTTCTCGGTTTAAAATCCTCCGTTTAATATGACCAAATTTTGGATAGTATGACAAGCATTTTCTCCAATTTCTCTAGAGTACAGTATTTTTTCCCACCATACACTTATGTTTTCCGTCAATGGAAGAGTTCAATATTTTCATTTGACAAATTCGGAATTTTTTGCTAAAAGAACTCGTTAAGCGGAACATTACCAAGATTTTTTCACCAAAATCTAACTAAGGTATGTGCGTAACGTTTTGAATTTGTTTTGCTGTGCTTTACTATGTTACTTTGATTAAATGTTACTTGAACAGTTACTTACTTTGATTCAGGTGCGGTTATAGCGGCTTTTGTTTGTACGACTATTCGGATATTATGACCAAAATGCTTTGGTCCAAAAGCGATCATATTAAGCCGCGCCTACTGTATAGCTTAATTATAAACAGAGAAATGGTCAATTTTAAGGCACTAATTTAATCACTTAGGGCCCCGATGCAAACGTCCACTAATTATGTATTCTTATTTTTTAGCAGTTTCCTAAACGCAAACCGTATTGTTTGGTTAAACCATTTATTTTCACAAAATTTTTTCAAAATTATTGTCCAAAAATATTGCGAAATACTGTGAATTTATGTTTTTAAATTGAATTGAGGTACCATACAGGGTATATTCGTGAGCTCAAGTTTTTAGCATTGAAAAAACACCGGATTTCTGGGGCCAGGGTAAAGTCTCCGTACTCCCGTTTAACGATTTCAGTGATATTTTTTCAAATAGCAATTTTTGTGACTTAAAAGAAGATTACACATTCAGATTTTCTAAGCAATTTGGAAACGAAAATTCCGTAAATGCTTATCATTTCAGCAGCTGCTGGCCTGGAAAAAAATTTTTGCATCTATTAATCGTTTTGGCTATTTTTGCAGTACAATTTTTTTTTATACTGAAAACTAAGAGCACTGAAGCATTCAAACACCAAAGAAACTAGCAGCTGTTTAAACCTACGTCCATGTATGCAATAGGTTCTGCATGTGTTTAGGCAAATTCTTCAGCAGCCTGCATGGACAGGTTTTATCCCATATCGTTTTTTCGGGGTGAAAAGTTGCTCCAGTGCAGGGCGTATTTAGTGGGGGGCATGGTGCAATTGCCCCCCCTTTGGGTCGCCAGGATATTATAATTAGCATAGAATAGTATGCAAAATTGTGGCATGCCCCCCCCCCCCCCCCTTTGTAACTTAGGCAGAAAGTTTGAGCACATAAAAGGACAGAATCTGGGTAAAGACCTTTTTTTTTTGGTCTTCACCTAATCTTGGGCAGGAAAACGGACTAATTCTAAGTGGAGAATTTTTTCTTTTGGTCTTCATTATTTTCAAATTTCCTGCCCCCCCCCAATCGGCTTTTCATATGTTGAACTCTTATATTGAACTCGTATTGTTTCAGATTTGAAGAAAAGCTTTAAATATTCATACCAAAAATTTCTGAGGTTGTTTGATGGCCGTAATTTATCATTTTTTATATTCTTGCAAACAGTTTAAAGCCGATTTTAACCTTAAATTGAACTATGCTTTTCATCAATTAAAACTACTTCCTAGTTTGTAATGTATACTTGAAGAAACGAATTTTTAATCAGTTTGCTTGTTTTGCAGCTGTTCTTTTGGATACCAGAACTGCAACATCTGACCTCGGCTGGACAAAATCCCCAGATTCAGAAGTATGTTTGAAAGTTTTGCTTGAGTTTATGATACTTTTCACTTCATGTTTTTAGAATAGAAATAAAAAAAATAAATTACAACAAGCATCAAGAATCAGAATCTGCTCTGAATTGCTAAAGACCTTATCCACGCAAGATGAATGAAGTAAGATTTAATCGACGAACAATCAGCAAAAATAAAATAGAAGCAAATACAGAGAAATTGATTTCGGAACCCAATAGAGCCATCTCATTCTATTTGAATAAAACGGTATCGAAATCAAAATTTTATTTGCGTTAGATTGAATTTTGGCTGATTGTTTGTTGATTAAATCTCACTTTCTATCTGAAATGACTGCCTACAATTGCCAAGTGAGAAACTTCGCATCTAGAAGAGTTTCTCCGAAGAGCTCAACTAACGCAAGATAAAGGAAGCGATGGATTAAAGACCGTGATGTATGGCGACTCAGTTTTCAAGCTGCAGCCTCAAAACACTCAGGGGAAAACTTGTAAGAGTAACGCTAAATTAAAAAAAAACTAGGACTCTTTCCCAGACGCGACCTTTGCTTAGCTGTTTTAGTGAGAGTAAGTTTTCGAGGCGTGCCTTCTTTCTACTTATCAAAACTATCCAAGACAGCCATAACGCATGAAAAAAGTCGAGCCCGAGAAAAGCATGCGTTCAAATGACATTTACACAGTGTGTTTTTTTTATAGTGGCAAGAACTGAGTAGTTCACATGCAGATGGAAATGAAAGAAGAACATTGATGGTCTGCAAGATACGAACTCCGAAACAAAACAACTGGGTTCGATCTCCATTTATACTAGTCCAAGGAGCAAAACGACTTTATGTCGAAATTGAATTCACGATAAGGTACTATTATTATTATTATTTTAAATTGAAACTTGATAACAAATATCACAGCCAAGGTAAAAAAATGTAATACAAATTTTTATTTTGGTCCTAGACTGCCTTGCTTTAGAAAGCATACTGTTCAGGGGCGTATTTAGGGGGAGCCATTGGGTCGCCAGGATTGCAAAATTGCATAGAAAAGTGAGCAAAATTGAGGCATGCCCCCCCTTTGCAAGTTGGGCATCAGGCTTTGGGCTCGAAATCACCTGATTTTGGGCGAAAACTGGGACGAAATTTGAGTGTGACAATTTCAAATTCAGATCTATGTTCCTTTCAAATTTTCTGAAGTTTCTGGCCCCCCTCCCCCCTTTTCAAAATCCTGCGTACGCTACTGATACTGTTAGTATTTTCTTAAAATTGACAGGGCCTTCAACTCGGCCATTTGGTAAAAAAAAAGTTTCTTGATAAGAAGTCAAAAAGTAAATGAACCACCCGATGAGTTACACCTCATGTCTGTCATGATAGCCTACCCACAAATATAGCGGCCTAGTACAGCGATTGTTTCGAGGAATATCACCTCTCGTCAGCTAGGCTAGCTAGGTAGGCTTATCAATGACTGCTGTATCACATTCTAGCAACCTCCAGCAATCATCGGAGTCCACCTATCTAACAATCACAAAAAAAAGGCAATAGATTCTCTAAAGGTCCCTCCAGGAGATAGTTAAGGCTAAAAAATCGACATACCAGCGTATGTAATGTTAGTAGTCAATGTTGAAAATGGCATCAGGAGAGAATCGAAACGTTTTTAATACAATAATTTTTATGGCTTTAACTGTGATTTTAAGTTATTTGCTCTCTCCCACATAACACCGTTTGCCTAAATTGAAAGTGTTATTTTGAATTGTTACTGCTATTACAGTATTTAGATTGCGATTGCACTATGAAGACAAAAGGGTGAACAATAACTTTCGGGAGTCCGTCTATCGCGGTGAATGTTTCATAATGTCCGAGCAGGGTTGGAAATCGATAATAAAAAAGTAGAGAGAGTTAATCGATGTTTGAGAATCCTTAATAAGATTTCATTTCGATAATGAATTAAAAAGTAGAGATTAATTTTTGTAGTAAAAGACGTCAATAATTTCAAGTTCATGAGTCAATGCAAACCATCAACATATATTTTTATTTTTTAAGCAAATTATGCAACAACCAACCTGCTAAATGACTGATAAGTGCTCTTGTTTGTGTACCATAAGATTGAGAACCAAGCCTTGGATTAGTTTTGTTGTTAAAGTGTATTTATTTCTTCATTACAGTACGGTTAAATCTCATAGTGGATTGAAAAGCAGCAACATTCTAAACACCTCAAACAATAAGGCTTCCTAAATTTGCCAAGCGAGCAAAAACAAGAAGCGAAAAGCAGATGAGATTCTGCCAGTATCGGAGTACGTTGGAGAAAAAGTTAACTAAAATAATTATTCAGTTAGTAAGTAAACAAAATGTATATCAAACAAAACATTCAATAAAAAAAGAAGCCTAAATATTTTGTCTATCGCACAATGGTACAGATTGAGTGGGCCTATAAAGCAAATTACCATATTTAAAAAGAATTTATTTACTGTGGCAGATGTAAAGATGACGCTGGCTCGAAGGAATTTAAACTTTCGTTTAGCTGCTCGGCATAAGATTAGAACCTAAACGTATCTATCATTTTGTATAAATTTAGATCCTATGTATGGAGCCGGTATAAGTACGATGCATGTATCATTATCAACATTAAAAATGATAACAAAATAAAAGAATGTCATATTAAGAAATAAGGCATATCGTTATTATTGAAAAGTCGCATATCCAAACCCAAGGATGGCAGTTCGGTACGGTACGTTCAAAATTTGAACATGGCATACTTCAAAAATTTACTGTACTGTACTAACGTAACGTAACAAAAAAAGTTTTGCATCCGTACCGTACCTATGTTCTTTTCATCTGATAGTACGCTTTAAACGTACCGTACTTGAAAGGTAAGGTACGTAGGTCAATCAAAGGATGGCAACCTTTATACGTATCATACTTGAGAGGTACGGTACGTAGGTAAAAAAAATTGGTAAAGTTTTTCTGAAGTTCTCGTTTTCCGCGCTTCAAAAGAGGTTTTACTGCATAAATATTCTAAAATACGGTTCATGATCAGTTGTGCCAAGTTTGGAGCTGTTCAACTCATATGACCCCTTCACGAAGGATATGGTCGTTAGTGCATTTATTACGCACATTTAAACAGCGTACCAAAGTACCGTACCTTCACAAAAGCGTACCATACTTTTTACCAAAAATTGAAGCGCACCGTACCGTACTTACGCATCGTACCGTACTGCTATGCTTGCCCATACCAACTGTCCACTTCCAACAATTGCAGTAGAAAAAACAACTAACCCCAATTTTAAGATAAAAGTTGCAGATCTGCCTAAGGCAGCTACACCTTGTTCTTGGTGCCGTGTGCAGATCTGCAACTACTCGCTGCACTCTTTCTCGGCAAACGCTGTTTCTTTACAGACTGTTTGCTTGGAAGGCGTTGCAGCAGAGTTTGAAGTTTCGGCTCTTTATACTGTACTGTGTGCTTATTTCTCTTTTTCTTTTAGTTTATACGCATAGCACCTGATGAGTACCTAGTACGAAACAGGCTGTCGTGTTTTAGCGTATTTTTACCGTATTTTATTGTGATTTTAATTCTGTAGATGCTTTGATTTTATCATCGAGCACTCTGTGCAGAAGCTTTGCAACGCAATATTTTTCAAAACAAAATATATTAAAAGAGATTTTGTTCTAATCAAAACAAAAAAATTATGCTGGATTCAACATGGTCTTGGAATGAGAAAACCGATGACCTATTAGATAATTGAGCCCAAATCTATTTAATCACAAAAGTTTCGTATGCTGGCGCCTTTAACCACTAGGCCATGGCAGCAAACGTCTGCATATGACGAAAATCAATGATTAAAATCACATATTAAACTTTGTTATCATAAGTTTTTGGCACGTCTGCTCCAAACCATGTTACGTAACGCCTCCAAAAGTGCAGGTGCACAACTACTATTATAGACTTATCATATCTTCAAATTTCAACTTTCTGGCTTTGGTGGTTTCGGAGTTTTTGTTTCCAATGAAAAAGTTTTCAAATAAATAAATAAATAAAGAAGAAAAAAAGTGTCGAAATCGTCATAATTTTAATTTGAAGGTTTTGCAGGAGATTGGCGTTGATGGTCAATTGTTACGCGCTATTAAGTCATTCTACTGCAGACTGGAGGTTTGTGTTCGGGTAAATGGCAAGCAATCAAAGCCGTTCCATGTGGGCGTTGGACTCCGGCAAGGATGCGTTTTGGCACCTCTTTATTGTTTATATGAACTGGATCGACAAATACAGCGAAGCTGATGAGTGTGCCACGATTGGGAATTGCAAAATCATTTGTATGCTTTTCGCTGATTATTTGGTCCTGCTTTCTTTCTTCCACAGAATCTGGCCTCCAGCGCGCATTAAATAGCTTTGCAGATGCATGCAACATCGCCGGAATGAAAATAAGCACGACCAAAACTGAGGTACTTCATCTTTCAAGAAACCCTGATCAGTGCGTATTACAAGTGAATGGAGCGACACTGAAGCAGGTAGAGAAGTTTAAGTATCTTGGGGTTGCATTTACGAGTGACGGAAGGCAAGACGAAGAACTCGATACCCGAATTGGCAAGGCTAGTGCAGCAATGCGAGCTTTACACTACTCGGTTGTCATGAAACGAGAATTGTCGGAAAAGGAAAAGCTCTCAGTTTTCAAAGCAGTTTTTGTCCCCATTCTCACTAATGGTCATGAATCTTGGGTAATGACCGTAAGAGTGCGATCACAAGTGCAAGCGTCCGAAATGAGGTTTTTACGAAGAATCGAAGGAGTTACACTGTTTAACAAGGTGCGTAGCTCTGAAATTCGAAAATCTCTTAACATCGAGCCGTTACTTCTCCGAATTGAAAGATCTCAGCTTAAATGGTTTGGCCATGTAAGCAGAATGTCTCAAGAAAGACTCCCCAAACTATCTTTACATGCCAAAGCAAATGGGAGAAGACCAGTTGGACGACATAGAACTAGATGGACCAATTACATTGAGGATCTTGGATGAAATTGCTTGGGACTTCGCCCAAGCGAAATGATGGAGGTGATGGAAGACCGTGAGGTGTGGCGGCTTAATCTTGAGCTACTGCCCCCGCAACCCTCACGAAAAAGCGGGCAATGAAGAAAGAAGAAGAAGAAAGTAACTGCATTGTCAAGCGCTTCTAAATTCGAAACTTTTATTCTGTTGCTGCAATTAGTTTTCGAGCTAGAGCTGTTTAAACCTCCGATTGGCATTTCAGTTTTTGGCTCGGAAAACCGTATCACGTGACCGATTGCCCCCTGAAAATGCCCAACGAATGATCCATATGTGCCTCATGTACTTTTTAAATTTCAAGTTTTTACCTTTAGCCGTTTTGAAGTTATAGCGTTTTCGATCTCTAGTTGTTGAATTCCTAATTTTGCACGGAAAAAAACATAGGAACTTCCGACGCGGAACTAAAAAAAAAAAAAACATTGGGACTTCCGATGCACAGCGTTTCGGAGGTTCCAAATAGGGACGCAATGAGAAAATCATCATTAAAATCGTTACATGTGACTTAACTCAAACTTAAGTTTACTTAAACAAACCTTAGCAGACAGAGTCCGAGTGATATCTCAATCAAGGAAACTGACAAACTTTTCTTTTGGGCCCACAAGATTTTGGGGTGTTGGTGCTTGATCCCCTCCGAAGAATGGACACTAATTATATGAATCAGCTTTACCAAACGCAAAGCATGTTCAGTTACCTCATTTTAAAAAATTGTGGCCTGTCAACTTCGCAAAAATAATATTTACCAAAAATAATTTAATTTTCGTACCGAAAAGTGAAAATAATTTTGTTAACTTTGACTATATTCTTAAATGATGTTTGTTTAGATCGTGTAATGATGTTCAATTCGTAGCCACGTGCAAGGAAACGTTCAACCTTTATTATTACGAAACAGACAAAGACGAAGCTACCAGTACATTCCCACCCTGGAATGATGAAGGATATCAAAAGGTAAAGCATTTGCGTGATAGCAATTCTATAAGAACAGTATGTGCAGAGAAATTAATCGAATAACAGTTTCCAATAAAGTTTATATCACCGTAAAATGAAATCTCTTTGGTGTACTAGCTGTCACAACAACAGTAATATTGCCAAAACTCACAGTAAATGACAGTGCAACGTCAGACGCATAGTTAGCTGTGTTTGAAATATTTGTATACAATCTTATAATGAGAAATATCCACTAAACTTAGACCAGGACGAAAACAAATGATCAATGTATCAAATTGCGTCACACTAGACTTATCTATGACTATGGTCAACTATGGTAGTGAAGTCACCAACACTGTTTGGTTTAGTCATAGTGGACATTCATTTCTACAGAATGACTTCTTCTTTCTTCATTGCCAACTTTTCCGTGTGGGTTGTGGGGGCAGCAGCCCGAGATTAAGCCGCCACACTTCACGGTCTTCCATTTCATCCATCATTTCGCAAGCGATTCCATTCAAGATCCTCAATGTAATTGGTTCATCTAGTTCTATGTCGTCCAACTGGTCTTCTCCCATTTGCTTTGACAACTAAAGCTTGTTTGGCAGTCTTTCTTGAGGCATTCTGCTTACATGGCCAAACCATTTAAGCTGAGATCTTTCAATTCGGAGAAGTAACGGCTCGATGTTAAGAAATTTTCGAATCTCAGAGATATGCACCTTGTTAAACAGTGTAACTCCTTCGATTCTTCGTAAAAACCTCATTTCGGACGCTTGCACTTGTGATCGCACTCTTACGGTCATTACCCAAGATTCATGACCATTAGTGAGAATGGGGACAAAAACTGTTTTGAGAATCGAGAGCTTTTCCTTTTTTGACAATTCTCGTTTCATGACAACCAATTAGTGCAAAGCGCGCATTACTGCACTAGCCTTGCCAATGCGGGTATCCAGTTCTTCGTCTTGCTTTCAGTCACTCGTGAATACAACCAAAGTGGAACTTCTCTACCAGCTACTGTGTAGCTCCATTCACTTGCAACACGCGCTGATCAGGGTGTCTGGAAAGATGAAGTACCTCAGTTTGACCGTGCTAATTTCATTCTGGCAGTGTCACATGCATCTGCTAAGCTATTTAATGCGCGCTGGAGGCCAGATTCTGTGGAAGAAAGAAAGCAGGACCAAATAATCAGCGAAAAGCATACAAATGATTTTGCAATTCCCAATCGTGGCACACTCATCAGCTTCGCTGTATTTGTCGATCCAGTTCATATAAACAATAAAGAGGTGCCAAAACGCATCCTTGCCGGAGTCCAACGCCCACATGGAACGGCTTTGATTGCTTGCCATTTACCCAAATACAAACCTCCGGTCGGCAGTAGACTGACTTAATAACCCGTAACAACTGACCGTCAACGCCATACTCCCGCAAAACCTTTCTAAGTTTATCTCGAGGAAATCGGTTGCTTTTTCAAAATCGACAAAGTATGCAAAGAGATCTTTGCCATACTCCCAAGATTTCTTGAAGATTGCTTCTGGGTGAAGATTTGGTCCGTGGTGCTGCGACCCGGACAAAAACCGCACTAGCCATCCTCTAGTTTTGATTCCACTGTTTCTCGGCATATCCTTTCAAGGCATTTGGCATATACTTGTCGTGAAAAACCGAGGAGTGATATTCCTCTGCAGTTCGTACATTGCCTGCGATCTCCTTGCTTGAATATCGGAATAATCACACCTGCTTGCCAATTTCTGGGAGTTTTGCCATACTTCCACGCAACTTGACACACTCGCGTTTACAAGAGAATTCCTTCTCCAGTAAGCGCTTTCAACATCTCGGGTCTGATTTTATACAATTTGCATATTTAAAAAAGTTGAAGTTATTTTGAATCACTCTTTTGTGAATACTTTTTTACAAAGGCGCTACTAATTACAAATATTGACGGAATAACACAAAAATTAAATTTTACTCAAATTTTTGTTGTAATGTTTATCAGCTAATTACAAAATCTATTGTGTAATACGGCTGTGGTTTGGTTTGGGGTGCTTAACGATCTACTTCAGTATACTAGCTACTGCTATTATTATTTAAGTAATGTTTGTATTTAGTTTGATTATTGTGGTTTCAGATTAAATTGAAGTTGTGGACCTTTGACTAACGAGTGAAGTTGTCATTTCTAATTACTTAGGATAAAATAGAATGCCTAAGGCGTAAAAACGTTTTTGTTTGTTTTATATCAACTCAAATCAGATTTTTCGTTATATTCGCTGTATTACGCTGAAGCGTGTAACTCGTTTGCGGGGCCCATCATGGCCCGCGTCATTGCCCATTCAGGTAATATAGCTTCTTTCGGAAAAATGCTGCAGCGGTGACGAGCCGTTGGTAAGATTGTGTTTGATTTGACCAGGCCGAGATTTTAACGTAAGACCTCCCGCTCCAGAGACGAACGCGTATTCACCGCTCGACCAACTGGCCGATTTGTTTGTTTCATGAATAAAAATGTTTAAGTCGCCAATACCATCTGTTCTAATGTTTTGTTATTTGAAAATTTCACCCGAAAAGTTTTTAGTTTGATGACACACGGCTTATTATAGGTGGTATACTGTAATTGTTTATTGTCGAGTACTTTACAACTAATGACGTATACTTATCCTAAAAAAACACAATTATTGTTTGGTCTACAGTGATATTGTATATCTCAAAAAATTTCTTTTTGGAACGGAGGGAGTAATTGCATCAGTTTTAATAATATTTTGAAAATAAAAGACTCCAGATTAACTCTTTTCAATTCAATTCTTTATTTGTCTTAAACTGAGTATAACAATAAACAAACATAGCCAAGTACCGGTACTATGAAAAAAATTTTTCAATTAGAAATTGTGAAGAGACGCTCGAAGAGTCTTCGAATCACACAGCTACCGACTAAGATTAAATCTAAAAAATGAGCAAAAAGGTACGAGTAGATAAAAGTATAAGGTTAAGAACTGGTTGTACCACAGCAAACAGCCAAATGAATATAAAGAGAGAGAGAGTGCAACGTTGTTAATCGTTGAATAACATTTGTTTGCACAATGATTTAGGATAAGATAATAATTTTATGTTAAAGGGTATAAAATTTCAAATTTTAACGCCTTGGTAAAGGAAAGGTTTTTGTACTTTAGTAGGGTTGAATAAATGGATATTTGAGAAGAAGAGTTAACTGTATGAGTTGAGTAAAAACGTGGGAGACCAGACTTTTGAAAATATTCAACTAAAGAGGAGGATGTTTTTTTTTTGTCAATGTAGTGCATAATTTTTGAAACTTTGAGTTGATATATTTTAGCGAGTTTAAGTACACCTAATTTACTGTACAGAGGACTTGGCGAATCAATCCATTTATCTTTAGCAATAGTTTTAGCAATCGTCTTTGTTATTTTGCTGTTATAATAAGCCAAAGCGTATAACGTGTTAGCTGGGTTCGAATCCGCATCATTGTACTAAGAATACAAATCTTTCAATAAAATGTTGGGCAGCAACGGGTTACTTTTTCTGAGCACAATAGTGAGGCCGCCCACCCAACGGGTAAGAGACGACCAAATGGTAGCCCATCAGCAGTGGAGCCTGTGTGTGATGTGGTGCCTGCTGACTGGGTGGTGTAAAAATTTCCACTTCTTTCCGGCGATATTCAGAGCATTGTTTGGTTTGCAAATTGATGATATGACACTCCAGTGTGTCA
This sequence comes from Trididemnum nubilum, assembly GCA_963965965.1. NCBI lineage: Eukaryota > Metazoa > Chordata > Ascidiacea > Aplousobranchia > Didemnidae > Trididemnum > Trididemnum nubilum. Next base: position 10,745,771 of record OZ014487.1, read on the forward strand.
TGCTAATACTCACTTCTCAAACTTATTGCTTCGTAGGCAAGTGCTGTGATCATCATTTGATAAATTAGTCGGTCTCGCCATTAGACTCATTGGGACTTCCGCGACGCTTTGCGTTGGAAGTCCCTATGCTTTTTAGTGCAAAATTACGAATTCGGAAACAAGAGGCCAAAAACACTATAACTTTGAAACGGCTAAAGGTAGAAACTTGAAATTTAGAACTTAGATGGGGCACATATGAATCATTCTTAGTCGAAATTTTGGAGGCAATCGGTCACGTAATACGGGTTTCTAGGCGAAAAACTGAAATGCCAATTAAAGGTTAAAACAGCTCTCGCTCGAAAACTGATCGCACGAGGGGAATAAAAGTATCAAATTTAGAAGCGTTTGGGCAAGCAGTTTCGGCTCTCAAAATAAATTATGACGATTCCGACACTATTTTTTTCTTCATTTATTTATTTATTTTTAAAAGCGAATTTCATTATGGTGACAGAAACTCCGAAACCACCAAAGCTCGAAACTTGAAATTTGGACAGATGATAATTCTATACATAAAGTTTTGTACCTGCAATCGGAGAAGCGCTACGTCACGTGGTTTGGGGGAGATGCACCCAAAACTTGTGATAGGGAAGTTTATTGCGTGATGTTAGTCACGTACGCGCGCGTGCTGCCGTGACCCAATGGTTAAAGGCGCCAGTGCGTAAAACCTAAGACCTGGATTCAATTATCGAGTTTGCCATCGCGTTTATCAAACCGAGATTATACTAAATCTAGCATATTTTTTTCCTTTACGACAAAGTTGCTTTTAATATTTTTTGTTTTCACACTAGATATGATCAGAAGGTATCAGGTTTCATTCTTTGCAAAGAGAAGACTCCTCAAAAATTACTTTCTTAACACCTTAAGCTAGCGCGCTAGTTTTTTTTTTCTATCAGCAGAAATTTAAAAGACAAAAATATTTTGACATAGTTTAGTGGTTTCAACTCCCCCAAACCCTCAAATGGACCCCAAAAATCAATCTTTTTGACGGTTTAAGCTAGGGTGCTACTTTTTTGATATAGGAGATGATAAATAAACAAATACCTGGACATAGTTTGGGGAACCAACTCCCAGGAAAAAAACAAAACAAAAGGAACCCAAGAAATCAGGTTTTGAACGATTAAGCTAAGGCGCTAGTTTTTTACGTATCAGTAAATATTTAATTGAAAAATGTTTTATACTTTAAGGGTACCAATCACCCGAAACACCCAAATGGAACACCCAAAAATCAATTTTTTGAACGAGCGGCAGTTCTTGAAACCTAAGACCTGAGTTCAATTATCTAGTTGGCCATCGCTTTTATCAAACCGAGGTTACATTGAGTCTAGCATATTAATTTGTTTTTCGATTACAGCAAAGTCGCTTTTAATATTTTTTGTTTTGGCACTATATACGATTAGAAGATATCAGGTTTCATTCTCTGTGAAGACACCCCAAAATCACTTTCTCAACATCTTAAGCTAGCGCATTAATTTTTTTTGCTATCAGTAAAAATTTTGAAGACAAAAATATTTTGACATATTTTGGTGGTACCAACTCCCCGAAACCCCCAAATGGACCCCAAAAATTAATCTTTTTGACGGCTTAAGCTAGGGTCCTACATTTTTGATTTCAGAAGGTAATAAAGAGACAAATACCTGGACATAGTTTGGGGGTACCATCCCTCCCGGAAAAAGCCCCAAATGGACCCCAAAAAATCAGTATTTTAACGGTTAATTTGAGGCGCTATTTTTTTTGGTACCAGTAAATATTTAATTGAAAAATATTTTGACATAGTTTGGCGGTACCAAAAACCCGGTACCCCAAACTGGACCACCAAAAATCAATTTTTTGACAGGCTTATGCTATTCTAGATTTTTTTGAAATCACAAAATATTAAAGAGACAAATACTTGGACATAGTTTGAGGGTACCACCCCCCCGGAAATCCCCAAATGAACCCCACTAAAAACATTTTTTGAACGTCTTAATCTAAGGCTCCAGTTTTTTCGATATCGGTAGATATTCAACGGACAAATATTTTGAAATATTTTGAGGGTACTACCCCCCGGAAGTCCTCCCGAATGGACCCCCAAAAATCTTTTCTTTTTTTTTTGAACAATTACGCTAGGGCTCAAGGTTTTGTTTTTTTTAATCAGTAAATCTATGATTGAAAAACATTTTGACATAGCTTGGTGGTACCAGCCACCCGGAACCCTCAAATGGACCATCAAAAATCTTTCTTTTTTATTGGCTTAGGGCTAGGATTCTAGTTTTTTTGATATCAGTAGATATTTAACAGACAAATACTTGGACATACTTTAGGAGTTGATATCAGTAAATATTTAAGGGCAAATGTTTTGAAACAATTTAGGGGTACCATCCACCCGGAAACCTCCAAATGGAACCCCCAAAAATCACTTTTTGAACAGTTAAGCTAGCGCGCTAGTTTTTCATTTAATATGAAGATATAATGAATTGAAAAATATTTTGACATGGTTTTAGGATACCAACCACCCGGAACTCCCAAATGGACCCCCAAAAATCAATTTTTTAACTGCGTGAGCTGGAGTGCTTGTTCTTTTTTTTATCAGTAGATATTTAACTGACAAATACTTGAACATAGTTTGGGGGTGCCCCCCAGAAACCCCCAAATAAACCCAAAAAAATCAATTTGTTGAATGGCTTAAGCTAATGCTCCAGTTTTTATTGATATCAGATGATATTTAAGAGACAAAAATTTTGACATAGTTTGGGGGTAACACCCCTCCGGAATCTTCCCAAATGGACCCCCAAACATCAATTTTTTTGAACAGCTTGAACTAGAACGCTAGTTTTTTTTGATATCAGTAGACATTTAAGAGACTGCTTTTTTAAAATAGTCTGGGGGTACCAAACCCCCCGAACCTCCCCAAGTGGACCTATCCATAAATCATTTTTTGAAAGCTAAATTTCAACAAAAACTCTGAAACCACCAAAGCTAGAAACTTGAAATTTGGAGATATGATAAGTCTTTGAAAAGTTGTTGCATTTTTGGAACACAAGTTGAAAAGAGAAGTTGTGTACCTGCATTTTTGGAGTTGCTACGTCACGTGGTTTGTGGCAGACGCGCCAAAAACTTGTGATAACAAAGTTTAATGTATGATTTTAATGATTGATTTTCGTCATGTATACACATGTGCAGCACTAGCGTATGAAACCATTGTGATTGAATAGATCTGGGTTCAATCATTTCGTTGGCCATCAGTTTTCTCATTCAAAAATCATATTATATTCAGCACATTTTTTTTGATTAGCAAAAAATCTTTCTTAATATCTTTTTATTTTGACATTAGATATGGTCAGATTGTTTCAGGTTTCATTCTCTGCAAAGACCCCCAAAATCAACTTTTTAACGACTTAACCCTGAAAACTCCACAAAAATCAATTTCTTTAACGCCTAAAGCTAGGATGCTAGTTTTTTTAATACCAGTAGATATTTAACAGACAAATACTTGGACACAGTTTGGGGGTACCATACCCCCGGAAATTCCCACGTGAGCCCCACAAAAATCAATTCCTTGAACTTAAGCTAAGGCTCCAGTTTTTTTTACATGAAGAGATCTTTAAGAGACAAAAATGTTGACATAGTTTGGGGGTACATCCTTCCGGAACCTTCCCAAATGGACCCCCAAAATTCAATTATTTTGAACGGCTTGAGCTAGGGCGCTAGTTTTTTTGATATCAGGAGATATTTAAGAGACAATTTTTTACATAGTTTAGGGGTCTCTCTTTTTACATAGTTTGGGGATCTCCCCCAAATGAATCTCTCCAAAAATCTCGTTTTGAAAGTTAAATTTAACAATTGATTTTAGTCAATTGGGTTCATATGCTGAGCTGGCATAATGATTAAAGGCACCAGGGTTTGAAATTGTCGTGATTGAACTGAGCTGGGTTCAAATACTTATGCGGACATCCGTTTTACCCAAACCACAAATGATTTCAAATCAACATTTATTTTCTTCGTGAGACAATATCACTTTGTTTGCATTGCAGACGATTGAGTTTTATAGAAATATTGGCAACCTTCAAAGTATGACGCGGAGAATAATGGTGAAATGGAACTTACGGAAGTCCCGTATTATTTTCCTCCGGGAAAATGAACATCTAGCTGACAATTTAACTTAAGTTTGGTAACCTTTTTTATTGCTTTATTGTAGGTAGACACAATTGCTGCTGATGAGCGATTTCTCCCCGGGTCTGTCGAGACGAACTTTGAGACCCGAGATATCGGCCGTATTACAAAGAAAGGTATCTACGTTGCGATTCAGGTAAATGCTGATCCGTTTTGTTGTCTTGTGGAATGGATCACTGTATTTGATAAACAACAGTAATTTTAACAATCCTGTTTGAGAAAATACTGACTTTTTGTTTGCAAAGGGGGGCAAGTTGCAGGACGCAAGTATCAAAAAAAATCTAAGTTTTGAGAAAGTTGCAATGAGAAAGCTTGTATTTAGAAATGTGTTGCCGTCACGTAAAATTTTCTTGTTTGCTTGAGCTTAACTTTTACCGTAAAATAACAGAATAAGATGACGTGTCTTACCTGGTTGTTAGTAATTATATCAAAACACCTTGTGAAATTTGGTTTAAATGTGAGTATTGTAACTTCTTTTAAAATTTAAGCCTTCTTTTAAAGTAATCCAAAGCTTCCAATATTTCTTCACTTGCATCATTTGTTAAAACGATTCTCACGGTATACATAAATTATGTATGTGGTGTCGTTTACTTATTTATTCATTTCTTAGTATTCTTTTGTCACTCGATCACTTTACCGACCAGTGGTTGAGCTGATAGAGCGTCCGCTACTGAAACGGTATACTCGCGTTTGATTCCCGTTTGAGTCAAACCAAAGACTATAAAAATTAGTATTCATAGCTTGACGTTCAGGATTAAATAGGGCATTGTAAAGCCTCCACCGTGTGTAGTAGACAGGTGGGCAGGTGGACAAGTGGCAGCTCGACTAAAAAACTGAAAAATCCTATTGCTGTCTCTTGGCCTGGGTAACTTGGTTCAGAGATGGAAACCGGTCGGGTCGACCGGCCGGTCGGGTCGAGATTCTTCGACCGGCCGGTCGAGCCGGTTGAAATACGGGTAGAATTCTCCTTTCTTGCAACTAAAAACATCGAAACACCAACCGAAATATACTTATATATTTTATCACAAATAAAACTTTTTATAAAAAAACAGTATTAACAAACCACACCTTTTGAAAACACTCGTTGAATGGTTTCAAGCTGTGACTAATACGCTGTGACCATTAAGGCATGCACATCCAGGGGCGTATTTAGGGTCGGAGTATTGCGCCATACCCCCCCTTTGGGCCACGGCGCACAGCAACAAAGTGCAAAATATACGTTAAAATTGCGTAATCAGATTCTAATAAAGCATGCATGTGGAAGAGGTTTGCGCTGCATGGTATTTTCGCATCATTTTAATCAGCTTAAGAGTAGAAGTGGCGCAGATTTCAGATTTTTTAGTACATTCTAAAATCTTGCCGCTTGGAAAAGTTTTTTTCAACTTAAATTCACCACACTCTACATTGGGCAAGAAACAAGGCATGGTATGGAAAGGAATTGAAAATGGAATAGAATGGAACGAAAATTTCGGTATGGAATATGGAAGATGCCAGAATGGAATGGAAGGCAATCTTCCATACTTACACACCAATTCCATACTAGATTTCGCTCACGGCACATACCGAAAAATAAATACTGATAGTGATAACTAAAAATATGCGAAAGCGTTTCGCAGCTAATCATCTGTCGACAAATTAATACGGTGATTCGGTCATGAACATTTGAACATTGCGCAAACAGTGTAAGGACTGTAGGCATTGCATCATAATATCATAGAATATATGTACATTGCAATTTGCAACTGCATTGATGCTAACTGGCTTAACTTTTATTTTGAGAATGACAATTTGTTTAGTGACGTCGCCAGAGCAAACGAAGTTAAGGTGCACTAAAATAGACAGAACTTTCGCACATTAAAACTTATCTTGTACGGCTGCAAATTATGCTCAATTTCCAAATTGGGCAATCATGTAAAAAGAGACATGGATAAGTCCGGTGGTGTTTCTTAGCTCCTTTAGTTTCCGGCCCATAATCACGTGTAAAGTCTATCTGCAGCAGTGACTGCGACCAAAACAACCTTGAGTGTGCTTAAAAAAAAACAAAATAGCTGGTCTTTCAAAAAACGAAATAAACTTTTTTGCTGGTCTGCACTTCTACTCTCCGACACACCCATAAACAGGCTTGTAACCAAGATTTTGCTAAAGGAGGAGGCTTGAAAGTTAAAATTTTTTTGTTTGAAAAATGCCTCAATTGGGTGGTGAGCTGAGCAAAGCGGTGCTACTAAATCATCTCACATAGACAGGGGTCTGGGGGCGATGCCCTTGTCGCTGGGTGATTTTTTGATTTTTCCCGAAAAAATAACTATTTCAACGCCATTTGAGTCACATTTCGCACGTTTTTAAAGCTATTTGAAAGAATTGAATTGCTAAGACTTAGAAGCCAGTGGAAAAATTAAATTCCCCTGCCTATTCAGTCCCTACTTTACTTACAGATCAATTAAAAAACACGTTTAAATGCTTGCATTTTGGGGTTAAAATTTTTTAGTGACTTGGCTGAAAGGGGGGGGGGGGGGGCTAAAGCTCCCTTTGCCCTCGTAGTTACGTCTCTACAGTATATCCGTAAACGCTTTTGCGCCCTGTTGTGCATTCCGACCCATTGTTTGAGAAACAATAGCGTATGGCTTAGAATACTTTGAATCGAATACGATGCAAACGTTTATAGCTATGAAATTGATGTGATTAGCCTAATTCATTGATGACCTTTTAGGTTCAGAGGTGTAAACTTGGTATGTTAAAACTGTTGTTTGAAACTTGAACCACTAAACTTTCGGTATTTAAAAACTTTAATATCCTGCTTATATAGGTCACTTCAGTCAAGTAGGTAAGATTAAATGTTACTCCTTTTTGCATCATTGTCGATTTTCTTGTAACGTAATGCTAAAAAAAGTATTTTTAGTAAACCAAAATGGGGGCAAGGCCCCTTTGGCCCCCGATAGCGATGGCACTGAATTTGCAAAGTGAAAAAATAATTTTTTTCCTTCGTAACAAAGATTTGTTATGTTTTTCTATCCTCGATTGAACTTAATTCTTTATTGTTTTTTTTGCGTTTAAACTTTTTTTCTGTATCTTTGTAAAATGATTGTGGCAGTTTGGCTACGCCAAATTTCGTAGTTGGTGTGGTTACAAACTTGCAATCATTAAACCCAGTACATATCGGTCAACCTATTGCCTGTTGACTGTGTGGGTTGATGTTTTCATGCTGAGTGAATTTTTATGGTAGCTCATTGCGATAGTCCTTCAAATATTATATGAGATGCATCGTACCATACTGCTTACCTTCACGAGCGACAACTTGCAAAGGTACGCTTAACGCTGCAAAAATGCAATACAAATTATGCGTAGCTTCCAGTAGCGTAGCCAGGGGGGCTATAGCCCCCTCATTGGCATGTCGACCAAAATGCAGAATAAGAAAAAAAAACGTTTTTAGCACTTTTAAGACTGTTGTATGCACCGGAATGGACTAAATAGTGATTTAAATAATCTTTTTAAACATATATTCGGGGGGGGGGGGGGGGCAAATTTGTCAAAAATACAACTCACAAATAAATGAAAACTTTGAAAAATGGCCAAAAATAAGCAATCAAATTTGATCGCTAGAGTGAAAATGCTAAACGTAGGTGTCATCAACAAATATACTATAAACTTAGAAATAGGGGGGCTATCCAGTATTAGTTTATTACCAATCATTCCTCTCAAATCTCTTTTCATAAGCCCCGATTATTTTTCTGTTTCTCTTCCTCTCTTTCCTCTCAAATCTCTTCTCATAACCCCCCCCCCAATTATTTTTCTGTATAAGCTGTGGACGAAATACTGTAGATTACTCTACGTAAGTTTTATTGAACTATACGAGTTATAATTTACCAGCATCTAAATAAGAGAACTAAAATTTTACCATTGGCTATCTCCCAAACAGCCCATTTATGCAACCAGTTTAATCATGTTTACACTGCCAATTTCTGTGCCACGTTTTAAAAGCATTATTTTTTTTATCAAAATAGCCCTAAAATTAAGCTATTTTTGCAAAAAAATGCAAAATTTTCGAGCGCTGGGGGCTCCGCCCCCAGACCCCCAAAGCATCCCCCCCATTGCGAATACCTGGTTACGCGCCTGGTAGCTTCTGGTTTAAACTTACCTTGGTATGGAAGTATGGAATGGAATATGGAAAAAAATTTTGGTATGGAATAGAAGAAAATTGCCCGTATGGAAAAATCGTCTTCCATTCCATTCCATGCCATGCCCTGGCAAGAAAAACACAGCTCATATATTTTTATATCTAACTAGCCATGGCTTGTTCTGAAGTAGCAGCATTTCTACAAACTGCTGGGTTATATTATATTTTGAATATTTTCTAGCCAATGTCATAACAGTTTAGTGTTTGCTGGTCGGCAAATTGCAAATAATCTGTCACGAATAGCTAAAAAATTGTAACTTTATTTTTTGCCCTTTCGCAAAATATCATTAGAAAGAACGTCTAATAATTTAGCTTGTACCCTCCAGTTCTTTTGATGCTTATTTTGTGCACATTTTGCGCTGCTCAAAACAGGTCTTTCAAACGGAAAATTAACCAAAAGTGGTCTTAAAATTGAGTCATTTTTGCAAAAAACGCAAGAATTTTTTTTTTTCTGAGACCCCCGTGCAAAGTCACAAATTTTAACACCTCACCCATGCCCCTCCCTTTTGAAAATTTTTTATTAGATACATTGAACAAAATTTTTCTGTGAAAAAACCGGTCGACCGGCCGGTCAACCGGCGATGATTTTGAAATTTACCGGTCGGGTCGGGTCGAGAAAATCCTGACCGGTTCCATCTCTGACTTGGTTAATGGAATGCTATTAGGATTACCATTAACCCTTCTGCCCTGTGCAGTATTTAAGAAACGGAGGTTAAACAGTTGCATGATCAAAGCTGTAATGAAACGTCAAAAAACTTCTTTCCCAATTTGAGATAATAAATAACTTCGGTGCCCCGGCATACTTGCATAAAACCAGGGCCGTTTAGAGGAATTTCGGACGGGTACAGAACGAAGGTAATTTCATTTTAGCGTAACAATTGAACTACGAAAAGTGACGATGAACTAAAAAGCGTTTTTGAATGGATGGTCGCCAACAGGTTGACTCTTAATTCTCAGAAAACACAAGCTCTACTATAAACCCGATCCAAGCAAAAGCTCCAACCTTTCATGCTGTTCCTTAAAAATATTTCTATTGAAATACAATAAAGTGTAAAATATCTCGGCATTTATCTTGATTCAACGCTAAATTTTACCAGTCACATTCAAATGATTCAGCGACGAGTATCTACAGCCATTGGCATACTGTGCAGATTAAAATCTTTGACTCCAGTTAAAATTTTGCTTTCTGTGTACTACGCTATAGTTTTTTCACATTTAATGCTGGAAATTTTGGTCTGGAGATGCTCGTATAAAATTAATTCGCGTAGACTCCAAATGCTCCTGAACAAATGTCTGAGAATAATAGAAGACTGGCTGATGAAACAAAAACTTGAACCTTTATTCATAAAATTTGAAATATTTAATACTAATCGACTACGAAAATTTGAAATTGCCAAATTCATGTTTTTGTTTTAAAGGAACAAGTTACCGTAATTATTTAACAATTGTTTTTATTATATTAAAGTAATCACCTCTCACTACTCCAAGAAAGCGGAAAGAATGATTTGCACTTACCCCTTAACAAAACAAAACGTGCTTAAAAATTAATCAAATTTAAAGGAGTTAAGATTTAGAATGACATACCCTTGATCAGTAAACAAAAATATAAATTGTGCTTAAACAAAAATTAAACAAAAATATAAATTTACCCTTAAACAAAAATATAAATTGTGTTTGATTTAAAAAAGTGCAACTGTACAAAACTGAATATGTCGTTGCTTATAAAAAATAGAAAATTTCTTAAACATTCATTAAGTCAATCTGACTAAATATTCGAATTTTCAACGGCAAAGACTAATAGCTGCACTCACAAGTGACCGTAGACTCGAAGACTGAAAGGTCTCTTCCGGTTTCGTAATTGATTAACATGTAGGAATATTGTTGTATTGCAATTTTTATACTGTATGTTTTCGACGATGTAAACCTCTGATTGACTTACTGACTGACAGACTGAATGACTGACTGACTGACTAACAGCTATTTTTCATTCCGGATTTAGAGTGAAGACCAAAAAAAGTTACCGCTCCCGAATGCCCAATTGACTATGAGTTGTTCCTGGGCGCCGGCTCGCAGCACTTACCTCGGACCAACATTCAAACCGTTCGCTACAGCTCTACGGCTCACCAAAAATTTCCGAGCCTGGGTACTCCATAGCTCCTTGCCCCCTCTTAACGGCTCTTTGATAAACAATGTAATGGACTGCCAAAAGCTTAATACATTACACCAGAAAGGATTACCACAATGCTAGAGTAATTTGCCGCCAAAACCACCAAGTTAAACGAACAAGAAATTTCGAAATAACTTTTTGTGCTTTTTGAAAGAAATAACTTTGCAAAAACTTTGCGGTAAATGTATCAAAAAAATGGCATTTTGCTGCAACTTGCATTGCAACTAGATGAGCCAACATGCATGTTTATTCTTTATGCATTATTTATGTTGTTGTAGCGTTGTGTGTATGAAACACGGTTTGGTTTATAAATCCATTAATCAAAAATAATTAAATGGATAGCTTTCACGCAAAACTTCAATAGCAGCATAACGGTACAAAATAATGTAACGATTATTTTCAGCGAGAACGTTACCCAGAGTTAGAGATGGGGAGTGTTCCCAGTACAGGGATGCCGAAACCCTTTGGAATGGGGAGGATTGATCCCCCCCAATAATTTGACTGTATCCCCTCAATGATTTGAGTATGGTCTACATCTGCATCCCCCCCAATAATTTGACTCTGGTCTACATCTGATCGCTGGTCTTCACTTGAATTCGTGGAGAAAAAGGCTTCCAATTTTGGTGAAGACCTTTTTTTTTGGCCTTCACTTAACATGCTTACCGGAAAAAAAATCGTGGTCGAGGTTCATCCCCCCAGTGTTGAAAATAGGGCAAAATTGGAGTAAATTGCAAATTATTCCCCCCAATGCTCAACGACGATCGGGCACCCCTGTCCCACTAAGCCGATTTTGCACGCAAATCAGCGTTTTAGAGGAACAAAACCAAATAGTTTTTGGCAATGTGATTGACATAGATTTAGAAAAGTTGACAAATTTACGGAAATATGACATATACATTGATACTGGATTAGTGCAAATTTTAGGGCACATAAACGCATTTTTAATGCTTTGGACACAATTATTTTGAGAAAATTTGGGTGCCCGCCGGTCAGCCAAAAAGTTTGAGGGAACACATGGCACAAGATTGGAAAATATGGGAGGTAATGAACCTGCTGAAAAAGAAAACAGTCAAAGTAAAACATAAAAGATAAAACGGTGTTGTTACAAACGACTATTTTTAAAGTGGTTATAATATAATATTCATTTCATTGAAGACCCTTCTGACTTCGTAACGGAAATATGGCATATACAGTACATGTGGGGCACTGCAAGTCCAAAAGCTTTAACTGTCATAAAGTCTTTTACTGAACAAGTAAATATATTGTATATTTTTAACTGAAATTTTTCTCTAAGGATACTGGAGCTTGCATAGCAATAATGCATGTGCGGGTGTATTACAAGTACTGTGCGCCGACTTTACAAAATCTTGCTTATTTCCGACGAACTATTTCTGGTCCCGAAGCAACTTCACTGGTGGAATCAACTGGCGTCTGTGTAAAGAACGCTATGGAAGTAAGTTACGCATGTCGCTGATAGAATTTATTGGTTAACATGTAAAGACCGCCATTTCATGAAGCAACCTTCGACACTTAAATGTACAGTGTTGTGTCCAGGATCGCCAAAGTTTTAGAATTTTGCTACAAAAGAAGCTTAGATCCAAAGTGAGCAATGTTATAAAAAAACAAAACGGTCCAATGACAAAGACGTTGGTCATAGTATGGGTCCCGGTCACAGTAGGCCTAAACAACAGTTAGGCGGTGTTGTAATTTTATTATTATTATTTTTTGAAAAAATACTTACTTTCTAAGATATTTAGGCCATCTGAATTGCTCAAAAGGATGTCTCAAGCCACAAACTTAAAATTTGTACAAAATGTGCGCAAAAGACTGCAGATTCGTGAATTAGTTTCAAGGTGACATGGCTGAAGAAGGTGGGTACGTGGAGCTTCAGCCCTCTCAGCCTTTTCCGACTAGTTGAGCGTCTGACATTTATGATAAGTGGAGTTTCCAACCGATTCAAAAAAGTGCTCGATGTTTAGGCCGGAGCAAATATCACAACATAACACAGTACACGTCAAAAATTAAAACATTTAAAACCTTAGATCTTTCTCACCCGTAATCAGGATCATCAGGGGTGTCTATTCAAAAAGATTTTGTGTGTCTTATTTGAAAAGTTTATTCAAAAATTTTTTTCGATTAAGACACCCTGATGATCCTGATTACGGGTAAAACAGACTGTAGGGTTTTGAATTTTTTAATTTTTGACGTGTACTCTGTTTCTGTTTTATATCATATTAAATTGAAAAATCAGGCCTCCAAGTCAAAAATCAATTATCGTTCCAACAAATTTTAATTGACTATGAAGTATTTGTGTAAAGTCATTAACTTTGTCTTTTCAACAAAAAATCCTGTTTCTGAATCGCTGCTAATATATCATTATTATTTTAGGAAAACAACTCTTCTCCTTTACTTCATTGTAACAGTAACGGAGAATGGACGGTTGCAAAAAGAAAATGCGTTTGTAATGCTGGATATACCCCAAGTACGAGCAACAACAGATGCCAAGGTGTAGATTTCATTAATTCAAGGCATTTTATAGTATACTTCGTTCCCTAATTTGTACTGGGGTCGATATTACTATGGTGCGCCTGACTTTTTCTTTATAAGAACAGTTGTATAAAACACGAGGCTTAATTTTGCGGTAAATTTAAAAACAAATTGGGGACACTGCCAGCCTCAGCATAAACAGAATAATTATAAACACTGCGCGAAATTTACCAGTCAAAAACTCAATCTTATTTACAATCCTTTATCGTAACAAAACAACGATGCAATGTCAGTACGGTTTCGCTCTTGCACCTTTGACAATCGATAAAACTTTTACAAGGCACAACTTTTTTTCAAGCAAGAATGAATTTTTGTCACTTTATTCTCCTGTAAAGTTTAAAGAAATTAGGCTGAAAATATGAAAAAAGGATGAAAAACAGCTAGCCTTAACTCAAAATTTGCTAGTTCTTGTCAGGGATACCTAAGTAAAATCTTTTTTTTGTTTTGGTATACCTGGGCCCACATAACAGAAATTTCCTCGCTCGCATTAATAACGAGAATTTTTTAAGAGGCGCTAACGAACGAAATACTCGCTTCGGGCAAGAGGTTATTTTTGCACGTGCATCTAAATGTGTAACGTCATTCTCGCTCGTTAAGTTGCTTGGATCGATCGCGAGATATAACTGAAGTAAAAAAAACGTCACATTTTCCTCGTCAACTTAACGAAAATTTTGAAGCACTTTTAAGGCGAACGAGATATTTTTTGGTCAGAAATTTATTGGCCAAATGTTGAAAACTCTTACTAAAGAGAATTTTTATTGAAAGTTACTTAACAATGGTCTCCATGTTTGCTATTACACTGCTAAGAAGAAAGCGAATTGCATTGAGAACCGTTCGCTGTATCGACTGATAAAAAAATTTTGAGTAGCGCAATTGACAAAAATAAAATACACTCTTTTTATAGACGCAATTTTCTAAGAACACGAAACTCGTTTTTGCTTAAAATTTATGGCCGGGATCACACGATCAAGTTTTCTATACAATTTGTTCGCATCAAGAATTATGGAGCTATCACATCCAGACGCTATTTTCTTGAAGAACTTCTTGCCAGACGGAAGCATCTGGTTTTTTCCGCAAACAAATTGTTGAAGGTTTCACATGCATTTTTTTTCAGTAAAAGTATTTTCGAAGCAGTTAAGGAAATTTTTTGAAATTTGCCGCGGCGGTAGGAATATTATGCGCTTTGTTGATTTATTGTTATTTCTCGTTTGCCAAAATGATGGGATGCGAGCACGTTCACAAAAACGAAAAGCTGCAGCTTCAGTAATAAATATCTCTACGCGTTCTGCCGCAAATTGCTTGCGCAGACTATGAAAATCTTTTTCGACCTGTAATGAAATGAAATAGATAAATAGAAAATATCAAATAACTTTGCTTGTTCTTTAGCGTATAGCCATGCTTTTTTCATGCTATGTCATCTATCACCAATAAAATTTGCATAATATTGCATGATTGATGAAGTAATAGTAAACCAGGTATGTTCTTTCCGGTACTTGCGGTTGCAGAGGGCTCAATAATTGGATGTCTGGCAAATTGAAAGTTTTTTATTTTTAATTAAGAATACGAGCGTTTTTGTTTGGTTTGTTACGAAATGAGCGAGAAATAGCTGTAAACTATCTACTGAAATTTATCTTAATTGCTCAAAAATGCAGCAAGCTCTTTTGCCAGTGGACATGTCAAATTTATCTAAAAAAATATTGAAATCATCAAAAACAAATCACTAATTGCATAAGTTCCACTCTAGCGAATACTGGGCCGGAAAACTTTTTTGCGATCAGAAGGAAATTTTCAATATTTTGATTAAAACCATAAGCGCTGCCTTTCTTCGATTTCGCTCATTAAAAGTTCAATTTCATGAGTTGACCACGATCGCATGTTAATTAACTACACTGCAGTTCTGGTTGATAACTTTTCAGAATGAATTTGGAAAAGGCCTTGCACAAGTTTGAAGCAGGGAAAATTGGGTAATCGATTCGCGAAAGTAAGCAAAACAGCGGACAACACATTTACGTCTTTGAAGGAATATGAGAAAACAGCAGGCACAATGTTAAAATACGTCATTGTCGATTAAAACAAATGAGGTAAAATTTCTTTTAACATTTTGGTTTGATTATCGTGAAGCATTCTTTTTCTGCGTTGACATCGACAGGATTTTCTTGTATTCTGCGGCTCAATATTTTCAAAGGCACGGCTAAAAGCTCAGTTTTCTTCGTTGAAAAGGGCGGCTCTTTGAAAACTTGCTGGGAAAATAGAGCTCGGTTCTATTTCCCCGCAAGAAGTCAGCAAAAATTTCTAGCGTCTGATTTTCTATTTCATACTGGCTATTCAATGTAATTGACGACAGGTGCCCGCAATAGTGAGTCATGGACTTGCACGACGTTTCACACCGTTGATGCCAGAAAATTGTGCAAAAAACCTGATCGTATGATCCCGTCCTAAGAACAAATTAAAAACAATGCTAGCCTCGGCTGCAAAAAAACTCAAAAGCAAACAAAAAGAATTCAAACCAAAGAAAAGAAACTAAATTTTGTACTGATTTAAAACGGTAAAATTTTAGAGATTTTTATTTGCTTGCAATCAAAATTGCAATTGTTCCAAGAGTGTAGAGCGCTTTTTTAAATATTTTTTGCAGTCGTTCGAAAAAAGCTTGTTTTTTCAAGTTGAACGACTGCTCAAAAAATGTTACAATGCAACAAAGTAGGAAAAAAGCCTTTACTTAGGCGAACAGAATAGGAAATTAAACGCTGTTGCAAATATGGTCGCTAAAATTGACATCGATGCTCAAAATTAAAAAAAAATCATGAACAAATGATACTGAAAATCGGCAAAAAATTGAAAACAGTCAGTCTCAACTCTAGAGGTATTGGTTCTGAAAAAGAATAGTGTACTTCGACTTGTTCATTTTTAAAAAATTTTGAAACCTATTTTTGCTGTTAACAAAACCGTATACCGACCAAAAACCTCAAGAGCGCTTCACGTCATTTAAAAAAATGTGGTATCGTTAAAATTGTTCTTTTTTTTACATTGATCCAAAAATATAATCAAACTCTGCGTTCATTAACTAATTGTTATCAATGTAGGATTTTGCAAGCTCAGAATACTAACTAGCGCATGGCCCATACTATCTTTTTCCATAACAATCATACAGACACAGTACGCTTGAACGCATTATTTTGAAGTAGAAATGCATCTGACGTCACAATGAGGTATTTATTACTCGCAACGCAACATCTCGTTAAGAAAGCCGAGCGAGCATTTCTAAAGAGTGTTAGGCGAGACGGTTGAGAAATAGCATTTTGTCTACGAAGATTTTTGCTCGTTAACGCCTTTTAGCGAGCGAAAATGGCCTTTACGAGCTCGCTAACTTGTTTTGTCATGTGGGCCCTGGCAGAGGTGGGCAGTACCGCGGTACTGTTTTAGTACCGTTTCCTGTACCGTCGGTACTTTTTCAACATAGTACCGTTTTCGGTACCGTCGGTAGTTTTTTAGCACGTTCACCGCGGTACTCGTTACTTGTGTGTGGAATGGAATTAAAATCATTCAAAAGAAGTTAAAATTACGGAGAAGCACTTTCAAACCTTGCCCACGTAATAAGGAGTGGTTAGTGGATGATCGCGGATGACTGACGATTTACCGACGCTGGACTAAGTTGCTTTACAGAGCAAATCATAAAAGTTAGCTATATTGCATTATGTTCTTCGCTTTTTTGTCTGCCCTGAAAAGTGAAGACCAGCATTTCCTCTATGAAGTCATTTTGAACTGATATTCTTGGCCAAAGAACATTTTTTGCGGTCTATAGTTTCGTAAATTCATAAGGGGCTGTCCATAAAAGATGTCCGCAAAAATCGCAAAAATTGACCTTTTCCTTCTTGTCCGTAAAGCGTCCTCACTGCGTCAAACCCGAGTTCGCGCGGACACAATAGAGAAGTTACGAAATGAGGAAATGGCCACGGCAATTTCATTGCAGGATTATCAAGTCACCAAAAACGTGTTTTGAGACCATGGCCTTAGCCAAGGGGATGCCACCAATGATAAAAATGTGACAAAAAGCGTATGGTTTCTTCAGTTTCTTTTAGCATTTTTTGCGTGCAATAGTAATCAAAAATAAAATTAACAAGGGGGCCCGGTCCCCCTCAATTCAATTTTTGCCAGCCAACTTAAATGTATGATCTGGGTCAAATTAAGGGCTTTGCCCTAAAAGTTGCTATCTCAGGCCCTCATCTAACCTTAATTTTTATGAACTTAATGCAATAACTACAGAGGATTTACCTTATGGCAGAGTACCAGGGGCCCCGTGCTCAGATGGAAAGACTTTTTTTGTTATATTTGGCAGGAAGATGTTGCGAAAACCTCCAAAGTGCCACGAGCCCCGCGCAATGTAAATCAGGCCTAGGTAAAAACATGGTTAGTAGGCGTGACCAATTATTGCACCGCGTTTCACTAACAATTCATCACCACCTCGCCGGTTTTACGCGACAAAATGCTTTTGAAAAAAAATTAGCCCGGGGAAATGCTCATTGAACAAATTATTGAATTTGAATTGAGGGGGGCCGTGCCCCCTGGCCGTACGTGTGCTCTACGACTGGTTATTTTCATGACAAAACAAAAATCTCAAAGGAAAATCTTCGAAAGGATTATTATTTACCGCTAAAATATTGCTGGAGGCAATGTACCTTACTTTCCCTACTTGGACCAAATCACTTACAAAATTTAACCCCAAAATACAAGATTTTAAACGTGTTTTGGATTTAAATTGAAAGTAAAAGGAGGTTGAGCACTTTAATTTTTTCAGTTGGCTTTGAAATGTTAAAAATTTAGTACTTTCAAATTTCTTTGAGCAGGTGCGAAATGTAATCCAATGCCAATAAATAGTATTTTTTCCAAAGAATTACAAAAAATCGTCCAGCAGCTGGGGACTTCTCCCTCATAGCCTCCGGCGGCTGGGGATTCTGCCCCCAAACTCCCGTCTGTGATACGTTTGAATAACTCTAGTTTACTCAAAGCGTATCGCAAATCAGGCGTTTCACTTTTTAACTTTTGGTTCAAGCCCTCTCCCTTTAGCAAAATTTCCACGGCTTCTTATCTTCCATTCTACGATATCTTTATCCCTCAAAAAGTTCCCCTTTCGAAAATTTAAGATGACGTCATTGCATGCGATTTGTGGTTTGCCCCCCCCAATTAAAAACCTTGGCTAAGCCTATGTTTGAGACCCTTCAAACATTAGTTTTATTGGCGACACAACTGGTTAGGCTCCTGAATCCAGGTTACCAAAATTTGAACAACAATTGCACTTTATTTCGTATTGAAACGCTTTAAAAACATGTTTTCAGTACGTTTAGGTATTATAGCTCATAAACCAAGAGTAAGGGACTAAGGGCTGATATAAACTAACTAAAACTGTGTTAAAAAGCAACAAAATGGAAATTTCAGAGCAATGAAGGCGACTGAATTTTCATGCTTTGTAATGAAGGAATGCAGATGTCCACAAAGCAGGAAACCCTCTCTCCCCTTGTCCGCAAAATGTCGACACGGAACAACCACCCCTGACTGTGGAGTACGTCTTTTATGGACAGCCTCTAATAATATCTGTTAAGCAATTCTTCCACCGGCCACATATCCTATGCGATAACGTGCTCTCTGCTTTGGTGCGGGAGGTCAGGAGTTCAAATCCTGGGCCGGTCAAATCGAACACAGATTTGCCAATAGCTCGCCACCGTTGCGACTTTTCTTCGAAAGCAACTGTGTGGCCCAAGCGCAATGTCGTGGCGAAGGGCCAAGCAAACTCGTTACACGTTTGGGCGTAATGCAGCTGGTATATTGAAGATTTGATTTTTTTGAAGTAGTTTTTTCCGTAGATTTATTCTCTGAGCACGCTATACCAGTTACCACTCTACGCAAATAAGAGACTCAATCATTGTTTAACGCATAAAATCACCAAAAATGTTGTTTCCAAAATGTGCAAAAGTTTTCTTTTAAAAAGTACCGAATAACGGTACCGAGTACCGGTACCGTCGGTACTTTTTCAAAAATGTAACGAATAAAGTAACGCCGGTACTTTTTTAACAAAGTAACGGCAAAAGTACCGTCGGTGCTTTTGAAGTACTGAGTGCCCACCTCTGGGCCCTGGTTCTTTCGAAAAAAAAAGTATGTATGAGAAGGGTCCAGGTGCAAAACGATCAAACTATTAAAATCAAGTTTTCGAGAAAATCAAAAAACAAAGTTTAGAACCTCATTACCCAAATTTTAGAGCTATAATTGTTGCCCAAAGTATGTTTTCAAGTGCTAGAAATATTAGAGAATGCAAATTCGCGATTTTAATGAATCACAAAAATAGCATCTTTATCAAAATTATAAAAAATAAACACAAATCTGGAGTTTGATCGTTTTATCGACCAAAGTGGAGTATGATCGTTATTGTTTGTAAGCTGTTATGTGACTCAGACATGTGCCGGTAGCCAAAAGAGACTTGATGTGCAGTTAGTACAACACTAAGTACTTTTTGCGTTACAGCTAATTCGATTTTATCAATTACTAACATCTTTTCAAGCTCTGAAAAAACAGCTGATTTAATGTTCAATACCACAGTTGAAAACAACTTATCAAAAATAAAACATTACCACTGTAACACGCATACACAAAACCATACCGACACTGGATTCAGCCACCCATGAAATGAATAACAAAACTCGGACCATGCGTTATTGATTGTTCACAATACGGGACACGAGTTTAAATGTCACCCTGCACTATACAGTCCCACACACACTATACAGCCTTCCATTGGTTTAGTCAACTGACAATCAACCATTCTCAGTGTAATTTTAATCTAACAAAATAACCAAGATGCTAAAATACAGAGAGCAAGATTACTCAGTTTTATAGCTAGGTAGCTTATAATGCAAGTGAGATCTAATACTCAACACAATTATGATAGGCTACAGACTGACAGCACCCCAGCGAAAAATTACCGGTGACTATATACTAACCAACTGCCATAGCCATTTTAATGATAATTATTGTTATTAACACGCATTACTGTTTTTTAATCGCCTTGTCTTGCTAAATCTAGCAACTTAATTTGAAGACAGATCAGCGCCTAGGTTTCAATCGAGACAAGTAAAATTTCACACTTCATTGATTTTGCTAAAAATTGATCGTTTTTTGACAAAAAAGTGGAGTTTGATCGTTTTATCGCTGCATAAAGCATTTTTTAATGCCGTTTTTTGAGCGATATAGATCGTTTTTCCGCTGGAATGATATTTCATATGAAACTACAGAAAAACTGCATCATTTCGTGCAAAAAAAACAGAAATCGCAAAAAATCGAGTTTGATCATTATGCACCTGGACCTATTGAGCTGTTGTATATAACAGAGATAGACAAAACATGAAAATAACGAAATGGTTCAATATAGAATATCATTTTAATGAATCATGGTTTACGAGCACTTAAAAACCCTTAACAAGCTGTTTGTGAGCCTATCGCAAATCGCAATAATACCAGGATTGTATTTTTCATCAAAAATATTCAAGGGCACTTGAAATTTCAGTCAAACAAAATGTCGTATAGCATCTTTCCAAAAAGAAGCTGCGGAAAAAATAAGCTTTAAACTGGATAAAAGCTTATAGAGAAACAAGTCCATTGAACGACAGAAGCATGTTAAATAATGAGGTTCTCAAAAAAAACTTTTCGCTTTCCCGCTAAGACAGCAATTAAAAATATTTTCATCTGGGTCACCCAGGAGGGTTTGGAATTTCAAATAAAGTCAAAATATATATTTTATCAGCGACATAGAGACTTAAAACAAAAAACAAAATGAAACAAAAAAAAAATTGTTCATCATCTTAAGCCGTTTATAATTCAATTGTTGGGGTGCACATCTGGAAGATTCCCAAAGTGTGGTCCGCAAAGACGCTCCCAGAAATTTTACAAGGGGGTTCAATTTTTCAAAAAGCAACTAGTACCAATTGCAGTTAATTTATTTTAACCATTAATAAAAACGCAAGCTATTATACTCAAGCAGGGTTTGCGGAAATAGTTCCATTTCTTTACAATATTGTTTATTCAGAAACTCTGCAATGATGATTTTGAAAGTTATTGATTGTGAAAATTCCGTGCGAGAAAACCAACTACCACTACCGCTGGGCAATTCTTGCAATTTTTCGGAAAAAAAATAGCCATTTAACGCAGTTTGGATGATATTTTGCACGTTTTTAGAGCAATTAGAAAAAGAGGCTAAATTACCAAAATTTGAAAGAGTTTAAATGAATTTATTTCACTAAGTTTAATCAGCCCCAGCACAGTTACCGGTTAAGTCCAAAATACGTTTAAAAGCTGAATGATCGCATATTTGGTTTAAATCTTGTAAGTGGCTTAAACATGGAAGTTTCACTTCTCTTAATCTCCCATGGTTGCGTCACCGATCACCTATTTTTTTCTTAAATGCTCAATAAAAACCAAAATGTTTAGTTTGCTCCAAAGAAATTATAGTTGCAAGTAGTGTAAAACTGTAAGATTCTACACCTATAACTGTAGTTCAGTAGCCCATTACTATTCCTAACAAGCTTATTAAAATTACTTTACTACCAGTCAAAGTGTGTTTTAACTTACTACAAAAGCTTCAACTTTTAAGATAACTCTGCTCTATCCCTATGAACACCCCGTCATTACTTGATGAAAAATTATGTACGTCGAGCGTATCCTTTGTTTATTGCAACCTAAATTTCGGTACGCCTTAAGTGGCGACTAAAATAAAGTATACGGCATACGCTTACGTCATTACGCCCAGTGTAGGGTGGGTTTTAAACAGTTTGTGATTGCCTCGACTGCTAAGAAAAATCTGAAATTCATTCACTCATTCATTCTTTTTATTCTTGACCACCACAACAATAGCAAATGCATGGTAACACAATAATAACACGTAGAGTCAAGAAAAGGAAGTAGCGACACAACGTCAGACGTTAAGACATGCAGAGGATATTGAAGACAAAAATGCAATTTTTATTTGCATGGTTGCTACACCTGTCACCAGGCACGTAGCCAGAAATTCGCAATGGGGGGGCTGCTTTGGGGGTCTGGAAGCGGAGCCCCCAGCGCTCGAAAATTTTGCATTTTTTTGCAAAAATAACTTCATTTTAGAGCTATTTTGATAAAAAAACAATGGTTTTTAAACGTGGCTTAGAAATTGGCAGTGCAAACATGATTAAACTGGTTGCATAAATGGGCTATTTGGGTGGGGGCTAATGGTAAAATTTTAGTTCTCTTATTTAGATGCTGGTAAATTATAAAATCGAATAGTTCAACAAAACTCACACGGAGTAATCTATTTCGTACACAGTTTATAGAGAAAAATAATTGGGGGGCTAATAAAAAGAAAGCTGAGAGAAATAATAGGTAATTAACTAATACTGAATAGCCCCCCTATTCCTCAGTTTATAGTATATTTGTTCATGACACCTATGTTTAGCATTTTTACTCTTGCGATCAAATTTAATTGCTTATTTTTGACCATTTTTCAAATATTTTATATATTTGTTAGTTCTGTTTTTGACAAATTAGCCCCCCCTGAGTATATGTTTCAAAAAATGTTTTAAATCAGTATTTAGTCCACTCCAGTGCATAAAACAGTCTTAAAAGTGAGTGTTTTTCTCATTCTGCATTTTGGTCGACATGCCAATGGGGGGGGGGGGGGGGGGCTATAGCCCCCCCGCCCTGGCTGCGCTACTGCCTGTCACACCAGTTTTATGCACAATGAAGGCCTAATCAATCGCACTCATCAACATACCCACGTAGGCACACAAGACGTAAGTAAATCTAACGTCTGCAGTAGTTGTTCGAATAATAGATAAGGAGGAAAGTGAGGGGCAGTGACCAGTGCGAGGCCAGGCGCGGTTACGTAGGTGGTCAATGGATCGCGCAACCGGCCCAAAAACTAACTTTAGCTCAACGGAACATGGTGAGGAAAGAAAAACCACCCTGAAAATGAAACCTCACCGGGTCCGGAAACCCTTTCAAGCGGCAGCTGTAATAGTATCAAGATAATTACAATTTTGTAATCGATACATATGCATTAAAACAATTATATACAGCATAAACAATAGTGAGTCACACCATCCACATTGCGTCTAAATAAATGGCACAAAGTACCATAACTTACGATCTCTCCGATATCTCAGTCAGAAATATCGGAATATGTATGCCTGAAGACGTTTGGAGAAAAAAAAGCTCGACGTTTGAGTTAATCTTCAAACAGCGGATTTGTTTGCTTTTTTTTGCCAAAGTGTACTTGGCAGAGATAGAGTTCTCGAGGACGTCCTTGGCCTCGAGAACGTCCTCGCGGACACATTTTGAAGTCCTTGGCCTCGAAGCCTCAAGTCCTTGGCCTTGGCCTCGAAGCCTGAGGTCCTCCAAAATTGCCCTGTCTCGAAAACGCTCGAGGACAGCCCTATTTTTTGAACCGTTGAAATTTTGTTGGAAAACGCCAGAAACCTCGCGGAAAATTTGCAAATACCTTTTTTGTTTTCCGCAATTGGAGCATAGGCTTAGCCAAGCGGGCCCCCCCCCCAATTGAAACTTCACCAATGACAAAAATGTGACAAAAAAGCCTATTGTTTCTTCAGTTTCAGTTTCTTTTTAACATTTTTCGCTTACAACAGTAGCGAACAACAATATTGAAGACCAGGGGCCCCGGGACCCCCTCAAATCAATTTTTGCCAGCCAATTTAAACGTAAACCTGGAAGAAATGGATAGTTTTCGTCCTAAAAGTTGCTATCTCAGGATCACATCTAGCTTTTTTAAGAACGTAATGCATTAATTAAGGCCGGATTTACCACAATATGGCGCAGTATACCAGCTAAGGGCCCTGCGCTCAAATCTTAAGACTTTTTATGGTCTTCACCAACATTTGGCAGAAATATGTTGCGAAAATCTCCAAAGTGCCAGGGGCCCAGCGCCATGAAAATCCAGCCCGGCAATGACGTGGTTAGTAAGCGTAACCATCTATTGTACTATTTTTCAATAACAATTCAGTAATTCACCTTCACCGCGCCAGTTTTTAGGCACAAAATACTTTTTTAAAAAATTAGCCATGGAAAATGTTGATTGAACAAATCGTTGAACTTCAATTGAGGGGGCCTGGGCCCTCTGGCCTCACATGCACTTCTATAACTGGTTATTTTCATGGCAAAACAAAAATCTCTATGGAAAACCTTTGAGTTGGTTTTCATTTACTGCTAAAATGTTGCACGAGACAATGCACCTTACTTCCCCCTACCTGGACCAAATCACTTACAATTAAACTTCAACACCAAAATGCAAGATGTTAGACGTGTTTTGAACTTAAATTGCAACTAGAAAGAGAATTAAACAATTTAATTTTTTTGATTGGCTTTCAAATGTCAAAAACCTAGTGCTTTCAAACGGCTCTAAACATGTGCGAAATGTGATTCAATGGCATTAAAATAGATTTTTTTTCAAAAAATTACAAAAAATCGTAAATGCGTTTATCTTAGCTTAGGCATAAATTCGAAATGCGTACAAAACAGCTGTCTAATATCTAGTTCATATTATTAAAACAACCGACACTCGCGTGTCGTGTTTTTTGTTTTTACTCGGCCATTTTCAAACTAAAGAGTGGAAATTTTCAGACTTTTGCTTATAACTCAACAACGGTTAGGTGTAGCTGTATGAAATTTTGATAGCAGTTTGAGATTACTGAGGAGTTGTATGTTTTCACCAAATTTCGAGGCAAAAAGTCCTATAACTTTGGTTTTAGAATCCGAAAACCGCCCCAAAATTTGGGCGTAAAAGACGGTCTCATTCACAAACGGCTCAAGTACGGCAAAAAATATTTCACATAGTTATATGTCTTAAGATAGTCTTTCAACCCTACCAACCCACTTTTGACCGCGATGAGGTTGTTTTTTGTTTTTTTTTCTTTTTTCTTTTCCTTTTTTTTCTTCCTAAATATTGTACTCTCTTTTCCTAAACCACAAAACATCAAAATCTAATTTTTGTGTAAAATTGTTCAGCTGCAAACGCAATTTTGTCTCCCGAAATTTTTTTGGTCACTCCCCCGGAAATCCTCCCAAAAATGGGGCCCAAAAATCAATTTTTTGAATGTCTCAAGCTAGGGCGCCAGTTTTTTTGATATCAGTAGATGATTATTAGACAAATATAAACCCCCCAAAATCACTTTTTTGAATTGTTTAACCTAGGGTGCCACTTTTTTTAATTTCAGTAGATATATAAGAGACAAATATTCATTGGTGGGCACAAGTCCGTTAATCGTTAATCCGCTAATAACGAAGCTAGCTTTTTCATTAACTCGTTAATCCGTTAAAAAGTTTTTTCATGTTAACGAACTAAATTAACTTCCGTTAAGTTTTGTTAACTTCCGTTAAGGTTTTCATCGTTAATTTCTTGCACCATTCATTCATCGTACCGGTACAAACCAGTTTACACTGGTAACACTTGTTGCGTGTTAGCATGAGTTTTATTGAAGAAAAAGCGAAGAAAGGAGCTCTTTTTTGTGGCAAATAATAAGCTGCAGTCTCATCGCTGTTCGCAATTTCCAAAGATTTTCCCATCGCAGCTTCGTTAGTGCATTTGAACTTATTTTTATCTTGAAATTACATTAGACCGTAAAATGTAACTTCCAAAACACAAAAAGACCACCAGAGCCATAAATATTTTCTTACATTCAGCTCAACAGCATCAATGCGTGTCCTAGAAACGATTGAATAAAAACAAATGTAAATTACACGCAAATTATTAACGAATTAACGGACTTTATTAACTTCCATTAATTAAAGCTGAAAATAACGGATTAACGTTAACGGAGGTGTGAAGTTTGTTAACGGGCTAGTGGTTAACGAAGCTAACGTTTTGCATTAACTTTACCACCTATGCAAATATTTTGACTTAGTTGGGGGGTACCACCCCCAGTGTCGAAAATCCATTTTTTGAACAGTTTAAGCTAGGGTGTTAGTTTTGTTTTTGATATCAGTAGATGTTTAAGAAACAAATATTTTAAGATAGTTTTGAGGTGCCATCTCGCCGGAAACCTACTAAATGAACCATCCAAAGTCAACTTTTTGAACGGCTTAAGCTAGGGCTCTAGTGGTTTTGAAATCTGTAGATATTTGCGTCGGTTGTTCAAAGGAGTTGCTCCTCAGCAAGCTCCCATCTGGTTTATTTATACAAAACACTCTGAACTGTATTGGTCCCAAATTTATTTTTTACCTTAATAACAACAATTTTAAACTTCAATCTCGAACAGAGGGCTATTTGTATTTTTAATTCTTTGTCTTTTAAATATCTACTAAACTACTGTTTTAGCTCAAATAAAAGTAAAGACTATTCTCTTAACCATGTCAAAATATTTATTTTTTGAAGACCTTCTTATATCAAAAGCAACTAGCTCTCTAATGAGTTGTTGGAAAAATTAATTTAGGAGTGGTCCAATTTGGGGGTTTGTCGAGAGAGTGGCACCCCTACGCTATTTCAAAATATTTTTCTATTAAATATTTATTGATAATAAAAACACTTAGCTCTCTAGCTTTAGTCGTTCAAACAATTGTCTTTTTTTGGGTTTATTTGGAGAGAGACCCCCAAGTTATGTTAAAATATTTGCTTCTAAACATCGAGTGAGAGCAAAAGGAATTACAACTCCAGCGTAAGTCATTCAAAAATTGATTTTGGGGGTCCATTTGGAAGTTTCTTGGGGGTAGTACCCCCAAACTATGTCAAAATGTTTAACTCTTAAATATCTACTGATGTCAAACAAAAAACTAGCATCCTAGCTTTAGCTGTTCAAAAAATTGACTTTTTTTTGCGCATATGGCGGTTACGGGGGGGGGGAATTCCCAACTATTTTTAAAATATTTGTCTCCTAAATTCCTGCTAATATAAAAAAAAAAAACTAACACCCTAGCTTAAACCATTCAAAAATTGATTTTTTTGGGTCTCTTTCGGGGGGTACTAAGGGAGTGGCTCTAAAAAATTTTGGGAGACAATATTGCTTTGCAGCAGAACAGCTTCAGACAAAAATTCCATTTCGATGTTTTCATGGTTTAGGAGAAGACAAGCGCACAACATTTAGAAAAAAAGAAAGAAAAAAAAGCTCACCGCGACCAAAAATCGGTTGGTAGGGATAAGGGGGAATCTTAAGAAATTTAATCATGTGAAATATTTTTTGCCGTACTTACGCCGTTGTTGAATGAGACCGTTTTTTACGCCCAAATTTCGGGACGGTTTTGGTGTCTTAAACCAAAGTCACGTGACTTATTGCCTCGAAATGTGGTGCAAACGTACAACTTATTATTCTCAAACTGCTGTCAAAATTTCATGCAGCTACATCTAACCGTTGTTGAGTTATAGGCAAAACCGTGAAAATTCGCACTCTTTAGTTTGAAAATGGCCGAATAAAAAGAAAGGAACACACGATGCAAACGTCAATCATACCACCCTCCACCCGAAATCCGCTCGTAAACCACACAAAATCAATTTTTTTAACGGCTTAAGCTAGGGCGCTAGTTTTTTTGATATCAATAGATATTTAGCAGGCAAATACTTGAACATACTGTAGTTTGGGGGTACCACCTCCCCCTAGAAACTCCCAATTAAACCCCCCAAAATCATTGTGGTGAACGGCTTAAGCTAAGGCTCCAGTTTATATTGGTATCAGAAGATATTCCAGAGACAAAAATTTTGACGTAGTTTGGGGGTACCACCCCTCCGGACCCCCCAAACGGAGCTCCCAAAAATCACTTTTTGAAAGTTAAATCTATTAATTGATTTTAGTCAACTGGGTTCATGTGCTGTGCTGGCATAATGGTTAAACATGCCAGTGTTTGAAATTGTCGTGATTGAACAGAGCTGGCTTCAAATATGTATTCGGACATCCGTTTTACCTAAACCACAATTGATTTAAAATCATTATTTTTTTTTCATCAGACAAAATCACTTTGTTTGTATTCCATACGATTGAGTGTTACAGAAATATCGAAAACCTTCAAAGTATGAAGGGGAAAATGCTGGTGAAAAGGAACTGGCGGAAGTCCCGTATTATTTTCCTCCGGGAAAACGAACACCTAGTTACAATTACATCTTTTCCCACCAAGTTGCCTTGGCCAGGAGACTGCGAAATGAATTTTTCGGTCTTTCAGTCTAGCTGCTACCCGCCCAACCATTGTATCACATATGGTGGAGCGTTCACACTGTCCTTTAATGATGAACGTCAAGCAGGGTAGCTGTGATTCTGTAAATACTATTTTTATCGTCTTTGGTTGAACCCGACCTGGAGTGAAACCCGAGTTTACCGCTTTAGTAGCTGATGCTTTATCTACTCGGACATTGTTTTAATTTATGGTGTTTCACAGCGTTGTACTACCAGCACTCTACTTGTTGTTTTGTGGTTGGTGAAACCCTGAAAATTTTTGTCTAAATAGCTGTTTTCGTTTCCGAGATTCATTTTCAATTTTTCAAAAAGAAGGGTGCTAATTTCCATTGTGGAACTCCGTTGCCAGTATTCTTTTTATCCATACTTACGGATAGTGTAGCGGTAACAAATTGGACTCAAACTCGCAGAGGTGGTGGTTCGATTCTCAGCCGATATAAATTCCACAAGTTTGTAATTACCTGTGTTAAAAAATTGTCTTGTGTTCTCTCTGATTTATGTTCGTCCTGTTCTTTAAAAAATTATTTATCCCATTAAACTGCAGTTAATATTAGTAGTTTGCGGTTGATAATAATAGCAAAAGTACCTCCTTATTTTCAATCATAATTTTAGCAACTTGATTTTTACTCTTGTTTTAATTTAGTGCATACGTTTACAAAAATGTGTGTGCTAGCAATCAATAAAGTGTTTTGTTTTTTCTGGTGATAAACCGTAAATTCTTATTCATCTGGATCTACTTTTTTTTGGCATCTACAATATTTAATATTTTTAATGCTTTTTCGGATTTTTTCTGATGACGTAATCGATACATTAAGCGAGAAATGTCAATTAGTTCATTAAAATGTTGCTTAATGTAAAAGAATTAGTAGGTTGTTTAATAATATAATAACAATATATAAACAACTTATATCCATTACAACAAAAGATGTCGATGTATCTGACTAAGAGGCCTTATCAAAAGAAAATTGCTTAAAACTCAGTACACAACAATTTTAAAGCGTTTTAATCTTTGAATATTCTGGTGTTTAAAGTAATGGTCGAATAGTGCTTCTTAAACTTTTTTGACACTGCTTCAAAAGGACAATAATAATGGTGGAATAGATAAGTTCGCAAAAAAAACCTGTGTTTTGTCCACAGCAAGAACAAAAATCTACCGTAAGGAAAAAGTTTGTTTTTATTGAGTGAATTTTGAAGTAAAAAAACACAACAATGAAAATCTTCCTTGTTCTGTGCAGTGCATATAGTGTGAGGTAAAAAATTGGACTTAAACTTACTCGGTTGAAGGCTTAATTCTCAGCTCTCTCAAATGTGATTCTACACGAGCATGTTTCCTAACTACGTTCCAAACCAAAAAGCTTTGAGTTGCCGTTCAATTTGTATTTGTCTCGTTTTTTGATCTTTTCAAATCTTTTTGAAAAAAAGGATTAACAAAAAAAATCTCTGTTGATATTTTCCAATCGTTTTTATTACAGTTCAAATAACTCAGTTTTTGTCTTTGACGCTTTCCTTAACTTAAAATTTAGATAATTTCAGCTTTGCATCCTAAGTAGTTATGAATTATGTTATTTGAAATTGTTTTTGAGACCATGCTGTACAAAAA
The DNA here is from genome assembly GCA_963965965.1 of Trididemnum nubilum. Classification (NCBI taxonomy): domain Eukaryota; kingdom Metazoa; phylum Chordata; class Ascidiacea; order Aplousobranchia; family Didemnidae; genus Trididemnum; species Trididemnum nubilum. The sequence continues at coordinate 10,775,623 of OZ014487.1, forward strand.
CAGAACCGTATTTGCTCTGGAAGTTTGAAGTTGAAAATTATTACAAATTAAGCCCACCAAGCTGAGCTCAAATCTTTAATCTAACGCCTGCGAAAAACATTCTACTTCATAAAATTTTGTAAGCATCTTTTTTTCCGTTTTTGTAATCGGTTTTTTCTTTTTTTAACCTTATTGTACCTTTATGAAACTTAGCACGACAGTATTAGTTTCACCATCATAATTTTTTAGTTTTGTTACATATTCTGTCTTGTTCATCGTCAAAACGAAGCATTTTATTGAAAGCTTAGCACGAACTTTAGTTTTTTGTGTTGTACAAATATTTTTTTTGAATTTTTGTAATGCAAGACTTAACTTCTGTCGTTAGATCAAAGTAGTTACGTAAAAGCTTTTCTTTGACGCTCAGTGCAAACTAAAAACCCTGTGCTTTATTTTATGCAACTGCGTTCTAGGTCTCTAGAGAATTAACACAAATGGACTCAATATCTGTCACAAAGTACGATTTAAAATTAAATCTATATGTAATCGAATTTCATAGCTTCTTATTTCAACTTTGCTAGCTTTCCATTTAGCCATGAACATAACGAAAATAATTTGCTAAATGGCCCCAGTTTTTGTTCTATTTTTAGTTATTTCTAAGCTGTTTTCTAATGTTTGTTTCTTAGGCTAATGAGAAAAAGTAGGTATTCACTTAATACGACATACCCGGAAAGTTAACGCTTTATCGCTAAAGTAAAAGATATTTCAAATTAGAGCACAAACGCTTACTTTATATCTAGTGTCAAAACAAAAAATACTAAAAGCGATTTTGTCCTTATCGAAAAAAAATATCATATGCCAGATTCAATATAATCTTGGCTTGAGAAAAGCGATGGCGAACTAGATAACTGAGTCGACAAAAATAAATAATTGTTTAGTGATTTTTTTGCCAATATAAATTCATTACATATATTATCTTTTACATTTGTTATAATTTCGGTTTGTGACATTTGTTCAACTATTGAAATCGTTCATTCTTGAAATTCCATGTTGATGTTGAAAGATTAATTCTTTAACTACTATCCTCCAGTCACAAGAACCCACCCTGGTGCTATAAAATTCTTGAAAGAATCCATTTTGGAATTGACCATTATCCAAGTTTTGGGTTTGATTTTTGAATTTTTAGCATTTAGTTAGATGTTGATTCGCAACCACCAAGCAGTGATCATTACTGTAAAACATTTTTTAAGGACGTAGGTGATGTGGCTATGGTACAAGTTGAGTCCAGACTATCCCACCTAAGATAACACGAAAACGACGCTTCTCTCGTCCTTTCGAACACCCTGCTGTTCTGCAGTTGTTGCTTCATTACGTCGAAATTTTCAAATAAATAGCGGCTAGAATGTTTTGCAGTTTCTAAATATTTATGAGTTTCAATCCCAAACTATAGGATAGGTTAGAATAATTGAGAAAATTTGAACGTTTTAAACAAGACTATGCAAAATTAAGCCTTGGTCTGTAATAAAATTTCAGGAAGTCCGCCTTAATTCAAGCGGCGTTTTAAATTGAGATTTGAAATATTTATAAACTCATTTTGACTGGCATAGCAATGATGAAAGAATGGATTCAATTAGAATTTAAAAATATTAATTAAAGCTATCTTTTTATCCTTTTATTTTCAGCCTTCTTCATCTAATTACTACATATGGAGTATATGGAGACTTTTGGTATTATCTTTTATGTCAAAATAATAAATTAACTCCCAAAAGTATTTTGATGGTTCTAAAGTAAATATTTATGCTGAAAAACTATCTGATGAAAAATTAAACAGCTATAGCACGATACTGCAGTCTGGAAATAAGAATACGGGAAACAGAAATAGCACGATGCTGCAGTTTAACAAAAAATAAAGCCTGGATGTTTGGTAGCAACTTTTATTGCCGAAAGCGTATTGCCAGGGCGTGGTTCACGAACAGACAAAATGGACAACTGCTCCGGGTCCATATTTCTGAAATGTACCCTTTCTTTTAGCACTTCGATTTTTCAACCCTCAGGCAGGCAATCCTGCCCGAACCATTTCTTTAATAAAAGGTTTTGAGGAAAAAGAATAAAAAAACGCAGCGCGAATTTAACTCAAGCGTGATACTAAAGACACGCGCATCGACCACTAGACCACAAAGACGACGCTATCGAATCGGCGAAATGACATTTCAACTAACAAATAAAGAGCAATAAATTGCAGTAATATGGGCGAACTCTAGAAAAATGCCTATCAGCCCAGCGCTTTACACTATATTGGTCAAGAACTTTGTTTTGTTTTTCATCAAGATTCTGGACGAGAATTCGCAGACTCATCGCTGTTTTTGGGCCCCGCAGACCTGTAATGAGGCCCTGCATATTGCTGTAAATCTTTGCACCATTAGAGATTTCAACGGTTCGAAAATCCGAGCCTGATCTGAAATCGAAATTGATGTAAAGATATGAAAATCTTCCAAAAGAAATAAGACTTGTAAGTTGAAATCAACTATAATAGAAAAACAGCTAAACAAATTTTTCTGTTGGCAATCTTGACTTAGCCTAATCAATCAAGATTAGCATATACGTAATACGGTTTTTGTTGAAGAGTATAGTAAAATAAATGATTTGAAAATTTAAATATTAAAATTCGTTTGTTTCAGACAGACAATGTCTAGCTTATTTTGTAAAAGTTTAGCAAAATTGGTTCTCAATAATCAAAAAGTACGTTTAGATGCTAATTTGGCCACTTTTTCTAAATCGTAACAATGTTTGACTTATTGGTCGCTAAGCAACCAAAATCTTCAACTTTGCTCTTACAAACAGGCTGCTAACATTGTGTGCATATTGTTGTTGAAGCTAATTTAGTGTCATTGATATGCAACGCATTGTAAGCTTGCTACAGTTATTCAAAACAAAATTTACAATGATAAGCTACAAAAAGTATCCAGAGTCAAATCAAATCTTTCATTATACTCGCTGTATTACGCCGAAGCGTGTAACGAGTTCGCGGGGCCTATTTCCACGTCTTTGTGCCCTGGCCAGAGATGGAAACCGGTCGGGTTACCGGTCCGGTTACCGATCATGTCGAGATTCTTCTACCGGCCGGTCAAGCCGGTTGAAACACTGGTCAAATTCTTCTTTCTTGCTACTAAAAGATATCTAAGCACCAACCGAAATATACATATAACTTTATTATAAATAATTTTTTTTATAAAAAACAGTATTAACAAACCACCCGTTTTAAAAACACTTGTTGAATGGTTTCAAGCTGTGACTAATATGCTGTGACCATTAAGGCATGCACCTCCAGGGGCGTATATAAGGTGGTGGGGCATTGTGGCATGCTCCCCGGTCCCCACTTTAGATCACGGCACAAAGCAAAAAAGTGCAAAATATAGGTTAAAATCGGGTAATCAGACTATGATAAAGCATGCATGTGGAAGAGGCTTACGCTACCTGGTATTTTAATATCATTTTAATCAGCTTGAGAGTTGAAGTGGAACAGATTTCAAATTTTTTAGTACATGCTAAAATCTTGCCGCTTTGAAAACCTTTTTTTAACTTCAATTTACCACAGTCTATCTACACTGGGCATAAAAGACATAGCTCTTATTTTTTTTATATCTAACTAGCCATGGCTTGTTCTGAAGTAGCAGCATTTCTGCAAACTGCTGGGGCACATTATATTTCGAATATTTTCTAGCCAATGTCATAACAGTTTAGTGTTTGCTGCTCGTCAAATTGCAAATAATTTGTCACTAATAGCTAAAAAATTTTTCTTTTTTTCTTGGATTTGTGCATAATATCATTAGAAAGAACGTCTCATGATTTAGCTTGTGCCTTCCAGTTCTTTTTATGCTTATTTTGTGGACGTTTTGCGCTGCTCAAAACGGGTTTTTCAAACCGAAATTTAACCAAAAAAGGTTTTAAAATTGAGTTATTTTTGCAAAATACAAAAAAATTTTTGCTTTTTTTTCTGAGACCCCCATCCAAAGTCACAAATTTTAACACCTCACCCATGCCCCCTTTTTGAAAAATTTTCTTTCAGATATTAAACAGTGAAGAAAAAAACCTGTAAAAAACCGGTCGGTCGGGTCGGTCAGAAACTGGTCAACCGGCGTAGATTTTGAAATTTACCGGTCGGGCCGAGAAAATCCTGACCGGTTCCATCTCTGGCCCGAGCAACACAGGTTCTTTCGAAGAAATGTCGCAGCGGTGGCAAGCCATTGGCAACACTGTGTTCGATTTGACTGGCCCAAGATTTGAACCTCAGACCTCCCGCTCCACAGACGAACACATTACCACTTGACCAACTGGCTGATAGTATCCAGAGTTTGAGAGTTATTTAGAATCAGTATCTACTATTTATAGCTCATTATTAACTTCTCAGTGCATTGTTGTTAATAAAAAATTTTCAATATTGTATCAATTCGAAGCGTTGAATTATGTCGGTCCCTAGTGAATCATTATATGCAACGTATATCCCAAATTTTTCGATGTGTTACAATAATTGTTTCGATAAACCTTGGTTAGTTGTTGTGTGAATTTTGGTTGATGACAGCACACTAGAAATATCAAAAATTGATTTTTTGCTTTGATTTGAATTCGTTTTTCAAAGATTTTTTGCATTTATTTCTCATCATTCTCGAATTTTGACAGACGCGCAATTTTTTCGAATAAGCTAATAAAATATGCATAAGCACAAATATAATATTTGACTGCAAATTGCTTATCCTTTAAATTTCAAACTCATCAAATATCGAACGTATTGATGACGTCATATTTCCACGAAGTTCAAGTCAATCACAGCCCGGATTTCTAGCTCATTTTTTCGATTGAACGTAAATTGCAATATAAAATGACACTGGCCTTTTTTTTATGAAGCACTAGCAGTATTTTTATTAGATAAAATAAACGACCCCATTCATGGACTAAGTTTTCTTTAATCGTCGTAAAAAGAGAAGCGTTTGCCTTACTCAGAAAAGTTAGTATAAAAAGCAATCTGATTTCAGGTGTGCTTTAGTCTAGGATGCTTTATCATGGACGGCTTGATTTAACACAGAAATGTATAGTTACTTGATTACGAGCTTACGTTTGAAATACCGTTGTTTTTTTTTAAATCCAAATTGGTTCCAAAATTTGTACCCTTCTTGAACTGCATTTCGAACCACAATCCAATTTGAACTCAAGGCTCACTCATTTAGCGATACCGAGAGATTGAGCCATATCAGATTAGGCGTTGTCAAGATCAAGTCAAATTTGATCAAGTTGAAGATTCCATATTGGTAACACTCTTTATGTCTCTGAAGACAAAGAAGAAATCCTGAAGCACATGTTGTTTATGCTCAATTGCTCACACGTCAAGCCTCAAATGCTAAACTGAAGACCTTGCTGCCCAATATAACAGCAAATAATAGCAAATTGTCCGCGGTGTAATAAAATTTTGTCCTCTGCGTAATCAGTAGCGTAGCCAGGTGGGGGGCTATAGCCCCCCCCCATTAGCATGTCGGCCAAAATGCAGAATGAGAAAAACACTACGTTTTTAGCACTTTTGAGGCTGTTTTATGCACTTGAGTGGACTAAATAGTGCTTTAAAACATCTTTTGAAACATATATTCAGGGGGGGCTGATTTGTCAAAAACAGAACTAACAAATATATAAAAACTTTGAAAAATCGTCAAAAATAAACAATCAAATTTGATAGGAAGTGTAAAAATGCTAAACATAGGTGTGATGAACTGAGGAATTTTGAAAAATACTATAAACTGAGGAATAGGGGGGCTATTCAGTATTAGTTAATTACCAATCATTTCTCTCAGCTTTCTTTTCATTAGCCCCCCCAATTATTTTTCTCTATAAACTGTATACTCAGGGGGGGCTAATTTGTCAAAAACAGAACTAACAAATATATAAAATATTTGAAAAATGGTCAAAAATAGGCAATTAAATTTGATCGCAAGAGTAAAAATGCTAAACATAGGTGTCATGAACAAATATACTATAAACTGAGGAATAGGGGGGCTATTCAGTATTAGTTAATTACCTATTATTTCTCTCAGCTTTCTTTTTATTAGCCCCCCAATTATTTTTCTCTATAAACTGTGTACGAAATAGATTACTCCGTGTGAGTTTTGTTGAACTATTCGATTTTATAATTTACCAGCATCTAAATAAGAGAACTAAAATTTTACCATTAGCCCCCACCCAAATAGCCCATTTATGCAACCAGTTTAATCATGTTTGCACTGCCAATTTCTAAGCCACGTTTAAAAACCATTGTTTTTTTATCAAAATAGCTCTAAAATGAAGTTATTTTTGCAAAAAAATGCAAAATTTTCGAGCGCTGGGGGCTCCGCTTCCAGACCCCCAAAGCAGCCCCCCCATTGCGAATTTCTGGCTACGCACCTGGGCGTACTGCAGCAACTCAGCAGATCTGAGGAGTTAGTTCACTCTCTAGCTTCTGCGGAGATTTGTAGTACATTTCTATGTTTCTCTTTCAGGATGTGGCCAAAGTCTTTACAAACCTAAAATTGGAAACGAAGCATGTACGCGATGCCCTGATTACAGCCATTCTTTCCGAAATGCTGCGACTGTTTGCGATTGTGAAGTCGGATACTTTCGAGCCCTTTCGGATTCATCGATGTCTTACTGTACACGTAAGGTTTTCCAAAAATCCACCATCATATTATCGAATGCCCAAAGTTTTTCCAGACGTTGTCCGGTCGGATATTTTTAAACATTTGCTTGTTATGACATAAAATGATACCTATCATTTTTACAAATTCAGTTAGCAATGCAGTTCGAGAAAATTTAGGGTACTATCTTAGAATTACGTTGAGGTTTCAGTTAGCCTAGTATTCTTTATCGCAAAAATAAACTCGAACAGTAGCCCTCTCCTTTTCGTCATGGCTATTTTGCTATCTGCCATTTTAGCATCATTTTAGATAGTCTGAGAACAGGAATAGTGCTGATTTTAGATTTTTTTAGCCCATGCCAGTATTTTGCAGCTTTGAAAAGTTTTTCAACTCAAGATCACAACATCCTTTACATCAGATATTGTAGCAAAAAGACATACTATTAGGAATTTGAAAAATTCCTTTATTTTGAAATTTTGAAAAATTCGTTAGTTTAGCTCTCTCATCTGGGTTATGATATATTTAAGGACTGCTTGTCATGGAGTAGCATCTCGAACAGCTGCTGAGGGCATTTTGTACTTCAGATGCTTTCCTGCTAATATCAGTAACAGTTTAGCGTTTGCTGCTTGGCAAGTTGCAAATAACTAATCAGTTGCCAAAGCTACGAAACTCTTACTTTTTTCCCTGGCCTTAATTCCGTACTGTACCACAAGGAAGGATGACTAAATACCTTCAGTTGTTTTTACGCTTGTATTAATTATGTTAAATCAAAATTTAACTTAAAATAGCCTTAAAATTGAGACATTTTGTAAAAAAAAACGTAAAAATATTGTTGCCTCCGGCGGCTGGAGTAGAGTTGTACCTTTTGACCCATGGCCCTTGCTAACGATTCAAATTTTTTTGGCAGCTTCCATTCCGAAGTAATTAAATTATATTTTAAGGTGCAAAATAATTGGGAGGGGAGCTAATAGAAAGATATTTGAGAGAAGTGATTGATAATTAGCTAATCCTGAATAGCCCCTTCTTTCTATTCCTGAGTTTATAGCATATTTGTTGATGAAACGAATGTTCATCGATTTTACACTAGCGATCAACTCTGACTGCTTATTTTTGGGGATTTTTGAAAGTTTTTATAGATTTGTGAGCATTATTTTTGACAAATTAGCCCTCCTAAATACATATTTCAAAAATGCTACAAATCACTTTTTAGTCCATTCCAGTAATTAAAACAGTTTCAGAAGAGCTAAAAACGTGGTATTTTCCTTAATCTGCATTTTGGTCCACTGGCCAATTGGGGGGGGGGGGGCTATAGCTCCCCAACCCGACTGCGCTATGTATGTGAGATAAGTTTTCTACGTGACTTAGAAAAGGGGAGGCTAAGCTCCCTTAGCCTCCTTAGTTGCTCCACTGATTGCAACCTGAATTTTGTTTAGGGGGGGAGTGATTAACCTAAAGATTGAATTTTTTTTTTTTTTTTACGAAATGCCTCAATTGGGTAGCGTGCCGAGCAAACAGGTGCAACCAAAGCATATCACAGACCAGGCTCTTGGGGCAAAACTCTAGCTGCTGGGCAAATTTGGTGATATTTCAGAAAAAAATCGCCATTTTAACGTTATTCGAATCAAATTTCGCATCTTTTTAGAGCCATTTAAAAAAATAAATTGATACACTTTGAAAGCCATTAAAAAGAATTAAATAGCTCAGCTCCTTCAAACCCCCACGTTACGTGCTTATAGGTCAAGTCCAAAACTCGTTGTGATTAAATAAACTATATCCTGAATAGCCCCCCCCTATACTCTTTTTTCTATGAAGCTTACGTTAAGCATTGTGCATTAAGCGATCAATTTTGACTGCTAGTTTTTAGCCATGTTTTGAAGTTTTTATCAATTAATTTGTCAGCCGCATTTTTGATGAATAAGTTAATACCCCCCCCCCCCCCAAAAAAAGATTATAATTAGAATAATAATAATAATATTAATAATAAATGTTTTAAAAATGGCTTTGAACAACTTTAGAGGCCATATTTCTGCAAAAGACTGCCTCAGAAGGCCAAGAATAGTGACGTTTTTCTTATCGTGCACTTTGGTCTACAGCAGGCTAATGTAAATGGGCACAGTCCCCCTAGCTACACTATTGATTGCAAGTTTGGTTTTGACTTCAGTTTCTGGGCAAAATTAATTCTATGGCGAAGTAATTATTATTTTAGTGTTTATATAAACGCAGCGTAGATTTGAAATATTAAACACTTTATTGTATTTAGATCCTAACAAGAAGCTCATTGACAGAATACTGAAACGTTTCATAAACGTTTGATATTGATAATTATTTTATTAAACAGTTTAATGCTTAATCCTGGAGCATTGCTTACGCTCGCTTTTAAGAAAATACTGCATGATAATTCACGTAAAATGGGCAAGGAAGGCTTCATTTCACCTGAAATTTTTATCTACTTTTTCATTAATTCTGACTCAAATCTAACCCAAACTCAAATGCTTACTCTAAAACTATCCCCAAAATGAACCCTAACCCAAACCCTAACTTAAACCCTAATCTTAACCCCTAAAAAAGCAAACGAAAAAAGCGCTGATCAATATTTCTCATTTTCCTTTTATTCTCTTTAACTTGAAAATTTTCGGTGAAATAGTCATCACCAACGGGCAATGCTGATTCTCTTGCCCCCGCCCTCTGCACCATGGCAAAAAAGGTAAAAAAGCTCCACAAAGGGTTGTTTTCTTAGTGTAGATAGATATATTTGACTTATTTTGCAAATTTAATCATTAAAAAATTCTTGACATCTTAATTTCCAGGGAGGAGGCCAGTGCCCCCGCTGCCCCCCCTGCGGGCGCCCCTGGGTGCCAAATAGGCAATTGGTTAAATTACTGACTGAGCAATAAAAGCTCTTTATAATTGAACAATATGAAGGCTCTGGGTTGGACAATTTTTCAGTCCAAACAAAAAGATGCTACTAGTCAGGGTAACTGCCACTTTTCCTTTTCTGTTATTTGTCTGCTACCTTCTCTAGCGAAACTATCAAGTACCTTTCTCCTCAGTGATGACTAAGAACGAGTTATTTGGCATCACGAACCTTTAGCTGCAAGACCAACAAATACGCATTTTCTGAACAAAAGAATTCGATCAAAACGCGTTCAAAATGCAGATTATTCCTTTGAAAAATTTTACACTATACAAGAATAAACAAGTATTTTGTTAGCTACCGGATTGCAGGATTTTGAAAATCAGTTGAAACTTAAATGTTTCTTTCTGGTAATCAAAATGGCCGAATTTGGTAACAGTAGAATTTATTGAAGTACGGTTGCGTGCTTAAAATTTGTCAAGTCCGGGTTCGAATCTGGAAGGGAAGCATAAAATGAACGTAGCCTAAACAAAGACGCTGCAGCCCCCATTTTCGAAATTTCTGCCTACACCACTGAAATCGAAAAAACCTAAACATGCTTTGCTGAATATTACTTCAAACTTACTAAAACTCATTAACCATTTCTAGTTTTATCACTAAAGCGGCTTTTACCGTCCGCATTTACGCACATGCGCAAAAAAATACGGATATGCGTATAAAAAATACGCATATGCGTATTTCAGCATGCGTTTATACGCATGCAATTTTTTTACGCTTGGCAAAGAATAAAATACGGACACGGCATGCGTATTTTTCAGGCATTTATAAAGAAATTTTTTTGCGGTGTGACGTCACAAGGTTGCTTAGTGTAGTGGTTATGATACTTGCCTTTGAAACTTTTAACGCGGGTTCGGTTCTCACCAAAATCAAAACCTTTTTTTACACAAACGTAGCAGAAATTTTTTGCAATCATTTTTGGGATCTTTTGTTTGGAATTGTTTTGCAAAGTTTCTACCACTAGGCCCAAAGTACTTGATTAATCAAAGTTTTTCTTTAAATGTTTAGTTCCATATCAAATCTTATCTTTCGTTCTCGCTGTAATATGCCGAAGTGTGTAACAAGTTGGCAGGCCCATCTGTTTGGCAATGAAAGATTATTAGTAGTCTTCTACTAGCCTACCGTATCTTTGCGAGCAAATCAAACTGAATCCTACGGAGCAACTCAGTCGATGTTTTGTTTTGATTTTTGAGATAAAGTAGTTGCTCTTACGGTAAATCGCAATCTAGGCATTTCCAAGTTTTAGTTGTTCAGCGAACCACAAACATATCAACCACAATTCATAACAAAATGCTATCATTGCGTTTGCAAATATCCTTTGTTGTTGCAAACAGTTAAAATATGCGATTATTCTAACGTTGGACGTAGTTCGATTGGACCATAGTCACTAAATACATATTTAGTGACTATGATTGGACGAGTGGTAAAGTGACTGTATACTTAATTTGCTTTTGTTCTGGTTTAGGTCTTTAGGTTCGAATACCACCAAGGACAACAACATTTTTACAATTAGTTACAAAATTTTAGAAATTAAAAGGTTATTTTTTAAAAAGATGTATGAAATTAGGATGAAGCAACTTTAGGGAGAATTAATCAAGAAAAGTACAATCAAATATTCTATTGCTCGTTTCAGGTTTTGTCATAGCAAGTTTAATTCCAAGGCCAAGAAGTGCTTAGCCCAAGGCCTAACTTCGGGCCTAGCATAACCCACAAAAATCAGAAGTTTAAAACCAAAGTTAAATATATACCCAGCCAGGCCCGGCGCCAGGATAGCGTGACTGGGGGGGGGGGGGGCAGAAATAAATTTTGGGGTGCACGAGAAGTTTATTTATGTGAATTCGAGAGGGGCACGGGGGGCACAAGAAATTTATCCCAGTCTGGATCAAATGAACAAGGTGAAGACCAAAAATTCATAGGGATTTTTCGGCTGAAATCAGCAATTGAAGCGTTTTTCCGGCCGAAAACAGGTGATCGCCAAAAAAAAAAAAAGGTCTTCACTGAAATTCTAAGGAATTTTCCGGCCGAAATCAGAAATTCAAACGTTTTTTCCGGCCGAAAACAGGTGATCTCAAAAAAAAAAGAAAAGTCTTCACTGAAATTCTAAGGGATTTTCCGGCCGAAATCTAGAAATTCAAACGTTTTTTCCGGCCGAAAACAAGTGATATCCAAAAAAAAAAAAAGGCTTCATCCCAAAAATGTCATGAAATCCGGTGTCAGTCTACAAAAATTACGAAAATACCGGTCGCAAACACCAATTTGGGCCTCGATTTGCACTCCTGTAGCCCCAAGCCTGTTAATTTCTTCGGGCAGAGTCCTCGCTTGGGGGGCACAAGCAGTCATTTGGGGGGCACGGCCCCGGAATGCCCCCCGTGGCGCCGGGCCTGTACCCAGCACTTAACCTGTAAAATTTTTCATGGTGAGACGCTTTTGCAGCCTTGACCAAACGCATTCGGAATGCAAAAGTACTTTAGTGGAAATTATGTAATTCTGTCCTCGAAATCGAGTGAATACTTTAAAAGAAAAAGGTCTTCATGGCAATTTGGGACTATATTCGGCCAGAATTTGTGGGATTTATTCGTGCTGACAGGCATAGGCGTAGCCAGGGGGGGGCCCAGGGGGCGCGGGCCCCCCCCAACTGAAATACCACCAATGATATAAAGTTATGATAACGTAGCCTAGCGATGTTTAGTTGCAGTTACGGACGACGAGAGAGCCCAAGGGGCCCCTGACTAACATCCTGGGGGCCCCTAAGTAATAACCAGGGGACCTCTAACCAACAACCAAGGGGCCCTGGAACCCCTAAATAACGACCAGGGGGCCCCAGGGCCCCTAAGTGAAAAACGGGGGCCCCGGAACCTCTAACTAACAAACAGGGGCCCTCAATTGGCGACCAGGGGCCCTCAGGGCCCCTAACTAACAACCAGGGGGCCCCAGGGCCCCTACTTGAGGACCAGGGGGCCCCAGGGCCCCTAACCGAGGACCAGGGGGCCCTTAACTGAGGACCAGGGGGCCCCTAATCGACAACCAGGGGCCCTGTGGCCCCAAACTAACGACAAGGGGCCCAGGGCTCATACCTAGCAACCAAGGTGCCCCGGGCCCCTAACCGACAACCAGGGGGCCCCAGGGCCCCTAACTAACAACCAAGGGGCCCTAACTAACAACCAGGGAGCCCCGGGGCCCCTAACTGACGACCAGGGGGCCCCGGTGCTCCTAACTGACAAACAGGAGGCCCTGGGGCCCCTAATTGACAACCACGGACCCCGAGGCCCCTAACTAACAACCAGGGGGCCCGAAACCCTTAACTGACGGCCAGAGGGCCCTGGGGCCCCTAACTGATGACCAAGGGTCCCGGACCAGGAGACCCACAATTCAAATTTTTAACAATGCATACACAAAACCTGTGAAAAATCGAAAAGTGTTGTGCTAAAAGTTGCAACCCCAGGCCCTCGTTTAACGTTATTATGAACTTAATGCTATAACACAGGCGGTAATGCAAACCCCCAACTGAAATACTACCAATGATACATATAATGAGAGCATAGCCAGTATGTTGTGCTTGTCCGGAATTGCAGTTCAATTTAGGATATACGCGTGCAAAAGCAAGTAATAATAATGACTACCACCTGTCCACGTCATAATAATGTCATGCAATTCCTGGAGGTTTCAAAAAACTGTCAAGTAACTTGACTCGAGTCCTCCACGTTTTGGGAAAAAAGTTTGTTTAATTTTGCTTTAAATGTTTATTATTTATGAAAGAACTTAAGGGCGCGATCTTATCTCAAAATCATAGGCGTAGCCAGGGGAGTGGCCCAGGAGGCCCGGGACCCCTCAATTGAAATACCACCAATGACAAAAGTTTGACAAAAAAATCTTGTTTCTTCATTTTCAGTTTCTTTTAGCATTTTTGCGTGCAACAGTACACATGTACAACAGTAATTAACAATAAATAATACTGACGACCAGGGGGCCTGGCGTACCTCCTTAATTCAATTTTTTTCAACCAATTTAAACGTATTACCAGGGTAAAATCTAGGATTTTTGTCCTAAAAGTTGGTATCTCAGGCCCTCATCTTAACTTTTTATGAATGTAATGCAATAACCAGCACCGTATTTGCCATATGGCTAAGTGCCAGGACCCGGCCCTCAGATGGTACGACTTTTTTTGGTCTTTACTTATATTTGGCGGGAAAATGTTGCAAAAATTCCCTAAGTGCCAGGGGCCCCGCGCAATGTCAATCCGGCCCGGGAATAACATGTTTAGTAAGCGTAACTATCTATTGTACCAACGATTCACCTCGCCAGTTTTTACGCAAAAAATACTTTTAAAAAAATAGCTAGGCAAAATGCTCATTGAACAAATTATTGAATTTCCATTGAGGGGGCATGGGCCCCCTGGCCGTACATGTACTCCTGTAACTGGTTAACTTCATGTTAAAACAAAAATCTTTAAGGAAAATCTTCGAGTGGATTATTATTTACTGCTAAAATATTGCAGGAGGCAATGTGTCTTACCTCCCCCTACATGGACCAATTCACTCGCAATTAAAATTTTACACTATAATGCAAGATTTTAAACGTGTTTTGGAATTTAATTGTAAGTAAAAGGAGAATTGAACAATTAAAATTTTTCGATTGACTGTCTAATGTTAAAAATCTAGTTCTTTTAAATGGCTGTGAACACGTGCGAAATGTGATCCAATGGGATTAAAATAGCTTTTTTTTCCAAAAACTTACAAAAATCGCCCAGCGGCTGGGGGCCATAGCCACCGGCGGCTGGGGGCTCCGCCCCCAGACCCCCGTCTGCGGTACGTTTGAGTATACTAGCTTACTCAACACATCTCCTAAGTTAGATATTAGCATTTTCTAACGATTAGTTTTCTCCCTTTATCTTTACCACAATCCTGGTTAAGTTCCAACAGACTGTAGCTTCAGATCTTCCATTGTACAATATCTTTGCCCCACAAAAACTTCCTTTTTTGAAAATTTCTGATGACGTTATTGCATGTGATTTGTGGTTTGGGCCCCCCCAATCAAAAATCCTGGCTACGCCTATGCTGACAGGCCCTTTTTCGTCTGATCATCCAGCGCCCATATCTCGGTGGGGGGACGCGTCTCCCCTACAGTTTAAGTGCTGAGTATACCTAGGCATTATTGTAGAGGACTACAGGCTGCGAATTCATTAAAGATTTATGCTAAGCTTTTGTAACATGTAACGTTACACTACAGCTTTGAAGCTCCCGACAGGCTAGTGGCGTGCTCACGCGTCAGGCGTGCGACGGGGTTGCTAAAAAAGCTTAAATCCAAAGCAAAATTTTCTTGTATGAAAACTGGCCCAATTGAGCTAGGCTGTTGAGCAAATTAACGCAACTAAAGTGTTTACTTACGGAGGCTTGAGGGCGGAGCACCGAGCGCTGGAGACCATGGCTTGAGTCATTACAGCCAAGGCTTCACAGAGAAATTTTGTCAAGGAGTGCCTTTACGGGGACCGAAAATTGTGTTCCACCGGAAATGAGCGTTATGATTAATGATCACGCCATAAGTATCCCTACCACTGATTGAGTGCGTAAACTTATACCGGTAAGATCTTCCGCCGCCCCCTAGACCCGGGTCGATGCGCTTTTTCAGCCCCCTTTCGTTGGCCTTGATTACAGTTGCACCGGTATGCTATGTGTACAACTGTAACAAAACTTGCTGTTTTGAAAATATGATATGGCAAGTTTTCAAGTAAGCCTACATCGCTATCAGTTAACTGTCCTACAATTTACTGAAGTCACCAAGTACCCTATTTTTTTGATGCAAAATAAAGTATTTTCTAAGCTTATAATTTATTTTTATTTTTTACTGTAATACACTTGGTAAATGATAGAATCCCAGCAAGATGCAGCTCTCGAGTGAGTAAACAACTGAAAAGTTAGTCGACTTGGTCAGGCCACATGTTTTCATTTACGATGTCAAAAGCGATAAGCACAGGGACGCACAACGGTTACAGAACGTTTGGGAAAGCATCTGCATGGAAATGGAATTTGATGGTATGGATGGTAAGTGGGGCTGTTACCACGCAAGACTGCGAGTAAAGGAGTTCAAACCTAACCAGGGCTAGTGAAGAACATTCATTCTGGGCCTGGGGATAGATCCAAAAAAGAAGTATCATTCTATCCAACTGCCATTTTATTTTTCGGTCTTAAGATGAAAACAAAATAAAATTTATAAATTTATCATGGTAAATTTCGAAAATAATAAAATATTCTTAATCATACCACACATTCGTCTGCCACAATTTTTTGTTTAATAAATTGTAATACCTACAGAATGCCATTTATGCCCTCGTGTGACTGTCGACTAAAATTGATGATGTGACTTTCCGATTGAGATGTTATCAGCGACATTTTAACAATCAAATAAAAGGTAATACCAAACTCACAAGCCATTTATTTCATGCTTTTGAGATACGCTAGCTGAAATACGTAACGCGTATTTCTGCACATCAGTAAATTACCCTGCGCAAATATGTATATCCGTATTTACGGATATGCGTTTTTTATACGCGTATGCGTAAATACGGACTTTCGGTAAAAGCGGCTTAACTCGTAGTAAATAAGGCCAAATTAAAGAAAGCTGTTTAAAAGGGACAAAATATGTCAAAAAATATGAAATTGAAAGATTTTTTGATTGCTTTCACCGAATTCGAAACTTGGACCAGAAAGTCTTGGTATTTTTTCACATTTTAAGCATAAACACCAATGTGCAGTTCGCATGAATGACTGATGCTAACATTGACGATAATAGAGGTGTTTAACAAAGAGATGACATTTACACAAAAGTTGAGTATTCTTCTTTCAAGAAAAACAATGTCTTTTGGAGTAATTGTTGTTATGTGTTTATCCTTCTGTCACCGGACAACGTCGGATGCTAACTATTGAACGATCAGCACACTTTTCATTGCAGTAACTATTTCGTGCTAGGAAGAATCCGCAGCTACTTAAGATTTTTCAGCGTTCCAATGTTGCCGTGAATTTTTTCGAATTTTTAACCATAGACTTTGCTGCTTGTTCGAAGCTACCCAGCAGAGATATTCATCGTAGAGCGTTTTATCCAAGGACGCAACAAAGTGACTAGAGTGCGGGTTGAGCCGAGATCGTGCGATCAGGGTCGTAGTCAAAACGACGCCTTGTGCCCTCTCGGCCACGCTGCCGACTATTACTTTTTATGCTTATGTTTAAATTCATTTGCATTTTAAGGACCTCCAAGCAAGCCCACTAATCTACAAGTATCACTCAACCAGTCTCAAGCTAATCTAACCTGGGGTTTGCCTGAAAATGATGGTGGTAGAAACGACACAACCTTTAGGTAAGACAAATAATAATTAAAACTGGAACTCAGAATTATTGTACCTCAGGGGATAATAGGATTTGTTGAGTGAAATATTTACCAACCGACGTGTACTGTTTAGATGGGTTGTGTGTAAAGTTTACCATAGTTTATTCTAACGCTGTCTTTGACAAATTAAAAATGAACGAAAAACTAAAGCATAATGCTAAAATTTGTGCTTACTTATTCGTTACTCCCTCCAGTGAAATTGATTGCTTTAGAAGCAACTTTGTTTTGAAATTTCAAACTATCCTTTTTATAGAATCGAATGTCAAAAATGCAAAACTGCTTTCAAAGATTGCTCATCATGTGCCAAAGGTGATCTTGTGTTTATTCCATCACAAACAAATCTCGAAGTTACAGAAGTGTTAATTCAAAATATCAACGTGCTGAATTATTATAGATTTATAGTGAGTAAAAATTACGCTGAATCCATTTTACAACATTTTAACGAGTTGCTAAATTTTTTAAAAACTAATTTTATACAAATAAGAATTTCCTAATGATTCTACAGTAATTCCCAACAAAAATAAAATTATGTGATGTAGCTGTACACCAGGCAATTCAAATAAGAAATTTCTGAAGTTCTTCTGGTGTTTTAGGCTAATTTTGAGAAATCACTTAGGTGCTACTCAAAAGACTAACTTCATTGCTGACGTTTCGCTAGTTAGAATCAACTGTTACTTCATCAAAGCACTGCTATCAGTAGTGATAGCAAATCGCCATCAACTTCTGATAGAAAAAACAAACACACAAACAAACAGAAAACGATCCCACACATTGCGTTAGTAGAATAACTAGCGAAAAAATTCAAAGCAAGGCTCCGAAAAATTTATTGTTACGATAGGCTACGTCACAGTAGCGTAGCCAGGGGGCGGGGGGGGGGGGGGGGGGGCTATAGCCTCCCCATTGGCATGTCGACCAGAATTTTAGGCACTTTTGAGACTACATAAAACCACCAAGGAGACAACAAGGGTACCAGAGATATTGCAACTCCGGGCGGGGAGCCATAGCGATTCAGATGGAAAAGGAGAAAACAATGTCGATCAGCAAGCATGGTACCCTTGTGGTTTCCTTGGTGGTTTTATGTAGTTCTTGACAGTTTACTTGGGGTCCCTATGGCTTTGTTCTTTTGACTAGGAGCACTTGCTTGGCGCAATGCCTATGCACAATGTCGGTTTGCAAGTTCTGTTCTCCGTCGCTGCATTGCTTAATTTGGTTTTTTCGTTGTTCTTCCGCCTGATTAGTCCCTTGAGCAAGGATGAAACCGGTCGCAGACGCTCACCAGTGCAATTCCTGTGGTGTTGTGATCATCGACATGCTTGCTGATCGACATTGTTTCCTCTTTTTCCATTTGAATCGCTATGGTTACCGCCCGGGGTTGCGATATCTCTGGTCCGACACAATCCTCGCCCCAGGTACCCCTGCTCCATCTGTCACCTTGATGTGGGCAGAGACTCCCTTCAGTGTTCTACTTGCCTCAAGTGGGTGCACTTCCTCTGCTCCCCCCTTACCCGTGCTGACTTTTGCGCAATTTGTGCAACTGGCACTGCAGTGGGTTGGCGTTGCCCGGCGTGCTGCCGCCAAAGTCAAACTGGCTCCCCCACTCAGACCAGTTCCCCCGTTATGACGTCTGCGTCCCCTCCACCCCCTCCCCGAGGGTTCCCCCCACTACCACCTGGCTTTTATCAACCGCGTCCACCTCGGGGCCCCCCACGTTACCCCTGCTCCATGTGCTCCCATGAGATAGGTAAGGACTCACTAAAGTGCTCCACCTGTTCCAAGTGGGTGCACTTCTGCTGCTCCTCCCTGACCCGGGCTAACTTTCGCAAAATCTGCGCGGCTGGCTCCACTATGGGTTGGAATTGCTCTGCTTGTCTCAATGGGGACCTTGCCTCTCCCACCCACCAGCAAGCGTCCCCCCCGCACCGTCTCTCCAGCTCCGGCCCCACCCACATGTTCAGATCTAATGGATTCATCTCTTCCTCTCCCCTCACACCCTCCCCTCCTTAACATCTACCCTGTTTCCGCCTTCACTCTACCTTTCACATCACCACCACGCACAAGCACACAACCAATCCACAACTCGCCGCCACACCCTCAACGAACTCCACGCCTCCCTCAAAACCTCAGAATTCTGCAATAGAATGCCGGCGATCTTTCCCCCTTGCGTCGTGCTGAACTAATCGCCTTTCTTTCCGGCAATCAGTATGACCTCATTTTCCTCCAAGAAACCCATCTTTCGGCAACCAAGAACTTTCAAACCCCTGGTTATTCTACCCTCCGTACGGATTGGACATTCGTCAGACAAGGCCCTGTTTCCTCCGGAGCTCATAACACCGGTGGTGGTGTCCTCACTCTTATCCACTCTGACCTAGCCTTCTTTCCTGTTTCTGTCTCCTCTCTTTCTTCCCAGGAACCCTACTCAGACTACATCTGTGTTAAAGTTTTTTTTCCAACCATTCTCCCTTACAATTCCTTAACCTCTACTCCCCTCCTATCAGAAGCACTCCTTCTGATTCTTGCACCAGGACCTTCTCTACCGACATCCTTCCAAACTCCCCTGACACTTTTATCCTTGGAGACTTCAATGCTCACCACCCAACCTGGGACAGACTCATTCCCCCTAACCAGCCCGGAAATGACCTGTCCGTTCATTTCCCGATATTTCGTTAGCTCCTGCGTCTCTCGCTCACCTCTGTGAGTGGCGCACTCTCCCTGGCCTTGGCTCTGACCATCTCCCCATAGAGATTGTCCTCCCTCTCCAGTTCGTCACCGCAACACTCGTCCCCCCAAATTCAACTACAAAAAGGCCCGTTGGGATGTTTACCAATCATATATTGTTGAGCATCTCCCCTCTATCTATGTTGACGCAGTCAACATCCACCAGGCTGCCCGCTCCTTTTCCCTCTTCTGAGTCGAAGCTGCCAAGGCCTCTATCCCCTTTGGCCGCCTTGGTCGTTCCCCCAAAGCCTGGTAGTCCCAGGAAGCGGAGTCTGCAGTGCGGGAGCGACGGAGGGCCCACTCTGAGGCACACCGGTCTGAGGCTCACCGCCTCAGATACATAGATGCTTCTCGTAGGGCGTTCTCAGTCATTTCTAGAGCCAAATCCGCAACCTGGCTAGCCACCTGTTCTAATCTGTCCCCCTGTTCTGATCCTCGCGGTGTCTTCAGGCTTCTCAATGCCATCTAGGGCAAAAAGAACACCTCCCAAGACCCTTCTTTTACCGGTTGCAGTTCCCCTCTTGACACTGCCAATCACTATGCCTCTTATCTTCGCTCACATCTATCTCAAGCAACACCCCATATCACCCGCAGAGCCTAACGACAGTTCATGAATGAACTCCGGAAAGCTAGCTGTGAGGATGCTTCTTCCCTCCACAATTCTTTCTGCTCTCCCTTCTCCTTGGCTGAGCTCTCTACTGCCATCTGCAAACTCTCCTCTTCCACTGCGTCTGGCCCTGACCAGATTGCTTATCCTTTACTAAAGCATATGCCTGAGCCAGCACAACTCCTCCTTTTTTCTCTTTTTAACAGGTCCTGTACTCTCACACCTTCCCCTCTTGTTGGAAACCTACCACTATCATCCCCGTTCACAAACCTAGAAAGCCCACTTTCTCTCCGTCCTCTTTCCGCCCCATTTCTCTCACCTCTTGCATCTCCAAGCTTTTTGAGCGCTTGATTCTTTCTCGCCTAACTTTTCACCTCGAATCGAATAATCTCCTCTCCACTTGCCAGGCCGCGGCTTTCGTCCTGTCAGGTCATCTCTCGACCAAATTCTTACTCTGTATCAATCAATCTGGGACGGCTTCCAAAAGAAAAAGCCTCCAGACCGAACCATTTTGGCATCTGTTGACTTCTCCAAGGCTTTCGACTCGGTCTGGCACTCTGCTCTGTTTCATAAACTCCTCTCGCTCAAACTCCCCCCTTGCTTCGTTCTTTGGGTACGTTCTTTCCTTTCTGATCGTAGAGCTAAAGTCCAGATTGGTGGTTCCCGCATTCGTTCCTTCCGCATCAGACGAGAGGTCCCCCAAGGCTCGGTACTTGGTCCAGTCCTCTTCGTCCTGTTTATTGATGACATCACCAAGGATTTACCTCGGGATGCCCATGCCTCCCTGTATGCTGACGATCTGGCCATCTGGTCCTTCTCCCCACTCCCGCTCAAAGCATCTTCTGTTGTCCAATCCTCCCTCACTGTCCTAGAAACATGGTCCAACTTATGGAGACTTCCTCTTAATCCAAAGAAGTGTAAGTCCTCCTTTTTCTCTACAGATCCCCATCAAGCCACTTTCCAGCCCCGGCTGAACCTCCTGGACATCCCTCTCTTGTTCAATTCCACCCCTAAATTCCTTGATGTAACCTTTGATCGGACTCTATCCTTTGGGGCCCACGTCCAATCCCTGTGTTCCAAATTCTATCCTCGCCACAAATCCCTTCGCTCCATAGCCACTGCCTCCTGGGGTCCTACGAAAGAATTTTTCTCCCTACTCCACAAAGCCTTCGTGCGTCCGGTGCTCATATATGCCTCTCCTGGATGGTTCCCATTCCTCTGCAACACTGCAACCAATCACTTGGAAGTCCTACACTGAGCTACATGCAGGGTTGTTACTGGGTGCCTCTCTTCCACCCCCTCCTCCCTACTCCTTCTTGAGGCCCAACTCCCTCCTCTAAAGCTAGCTCTAGAACATCAGGCCCTCTCCTCCTTCGAACGTGCTTTGCGCCTCCTCCAGACTTCGCTAGCCTTTATGCCCTGGCAACAGGAAACGTTCCCAGTCGACTAAAGAAAAAACCCTCCTGGAGATCATTCTGTTCTTCGGCCACACAACCACTCCCATCCCCACGTGAGACTCTGATCATGTGCCCCCCTTTCCCCCCATGGACTGCAACCCACTTCGCTGTTTCCCCCTTCATTCGCGACTGCACAGGCTCTGTCTCCTCCCTTTTTGGTCCCAGTGGTGCTGGAGTGTATGTCAAATGCTCCAGATGCAACACATCCAATTCCTTGTCCTTTTCCACTGGTCCAATTGTCTCCAGCTTCACAGCTGAAACCTTTAACCTAAAGCAAGGTCTCGATTGGTGTACTAGCCATTTGATGACCTGTAAATTCCAGTCAGTCCTTTTCCTAACCGACTCCCAATCAGCCCTCTCTATCCTTTCATCAACCCCCTCTTATCTCCTGCCTGAGTCCCTCGGGAATGTTTTGGTTCCTCGCCTCCTCTCTCTCCAACAACACCACCTTGAGCTTCCAATGGGTCCCCGGTCACGCAGGTCTCCCCGGTAATGAAAAAGCGGATTTACTTGCCAAAGCTGGTGCCTCCCTGCCCACTGACGCGATCCCATGTCCTCTCCCCCCAGTCGTTGCCAAAGTCCGTTATTCCCAATACCACTATTGGAGACGTCACATCTCCCACTCCCATCTGAACTTCCAAGTCTTCAAAGTCTCTTCGGAGGAACTGCTCCTTTCTCGCCCCATTCGCTGTGAGCTTCCCCGTCTTCGCTGCCATGGCCATAGTCTTCTTCTATCCTCATATCTTCACATGATCAGTGGGAAGGAGAATTCTGCTTGTAGTGCCTGTGGACACCAGTACTACAGGACCTCAATCATCTCCTCCTCGACTGTCCTGCCTCTGAACCCCTTCGTAAATCTATCTTTGGCTCCTCTCTCTCTATTCTTGACCTATGGCCCTGACCTTGGGGTGTGGCCCGACTGTTGGGTCTCCGCGGAGTTCCTCCGCGCCCCCATCCGTCTGAAAGGGTCTGGTAGTACTACCACCACTACCATATCTCTGGTACCCTTGTGGTTTCCTTGGTGGTTTTATGTAGTTCTTGACAGTCTACTTGGGGTCCTTATGCCTTTGTTCTTTTGACAAGGAGCACTTGCTTGGTGTGATGCCTATGCACAATGTCGGTTTGCAAGTTCTGTTCTCCGTCGCTGCATTGCTTAATTTGGTTTTTTCGTTGTTCTTCCGCCTGATTAGTCCCTTGAGCAAGAACGAAACCGGTCGCGGATGCTCACCAGTGCAATTCCTGTGGTGTTGTGATCATCGACATGCTTGCTGATTGACATTATTTTCTCCTTTCCACTTTTAAGACTGTTTTATGCGCCAGAATGGATTAAAATAGTGATTTAAAACATCTTTTAAAACATATGTTCAGGGAGGAGGCTAGTTTGCCAAAAATAAAACTCACTAATACATGAAAATTTTGAAAAATGGCCAAAAGTAAGCAATCAAATTTGATCAGTAGTGTAAAAATGCTAAACGTAAGTGTCATCAACAAATATACTATAAACTTAGGGATGGGGGGGGGGGGGGGGGGGGGCTATTCAGTATTAGTTAATTACCAATCATTTCTCTCAAGCCTCTTTTCATTGGCCCCCCCCCCCCCCAATTATTTTTCTCTTTAAACTGCGGACGGAATAGATTACTCTACGTGAGTTTTATTGAACAATACAATTTTATAATCTACCAACATATAAATTAGAAAACTAGAATTTTTTCATTAGCCACTTCCCAAATAGCCTATTTATGCAACCAGTTTAATCATGTTTGCCCTGCCAATTTCTATGCCACGCTTTAAAAGCATTATTTTTTTATTAAAATAGCCCAAAAATTAAGTTATTTTTGCAAAAAAATGCAAATTTTTTAAGCGCTGAGGGCTCTGCCCCCAGACCCCCGTGCCTCCGGCGGCTGGGGGCTCCGCTCCCAGACCAAAAAAATCAGCCCCCCATTTGCGATTCCTGGCTACGCGTCTGCTACGTCATACAGATAAATGTAAAGGTGCGTACAAAAATGAACGAAAGCGGTTCTTATAAAATAATTTCTCTGAATTAGCATTTCAGCGCACTAAACAGATCAAACCAGAAGAAATTCAACACTGGGAATTAAGCAACTTTCTATAAACAGCTAGGAATGATAACTGATTGTTTCTGTTGAGCACTTGGAGCTTTTCATTGAGGTACCCACTTTCAGTAAAATGACGCTTCGAGTAATCACGTTCCACTTTTAAACAAAGTGTTAAATTTCTTCTGGTTTAATCTTTTTTAGTGTTAGTTCTTAGTTTTTACGTATTTTGCTTCAATGCTAATTCAGAGAAATTATGCACAGAGCTGGACAGCGCTGTTTCGAGCTTTTAGCTCCCATCGGCAGCCCTCAGCTATCTTTTCAAAGGTATTCCCCAGCTGTAATTTTTTATTACATAATGACGACAAACAAACACAACATGTCACAATTGTTTTCAATGTTAATCAATTTTATTCTTTCTTTTCTTTTGTTGAAGGTATTCCCCAGCTGGACAAGACTCTTGGCCGAACTGGACTAACAGCTGAACAAACATCTTGGCCTAACTGGCAAACCTTATGGCTTGCACAGAGGCAGATGCTTAGTAGGGAATAAACGATTTTTCACTTGTGGTACTTTAGAAACAAGTGAAAAATCGCTGGATCCTTGTAGTAAGGACAGCCATAGGCTATCCCTACTACAAGGACTCCCCTCTGCGTGACCACGGAAATCAAAACTGCACTATCTTGACGATTTTTCACTTGTTTCTAAAGTACCACAAGTGAAAAATCGTTTATTCCCTACTAAGCATCTGCCTCTGTGCAAGCCCTAAGATTTGCCAGTTAGGCCAAGATGTTTGCTCAGCTGGGAATACCTTTGAAAAGATAGATGAGGGCTGCCGATGAGAGCTAAAAGCTCGAAACAGCGCTGTCCAGCTCTGTGCATACTTGACTTGAGCTACAATGTGAAATATCATTGGAGCTGCAGGATTGGTGGTTGTTATGGCCACCTAACTGCCAGTGGAAGTTGACATGGCTTCCCAGGAGTTGACCATGAAGGATGTCAAGATAGTGCAGTTCAGAGAAATTATGTTATAAGAACTGATTTCTTCACATTTATCTCTATGACGTAGCCTATCGTAACAATGAATTTTTCAGAGCTTGCTTTGAATTTTTTTCGCTAGTTATTCTGCTACATCAATGGGTGAGATCGTTTTTCTGTATTGTTTTTGCTATCAGAAGTTGATGGCGATTTGCTGTCACTACTGATAGCAGTGATCTGATAAAGCTGGTTGTTCTAACTAGCGAAACGTTAGCAATAAAAATTAGTTCTGCCTAGTTTATTTCTAGAATACTTACATTTTAAATTTTATCTGTAATATTTGGCGTGGTTTTTCCCTATATTACAAATTAGTATTTTTATAAGGATGAAATTGCTTTTAAGCGTCGAGTACACTTGGCGTAAGTAAAATCGTGGTCGTAAGAGTATATGCTTTATTTCTTTTACCCAAAAACTTAATACCCTTCCCACCATTTTACCGTAAAAAAATATGTTTATTCTTTTCTATTAAATGTTTTCTTCACTTTCCAGTCTCAACAGGAAAGTTGGTGGCCAGTTGCTGAGTGAATTGCCACATATTACCGTTCTTCCACATTTTTGAGACGTTCTTAAAGCAAAATAAAGGATGTTAATCATGTTATCCATCACATCCTTTATTTTGCTTTTACGAACGTCTCAAAATACTCCCGGTCGAGTCCATTGTAATTAATTCAAAGTTGGTCGAGCGTTAACGCGTTCGTTTCTGGACCGGGAAGTCAGAGGTTCAAATATCGGGCCGGTCAAATCGGACACAGTGTTGCCTGCGGCTTGCCACTGCTGCGACATTTCTTCGAAAGGAGCTGTGTTGCCTTAAGGCGCAATGACGCGGAGGTAGGCCCCGCAGGCTGGTTACACGCTTTGGCGTAATACAGCGAGCACAAGAAAAAATCAATTTGTTCGTAGCTGTTTTGCCGTTATTTTTCCTTGCAATTGTGTAATGTAATTAAAGCTTGTTTGCGAAGCCTATTGTGGAGAATTAGGAAATGGGAAGCTATAGGAGGCTTTTCAGTTTCAAAAGTCATCCAACCTGTCAAAGAACCTTTGCAGTCCCCCCAAAACTATCTTGTTTGACTTTATACCGCTTAGCATACATTAGGAAGTTACTTCACTCACTATTGCTATCTATTGTTTCAGGTCTACGCTGAAAATGGCGTGAGCGAAATCAGCCGGTATGCCTCGACGAAAATCAACTATGCAGTTGTTACTTTGATGACTCCAATGACTAGTAAGTCGAATATTTGTAGCTAAGTTATTAAGCTTTTTAGAATTTACGTAAAAAATAAAAAGCGGCCTTCTTGTATGTTCTGTAGTAAATCAATGGTGAATTGCTTTTTAGATGTTAGAAGCAGGTAGGCATCAACCAATAAAAGGCTAGAACATTAAAGCATACTGTGCAGCACTTCGTTTATGATTTTACTTCGCTTTCTAGTAATTAACGTTGTTTTGAGCTCCCTTGTCACTGTAATAGCGATGTTACTTTGTCTAATTTTCTAAAGTCTTCTGAAACTCAAGAGCTGGAGAATCAAAAAAAGCCTCTATTACTCTTCCCCACCTGCTTAAGTTAGATTTATTATCTTCAAATGCAAGATATTTACCATCACAAAGTACGTTTCTGGCACTTTCGGTTCTTTTCTCAATTTCTTTTACTTTGTCTTACCAGAAAAGCAGAAAATTCAAAAAGGGCTTACTTACTTAGCTGTATTTTGCTTTGCAGAACCGGCTATTATCACCGGTTTAGCTGTGTCAAGCATTGAAACCAGATCCTGCATAGTGGTTTGGGATAAACCGGCTAAAATAGAAACTCTAGTACAATATGAAGTCAACGTTTTTGAGCAGTTTGGTAAAGGAAATCCAAGATCGGTCACAACCGCCAACACCACGACTTTCATAGGAGATTTGCGACCAAATAAACGCTACAGAGTGAAGGTATAGTTAAGTTAATTTATTGCAATGATTGATGGGTAAAAATTTATGTATTTTAAGCATAATCAGTAAAGATTTATTTATTGATTGATAAATTGGTAAAGATGTGTGTTTTGAAGATTTTTATCTCTAGTGATATTTGTCCTTCTGGCCTTGCTAGCCTTACTGATGAGCCCTGAGATTGGGTGAAACAGCTGTCTAAGGCATGCTACTGGAAATTATGTTGAATTGAACTATGATAATCATCTCTTGTTATATTGTGATTACTTAATATTTTTGATAAAAAAAAATTGTGGTATGATATGGTTAATTTGTGATTCCTTGCCTTTCTACCCTCATGTTCATACTTGTAGTCCTAGCTGTACTGACGAGGAATAAAAGACGAACGTCAATTCCGAAACAGTACGTCTTAGACTGTAAATCAAACGTTTAGTCGTTCCTCAACGACTCTGGATACTGTCTATGGCTTATTTTTAATTTTCTAAGTACATTGTTGGTAATAATTTATACTCTAATTACAAAAACAAGCGCACACAACTCTTGGGAGCTAAACGGGCTGTAGTAGTGTACTCTCCCCCTCAACTTAAAATTTTTTACTTATATTACAAGTGCAACCTTTAACCATATTTGAGACTTGATTAACGTTTAAACATGCAACTTTTAAACATATTTGAGACTAGATTAATTTGCAAAGGAAAGAACTAAAGCTTTCTATCTTGCAATTTGATTTTTAAAAATAGTCCTAAAAACGTCCGAAATTTCGTTCAAAGATGGTTAAAAGTCCTAGTTTTTTCAAGAAATAACAAAAAAAAAAAGAATGCCGTAGGTTTTGGCTTTGCCCCCAAACCCCTTATGCCTCCACTAGCTGGGGATCTGCCACAGATTTCACCTGCGATATACTTGAGAGTTGAAAATGAGATGCCTAGACTTATTCAAATCATGTGCAATTATTAGTTCCATTTTTCATGCGTAAGAATTTTAACTTTTATTAGTGTTATTGAAAATTCTTTTCATCCGCGCTCTTCAACATAGCGATGGGATTCTTTGCTGTGACATTCAGTTACATCATTTACTCATGCACAGAAAAGGACCAGAAATTTCCACCCAACCAATTACCAGCTGATGGATACCTAATGGACAATGGTTGCAAGAGAGGGCTAACTGGTTTTCATCTGTGATGGGGTGCCCACTATTTGGTTGGTGTGGAAGTGGCCAGTTTTCTTTCCCGATTCTCCATAACAGCTGTGGTTCTGCGGAGTAATATTTGCGTTGTACAATGCTTTCATTCACAGAAATGAGCCGATACCTCCAGCGAACCAAACAACACTAAGCAACAGTGGCATCGAATTCATAATAATTCTTTTCATTTTCATGAGTTCAATTCGTTTAGGTTCGAACTTTGGTGGGATCCAACAGCGGTCCGTTTAGTTCTGAAGCTGAATTTAAAACGAGGTCATTGAGTGCAAATGCACCTCCAGATGATATCCCTCAACAACCTCTACAGATAGCAGTAGGAGTTATAGTTGGAGTCCTTTGCGTGATGATGCTTCTTCTTATTGCATCATACCTTACTAGGTAAACTTATCATGCTATGATCGCATCATACCGTAACTACCCAAATAAGCAGCAATGTCTTTTTAATGGTCTGTAAGACCCAGGTGTTTAAGCCAAAGATCACTGTCGTCCGAACACAAGAATTTTGGCCTTTGTAGACATGTGGGCAGAATGCTTTAGGGAGTAGCAGATTTTTATTGTATCTAATTTAACTCGTTGTGCCTTACTACACAGTGCTAATTTGCGTTGCCCATCGAGGAGCCTCCTGAAAAACTTTTCATAAATAGATTTTTAATGCCTGATTAATGATTGAATTATCTTCGGTTGCAACCAGGTGCCGTTTTTTAGATATACTGCTTTAAATCAAGCGCAGATGAATATTTTAAAATGATACATTTGAATATTGTTTTTTTTTTTATTTAATGTTGCCATTAAATAATTCACAGATTACCACCAGACTATTTTTTTTATCTTTCTTTGAATGTAAAAATTAAAAATACAATAAATTTAAACCAAACAATTAATCATGGGTTATTTTTTGTTATAAAGTTTGCCATATTTGGTGTTTAGGCTTGAATTTTATTGCATTGAATTCTAAAACATGACGCATCATTTGAAGTCACATGACCTTTCGCTTGGCAGCTAATCGTCATGAATGCAAAACTTCAACACAATTTTTTCAAGATGAAATACCAGTGAAATACCGAGATGAAATACCAATTAACAAAAAATTAATTTTTGAAAACAGTCGAAAAACAAAAGAACTAACTCATGAATTACACCACATATATGTTATGACGATAACCTACCCACAAAAAAGCAGCCTAATATATCTGCTTCGAGCAGTATTACGCGATGAGTCGATCCTCATCAACTAGGCTTGCTAGCCCATGGGTAGGACTATGAACTCTGAAATGACTGCTTTGTCACACCTTGAACAGAAGCTAAAGGTAAAAAATGTAATGCTATATTTACAATTAATCAAAAGCAAAGAGTAGCTCAATATATTCACCAATCAGCAACACAACGAATTAATGGTACTGAAATATAATATCTGATGTGGTATAGTTATTCCATTGAAACATAAAGTTATATAAAACCTTTGGTTCATCTATAGACTTTTCATCAAATCTGGTGCTTGAAGTGTGTTACCCGTAACCTACTCACTATATAGCTTGTTGTTTTTGGTCTAGCACCATAATTTTTGAAGTTAAAAAATAATTATGCTCCATGGAATTTGCACCGTAATCGGTAGCTGTGGTATCCGTAGTCAATCAATGAAGTTTATTCTGATCAAACCAAAGCACAGCTTCAATTCCAATGAACAATCTAGTTACCATTTTTTAGGACTGGTTTTAAACTGTCCAGTTTCGACATAAAGCAATCCACTTATGTAAAATAAGGCTTGAATAAACTGCGCTACATTTTAACAGCTTCATGAGAGGCTATCTTATTTTTTGTTGTTAGTTGGGTTAACTCTGGTGAATATTTCATTTTCAAGTGCTTAGGTATGGCACAACGGTCATTCACGAGTTGATAAGTCAGCTAGCTATGGCTAGTCTAAGCTGCTTTATAAGGATTGAAAGCCTATCGGTAATCGGTACTCCTGGAACCAGCTATTTTATTTGGCTGATTTTTGTGGGTAGGCCAGTCTATCGTCATAACAGACATGTGACGCAATTGATGAGGTAGTTCTTTTGTCTTTCGACTGTTTTCAAGAATTAATTTTCTTATTGATTGGCAAGATTACCAGTATTCCATCTTGAAAAAATTTTGTTGAAGCTTTGCATTCATAACATCTAGCTGCCAAGCGAGGGGTCATGTGACTTCAATTCATGTGTCCATGTTTGAAAATTCAATGCAATAAAATTCAAGCTAAAACACCACATATGCAAATTTTTCAACAAAAAATAACCCTTGATAAATTATTTAGTTTAAATTATCGTATTTTTAATTTTTACATTCAAATAAAGATAAAAATTGTCTTGTCTTAATTAGTGAAGTATTTAATCGCAACAATAAAGTTAAAAATTATTTAGGCGTATCATTTTAAAACATTCATCCACGCTTGATTTAAAGCGGTATATCTAAACACGACACTTGGGCCCACATGACAGAACATGTTAGCGAGCTCGTAAAGGCCATTCTCGCTCGCTAAAAGGCGATAACGAACAAAAAAACTTCGTACACAAATTCCCATTTCCGAACCGTTTCGCCCAACATGCGTTAAAACTGCTCGCCCGAATTTATTTGCGAGATGTTCCTAACCTGTGTTAGTACCTAACAGATATCTCATTGTGACGTCAGATGCATTTCTACTTCCAAACAATGCGTTCAAGCGTACTGTATGTACTGCATTGTTATGGAAAAAAATACTATGAGCCATGCGTTATTTATTTTAAGCTTGCAAATTTCTCCACTGATAATAATTAGTTAATGAACGACAGAATTTAATTATATTTTTTGATCAATGTTAAAAAGAACAATTTTTTCCATACTGCAATTTTTATTAATGACGTAAGGCGCCCTTGAAGTTGTTAGTGGGTAAACTTATCTACCAACAGTAACTTAATGTTTCAAAATTTTTCAAAAGTGAACAAGTTGAAGTACACTCTTCTTTTTTAAAACCGGTAAATCTTGAGTTTAGACTGGCTGTGTTTAATTTTTTGCCGCTTCTCAACCTCATTTGTTCTTGATTTTTTATAAATTTTGAGAGCATTGATGTCATTTTTAGCGGCCATGTTTGTAACACTGTTTAATTCCTATTGCTCTGTCTGCGTAGAAGCTTTGTTCCTGCTTTGCAGCATTGTAAAACTGCAAACGAGAAAAAGCAAGCTTTTGCCAAAAACATTTCTCAATTGCTTGCGCAGAACAATAGCTCTCTACAATTTTGGAATATAGTTGCAACTTTGCGTGCACACACGAGAACATTACTGAAATTTTGTCGTTTTAAAGCAGCAGAAAAATTTAGTTTCTTTCATTGATTTGAATTTTTGAGCTTTTGGTTCATTTTGCTGCCGAGGCTGGCATTGTTTTTTTTAATTTGTTATTAAATTTTAAGCAAAAATGAGCCTCTTGTTCTTAAAAAATTGCTTATAAAAAGAGTGTATTGCTATTTTTGTCGCCTGACGCTACTCAAACACTTTTTTATCAGTCGAAACAGCAAATGGTTCTCAATGCAATTCGCTTTCTTCTTAGCAATCTAGTAGCAAACATGGCGACGATTTTTATTCATTTTCAGCAAAAATTCGATTTAGTTAGAAGTTTTCAACATTTCACCATTACATTTCTAAACCAAAAAAGATTTCTCGCACGCTTAACGAGTGCTTCAAAATCTTCGCTAAGTTGGCGAGAAAAATGTGACTTTAAAGCTTGTATTTGCACGGGCGACTTTTAGCTGCGAGAATCGACATTTTGCGTTTTTTCTTTCTCAAATCGCGTAGGTCACTTACACGGCGCAAGATTCACGTGAGATTTTGTCTGCGCGATATCGCCAGACACGCCCCCAAAAAAATCAAATCGCAGCAGTCACTCACGCGGGAGAGATTTTAACGCGATGCTCGCATACGATTGCAACTGGCAGAAGTCACTTACACGTTGAGACTACGTGCCAGTGATTCTCGCAAAATCGAGTCGGCGGAAGTGTCGCTATCGCACTGGTTCACTTACACGGTGCGAAATAGTTTCAAAGCGAGTCTTGCTGGTTTTGAATTTGCAAAAGCCAACTGGCGCAAAAGCACTTCAAATGCGCCGCTTGTCAGCTTTTGCATTTGAAACAATCACGCTTCGTAATTTTGAAAGCGAAATTGTATGAAGCCAACGCAAGCGTAAAACGAAATACAAGGAATACAATTAAGCAGCTAATTTCGTTAAAACTTGCAATGAAAATGCAAGGTGAAAGATGAAGCACTAAAAGCTTGAAATTACTCGAAAAGCTTATTTATTCTGTACAGGCGCGTAGCCAGAAATTCGCAATGGTGGGGGGCTGTTTTGGGGGTCTGGGGGCGGAGCCCCCAGCGCTCAAAATTTTTGCATTTTTTTTGCAAAAATAACCATTTTAGGGCTATTTTGATTAAAAAATAATGCTTTTAAAACGTGGCATTAAAATTAGCACTGCAAAATGATTAAACTGATGGCATAAATGGGCTATTTGGGAGGTGGCCAATGGTAAAATGTTAGTTATCTTGTTTAGATGCTGGTAAATTATAAAATCGAATAGCTCAATAAACTCACACGGAATAATCTACTTCGTATACAGTTTATAGAGAAAAATAATTGGGCGGGGGTCTAATGAAAAGAGATTTGAGAGAAATGATTGATAATTAACTAATACTGAATAGCCCCCCTATTTCTTAGTTTATAGTATATTTGTTGATGACTCCTATGTTTAACATTTTGACACTTGCGATCAAATTTGATTGCTCAATTTTGACCATTTTTCAAAGTTTTATATATTTGTTAGTTTTATTTGTGACAAATTAGCCCCCCTGAATATATGTTTCAAAAAAATTTTTTAAATCACTATTTAGTCCACTCCAGTGCATAAAATAGTCTCAAAAGTGCTAAAAACGTAGTGTTTTTTTTTTTCATTCTGTATTTTGGTTGACATGCCAATGGGGGGGGCTGTAGCCTCCCTGCCCCCCCTTCCCCCCCTGGCTACGCTACTGACTCCGTATCATTCTGCGTTAGCTTGGATGGAGCAGAGTCAAGCGGGCATTAATGCTCATAATTTATGAAAACTGAGATTATGAATTAAACATAATTTCATGAAAATGCTGTGCAGTAGGTGTTATGTTTCTTCACTTAACTGTTGTTATTTTAACAGCAAGAGATGCCGGTAGGCTACTAGCTATCTCGGGTCAGAAAAGAAAGCAAACGCTAACACATTTTTAGCCAACAAAAACCAGTGGATGGTACTTGTATACAAGGTGCTGGACTTAATTAGTGAGCATAAGGTGTGAGCCTAAACTAAACCTCCTGAGTTTTGCTGGAGCACCTACAGTCAACAGTGTTACGGAGGGCTTCTGTAATAAGCACATCCATTTTCAAAATATATTGTCCAAATGCCATTATTGTCAATTCATTGTCTTAGCTACTCTATTAGCAATGACAAAATTGATTGCACTTTTTTATACTAGAAAAATTTTGTAAGAACACGAGGCTCATTTTTGCTCAAAATTTAATAACAAATTAGGAACAACACCAGGCTCAGCAACAAAAAATAATATTAAGAACAACCGAAAAAGAATCAATTCCAAATCAAAAAAGTAACTAAATTCTGTACTGATTCAAAACAATAAAGCTTGAGTAGTTTTCTGGTAGTTACGAGCGAAATTGCAACAATTTTGAGACTATAAAGTACTGCTACGCACTGCATAGGTAACAAAAAAACTTTTTGGCTCTCGTTCGAACGAAAATTAATGCTCGCTTTTTCGCTTTCCGCAATTTTGCAATGCTGTAAAAGCAGCTAAACAGGCGTTTACAAGCAGACAGATCATTAGGAATTAACAAACGTGGTCGCCATATTTGACATTAATGATTTCAAAATTTAAGAGCCAATTTAGAGCAACTGAGGCTCAACATTAGCAAAAAATTAAGAACAGCCAGCCTCAACTCAAAATTTACTGGTTCTTATAAAAAAAAGTGTACTTACGGTATTATAAAAGCATACAATAAAGGTACTGTTACATGTGGTTAATTTATCATACATTTTATAAAAGGTTAAAGTCCTGCTTGATTGACTTCACAGTTATCTGCTCATGACTGCCGTATCTGCAGCAGACCAGTGCCAGCATCAACAAGAAAATTAATACTTCTGGTTTCAAGCCAATATGAAGCAAATTTATCATCGAAAAATCACAATTAATTACGGTAAAAGCACTACTGACTGTTTTCTACTACAAACACAACATTTTATGAAGTAAATTTGGGATAATCGCAACCAGCGACTCGCTAAGCGTTTGTGCATAGCGCTATGCCTGGGCGACTCGTAAATTGCATACGATTACTGTTTACACGAGCGCGACTTTGCCCTGAGATTCCCGAGACGTTGAAATCGACCTCGTGTAAGTGATCACGGGCGAGAACGATTCTTGCATCGAGTCGCGCAAAATATAATCGGCATTGCAAGTCGGAGGTGTTACTTACACGGCGGCGATTCTTCTCAAACGCAATCGCGGCAAGCGAGTCTCGCCTCGTGTGAGTAACCACTTTGCGAGAGAGATTTTCACGCATAAAAAATCTTCGAATCGCGTAGCAAAAAAAGTCGCCCGTGTAGATACGATCGATCCAAGCAACTCAGCGAGCGAAAATGTCGTTACCCAGCTCTCAGAGCTTCAGATGTACGTGTAAAAATAACCTCTTGCCTTTGCGTGTATTTCATTTAGTTGCGCCTCTAAAAAAATTCTCGTTATTAATGCGAACGAGGAAATTTCTGTTATGTGGCCCTGGTTACAGCTGAAGACGTTTCAATTGTTAATCTGGAATTAAAAATCCGTTTATGAAAAGTTTTTCAGGAGCTCTATGAATTTTTGCTGCTCTTTAACGAAAGCGGTAGCGCCTTAAAATGGCAAAGTACCGCGGTAACGAACCACAGGTACCATTGGAAAAAAAACGCTGTACCGATGCTAAAAAAAATGGCGCGGTTCTCTTCAGCTATTCTATATGCATAACCTATGTCGCAAAAATTAAAAGAGTTATATCAAAATTTCTTCTCGATTTTGATTTTATTTTTGAACGTTTGTGCTTTTTGTTTGCTGCTGAATTGAAGCTTTCAATAAAACTGTTTCTTCAAAATTAATAAGCTTAATTTGTCTTCTAAATTAGACTTTTCCTCTTCAATTTCACCTTCTCCTACTGGCACTTTCCTATCGGAAAATAAATATTTTTTCTTCACTGCTACACTTTCTACAATCAATTCGCAACGCATTTGCAGACGATTCGCCATGCTCTGCAACTCCACGGAGACTGCGCTGAGGCCAATAGCGTAGCGACGGGGGCTATTGCTCTGGCTACGCTACTGTCCCAAGCGAGGTCTCCGTAACTAGAATGTAGTTCGTGTAGTTGTAACTGTTCCTTGATAATGGCACCAGAAGAGGGCCGAAACTTTCGAAATAGAGTACCGGTAATCGCAATTGCATTGGCTGTAGTTTTTATAATTAAAATATTAGAATAATCATGTTTTTGCCCCGCTAATTTCTATGCCACGTTTTAACTGTAGCATAGCCAGGGGGGGGGGGGTAGCTATAGCCCTTCCCCATTGGCCTGTCAACCAAAAATGCAGAATAAGGAAAATACCACGTTTTTAGCTTTTCTGAGACTGTTTTTTTGTGCTGGAACGGACTAAAAAGTGATTTAAAGCATCTTTTGAAACATATATTCAGGGGGGGGCTAATTTGTCAAAAATAAAAGTCACAAATCAATGAAAAATTTAAAAAATGCCCAAAAATAAGCAATCAAATTTGATCGCAAATGTAAAAATGCCAAACATAGATTTTATCAACAAATATATTATAAACTCAAAAATAAGGGGGAGGAGAGGGGCTATTCAGTATTGGTTAATTACCCACCACTTCTCTCAAATATCCCAATTATTTTTCTTTACAACCCCCCTCCCAATTATTTTTGTTTATGAAATACAGACAAAATAGATTGCTCCGTGTGAGTTTTATTGAATAATAGGATTTATGATTTACCAATACGTAAACAAGAGAATTGCAATGTTATCATTAGCCACTTCCGACATAGCCCATGAATGCAACCAGTTGAATTATGTTGCGGTGCCAATTTCTATGCCACGTTTTAAAAACATTATTTTTTATTAAAATAGCCCCAAAATTAAGCTATTTTTGCCAAAAAATGCAAAATTTTCGAGCGCTGGGAGCTCCGCCCACAGACGCCAAAAAAATACGAAATTTTCAAGCGCTGGGGGCTCCGCCCACAGACCCCTGCAACAGCACCTCCATCGCAGATTTCTGGTACACGCCTAGCTGAGACTGCATTGCGAATTTAGTCACAGTCAAATTCACCAAAGTGTGAGAGCGGCAGCATCTTAAGAAGGCCTACATATTTTTACATCCGTAACATAACAATGGCGGTTGCGGCATAACAAGGCCTACATGTTTGAGCTTGAAGATCAAGATTACGATCTTGATCTTCAAGATCACAGTGTTTGGGTGTTCTGATTTTTGATCTTCAAGATCACGTTTTTTCGATGATTTGGTCTCGATCTTCAAGATCACCAAAAGGTGGTGATCTTGCCCATGACTTGCCCAAACTGTCATCTCTGAGTACTGTTAGTCTTTAGTAGTAATATATCCTATGTTCTGAAGTAACTGGTTAAAATTTTGATAATAATCTAAAGTCTACAGTCTACCGAGTAGCGATGACAATTTGCCTAAAAAAATGCATAATTTTGAAATTTGTTCAGGCGAAACCGAAAATATGCGAGTAAAACGAGAATAGCATTCGACAATCACCCTGTGTTTAATACTGCCACTATGTTGTCGTTAGAATTTCAATACGAGAGACAGAAAACATATGTTGACCCCACCACCTATGAGAATCCCCAAAGAGCTTTGTTGGATTTCACGAAAGAAATAGATGCTTCGTGCATCAACATTGAGTGCACCATAGGTGGAGGTAAGAACTTTGAACTTTTAAACTGTTTTGTGGTCAAGTGAATAAAGCGTCTGCTACTAAAAGGACAGGCTGAGTTCGATTGCTAGTCAGGGCAACTCAAAGACCCTGAAACTTGACATTTAGCATTAAAAAAGACAGTGTCAAGCCTCCACCGTGTATTGAGCAGCAAAACGAATTTGGTAAATAAAAATGTAATTTACAGCTACTTTGTATATCTGGTTAAACTAAAAATAACATGTAGTTTCGAAACAAAACTTTTACTATTTATTAAGAACAATGTGCTAAGAAAATTAATTGTAAGCTATAGACAGTATACCGAGTCTTATAAGCACAATCAAATCTATGATTAACAGCCTATAATTAACATATTTTTGGAAAAAAAAATTGTGTCAGGATCTGGTTAATTTGCGATTCTTTGCCTTTCTACGCTCATGTTCATACTGTAGTCCTAGCTGTGCTGACGAGGAATAGAAGACGAATGTCGATTCCGAAACAGTATGTCTTATCATAGGTTTGATTGTGCCTATAAGACTCTGTATACTGCCTAAAACTTTTACTATTATACAATAACTTTCCGTTTGACGTAGCTTTGGATATTTTTGAAAAAAGAACAATGATGTTTTTATGCCGATTCCCCAAAATTGGAAGTAAGCAGCTGCTTTTGCGATTTTAGAAGATCATGATAATAAAAAAAAGCTACAGACAGCGCACATTTTGACATATCGCAATACATAGAGAGTTGCTCAGCCTCATACACACGAAAGTTTCGGCGCGTACTCAAATACACATATAATTTACGCAATAATTGTGATGTTCTAACGTTTACAGGCCAGAGTTTTAACGTTTAATCGGTTTGCGTGCTTCTGGCCTAAAGGCTACCAGCGCGGAAGCGTAGGAAAGAGCCGCTAGGACGGGACTATTTAAAACAATCAATGCAAAAAGTTATCCTCCTACAGGATTCGAACCTACAACCTTTGGATTACCGGTCCGCTGCTTTACCACTTAAGTTGGATAGGATGTCTCATCGCAAGCTTAATTTGACTATTTATATCCAGTACTATGATGTAAATAATAATTTAATTGTGATGTTTTGACGTTTGTATGCCAAAGTTTTAATGTTGAATCGTTTTGGCGTGCTTCTGGCCTAAAGACTACCAGCGCGAAAGCCTAGGGAAGAGCTATCAGAACGGCGACTACTTAAAACAAGCAATGCGAAAAAAATCCTCCCACAGGATTCGAACCTAGGCTCACATGACAGCATTTTTTTCGTTCGCATTAATAACGAGAATTTTTTTAGAGGCGCTACCGAACGAAATACTCGGTAAAGGCAAGAGGTTGTTTTTGCTCGTGGACCTGAAGCTCTGAGAGCTGGGTAACGTCATTTTCGCTCGCTGAGTTGCTTGGATTGATTGTGAGATGTAACCATGATGTAACTCGAGTAAAAAACGTCACATTTTTCTCGCCAACTTAGCGAAGATTTTGAAGCACTCGTTAAGCGTGCGAGAAATCTTTTTTGGTTTAGAAATGTAATGGTGAAATGTTGAAAACTTCTAACTAAATCGAATTTTTGCTGAAAATGAATAAAAATCGTCGCCATGTTTGCTACTAGATTGCTAAGAAGAAAGCGAATTGCATTGAGAACCATTTGCTGTTTCGACTGATAAAAAAGAATTTGAGTAGCATCAGTTGACAAAAATAGCAATACACTCTTTTTATAAGTCAATTTTTTAAGAACACGAGACTCATTTTTGCTCAAAATTTAATAACAAATTTAAAAAAATGCCAAACTCGACTGCAAAATAAACCAAAAGCTCAAAAATTCAAATCAATAACCGAAAAGTTTGACGTCCTTCGTGGTCGACTCCTGGGAAATCATAACGACTTCCACTGGCAGTTAGGTGGCGAGATCAACCACCAACCCTGCAGCTGCAAAGCAGCTCGAGTCATAATATGCACAGAGCTGGACAGCGCTGGACAGGCAGGACAACTTTGTTAGAGAAGCTGAGGGCTGCCGATGAGAGCTAAAAGCTCGATACAGCGCTGACCAGCTCTGTGCATTCAAATCAATAAAAGAAACTAAATTTTGTGCTGATTCAAAACGACAAAAGGAACAAAGCTTTTACCTACGCAGACAGAGCAATAGGAATTAAACAGTGTTACAAACATGGCCGCTAAAAATGACATCAATGCTCTCAAAATTTATAAAAAATCAAGAACAAATGAGGTTGAGAAGCGGCAAAAAATTAAACACAGCCAGTCTAAACTCAAGATTTACCGGTTTTAAAAAAGAAGAGTGTACTTCAACTTGTTCACTTTTGAAAAATTTTGAAACATTAAGTTACTGTTGGTAGATAAGTTTACCCACTAACAACTTCAAGGGCGCCTTACGTCATTAATAAAAATTGCAGTATAAAAAAAATTGTTCTTTTTTAACATTGATCGAAAAATATAATTAAATTCTGTCGAGCATTAACTAATTATTATCAGTGGAGAAATTTGCAAGCTTAAAATAAATAACGCATGGCTCGTAGTATTTTTTTCCATAACAATGCAGTACATACAGTACGCTTGAACGCATTGTTTGGAAGTAGAAATGCATCTGACGTCAAAATGAGACATACGCATAGCAAGGATTTTTGAATGGGGGAGGGGCCCAAACCACAATTCACATGCAAGACGTCATGAAAAATTTTTATAAGAGGAACTTTGTGGGGGCAAAGTTATTGCAAAACGGAAGATCGGAAGTCGTGGCCTGTGCTTGGTAGTTAACCAGGATTTTGCAAAAGGAGAGGGCTTAAACCAAAAGTTAAATAGTGCGAATGTCTAAATTGGGAGACGTGTGTGAGTAAATTATTTTAAGTCAAACGTATCACAGGCGGAAGTCTGGGGGCTTCGTCCCCAGCCACTAGAAGATGTTTTATAATTTTTTGGAAAAAAAAGCTATTTTAATGCCACTGGATCACATTTCGCACTTGTTCAGAGCCATTTGGAAGACCTAAATTTTTAACATTTGAAAGCCAACAGAAAAAATTAAATTGTTTAATCTTGCTTTCAATTGCAATTTAAGTCCAAAAAACATATATAAAATTTTGCAGTTTGTGGTTAAATTTTGTTAGTGATTTGGCCAAGGTAGGGGAAGAAAGGTACATTGCCTCCTGCATTATTTTAGCAGTAAATAGTAATCCACTCGAAATTTTTCCATAATAGATTTTTTTGTCATAAAAATCACCAGTTATAGGAGTACATTTACGGCCAGGGGGCCCAGGCCCCCTCAATTCAAATTCAATAATTTCTTCAATGAGCATTTTCCCTAGCTAATTTTTTTTTTCAAAAGTATTTTGTCACGTAAAAACTGGCGAGGTGGAGGTGAATTGTAATTGAAAAATGAAACAATACATGGTTATGCCTACTAACCATGATTATTGCCCTGGCCGGATTTACATTGCTCGGGGCCCCTGGCACTTTGGGAATTTCGCAACATCTTCCTGCCGACTATAAGTGAAAGCCAAAGAGAAATCTTACCATCTGAGTGCGGGGCCCTTGGCACTGTGCCATATGGTAAATCCGGCCCTGGTTAATTGGTTATTGCATTACGTTCACAAAAAAGTAAGATGAGGGTCTCAAGTAGCAGCTTTTAGTACAAAAACACTTAATTTCACCCAGGTTATACAATAAAATAGGGAAAAATTGAATTGAGGGGGCCCGGGCTCCCTGGTCGTCAATATTATTGTTTATTACTGCTGTAGTGCTGTACGCGCGTACTGATGTACTCGAAGATGCTAAAAGAAATCGAAACTAAAGAAACAATAGGTATTTTTGTCACATTTTTGCCTCTAGTGGCACTTCAATTGGGGGGCGGGCCCTCAGGGCTCCTCCCTCTTGCTACGCCTATGCAATGAGATATCTATTACGTACTAACACAGGTTACGAACATCTCGCAAAGAAATTCGAGCGAGCAGTTTTAACGCATGTTGCGCGAAACGGTTCGGAAATGGGAATTTGTGTACGAAGTTTTTTTGTTCGTTATCGCCTTTTAGCGAGCGGGAATGACCTTTACAAGTTCGCTAACATGTTTTGTCATGTGGGCCATGGTTCGAATCGGTAATCCAAAGATGGACCAATGAGCAGTGGACCGGAATCCAACGGCTGCAGATGCGAATCCTGTGGGAGGATTTTTTCGCATTGCTTGTTTTAAGTAGCCGCCGTTCTGGTGGTTCTTTTCTAGGCTTCTCCGCTGGTAGCCTTTAGGCCAGAAGCACGCAAAACGATTAAACACACATACAGTTAGTTTATTGTACAACTCATCCATGGGTTAGCCTCATTCCTTTAACCCACACTGTTGCGTTGTGAAGCTTGTTCATTGTAATGCTTTATGTTTTTATAGGTGAGTTTGGTAACGTGTGTAAGGGCTACGTCAGGTCATTGATTGGTAAAACCAAGGAAGAAGTTGCAATCAAAACTTTAAAGTATGGTTCAACTCCGGAACAAAAGATGGATTTTCTTAGCGAGGCATCCATCATGGGTCAATTTGACCACCCTAACGTGATTCGACTGGAAGGAGTTGTCACTAAGAGTCTACCACTAATGATAGTCACTGAATATATGGAAAATGGATCATTAGATCAGTTCCTAAGAGTAAGAAAATATTTTTTGAAAAGAGTTACAAGAGGTTTAATTTCATTACGAGAGGTTCGTAATTCGACAGAAAAAAATATTCTTGCTTTTTATAGAACAGTTTATTTGCTTAATATAATTTTGAAAAGTACATAATGAATTCAAAATGTAACAAAATTTTGTTTTTAGAACCATGATGGAGAACTAACTGTGGTTGAGTTGGTAGAAATGCTGAGAGACATTACAGCTGGAATGAGCTATCTGGCAGAGATGGGATATGTTCACAGAGATTTGGCTGCCAGAAATATTTTGGTTGATGACCAAATGATCTGCAAAGTTTCTGATTTTGGGTTAAGTCGAGTATTAGAAGATGATGGAGATGCAACTTATACAACACGAGTAAGTTTGATAAATCAACTAAATATTTAAATTTAGGAAACGTAGAGTGTTCAAAAATAAGTGACTAAAATAGTCTGTTTTTATGTGCCAATGTGCCTTGTCCGGAAGAAAGTAAATGACCATTTTGCGTTCAAACAGGTTTTGTTTTCGAAATGGACAAACAGAACCCAATAGAGTGCCAAAAAACAAGCAATGAAAAAGATTTAAGAGATTTTTAACGGTAAAAAAAACGACTTTTGAAAAAAAAAAGATTTTTTACGGCGAAAATGAGGTACTGTTATATGTAGTATCAATAAATGCAATGACAAGGTGGAGTTTTTAGGGAGGAAAAATCCCAATTCGTTGGACAGCTCCGGAAGCGATCACATATCGCAAATTTACATCCTCTAGTGACGTCTGGAGTTTTGGAATAGTTATGTGGGAAGTGATGTCATATGGAGAAAGACCATATTGGGGAATGTCAAACCATGACGTAAGCGCTCTTTGTTGTAGTTGCCAGTCTTTTTGGTTCATTTTTATTAATGCGCTTGACTGCTCACCATGTACTGTATCTGTCTAACCGTACTAACACGGAGCAACATTTTTAGGGGAGTGCTGTTTTTTCGTCAATTATTGCCACCACTCATAGGCGTAGCCAGGGGGGCCCAGGGGGCCCGCTCGCCCCCTTCCCAATTAAAATACCTCCAATGATAAAAAATTATGACAACATAGCCTAGCGATGTTTAGTTGCAGTTTTTTTCAGTAATTACGCACATAACAGTAATTAACAATAGTATTAATGACGACGAGGGAGCCCTTAACTAACAATCAGAGGGCCCCTGGGCCCCTAACCGACAACCAGGAAGCCCTGGGGCCCCTAAATGACGACCAGGGGACCCCAGGGCCCCTAATATACAACCAGGGGGCCCCCTGACTGACGACCAAGAGTCCCGGGCCAGGGGCCCCTTATTTCAAATTTTTACAATTTACAGGGTGGTCCAAAAAAAGCGCCCTATTTTGTTTTTCATCTAGTTTTTTACTCAAACAACATATCATGAAAGTTTTTTCGCCAAATAATTCCATCATGATGGAAAATTATGTCCTCCAATTCTCATAGTACATGGAAGCTACTAACTTTTCTGTTCTTTAATAGTTGATGATATGTTATCCAGGAAAAACCAATGCATCTTGAAATGAGTCTATCACCAGGAAAATATCGGCATAGGTATTCCAAAGATCTGTCTGAGCAATGGGGTTGTGCACCATCTTGTTGGTATATAACAGAGTTCATGTCTACTCCTCGTTTTCTTCTCAGTGCTGGAATGAACTTGATCCGCATAAGTGCAATGTAACGGTCAGTATCCACTGTTACTCGATTACTACTTTCATCTTCAAAGAAATCCGGCCCGATGATTCCATTTCGACCTATGGCATACCATGCAGTCACTTTCTCGTGGCTAAGAGGCTGATAGGTATGCTCATCTGGATGAGCCTGAGACCAACAACGCATATTCT
Source organism: Trididemnum nubilum (assembly GCA_963965965.1). Lineage (NCBI taxonomy): Eukaryota > Metazoa > Chordata > Ascidiacea > Aplousobranchia > Didemnidae > Trididemnum > Trididemnum nubilum. The sequence goes on from OZ014487.1 coordinate 10,819,032, forward strand.
GCTTGTTGATGTGCCCACTCAAGTGACAATGAGCTTCATCACCAAAAAATATCAAATTTAACAAATCAGGGTTGTTTTCAATCTTTTGGCTGATATCTTGACAAAAAGCAAGACGTTCTGCTTTGTTGTCATCAGTTTGTCTCTGCAAAATTTGAATTTTGTAACGGAAGAGCTATAGGTCATCATGGAGAATTCGCATTGCAGACGATCTGGAAAGGCCGACTTCTTGTGTAAGACGTGTTGATTTTTTGGAAGATTCCTCCAGCCGTTCAAGCAAATTCTGAGCATTGTTGGGTGTTTTCACTGAACAAGGTCGATCACTGCAAACTTTTTTAGCATTTGTAACACTTCCAGTCTCTCGAAATTTGGCCACCAAATGTTTAATTGTTTTTCTATCAGGTACTTTGTCCTTGCCAAGTTCTTTCCTGCATTGTCGCTGTGTCAAAACCACTAATTTTGTGGCAAAATACGTCTCTACTATTTTTATTCGCTCCTGCTCAGTATAGCGCTCACTAGCATCCATTTTGCTATCTAAACAATTTCCCAGGTCTACTGTCATCACCACCTGAAAACCAAAACAAAATCTCCTAAACCAAACGTTTGGGAGAAAAACAAAATAGGGCGCTTTTTATGGACCACCCTCAAAACCTGCGAGAAATCTAAGAGTTCGGTCCTAAAAGTTACAAGCCCAGGCCCTCGTTTAACGTTATTATGAACTTAATGCTACAACACAGGCAGTAATGCAAACCCCCCAATTGAAATAGTACCAATTATAAATGTAATGAGAGCATAGCCATTAGCCAACATGTTGTCCTTGTCCGGATTTGCAGTTTCTTTAATTTAGGGTTTACGCGTACAAAAGTAAATAATAATAATGATGACGACCACGTGTCCTTGTCATAATAATATCATGCAATTCCTGGAGGTTTCAAAAAACTGTCAAGTGACTTGACTCGAGTCCTCCACGTTTCAAAATAAAAGTTACGGTTTTAAAATTTGCTTCAAATGTTTTTTTTTTAAGAAAGAACTTAGGGCGCGATCTTATCTCAAAATCATAGGCGTAGCCAAGGGAGGTGGCCAAGGGGGCCCGGGCCTCTTCAATCAAAATGCCACCAATGACAAAAATTTGACAAAAAAGCCTTGTTTCTTCATTTGCAGTTCCTTTTAGCATCTTTGCGTACAACAGGACACGCGTACAACAGTAATTAACAATAAATAATATTGACAACCTGGGGGTCCGGCGCACCCTCTTAATTCAATTTTTAATCAATTTAAACGTATATAAACCAGGGTGAAATCAAGGGCTTTTGTCTTGAAAATTGCTACCTCAGGCCCTTATCTAACCTTTTTATGAACGTAATGCAATAACCAGCGCAGTATTTGCCATGTGGCACAATGCCAGGGCCCCGCGCTCAGATAGTAGAACTTTTTTTGGTTTTTACTTATATTTGGCTGGAAGATGTTGCAAAAATCCTCTAAGTGCCAGGGGCCCCGCGCAATGTAAATCTGACCCGGGAATAACATGTTTAGTAAGCGTAAACCATCTATAGTACCATTTTTCAAAAACGATTCACCTCCACCTCGCCAGTTTTTACGCACAAAATACTTTAAAAAAAACAGCTAGGGAAAATGCTCATTGCACAAATTATTGAATTTCAATTAAGGGGGCCTGGGCCCCGATCGTTCATGTACTCCTATAACCAAAGGTGGGCACAAGTCCGTTAATCGTTAATCCATTAATAACAAACCTAACTTTTTCATTAACTCGTTAATCCGTTAAAAAGTTTTTTCATGGTAACGGACTAAATTAACTTCCGCTAAGTTTGGTTAAATTCCATTAAGGTTTTTATCGTTAATATCTTGCACCATTTATTCATCGTCAGTCGTACCGGTACAAACCAGTTTGCACTGGTAACACTTGTTGCGTATTAGCACGAGTTTGATAGAAGAAAGCGAAGAAAGGAGCTCTTTTTTGTGGCAAATGATAAGCCGCAGCCTCATAGTAGGTCTAATAGTTATCGTTGTTTGCAATTGACAAAGATTTTGCGATCGCAACTTCGTTAGTCCATTTGAACCTATTTTTATCTTGAAATTACATTAGACTACAAAATGTAACTTCCAAAACACAAAAGACTACCATAGCAATAAATATTTCCCAACAATCAGCTCAACAGCGTCAATACGTGTTCTAGAAGTGAGTGAATAAAAAAAAATGTAAATTACACGCAAAATATAAACGAATTAACGGACTTCATTAACTTCCGTTAATTAAAGCTGAAAATAACGGATTAGCGTTAACGGAGGTGTGAAGTTTTTTAATGGACTGGTGCTTAACGAAGCTAACGTCTTGCATTAACCTGCCCACCTATGCCTATAACTAGTTATCTTTATAACAAAACGAAAATCTCTAAGGAAAATCTTCAAGTGAATTATTATTTACTGCTAAAATATTGCTAGAGGCAATGTGCCTAACTTTCCCTGCAAGGACCAAATCACTTACAATTAAAACTTTACACCATAATGCAAAATTTTAAACGTGTTTTGGACTTTAATTGCAAGTGAAAGGAGGATTGAACAATTAAATTTTTTCGATTAGCTTTCAAATGTTAAAAATCTAGTTCTTTTAAATGGCACTGAACACGTGCGAAATGTGATCCAATGGGATTAAAACAGCTTTTTTTCCAAAAACTTACAAAAATTGCCCAGCGCTGGGGGCTTCGCCCCCAGACCCCCGTCTGTGATACGTTTGAGTATACGAGGTTACTCACACACGTCTCTTAAGTTAGACATTTGCACTTTTTAACTATTAATTTTCGCCCTCTCCCTTTACCAAACTTCTGGTTAAGTGCGAACAGGGTACGGCTTCAGATCTTCCATTCTGCGATATCTTTGCTCCACAAAAACTTCCTCTTATAAATTTTTGATGACGTTATTGCTGGTGAGTTATGGTTTGGGCCCTCCTATCAAAAATCCTGGCTACGCCTATGCCACTATTACAGCTTCAGGCTGTTTAGCCTCAATGAGAATGGTAAAGCTTTTCCTAGGACACAACGTGCGTGAACAGTTCAAAAATAAACCCTGGAGCCCGCAAGCGACTACTGGCGTGCTAAGTAAACATAAATACCAAAGTTTACAGTTCCGTTTTCGTATTATCCAGACAAGCAAGCAGCTTTTTTTATGAATGCGATTTGAGCTTTGATAAACTCTTGTTTGCTTCGATTCGTTGATAAATTTAGAGGTTATATTTTGTAAATAGCTTTTGATTACGCCGCAAGTGCATAGTTCTTGGTTATTTGGTATTTTTTATTAATTTCATTCTTTAAACAAAAATGTGTACTGCTTTGAAGATGCTTTCTGAACTGGGCAGCGAAACGTCAACAGAAATTAAAAAAATCAACATCGGAGAACACTTGCTGTTTCAAAAAATATGAACAATCCCGAGGAACGGAGTCCAAGTTTCAGTTTCAAACCTTCAAGTGGATATTTTTGTTTAGGTTATTGCAGCAATAGGTACTGGTTATCGGCTACCAGCGCCAATGGACTGTTCGATTGTACTACATCACCTGATGCTAGAATGCTGGAAAAAAGACAGAAATGACAGACCAAAATTTTCATCTATTTTAATTTCTCTTGACCGGATGCTTCGAGATCCAGGACAGCTAAAAAATTTGCCAAGTTTAAGGTAGTAAGACTGTCCTACGACAACCCTAATCGCATTATCTGTTTGTAACCCGCAACATGGTCATGTTATTGCATCCTTAGTTCAATCATCATTCATGAACCAGGCACTCTGCGCCTGTCTATGTGCAACCACACTAACGAAGAGCACTTGTTTTGGTGGGTTGCAAGTCTTTTGTCGGGCTAGGCCACCACAACGGGTAAACTGCTGGGCCTCAATGAAAAATAAGCCTTAAATGTCTTTTCCAAGACACCACGAGGCTCTGCCAGCTCAGTAATCGAACCGGAAGTCGGCCGTTTTTTGCACTAACCCGGCGCTCTACCAACTAGCTATCGCGACCTTAGTTAAAAGGCGCTTGACTGCAATTACCTCTGCTTGATGACTTCAAACAACCTGCTAATTTAACTGCGAAGAAGTCAAAGGCATACTGGAGAGCGGTCAACTTCTAAGCGAGGGAAGTCGCACGGATTTGTTCAATCTAGAGGTAACGCGCCGTAGCATTGTCGTGAAAAGAGAACAAAAATGATTCAAAATCACAGGGAATTAGCAGAACTACCGGTATCGCTTATATCTCCTTCCTTTGTAGTTTCATCACATTTTGTTTTCCCACAATATGATACAATCATGAGCCGTGCGGTTGTAGTCTGTTAGATCTTGTTAGGAGCACGATTCCTGGAGAAGGGGCATTGCAAGAGATATTTCAGTGGTTTGAGAATCTAGACCACAATCACAAATAGTGGAGCCTTGCAAGTAATCTAAATAACTGACTTCGAATAAGGTAGATTGCTTAAATAACCACTCAATAATGTATTTCAGAGATTCTATAAACTATCTTGAAAATACGGGAGAAAGTGCAGTGGATTTACTGCAAACATGTAGCAGAAATATATGGTCAGAAGAACATACTTTGGATGCTGAAGAACGTTCAGGAATTTTGGCCGATGGATTTGATCAATCGCAGTTCCAATACTGTTCTTTGGGATCTTGGTTTGAAAGCATAGGACTTGAAAAATACAAAGACTGTTTTCTCCGGAATGGATTTTTAACGAAGGATCAAATACTACAAATCTCAGAAACAGATTTAGTGCAACTAGGAATAACTGACATTGAAGAGCAAAGGGTTCTGCTAAAAAGTATTTTTTTATTGAAATCAAATTCTATAAAGTTTAACTGTTACAATTTAGAAGACAATTTTAATGGTGTTCCGGTTTAAGTTTATGTGTTAATATTTTGCGCTTTGTTTTCGTAAACGGGCATTGAAGCGAAAGAGATTTTGGAACAAAAAATATCACCTTTACAGCCGTTTAGCTTTGTCATTCTTTGCACTTAAAACCTGTCTCGCTTCAAATGAAATTCTACGAAAAAGGCAACAAGACTAAAACGTAATTTGGCAACAATGTGATATGTAGTCAGGGGTGCCGATCTTTGTTGAGCATTGGGGGGGGGGGATAATTTGCAATTTTACCCCAATTTTGCCCTAGTTTCAACATTGGGGGGATGAACCTCGACCCCAATTTTTTTCCGGTAAGCAAATTAAGTGAAGACCAAAAAAATTAAATGTCTGGACCAAAAATGGAACACTTTTTCCCCAAATTCAGGTGAAGACCAAAAAAAAGGTCTTCACCAAAAATGGAACACTTTTTTTCTCCGAATTCAAGTGGACGCCTACGCTCAGATGTTCACCAGAGTCAAATTATTGGGGGATATGCAGATGTAGACCATACTCAAAGTATTGGAGAGGATACAGTCAAATTATTGGGGGGAATATATCCCCCCCTGGTTTCGGCACCCCTGTATGTAGTGTAATGTAGTTATTCACCAGGCATTTCAAATAAGAAATTTCTGAAGTTCTTCTGGTGTTGTAGGCTAGCTTCGAGAAATCACAATGGTGCTACTTAAAAGACTAACTAAGTTAGCCTTTTGAGGAGCAAAAGACTAACTAAGTTAGCCAAATCACAATGGTGCTACTCAAAAGACTAACTAAGTTAGCCTTTTGAGGAGCACCATAGTGATTTCTCGAAGCTAGCCTACAACACCAGAAGAACTTTAGAAACTTGTTAATATGTAGTTTAGCAATTTCGAATTTTCTCTATTTATTATTATAAATTCTTTGTGTGTCGATAAGTACGGCTTCTCGGGTTTAACTAATCTTAATAATAATTGCGTAATTAGTCTTATGTAAAGCATTTATGTAAATCAACTTTGTAAAGAATCTTTTTGTATTATTGTTTGCCTATTTATTTTTCTGGCTTGATATTGCCGTTTTGCTGGTCTGTGTTAATTTATTATGACATTTTTGAGTTATATTAATATTACATGTAAATACACCTTTAAATAAATTATTGCACTGCAAAGATGAGGGATTTTCTTGGGTGCTAAGTGCTAATGGTATGTTATGATAAACTGATTGTTCTATTCTTTGTTGCGGTATTGATAGCTATTTCTACGCCATCAATGTACAAATACAATCCAACTAAAACCTTTCTACTTCATCTAGTGGCTGAGAGATCCTTGCCAATTAAATAACAAATAATGAGCTATTGGCTTTTAAACAGCATCCAGAGTCTACAGCTCATCATTAATTTGTCAGTACATTGTTCTTAATAATTAAGTCAGTGGTTCTCAAACTGTGATACGCGTACCACTAGTGGTACACGAAAGTCTTTCAGGTGGTACGCCAGCAACTTCTGTTTACTTATAAATTTGTGAAGACATTTAACTATTAAAACTTATACTTCCTGGGCCCTATCTACACTGCGTAAAATCGTAAGCGCACCAGCGTATCCAAAGTTTGTTTTAACCAACAGGCAGCTTGGGCGTACGTATTTTTATTTAACATAAACCAAAAATACGATTACGATTTTATGCTTAGTGTAGACCGGGCTTTTGTTCGAACAACTTCGAAAACCTTCAGATTGAATAAAGGAGCGTTTACACTGAACGCGAAACAAAGCGACGCATAGTCGTAGCCAGGATTTTTAATTGGGGGGCCCAAATCACATGCAATGACGTCATCAGAAAGTTTCGAGAGAGACACTTTTTGTGGGGCAAAGATATTGTAGAATAGAAGTTTAGAAAGAGGTCTGGTTTGGTGCTTTACCAGGTTTGGCATTTAACTAGGATTTTGCTAAAAGGAGAGGACTTAAACCAAAAGTTAAAAAGTGAAAATGTCCAAAACGGAAGACGTGATGAGGAAACTAACGTAACTTAAACGTCTCACAGACGGGGATCTGAGAGCAAGTTTTCGTATTTTTTTGAGAAAAAGCTATTTTAATGCCACTGGATCACAATTCGCACGTGTTCAGAGCCATTTGAAAGAACTAGATTTTTAACATTTGAAAGCCAATTGAAAAAGTTAAATTGTTTAATCTTGCTTTCAATTGCAATTTAAGTTCAAAACATGTTTAAAATTTTGCAGTTTGTGGTTAAATTTTGTAAGTGATTTGGCCCTGGTAGGGAAAGTAAGATACATTGCCTCCTGCAATATGTTAGCTGTAAATAATAATCCACTCAAAGACTTTCCTTAAGAATTTTTGATTTGTCATGAAAATTCAATAATTTAATCAATGAGCACTTTCCCTAGCTAATTTTTTTTTCGAAAACATTTTTTCGTGTAAAAACTGGCGAGGTGGAGGTGAACTGTAATTGAAAAATTCTGCAATAGATGGTTACGCCTACTAACCATGTATTTGTTACTCCTACTATCCTGGCCCAGATATACATTGCGCGGAGCTCCTCGCATTGTGCCATATGGTAAATCCGCTCCTGGTTTTTACATTACGTTCATAAAAAGGTTACGTGAGGGCCTAAGGTAACCAAAGTTTAGAACAAGAACCCTTAATTTCACCCGGCTTTCACAGGTAAATCAGTTGGCAAAAATTAAACAGAGGGGGCCCGGGCCCCTTGGTCGTCAATATTATCGTTAATTACTGTTGTGCGCGAAAAATGCTAAAAGAAACTGAAGAAACAATAGGTTTTTTGTCTCATTTTTGTCATTGGTTACACTTCAACTGGGGACGGCCGGGCCGCCTGGGCCCCCTCCCTACGCTATGAAGCAACGCGAAGCAACCAAAATTTGATGTCATCGACTACTTGCGAAACGTTTCAACCGGTGCAAACTTCGCGAGCGGTTGCTTAACGTCACTTGGACAAAATTGTTTTTGAATGGTTGGCCTATATTTTGAGCAAGTGACGTAAGTGACCACTCGCTAAGGTTGCCAACCTTCGCATCGCGTTGCTTCGCGTCTAGTGTAAACGCACCTTAAATTGCAATGTGCAACGTTCGTAGTTACCTTTACTTTAGGATTTCGCATATTTTTGAAGCAATATTCATCTTGTTCCACATGACAGCCATATATTAGCTGCATTAAAACTTCAGTAAAATAAGTCAAAAATGAGTTTCATACTTTCAGTTGTGAAGACTAGCTGGTGGAGAAAACGCAAGTATATCCATCGCATTAAAACTATTTTCTTTGTTTTGCTCATTTTTTGGCTTTCTATGTCTTCTTGGACTGATGTTCGTTTAACTTTAATACAGCTACATACTAATTTTTCTTAACAAACGAAACAGACTGTTGGGGCATGATCACGTGTTCAAAAACCGATAACATATTTTCGATATGTTGACGACACCTTTGCCACCTTTAAACAAGAAGGTGACGTTGACGATTTCCTGGTCACGTTTAATCGTCCACATCCTGCTCTTATGTTCACGTTTGAAAAAGAACATGATGGCAAACTTCCATTTCTAGACATTCTGGTAGAAAGAACTGAACTTGGTTTTGAGACCGATGTATACCGAGAGCCCACTTTTTCTGGTCAATACATCCGCTGGGAATCCTTCAGCCCGCGAAAACGGAAGACCAACATAATCGCCACGCTGGTACACAAAGCACTTGTGATATAAACGAAAAACAAGCTTCAGCAAGAAATTGATTTTAAAGATCTTACTTGACTACGGGAACCGTGAAGATCTAACGTTTAAGCACATCATATACAAGAAAATTGCACAATTTTCTACAGCCAAAGGCTTTGGACCAGAAAAGTGTCCGGTGTACCTAATAGCCCCGTGAACAGGCTCAGCTTTGCAGCAATTACAGCATTAAATTAAAAGTGCTGTGTAAGATTGCTACAGAGCAGTATCACAATTTTCTCAAACCAATGCATGCTACCTACTGCCAAAAAGGATGCGCTACTTGCCAATCAAAGAAGTATGGTTAATTTGGTTATTTATGAATGCGTGTGCCACTGTGATAGTCGGTACGTAGGTCGCACAATCCAAAGGCTTCTGGAACGCATTAAGTAGCGCGTTTCAAAAGCAATAAGGCAAAAAACCACTTCTACTCAGGTGCAGGGGATCTACCAATCCCAACCAACCAGAACACAGCCAAATAGAAAACGCAAAGCAGAAAGTAAGAACTCAATTCGAACCAGTATGCAATTCAGCCATCGGCCAGCATATGTTGGAATTCAATCAGTGCACACGCCGTTATTCCAATTTGCGTTTTAAAATCATAACCACAGCTTGTTCTCAATTTCACTTGAGCCTGTTGGAAGCGACTTATATTTCACGGAAAAAACAGATTTGTACAGGAAAAAGCAGTTCGTGTTTACCCTTCAACTGTTTCTATAAGATCAGAGCCTGCTGCCACACTGTTAAAACTTTTGGATCAGAACGACCCAAAAAAATGTAGTCAAAGACGACTCAAAAATTTTGGGTATAGATGCGCCCAACCCAAATATTTTGGGTCAAAAAATTTGGGACACCGCAAACCAAAAAATTTGGGTTGCCGCGACCCAAATTTTTTGGATCGCCACGACCCAAATAATTTGGGTCGCCACGACCCAAACAATTTGGGTCGCCACGATTCAAAAAATTTGAGTTTTCACGACCCTAACAATTTAGGTCACCACGACCCAAACAATTTGAGTCTCCACGACTCAAGGAATTTGGGTCACCACGACCCAAACTATGTTTTGGTTGTAGCAACTTGTTAATTTGCATACCAACACTATGACGTTTTCTTAGAATCAGTTGTCTTTGCCAGCATAAAACAAAAACAGAAAGACTTGACAAAACAAAAATTGCGTTGAAAACAATAAATTTTAAAATCAGACATCTGGTACAGTTTTGTTTTATACATAATTTTAACAATTAAGCACTTCAGTGTACGTAAAAAAATATAGGTTCTTGCAGTAAACCATGAGCACAAAATTGCATTATCTTTTTTTAAAAAATAAATACCAAATCAGCAAAAGTTAAATAACTGAGTTTAGTATAGATTTTTTGAGACTGGGATCGTACGATTGTGCTATGACTAGAGAAAAACAATATTGCCAAAAATCAGAAAAGCAGTATAATCAATGGTATCAACAATTCAACTTAACACTGAAATCACATCACTCAGTCTACGTAATATATTTTTTGTATCATAAGGAACACCTAAAATACTTTTCACTTGTTAAGAAAATGAAGGTGCGTCTTTTGTATGGATCAGGATATACTCTCCATGATTTAATTTAGTGCATCTTATATCAAAAAAATAAAAGCAAAAATGTTCATACTTTAATAATGCATCTTATGCTCAGGTGCGCCTAAAACGCATAACATGTTGAAAATCACAAAATTGCATTATTACAGTTATAAGATAACAAATTAGTAATATTGATTGCATTTCTCTTTACCATTAATGGTGCAATTGCCTCAGAATGCATTTCTCCTAACTGTAAAGAGCATTTCTCCTTAGCGCATTTGTTCTTTAGAAGATCCTGCTCACCACCTACCAGTACCAAACCATACAGCATAGGTGGGCACAAATTCGTTAATCCGTTAATAACGAAGCTAACTTTCTCATTAACTCGTTAATCCGTTAAAAAGTTTTTTTATGCTAACGGACTAAATTAACTTCCGGTAAGTTCTGTTAACTTCCGTTAAGGGTTTTGTCGTTAATAATTTGCACCATTCATTCATCGTACCGTTGCAAATCAGTTTGCGCTGGTAACACTTGTTGCGTACTAGCACGAGTTTTATAGAAGAAAAAGCGAAGAAAGTAGCGCTTTTTTGTGGCAAATAATAAGCTGTAGCTTTTTCAACTGTGAATTTCTCGCTTTGATGTTGTGCGTTCAAAAATCGGAAGAAACTCGTCGCAGTTTTTGTTGCTATTAAAAATCGCGTACACATCATCAATATATCAAGGATAAAGCGTAGGTAAAAGTGGCCCATTACACTTTTCCGCAAAAATTTTGTCTTCTAAATGAGCACAATTGTATTTTCTTATAAATGAGCATTCTTCTAAATGAGCATAACATATTTACCCCAGACTCGCATGCTGAAATCAACTGATCATTTTATAGAGAAATTACAAGAATTTAATCCAAACAGTCAAAATACTATGGTAAACTTTGATGTGGTTTCGCTCTTCACAAATGTCCCTTTGGTCGAAACAATTGATATAATTATTAATCGATTATATGATGAACACAACAATAATTCTATTCCGATTTCCAAAGATATCTTTAAGAAATTAATGCTTCTCGCCACACAAGGAATTTTTATGCACAAAGAACGGTTTTATAAACAAGTTGAAGGAATCATAATGGGCAATCCGTTGGGACCAACAATGGCAAATTTCTTCATAGCTCATTTAGAAGAAAAAATTTTTGCGGAAAAGTGTAATGGACCACTTTTACCTAAGCTTTATTTTCGATATATTGATGACGTATACGCGATTTTTGATAGCAACCAAACTGCGACGAGTTTCTTCCGATTTTGAACGCACAGCATCAAAGCGTGAAATTTACAGTTAAAAAAGCCACAGATTCACTGCCTTTTCTTGACGTGAAAATAAAATTTTACGATTTGACCTACATATACGAAACTGTTGTTAAATTTTCGATCAACTTGTCCAAATGCTCGGAAATCTGGCCTAATTACTTGGTTATTAAATCGTGCCAAAATCATACGCTTTGATTATGAGTTGTTTAAAGATGAAATCACTAAACTAAGATGCATTTTCGCAAAAAATTGTTATCCAAATTGGTTTTTTAAAAATGCTTGAAAAAATTTGAAAATAATACCAAACCAGACTCATATGATAAAGAAGTTGATGATTATGGATACATACTTGGCTTGCCGTTTTTTGGAAAACCATCTCGTAAATTTGCATCCCAATTGTCTACCTTACTAAAGCAAAAATTGGATGTTCTAATTTTTACTTATTACACTTCGCTAAAAACTGGGTCATATTTTAATCTGAAATCCAAAACTCCTGCTGGTTTAAAATCCAATGTGGTATATAAATTTACATGTTCGCGTAATGTGAACACGACATATATTGGTATGTCAACGCGCCACTTGGTGATTATGGCCAGAGAACACATGCAGCTTAACTCCAACTCCGCCGAAAGTGCCATAAACCAACACATTTCTTCCTGCCAAACTTGTCAAAATTCTAATTTGGATGTTAGTTCGTTTAAAGTAATTAGAAACTGCCACAATGAATATGAAGCCAAAACGCAGGAGGCATTATTGATAAAAAAGCTAACACCACGATTGAATTCACAATTATACGCCAACGGTTGCTCTTTTCTGTTGAATGTGTTTTAAAATTTTTTCGCTTGGGTGTGTGTGTCTAATTGTCTACTCTACATTGTACCAAATACAGCTTTGTTATTTTACGGTGTTGCTTTACTTTTTCTTTTCTTTTTTTCTGACTTGATTTTACTATGGAAAAGGTATAACGTATACGTCTCAATACCAAATGTATGAAGTTATAGTGGTTATTGTATTGCAGCATTTGTACTTTGCCGATAATATTTTGATAACCTTTCATTTTAAAATTTTAAAGTTAGTGTAAACTGCTTTTTAATTTGCTGAAGAGGGCCATTTAGAAAATGCGCCGAAAACGTTACAGATAAAATAAAAATGCTATCCGGAATCAAGTTTCTGCTTATATGCGCTTTGTGGTTTAAAAGAATTACTCTATTATTCCACTACGATAGATGATAACAAAATGTGTTTGAACAATATTAATTTCCCTCCGGTTGTAAATCGATATCGAAATTTTCTATCGGTTGCAATCACATCTGAAGTGACAAATCGAACATCAAAGTAGGTTAAGGATAGTCAGAGTTAGTTTCAGAGATAGGGTTAATTATATTCATAACCTAAACTTAGCACCTACTCCAATCATAACCAGCACTAACTCTAAGATAAAAAATAGCTCAACATAGAATTAGCCTATGACGTCAAATGTGACTGTAAGCGGTGGTAAGTAACCATGGTAACCACAGGCGTAGCCAGGATTTTTGATTGGGGTGAGCCAAACCACAAATCACATCCAATGACGTCATCAGAAATTTTGGAAACACGAACTTTTTGTTGGGCAAAGATTATGTAGATTGGAAGACCTAAAGCCGTGGTCTATTGTTGGCAATTAACCAGGATTCTGCTAAAGGTAGTGGTACTGTAAACTAATGGTTAAAAAGTGCAATTGTCTAACTTGGGAGACATGTTGACTAAGCTAATGTAACTCAAAAGAATCACAGAGGGGGATCAAGGAGCCGATCCCCAAGCCACCAGAGGCTTTGAGAGTCTGGGAGCGCCGCTGGGCAATTTTTTGAAATAAAAAGCTATTTTAATGAAATTGGATCACATTTTGCAAGTGTTCAGAGCCATTTGAAACAACTAAATTTGTAACCTTTGAAAGCAAAGCCGAAAAAATTAAATTGTTCAATTCTTCTTTTTTCTTGCAATTTAAGTTCAAAACACGCTGATAATCCTGCATTTTGTTGTTGAATTTTAATTGTAAGTGATTCATTTGGCCCAGATAGGGGAAGTAAGGTTCATTGCCTCGTGCAATACTTTAACAGTAAATAATAATCCACTCGAAGATTTTCTTTAAAACATTTTGTTTTTTATCAATTAGCCAGATATAGGTGTACATGTACGGCTAAGGGGCCCAAGCCCCCCCCCCCCCAATTCAAATTTAATGTTTTGTTCAATGAGCATTTCCCCTAGCTAATTTTTTTTTTAGTATTTAGAGCGTAAAAACTGGCGAGGTGGAGCTGAATCGTTATGGAAAAATGGTACATTAGTGGTCACGCTTACTAACCAATTTATTCCAGGGCCGGATTTACATTGCCCGAGGCCCCTGGTACTTTGGGGATTTTTGCGACATCTTTTTGCCAAATATAGGTGAAGACCAAGAAAAAGTCTTACGATCTGAGAGTGGGGCCCTAGCACTGTGTCATATGGTGAATCCACCCCTGGTAATTGCATTACGTTCATAAACCATTAGATGAGGGCCTGAGGTGGCAACTTTCCAACAAAACTCGTTAATTTCACCAGGAGTATACGTCTTTATAGGTTGGCAAAATCGAATTGATGGGGCCCACGCTTCCTGGTCGTCAATATTATTGTTAATTGCTGTTGTACGCGTGTACCGTTGTACGCAAAGATGCTAAAAGAAACTGAAACTTAAGAAACAAGACTTTTGTCTCATTTTTTTACTGATGGCATTTCGATTGGGGGGGCCCGGGGCTCGTGCCTCCTTCCCCCTGGTTACGCCTATAATTGTAACTTCAAAGCTATTTGTGATATTAAGATTTTGTGTCCTTTTTTTGGTTGTTTGCACTTGTGTGCATGCCAAAGCGACACTAATGGTTTTATTTTGTATGATCATGCTTAATGTATGATATTATTGGTAAAAATTAAAACAGCGTTGAATAGTAGTTGTAACTTGAACTTGTAACGTACACAATTTCAACTTTTTTACGATTTTTAAATGTGTTAAAACTTATTTTCTTTCGCACAAATAATTGCGGTATGATGCCGTGGTTTAGCTAAAACCATAATGTCGCTGGAAGCGATATGAATTCAAAAACATACTTGACAATTGCTTGAAACGAAATTAAAATTAGTACAGCAAAAATTAAACTTAAAAAAAGATTGATGGAGGAGCAAGGATAAAGAGAAATGGGGCTTTGATAGGTTTGATATAGAACTACAAAACCAATCCACAGTGTTCACATAAGTAAAACTCGAGGCTTCGTATGTAAGTGAATTGGTCGCATTGTTTTGAGAATCTTTTCATTGTAATTGTAATTGAAATTGCAATTGAATTACAATTACTTGAACTTGAGTAATTGTAACTGTAATTGAAAATTTTAGACTGTAATTGTAATTAAAGCAAAAAAGGTAATTTTTCCAACCCTGAAAAGAATTTCAGTTCTCTTATTTACAAGCTGGTAAATCAAAAAATCCTACACCGGTAGTTCAATAAAATTTTCAAGGAGTAATATATTTCGTCTACACTTTATAGAGAAGGATGTACTGTAATTAGGGGGATAATGGAAGGAAGTATGAGAAAAGTGATTGGTAATTAACTAACACTAGATAGCTCCCCTCTATTTCTGAGCGTATGCATTTTTTGATAAAACTTATGTCAAACATTTTTCAATAAGCGATCAAATTTGAATACCAATTTTTGCCATTTTTCAAAAAATTTTCTGATTTATGAGTTTTATTTTTGACATATTAGCCCCCCTCCATAAATAAAAGTTTCAAAATATGCTTTAAATTATTTTTTGAGTTCCAGTGTAAAAGAAAGCCTAAAAAGTGCTAAAACCGTGGTATTTTCTTTATTTTGTATTGTGGTCGGAAGGCCGATGGGGAAGGGCTACAGCCCACCCCCCGCCCACCTGGCTACGCTACTGACAATACTTTTTGGTTGTTTTTTAGGCCGAATTTTGGTGAAAAATTGAAAACAGCCCCCCAAAGGAAATTGGGTGCCGAAGTCGTGAAGTAGATGTTGTGAAGCGGTGTGCAAAGGCAATTGAATTTTGGATTTTGGCCGAAAACTCGGTCTCAATTTCGGTGAAGACCTTTTTTTTTTTTGGAGACTACCTGTTTTTGGGCTGAAAAAACGTTTGAATTTCCGATTTTGGCCGAAAAATCAGACTCAATTTCGGTGAAGACCTTTTTTTTTTTGGAGACCACCTGTTTTTGGGCTGAAAAAACGTTTGAAATTCCGAGCTTTCCGAGAAATTTCGTCTCAATTTTCGGACAAACCGTGTGAAACTGCTTCAAGAACAATGAAAATTCGGGTCAAGGCGTTTGCATTTTTCTCACTCTTTCAAAAAAGCCCCCCCCTTTTCCAAATCCTGGCTACGCGCCTGGCTACTGACCCAGGGTAATATTAAAATAATGTAAAAAGACTGCTTGCTTCGACTAGTTCGGCTAAAATCGAACAGCCACTTTCTGGCTCCGATGCAAGCTATAAGACAGCAGGAGCACGTGAGCTTACTGGCTTTTCAATACTCTACGCATAAACCATAGTTTTGTAAGAATGCTCAATTGCTCACACAAAAATACACAAAATGACACGCAATAAATTTTGTGGTTTGAGTTCACAAAAAACACGATTACTTGAGTCTAAAAGAGGCAAAGGGCACTTACAGTTATTTTACGAGAGCATATTTAAATTAAGTCACATTTTTAAGCAAAATTTAATTACCTAAGCAGTGAGCAAGTTAACTTTGATTTGATTCAAAAATGAAGCTTTCACAATTTGAATTTTTTGGAATTCACAAAATTGAATTTGAATTAATCTCTGCTATTACATAAAATATATATGTAATTTAATATCCTTATTCGAGTCGTCTATAAACGTTTTTAGCGTATTTTTTTATTTTCTCCCAAGTTAGACTGGATTCTGGTCCTCACGTAAACCCTCGAAATACAGTTTTAAACCTCAACTTTAAACCTTCGGAACATAGCACTTCAGTACTCTATTCTTTTCTGTTTCATAAAACTACCCTTTTTAAAATGAGTTTAATACGCATTTAAAAGTACTTTTGATCACTGAAATAACCTAAAATGGAATTACGAAGCTTTGGGCCTTCAAATAAAAGTAAAATCAAACAAAAAATGCCGCCCACTAACCTACAGTATTTGTTTGAAGTTGCGTGTATGTAAGAATTTTACAATTGATTTGAATGGGTGAATTTTATTACGATCTGCTGTACGAACCAGACAATGGGCATTGTGATGTCATCACTTACTCGGTCAATTATTGTAAAGACAGTATTGCTACGGATGAATTGTTTTGTTCTTAGCGACCTTAAAGCACTTAGTTCAAAGATTGTACATCAAAGTCCCTGAAGCTATTCAGAGGACAGAAATGATGCAAAAATAAAAGATGTTTGTTTTTGTTACGTAACAATTAGCTATTCGTCATTTTTAAACGAAACAAGTTCCATTTGGCCTGAAGCGCTTATAAGTTCTTCTGTTTCTGCTTTATCTTTTACTTTTTTTTCGACTGCTTCTTTATACCGTTTCGGTAACAAGGTAAAGAAAAGCGCTTGACGCAAATACCTCACCTTTGATTTTTCGCAGTTTATGCAACTTTTACGGTACATTTCGCTTTTAATGTCATCCGCCGTTTCAAAAATCTCAATTGCACTTAGATATTCTTCGATGGCGTACGTGTAGCTCTTCATGGACTCCCATGCTTCCGCCGTAATGGCATGACTAAGTCCAACCACTCTGTGCTTCTTGTAGTCGCTTCCAAATGCATCCTGCATTAGGTTTATGGCTGTGCCGCCATAGTGACAGACGTTACTGTACTTTCTGACGTATTGGAAGCAAGCAGCTGTGTAGTACAAGCACCAGGATTGAGCCTTGGCAATTTCACGAATATCCCTTGTTCCCGTTTGTTCCATTTTGTCATGGAGTAGTTGTAGAATTGGAATCGCTTGTCGCACTATTTCACGATCGAATTTTTGTTGTTTTCGCTTCATAGACAAGGCTACACCCCACACAGCTCTGCTACAGCGGTCCATGGAACTTATTTTCATTTTGGCGTCAGAGATTTGATCGCAAGCTTTACTTATCCAGTCAAGCAATGCCAAAGCTTCAGAAAACTTTTCCCGTTTCCGCATTAAGTCCGAAATTTTGCAAGCATTTTCCAAAATGAACGATTGGTCTTGACTAGAGGTTGCATGCTTGGGTGATACCAAGTTATTCAGTTGCTTCAGAATGCGTGTAATTGTGTAGGAACATTTTGAAGGACCAGGATGGGACACATCTAGAAGAATATCTAAAAAATATTTCAGTTTGCTTTGTAGCAGAAAAACGGGACGATGTGAAAAGGTTTGACAACAACGAAAAAAAAAAATAACAAAAAACAGAGCCAAGATAAATTGAATCATTCTATTTTATACGAGATGTTTCGACTTGAACGTAAGTCATTTTTAATTTTAATCAAATAGAATCTTATTCAAAAAGGAGATTCGGAAATCTCTTAATATCGAGCCGTTACGTCTCCGAATTGAAAGATCTCAGCTTAGATGGTTTGGCCATGTAAGCAGAATGCCTCAGGAAAGACTCCCCAAACAAGCTTTACTTGCCAAAGCAAATGGCAGATGACCAGTTGGACGACCTAAAACTAGATGGACCAATTACATTGAGGATCTTGGATGGAATCGCTTGGGACTTCACCCAAGTGAAATGATGGGTGTGACGGAAGACCATAAAGTGTAGCGGCTTAATCTCAAGCTGCTACTCGCGCAAGCCCCAGGGAAAAGCGGGTAATGATGAAAGAAGACGAAGATCTCATATAGAAATTTAAATTCAGTCTTATTCTGGTTGCGAATGACTTAAATTTAAGCCTAAACGTCTCGCATTAGCATGTTTCAATGTATCTTGGCTTTGTTCTTTTTTTGTCAAGCATTTTAGTGTGATTCTTGCTTTTGTCAGTGGCTTTCAAAAATTGATTTATAAAATCGCTATCTAAGCCATAACGCTAAAATTCTAAACACCGGAATTTAGATCACTCGGATAGAAGCAAAGACGCGAAGGCATGCGATATCCACACGGACATTTTCCTTGCGCCACCACAACAGATCTCCTCCAAGGGTAAAATCACGCCTTTTTCGTTGTTCATTCTGCTAAAGTCTTTTTTCTGCGGGAAGTATTGTGGCGTGTAGGACTTGGTCGTGATGGCTTACAATACTGTAGCAGCAAATTAACATGCAACTGGAGAGCAGCAACCAATGATTAGTCAGAGTGAACTAAATTTCGAATGCTGCAACTTTCATTTTGTTTATGCTTGTAATGTCTGCTTTTAACAAAAGCGTTGTTTCTTATCATATCTGCCTCATTTGAATGAATCGGACTTCCTAAACTAAATATTTTCTATGTTTTTTTACCTGTGGGCGCGCGAGTCCAGGTTAGTTTTTTTAGACTAAATTTTAATGCATATAAAGTAAAAGAGGCTGAAATGGGATCAGTATAATTATATTGTTTTGTAATACATGTTTTGGACGAGGCAAGACTTAAAAGACTAATTATATGAAAATTTTAACAGTAATAATTGGATTGTCACTAAAATTCGCCGTGCAGGGCTGCTTTGTGTGCTATTTTTACATTATTCTTCGGAGGCAGATTAGCACAGAGTTGTTAGTCGGGCCGGGCTTTTCGGGTCGGGTTCGGGCCTAAAGTTGAAAAAAGTTTCGGGCTTAATTTGGGCCTAAGACGTACTTTTTGTCTTAGGTGTACAAAAAATAATCAAAATAACTTGGCAATATTGCTAAATTTTTTAGAATAATTATATCAAAATTTCATCAGTAATAATTTGTTTTTTGCATTTTCATTCAACTTTCGGGTTTTTTCGGGCATGATTTGGGCTTCAAATTAATTTTGGGGTTCGGGCTTATAGTTTCGGGTTCGGGCCTGAACTTTGTCGGCCCGTTTACAACTCTGGATTAGCAACCGAGGAGCTCATTCAAAGCCCCAAAATCAAATAGCATAACTTCTATTTCAATGAGCAAAATTAAAAAATAAAACAAATACCTTTTATTTAGTGCCAAAGTCAGTCTTTAAGCCGAAGTCTGTTAATTCATTTGTTTTTTGCATTTTCATTCAAGTCTGTTAATTCACTCATTCATTTTTAGGGGAATTTTGATAATTTAATTCAGTTCATTCATTTTCATTCAGTTAAGTGCGATACTGAGCGCTGAAAATGCAATTTAGGCGGATGCGTTGGGTTGCTTGGCGCAGAGAATGAAGCCAAAGCCGTTGGGAGAAACTACAGGCCTGGTCACGCATAGGCGTAGCCAAGGAGAGGGGGCAGGGGGCCTGGGCCTCCCCCAATTGAAATATATCCAATACTAAAAATGTGACAAAAAAGGCTATTGTTTCTTCAGTTTCACTTTTTTTAGCACTTTTTTCCTAAAAAGTAATTAACAACAATATTGACAACCAGGGTTCCCGGGTCCCCCTCAATAAAATTTTTGCCAACCAATTTAAATGTATAACCCGGGAGAAATTGAGGTTTTTTCCCTAAAAGTTGCTATTTCAGGCCCTCATCTAATAACCTTTTTATGAACGTAATGCAATAACCGGAGCCAGATTTACCATAATATGGCACAGTACCAGAGCTAGGGGCCCCGTGCTGGGATGGTGAGACTTTTTTTGGTCTTCACCTATATTTGGGAAAAAGATGTTGCGAAAATCCAGGCCCAGCGCCACGGGGGGGCATTCCGGGGTCGTGTTCCCCACATCACTATTTGTGCCCCCCAAACGAGAATTGTGCCCCCCAAGCAAGGATTGTGCCCCAAAGAAAGTATTAGGCTCGGTAGCACTGGAGTACGATATGAGGCCTGTGTCCCCCAAAATACTGGTAATCACCCCAGATTTCGTGTGCAAGTACTGTTTTTTCGCAGATCTTACGATACAGACCTTTTTTAATTTTTGGTCTCACCCCTCAATTTGTGGATATTCGTCCACATTTCGCGATAAAGACCTGTTTTTTCTTTCTTGGTCTTCACCCCAAAATTCGTGGAAATTTGAGCATATATCGCGATGAAGACCTTTGTTTTTTGTTCTACACTCTCGAATTCAAAGGAAAAAAGTTTTTGTGCCACTCCAAAATTGTTTATACCCCCCCCCCCCAGTCACGCTATTCTGGCGCCGGGTCTGCGAAAATCTCCAAAGTGGTAAGAGCCCCAAGCAGTGTGAATGCGGCTCGGCAATAACATGGTTATAGTAGGCGTTTACAAGCAATATCTATAGTATCATTTTTAAATAACATTCCACCTCCACCTCGCCAGTTTTTAAGCGACAAATACTTTTGAAAAAATATTAAATGAGTTAAATGCTCATTGAACAAATTTTTGAATTTAAATTGAGAGGGCCTGGTCGTACGCTTATATGTACTACAACTGGTTATTTTTATGACCAAGAAAAAATTTCCAAGGAAAATTTTCGAGTGAATTATTATTTACTGCTAAAATAATGCACAAGGCAATTTACATTGCTTTTCCCTACCTGGGCCAAATCACTTACAAAATTTACCCGAAAATGCAAGATTTTAAATGTGTTTTAGACTTAAATTGTAAGTCAGAGGAGGATTGATAAATCTAGTTTTTTCAAATGGCTCTAAACACGCGCAAATTGTGATTCAATGGCATTAAAATAGCTAGTTTTACCAAAAAATTGAAAAAAATCGCCTAGTGGCTGAGGACTTTGCCCCCAGTCTACCATAGTCTCGGGTGGTTGGGGGCTGCGCCCCAAACCCTCGTCTGTAATACGTTTGAGTTACACCTCCCAATTTACACTTTTCACTTTGAGTAAGCCCTCTACATATTGCAAAATTCTGGTTACGTGCCAAACACAGGCCACGGCTTGTGATTTTCCAATCTACAATATCTTTGTTCCGCGAAACGTTTCTCTTTCGGAAATTTTTGATGACGTAATTGCATGTGATTTGTGTTCCCCCCAATCAAAAATCTTGGCTAAACCTATGCGAGCACGTGAAGGAAGACGAAGGTATTCGTATCACAGTTGATACTTTTCATTCCGAGATAGATTGTAGACCAAAAAACGTCTTCGTCAGATTTGAACATGTTTCTCTCAAATTTAAGGTAGACCATCACTCTCATTTGAGTTCTCCGGTTCTCAACGATTCTAAGTTTTTGCATATAAAGATCATTCAAACCGTTCAGGACCTTTAAAATCTGGGCCGGCCTGCAAACAAATTCCTGGCCAAAGTACTTCATACACCATTGCTCCCCTTTTTAACGGCCCTGGCAGGATTTAAGGTTAAGATTCAAGTCAAAGTTTTTTCGGTATATCGGTAATTGGGTATAGTGCTTTAAATTTAATAGGAACGAAAGGAAAAAATCGCTTTAGTCATAACCGTGAAGTGATGACGACGACTGTGGTCAGTTTGTTGTCTTTAGTCTAAGTCGAAGGCCCACAGCGAGGAGGGAGACAACATAGCCTAATTCCAGGACACAGTACTTAAATTGTAGGGGGGGACGCGTCCCCCCATCGAGAGTTAGCCTCCCCCCATCGCGATTTAGCGTCTCCCCATCGAAATTTAAGCGTCCTCCCATCGAGAGTGGAGTGCTAGATGATCAGACGAAAAATAGCCCGCCAGGACTAAAAGATCCGACTAATTTCCTGCCGAAAATGGTCGCAAATTGCGGTGAAGACCTTTTTATTTGGTCTTCACCTAATTTTGTGGAGAAAACACTGCAATTTTCGGCGAAGACCTGTTTCTTGTTTTTCGTCTTCATTCAATTTCGGCGACGGAAATACATCATTTCCTCAAAAGTTGGTCAAGGATGCAAAAGGTCTCCCCATGCAAAATTTTACAGTTTAAGTACTACCAGGACCCACTGGTTGTCTCCGCCCAACACCATTGGAATATCTTCCTGTGTTGCTGGAATAGCACCTGCCAACATCCATACACATTTTCGCACTTACTGCCGATTTCAAACGCAAGATCAATATATAAACCTTCTTTACAACCACACGTCAACCCCAATGACTAAAGACATCTTGCTTTCCGCCTCCGTTTAACCTAGAAGCAGTTCACCAGCGGAATACCACCTACAATGTCAACAATATCAGGACAAATGAGTGGTCTCCACCCCCACAATTTGATGTTACCTCTTCCACGTCTCTCCCTCATGGATTTGATTTGCCAAAAAAAAAAGACATGGGTCACTTTAAATCGCCTACGCACTGGCAAAAAGTAAATACAAAGTGCTTATGTATCGTTAGTTTTTCGCGATTTCGTTGCTGGACTCTGTGGTGCAGAAGAACAAACCATGGACTACATCATCAACCACTACACCAAACACCGACCGCCGAAGGGACTGGAACGAATACGATCGTTGGACGAGCAGACAATATCCTGGTTCATGCACAATGCACCTTCTATATAATGAACGACAGTGTCACACGCAAAAAGAAGGAGACTTATGACCGTGCAAACCCGCATCCCCGACGGCTCCATGCTTAACTAACTACGTCTTATAATGAATGTATTGTGTAATCATAGGCGTAGCCAGGGGAGGCCAGGGGGCCCGGCCCCCCCCCCCCAATCGAATTGCTACCAATGATAAAAATGTCACAAAAAATACCGTTGTTCCTTCAGTTTCAGTTTCTTTTTGCATTTTCGCTTGCAACAGTACACGCGTACAGCAGTAATTAACAATTATATTGATCCAGGGGACCCAGGTCCCCTCAATTTAATTTTTGCGAACCAATTTAAAAATGCCCCCTACAATAATATTTAAATGGCCTCCAATTTAAATGGGTCCCATACAATAATATTGTTCTAGGAGGAAGCCCCTTTAATTTAATGTTTTCCAACTAATTTAAACGTATAACCCGAGTGAAATTAAGGGTTTGTATCCTAAAAGTTGCTACCTGAGGCCTTCATCTAGCCTTTTTATGAACGTAATGCTATAACCAGGGACGGAATTAACATATGGCTTAGTGCCATAGGACCCGCGCTCAGATAAGACTTTTTTTTGGTCTTCATCTGTATTAGGCAGAAAAATATTGCGAAAATCTCAAAGTGCCAGGGGCGAAACTCAACGTAAATTCGGCCCGGACAATAACATGGTTTGTAGGCGTAACTATCTATTGTACATTTTTCAATAACAATTACATACACCTCGCGAATTTTTATGCAACTCAATACTTCTGAAAAAAATCAGCTACAGTAAGGGGAATGCTCATTGAACAAATTTTTGAATTGAGAGGGTTTATGCCCCCTGGCCGCATACGTACTCCTATAACTGGCTGTTTTCATGACAGAACAATAATCTCTAAAGAAAGTATTCGACTGGATTGTTAAATACTGCTAAAATATTGCAGAAGGCAATGCACTTTACTTCCCCCTACCTTGGCCAAATCACTCACAAAATTTAACCCCAAAATGCAAGATTTTAAACGTGTTTTGGACTTAAAATGCAAGTTGAAGGAGACTGAACAACTTAATTTTTTCAATTGGCTTTCAAATGTTAAAAATCTAGTACTTTCAAATGGCTCTGAATACAATGTAATCCAATTGTATTACAACAGCTTTTTTTCCAAAAAAATACGAAAAACCGCCCAGCGGCTGGGGGCTTCACCCCCAGACCCTGCCAGTAATACGTTTGAATTACAGTACACTTTTTACGCGATACGCGTCTCTCAATTCAGACATTTTCGCATTTTAGCTATTGGTTTAAGCCCTCTCCTTGAAGGAGTTCCTAGTTACGTGCCAACATTAGACCACGGCTTCTGATCTTCCATTCTACGATACTTTTGCCCCCACGAAAAATTCATCTTTCGAAGTTTCTGACGACGTCATGGCATGTGATATGTGGTTTGGGACCCCCCCCAATCAAAAAACTTGGCTACGCCTATGTGTGTAATATGGTATTTCCTATTAATCAGCCCTTTTACATGACTGTTGCTTCGGGCGTTTTTTTGGTTCTTATTCTTACTTCTACGCTATTTTTTTTTTTTTCTTTATGTTTTTTTTAAGAGAAATCAAAATAAAAAAAGAAAAAAAACTAGACTGGTTACAAGGGTGATTAAAAAAAGTAAGAAACTTTTGATTAAAAGAAACAAAGATGACATGTAAATTATACAGTACAAGAAAAAAAACGACATCTAAAAATTCTGGTAAGCCTATTTCGCTGTCTTTCATGCAGTTTGTAGTAAGCATCGCACATACCATTTCACGACAGAAAACTTTAGAAAACAACAAATTGAAACTTTGAAACACCAAATCTCTACAGTCTACAGTTTGTTTTGTCTTTCGCCTCACCAGGATCAAATCAATCAAATCGTTCACAGTACGCACTCGCTGTATTTTACCGAAACGTGTAACGAGTTGACGGGGCTCATATCAGGGCCATTGAGCCTGCGGGCAACACAGTTTCTTTCAAGGAAATACCGCAATGGTGGCGAGCAGTTGGCAAAAATGTGTCCTATTGAAACCTAAGACCTTCCGCGTTACCGCTCGACCAAATTGGTCTGTGCCACGCCAGCAGAAATCTTAATCAAAGACCTTCGTAAGATCAAATGCAACAACGTGGATGAACTTTAATAACGTTGGGTTTACAAAACTAAAAAAATTTTAGACAAGTTTCTGTAAAAAAGAAAAAATTCAAAGACTCTTTTTCTGAACTTGCAAAAGTTGAAATTATCATATACTATAAAGTTTAATGGTATGGACGATAACAAACTGCCAATCCGCGATCATCCATTATTTTATTTCGAGAGTTACACCCTTTTTGTAGTTTATTGTCTTTAAAATTTATTTTCTGTCTGGTCTCTCAAATCTCCATTCAGAAAGCGAAAATACAAACTATACCAAAGCTCCGAATAAACGGTTTCTCAACTTTTTCGGTGGAGGGCCAAAATAGTCCCAGTAAGGTTGCGAGCGAGCTATTCAAATCCACGAAAATTGAAATGTAAGAAAAATAACAGAATTTAGCTGCAGCTTTTTAATTTAGCGGTTTATAGAAAAAAGTGAAGATCAAAAAAATATTTAACTGCTTTTGGGTGGAAAATGTCAAATTAGGTGAAAACCAAAAACTTAAACAGCTTTTGAGTGGGAGTGTGTGGCGAGGCTGTAGTTTCTCCGAGCCAGTATCTTCGTTTGCGATTGCCGGCGAAAATTTTGGTAGTTTGCCAAAATCGCATTCTAGGCGTGGGCGCATTGCATTTCTTCGCGTGCCACAAAGGTCTCCTTGGCCGGATTTTGGACACCCCTGCTTTATATCATGATTGAGCTTATTTTACAAGAAGCCAATCGAACAGACTGAAAGACATAAATTTAAACTCTTACTTTCAATGACTGATGTAGAAAATCTAGGATGATAATTTGAATCCAATGACATTTGGAATAGTGAGGGAAATTAGCAGACTGCAAATTTTCCAAAGCAGCAACACATACAACGAAAATAATAATCTAATGCTATGACAAAATGCAGTTAACTAGTATTAAAAAATCATCATCTTATGCAGTCAAAATGGTTACCGTACAGTAAACTGATCTGCAAAATAGTCTTTAAGTTTGGTCGTGAAAGGTTTCAAACTTTTTTATACTGTACTTTTGTAGTAGATACTTTGTTTGTTCTTACCATTTACCTAAGAGTTATCGAAAAGTGACTATTGGCTTTGCCAAAGATCGCAAATCTTCCTGATTTTCTAACGCTGAGCGATCTTTGCAATTTTCTTCATGCTTTTAAATCATTCTCACAAAATTCTGAGCAAATTGATCGATTTAAATTTATTCTCCACTCACGAGATAGCAATGGTGGCGCTTTTAAATTTGCTGCTTGTTCGGAGCCACCGAGTAGAGATAATTAATATTATCGTAAAGCCTTTATCCAAGGATGCAGTAACAACATGACCAGAATATGGGTTGAATCGAGATCTGTGTTTTGGAACTTTTTTTGCATTAAAATTATGAAATTGTTTATTGTGTAATGCCCAGTGTGATATATATAATACATATATTCGTATAAACAAAGAAAAACATAGAAAAAATAAATAACTCAGGTCAAAAATTGCAGTTTTGTAAATAGTTTTTGCCAAAGGGGGTTTGTCTATCTTCAGTGAGGTGACATGGTGTTTTTCAATGAGGCACTTCTGCATGATGTGGGTGTAGGTTTGGACTTTTGAACCACAGTCACATGCACTCGTTTCGGAAAGGCCCCATCGATGCATGCCGTCGGCAAATTGTCAAGATCGGGTGCTCAGTTTGTTGAGCTGGACCCATTGCTTGCGTGGAAGTTTGCAACCAGAAGGCTCTTTCGACCACTATGAAATAAACTCATCTAGATCTTGAGGAACTGAGTTGTCTACTGCAATAATTGTTAGGTCAAGGTTTATCTGCGTAGCACCGTCGCTCGCCAGCAGCGTACGCAGGATTTTCGAAAGGGGGGGGAGGGGGGGCAGGAAATTCAGAAAATTTGAGAACAATAAAGACCAGAATGAAAATTTTCCAGCCCAAAACCAAGTCCGTTTTCCTGCCCAAAATTAGGTGAAGACCAAAAAAAAGGTCTTCACTCGAATTTAGTCCGGGTTTTTGGCCTAAAATTAGGTGGAGGCCAAAAAAAGGTCTTCGCCCAACGTTTTTGTGCTCAAACCCTCTGCCCCAGTTACAAAGGGGGGCAGGGGCGTAGTAGCCACTTGGCGGTTCTGGGTCTGCGCCAGGGGCGGCAGGCTGCCAGGGGGCGGCAAAATGAGGCTTCGCAGTTCACACAGCAATTAAAAAAAATAAATAAATAAAACAAGAAAATGATTTACAAAGAGGCAGCTACCACACATTAAAAAACTAAAAGTTTGAGTTGCTTTTTGTTTCTTGTTGGATAGCAGTGCTGTAATTCGCATGTAGTTCAATTCATAGTAACATTTTTTACGTCATAAATCTGTTATTATAACCAACAATTCATTTTCTCTGTTTCAGCACTCCACACTCCTCAGTAGTTTCTGTTGTCAGATCTCGAGTGCAGTAAAGCCGAAATATTGATGTATTTTATTGTTTTAGCGATGGGAAAAGTACTTAGTTGGCTATGGAAATTGACAGATTTAAGAGACTGGTGCGAAGCATTGAAACCATGTTTGATCGTACGCAACAGCGTTTGATGTTTTACAGTGGTTAGCAAAACCATGTTTACTTGATTCGACACCACATTTATGCTTGTGTCTGAAACTTTATCTTACCATTGGTGTTTCAATTGCGAGCTGTAAGAGGAGTTTATCAACGCTCAAAATGATTAAGTCGTATTTACGTTTGACCATGAATGATGATCGGCTATCGGCTCTATCGATTCTTTCAATAGAAAGAGACTATTTTCAAAAACTTGATTTTGAACATATCATCGCTGATTTTACTTCGGCGAAAGCTCGAAAAGTTCAATTTTGAGGCGGCTATTGATCTTTTATTTGCCTAATACATTTGTTCACCATTTTGTCTTTTATTTTTGGCCTTTTCTCAAGCAATATAGAACTTCTGAGTCCCGACACATTATTAGAAATTATTTTATTGAAAAGATTGCTTGAACGTGACTCTATTTCAAAATTTGCTGCAGTCTACTTAGGACCAGCACTTAAAGTGTAAAATTTTGGTAGGGAAAACACTTTCGCAGCCTTGACCAAACGAATGCGGAATGCGGGGGAAATTTAATGGAAATTTTGCTTCAAGTTCAGATGCTGTCCCCGAATTCGATTGAAGACCAAAAAAAAAAGATCTTCACCCAGATTTGAATGGGTTTTGTCCCCAAATTTGATTGAAAACCAAAAAGAAAGGTCTTCACCGCAACTTGGTAGTATTTTCGGCCGAAATTTGGAATTTATTGCTGCTGATAGCCACGTTTCTGTCAAATTGTCCAGACACTTCCTCAAATCAAATCAACTGAGGATTAACAACTCAACAAACTTAATAAGAACGGAGAGATGAGGGTGACTGGAAAGTGAGCTCGCGCTCTTCGAGTCTCCAGCCACCCGCGTATGTGTCGAAGCAGGCGGCCTGCAGCCGTAATCGAACTCGGGTCGCAGTATTGCTTACGCAATAATCAGCGTTCAGTTCCGCTCGGCCATGCTGTTGGCAAATGGCTATCCTCTTAATGGAGACGCTAACTCTCGATGGGGGTGCGTACCCCTTACAAGTTAAGTACTGCTTAGGGCGGCATTTCCAACGAAATCCACGGGCGGCAACGTCTGCTCCTACGCCACTGGGGGGGCCATGCAGCAATTTTCCATACTATTCTATGCCAATTATACTATCCTGGCGACCCAAAGCGGGGGGCCATGTCCCAATGGCCCCCCCTAAATACGCCCCTGTCGCTAGCCACCATATAAACGAAACTTGGGAGAAAAATGACGCGTCAACGTGAGCCATTCAAGAATCAAAAATAAATTTAAAATAACTACTGTATACCGTAGTTGTTCTGACTCCTCGAAGTTTAATGCAGCCACATCAATTTTCTATAAAACAGCATTTGCATCATTGTTGAACGTTTTTGCATCTTTAAAACAATGATTTTTTTTGTTGTTTTCACGAAGAAGTACTTTTGCAGGAAAAGGAAAAATTCCCAAAATATTCTTTTTAAAGCGGTCCTGTGGTCAGGGAGGCTGCGAAACAGGCCGAGTAATTTATAAGTCAAGCTACCACAAGTCCACATCTACCTCTTCACTTCAAAAGGAGGAATTTACACTATTCTTTTTAATACTAATAAACTTTTAGTAGTGAGGATATGACCCAAAACAGAATCAAATTCTACTAATTCAGTACTAAACTGTCTAATGTCTATCCACTACTGCAGACAAAACATGCTGATCAGTTAAATCGAAGTACACTTTTTGATCAGAACCAGTAAATTTTGGGTTGAGGCCAGTAATTCTTAATTTTTCGTAAATTTTTGACCAAGTTTGTTCTAAACGGTATTTGGAGAACAAAGTAACACAAGTTTATTCTTTTTTGTTTAAAAGTACGGGTAGTTTTTTGTTATGCAATAAAACTTGATACTATTAAAAAAATCAACAAAGGCAAGTGGTCGAGCAATAACGCATTAGCCTTTAGAGCGGGATCTCCGACCGATCAAATCTTTGCCACAATGGCTTGTCACCGCTGCAACATTTCTTCGAAAGGAGCTGTGTTGTTCGGGCGCAATGACGCGGAATTGGGCCCCGCAAACTCGTTACACGCTTCGGCGTATTACAGAGAGTATAATAAAAGATTTGAGTAGAACAAACGCAATACAAAAATGGTCACAAAAACTCTTGCTTTTTTCAAAAATGCAATGTACTTTGCCGATGTTTTCAATTTTTTTTTGATGCTGAGGCTGTCGTTGTTCTTAAACTAGTTAGTTCTTAATTTAAGCAAAAATGAGGCTCGTGTTCTTATAAAATCGTTCTTCTGGAAAAGAAGTGTAACTGCTTTTAAAGTTAACGCTCATCAACCTTCAGTTTCTTGATAACTTCATCAGCCGAAAGCAATTTTGTTCAAGGGTAAATGTTTTGTTATCGCGCATGACTAACCAGTTATTACTTCTTTACTGAACTGTGTTGTATCGGCTAGTTGAAATAATTGTTTGAAAGAATTGTGTATAAATTCTAAACATTTTAGAATTGACGTCATTCCAACAATTGAAGCGAGGCAGTTTTGCATCAAATGGACGAATGCTGATGAATAAAAAATAAAGTTAGGTTCAAGTTTGGTTACGGTTCACGTATTCATAAAGCGAGCAAGCCCCATTTTCAAAATATTTTTGTAGTAATCGCAATTTTGTTTTTTTAAACACGATTCTCGCTAGAGTTTTGTACTGTAGTGGGCTAAGTGCAACTGAGGTCTGCTTCTGCTTGCTTGTTGCTACACAATCAACCAGTTGGCTGAACGAGACGACGAGTACTGTTGATGGCTTCCACTAAAATGATAGAATCTGGCCTGATTCTCAGAGTCTAAACAAAGGCTTAAAAATTAAGATTCACCGGTTTTCTACTCTATGTTCAAGTTTTCCCAGCAACTTACAATGTGAAGCTCAAAAACGGCGCCACGGGGAGGACTATTAATCACTTTTGGCGTCATTTTTCAAATCGACCAAATCTGATGAGTTTTTTTAACAGCAGCTGCGCCAGCCATGGCGGAACCAGGGCCTTCAAGAGGTGGGGCAGGGGGGACAATGACCTCGGGGCCCGTGAACTTCAGGGGGCCCATCAAGATCACACTGAAAAGTGAACAGCGATCGCTGCTCTACAAGCAGCGTGCAGATATTGTCATAATATTGGAGCAACGCTCTAACTCAAAAAAGGTTTTCTGAAAACAAATAAGTCTTCTTTCGTGAGGGGGAGTACTAGCTAAGGATGGCCCCCAGCTGACTCCGCGGGTTCTGCATATGGGCTCCCGCTGACACTACGGGTTCTGCATATGGGCCTCCACTGAAAAGCTCAGGACTAAGGGAGGGCCCTACTGATTCCGCGGTTGTGCATAATTATCGTAGTAGTATCTAACGCCATTGCTAAAAGGGTATTTTAAGGTCTAACATTGGCTTTTAACAGTATCGAGTATGCTTAACATATAATACCCAGTCATCTTTTCGCTCTTAAACACTTAAACGAACACTACAAAATACTCAAATTTGCCAGCTAGTTTTCTTTTATTTATTTTGTAGCGATGCACCAAAGGGGCTATTCAATTATCATGTGACACTTTTTTCTGCAAATCTGACCACTTCCCCCCTTATATGACGGTATTTTGATGTTATAGTCTATCCTTTATCTAACGCTTCGCTACCCCCCCAGAGGCCGTCATATGACATTTGAACAGCCCCCAGCTTCATAGAAGCAATCAGTCATTATTGGAATAATTGTACTTTACGTGCATTTCTACAAACATTTGATCTTGTATTTGATGGCTGTTTTACTGTAGCATGCCAGAATAAGCGCGGCATGTGCTTTGCAGTTACACATAACTTGAGCATTAGGGCCGGTCTACACTGTGTGTACAAAATTACAAAAGTTTTTACGCTCGTAAGTCGAAGGTGTCTACACTATACTAAACGGCGCTTACGAGCGTAATGGCTTAGGGCCGGTCTACACTGTGCGTACAAAATTTCAAAAGTTTTTACGCTCGTACGTCGAAGGTGTCTACACTATACTAAACGGCGCTTACGAGCGTAACAGCTTAACAGCGTATTCTGTGGGTGGCCATAATATTATGCTGAATTGGATGACGGAAATCACAGATTTATTACAATTCTTTGTTGTTTCGGTTAAATTTGGGTCAGAATATGCATCACGAGAAGTAGTATTGTCTTTTTGATAATTTAAACGTGAATTCTTTTCAACCTTCCTCACAAAAAAACATAACGTATGGTCAATCAAGAGTGTTGTGGTGTCTATTAGGTAGTGAAGGTTTTGTTAGAAAAAAAAAAAATGCACCAATCAGTGATCGAGCGTCTGTTACTGATATGCTAGATCTGGATTCGATTCCTTGCTTAGCGTTTAGCAATAAAAAGGGACAGCGTGAAGACTCCACAGTGTGTGGTAGACAAGACGTGGCAGCTTAACTCGAAGACCAAAAGGCTCCTTTGCTGTCTCCTGGCCAAAGCAACGTGGTGAATACAACAAAATTACACAAATTAACTTATAGGTCACTGATGCCGGCCCGGCGTTAGCATAGCGTGACTGGGGGGCAGAAATGAATTTTGGGGGGCACGAGAAGTTTATTAATGTGAATTCGAGAGTGTGGATCAAACAAAAAAGGTCAAGACCAAAAAAAAGAAGGTCTTCAGTTCAAAAATTTCCACAAACTCTGGTTTTCATCTCAAAATTCTTGCGATTTTCCACGAATCCTAAAGTGAAGACCAAAAAAAAGAAAGATCTTCAGTTCAAAAATGTCCACAAATTTTCGTAGTCATCTTGCAACTTTCCACAAATTCTAAAGTGAGAACCAAAAATAAAGGTCTTCATTCCCAACGTTTCATGAAATCCGGTGTGAAAAAACAGTTCTTGCTCGCGAATTCTAGGACGATAAGCACCAGTTTGGGAGTATTAGGCCTCGATTTGCACTCCAGTTCCCCGAGCGTGCTAATTTCTTCGGGAAACAGTCCTCGCTTGGGAGGGCACGGCCCCGAAATGCGCCCCCGTGGCGCCGGGCCGCACTGATGGGCACTAGAGGCTGGTTTCAAAGGTCCGGTTCTTCCTCTTTTGAACTCCTCTTAGCGGAGGGTGACTCGGTGGAAAGATCTGATCGCAATGTTTTGCAGGGTACATTTTGTTTTCAGCTTTCAACTGCTTTTCCGTTCTACTGTTACATTCCGTTTACAGAGATGGAGTCTTTGAGGACACATTTGAAGTCCTTGGCCTCAAAGCTTCAAGTTCTTGAAAATTGCCGTCCTCGGCACGAGGACAGCAGTATTTTTGGAATCCTTAAAATTTTTTAAATCGTTTTTTTGTAGAAAAATTTGTTTTTTTGGAGATTTTTTGATTTTGCCTTTTGAGATCATCTAAAAAAATTTTAGAAGACCTTTGTTTTTAAAACGCGTGAAAAAAATTTTGAAGACCGTTTTACTACTATCTTTTTTTGGAGGACACTTGCGCCTGTGTCCTTGCCCTAGAAAAGGTCTGTCCTCGAAAGAGCTGTCTTTAGCCTCGGATATTTTTTTGTGTCCTTGGCCTTGAGTCTTGTGCCCTCGACTACAACTCAGTCCCTTGTCCGTTTAAGCCAAATTTTGAGCGTTTTCGACTCTCTCCCATATCAAATTTTATATAAACTTTATCCAGTCCACCGCTGGAAAGTGGAAACACAGTAGACGGTGCATGATGCGTAGCATGCAGGTATAGGTTATCCTCTCGAATTGTCAAACGGTTTGAATGCGCGAATGATGCGTAATTAAGCGATGCAATATCACATTCAACTACAATCTTTTCCGCATTTAATCCCTTGTGCAAAAACAACACGCATTTTATTATTATTGTGTTGACTCCTCCCCCCAAGCGGTTTGCGTTAACTCCTTGTAATCGATCAGATTCAATTGCATTATAACTCCTAATTTCATGACTAAAATTTTTGTTGACATGCTTGTTGCAGTATTCTTTTCTTTTTTCACACAAACGCTTTTTTTTTAATACCACTCTGGTAGTTTCGTATCACAGTAACGCACAAGAATTTGACAATAAAAGTT
Source organism: Trididemnum nubilum (assembly GCA_963965965.1). Taxonomy (NCBI): domain Eukaryota; kingdom Metazoa; phylum Chordata; class Ascidiacea; order Aplousobranchia; family Didemnidae; genus Trididemnum; species Trididemnum nubilum. The sequence continues at coordinate 10,852,696 of OZ014487.1, forward strand.
TTGGATTCAATTTCTCACCTGCTAAACCTAAACTTATTCGAAGAAATGCTTACCCTAGCATTAGCCAAAGATTGAGAGAAATCTCACAGATCCCCAGCTAATTGCACTTTCACAAAACATAAAACGAAAATAGGGCGAACTATAGTGGCTAAAACATTTCAATTACCCTACACTGCAGTAATATTATTACCACTGATATTGCAGAAAATTGATTGTGCGACTAGAGCATTCAATAAGTTTACAGTACTCAGAGGAGGAACTTCTGTATTCTCTCAATAAAGCAGATATTGCAACTTTTGTGATTCAACTGTATTCAATATTTTCAAAAACTCAATAAACTAAATTTGTTGCAAAGAAAAGTACAAAATTCTAAGCGCAAAGCAGTTAATATTTTAGAAAGTAACACATTGGGCATCTCTTACGATTGTAATGCTTCGGAGGGAGTGAGGAACCCTTCATCTGCTTGTCGCTTCACGTAGATAGCAGCGCAGATTGGACAAGTACTTATTCCTGTTGATGTATAAATAAGAGCAAAGCAAAAGCTACCTCAGGGATTTAATCAAAACTTGTAGGAAAGTTCATCTCAAGAGCTTTGCTTAAAGCAAAACCTGTCTCATAGGTTTAATCAAAACTTGTAAGAAAAAATAACCAAAGGATTTAAAATGATGTCAAAGTCCAATCAGTCTCAGAAAGCAGATATTTTATTATACATCATCAACATTTCGATTACAAAACTTGGAAATGAGTAATGCCTGGATCCTGGAAAAGTCAAGCAGCAACTCTATGAAGCATTAATAATCATCTACGGCTTGATTGATTTCATGGTGCGAAAATAAGAAAATGTCACAAGTTCAGCCAACAGCACTTAACCCAAACCATGAGCAATTTTCATTATGGTGTGTTGACCATGAGGCATGTTGAAGAAATACAGAACAAACATTAATGAAATTTGATGGCTTTACTTCTGCTTTTCATTCTCATCGCTAAAGGAGAAAATGTCATATTGTTAGTCAACAGACCTAAACCCAAACCATGATCAATTTCAAGTAGGGTGTGATGACCATGAAGCATACGTTGTAGAAATACACAACAAACATTAATAATAATAATAACGCAACTTATATACCGCTTTAACCTTTAGATCATCCAAATACCCTCTCAGTTAAAGAAGAAAAGAGGTTGTCTAAGCGGTTTTGCCGACAATCTGACGGGTAGAATTACAGAAAATGCTCTGGAGAAGCAAACAAAAACCAAACACAAAATTAAAAACACTGTGTCTCCACTTTCAATACTAAATTAAAACACATATCGGTTCATGCGTGAAAACAAATAATAGCAGCTGCATTGCCAAAATACTGTAAATTGGTGAAAACACTATGTAGCCTATGAAATGACGCAATTTTGAAATGACACTCCTTTCAGTAATTGTCAGCTGGATGTATAAGCTGAAAAAGATTTGGCCAAGGTAAAAGCAAAATTAAATAGATTCGAGTTTGAAGCAAAAGACAAGGTTAAAAGTAAAAGTAACATACAACCAAGCATGGAAGCGATGTACCAAAACAGCTGAAAATAAAATCAGTGGAACCATTAGGCATAAGCTTGCGTGAAATAGTGAGTTTTCGGTTCTTTTTTGAAAACGTCTGCATTTTTGATGCTGCAAATGAGTAAAGGTAACTTGTTCCATACATCTGGAGCTGCATGCACAAAAGCAGATTTTGATTTTCTATATTTGATGGCTTTACTTCTGGTTTTTAATCTTTCAATCATGCATTTCCAACAATTTTCCAATTATCTTCTACTCATTGGAGAACCTAGAGTAACACAAATAATAATTATTCCTATCTAAAAAAGTTCAAAATGCTGCAAAGTGTCCAAAACCATCATTAGCAGTAGACATATCAAAAAACGTACCAATTATGCATAAAACACTAGCACTCAGAGAAGAGTCAAAAATTTTTGAAGGCAACCAGTTGACTCAAGACGATTAACTTGGCCAACTTTAATCTTAGTCCGAACCAGACTCAAAAGATGTTTGATGCAAAACCCTAACAACATCGCTGCTACGTCAAATCTTCTTGCATCAAACCGCTCACATTAAATATCATAAAAGTACCGGTACTGCATTACACAACAAAGCTATCAAGTCAAGAAAGCAAAATTAAAGCGAAAAAAACAACTTTTTTTAACACTAAAAAAAGAATACTTTATCCTATCAAAATTAATTCTAGCAAAGATATTACTACAGCATTCTTTAGACCATAAGGCGCAGCAAACTGGAACATATAACTGTTAATTGGCACGCTGTCGTAATATCGATAAATGGCTTCTATGATTATTATCTACTAGCATAAAGCGCGCCAAATGGCTTCTATAGCTTTTGCTTTTAGGCACAAAGTGCACCAAACTATAAGATGCACTACATTACATTAAATTTATTAAACTTAAAAAGCATTACCACTTGATCAACTGGCCGTAAGAGAGCATAACCGGAAGTATAGATTAAATGTATCAGAGTATAAGGCACAAGTTGGATATCTTGAAAACTTTAAGTATCATTGGTGCACCTTATGGTTTGAAAAATATGACACTTTAAAATCTTACTTGCACCTAAGAAAAACAAGCAATGCTACTCAAATGTTACAAGAAATCTGAAATTGTGTAGTTTAATTGCAGTAATGTGAATACTGTATAGTCACACCATCACATTAAAAAAAAGTTTAAAAGTGACAAATTTTCTTTGGCCCACTGCTAATTTTAAATGATTATTTTAAACGAAAGCAAATGATTTAGATAAAACTTCCAAATCTGTTTTTTTATTTTCACTATAAAAACACCTAACGTTTTTTTTTTTTAAATAAAAGCTCAAATAGCTGGTAAAGATTGTCAATCTAGGAATACACATAACTACCCTTGAAAACCTGACAATGCCACTGTTAGATTGGTTATTATCCTTGAAATCTTTGTGCATTAAAGATCAACATTGCTTTAATTTTTCATAATTTCATCAATAAGTCTCTTTGAGTCTGGATATATCTGAGTATCATATCATTGGTAAATTTGTTAAATTTCAAGTACTCACAGTTACTATATTTTGTTTACAATAAAAACTTGCAAATAGAGTCTTAATTTACAATTCTGAAAAGCAATTGCAGAATATAAAAACTTTTGATTTCACTATCATATTGACATGACAGTAAAACAAACCTATTGGCTTGACAGTGTCTGCAATTCAACTCAACTATTTGTAAAAGTCTAAAACCTGATAGTTGCTGAATAATAAGTGTATATATCTTGAAATAGAATAATTTTACATGCCTATATAGCTGCAACTGGACAGCCCCATCATATCAGTATGCTAGTACCAGGGTACACTTAGATTATTGCATTTTAATTCTGCTTTTATTACTGTAGGCTAACTAATACTGCAGGCTCTAATAGTTTTGAGTAGAGCTCAACCGATATATCGGTCAGACGATGTACCGGTATATCGGCTAATATCAGGGTCAAGATGATATATCGTTTTGGCTATCTACCATCGATAAAATATCAGCTTAGCACAATTACCTTGAACTGTTCATTTTTGAGAGCAAGCAGGGCCGCTCTTGACTATTGATTGGCAAATCGTTGTATTTTTGGTTTGCTTTTTCATTAAATAATTTTCAAATCTAAGTAAAGAAATTTTCAAATTTCTTTACTTAGAATAGGCGAACCAAATGTTACATAACAACAAACAATTCATAATTCATCATAATTCACTTTTGGGCCTATTGACCTAAGCCTCTTTTTTGTAAGTTTTTTCTCATAGAGCCGCAAATTGACCATTTTCATGTTAAACTGGGCTATTTCCAACCAACACGCATACCTTCACTTTTGAAAATTAACTTTTTTTCAACAAAACCTATGAACCTAATTTTAGCCTACCTCGAGACCTGGCAAACCAGTTTTTGCAAGTTCACGCAAATCGTGAGCTTACGAGCGTACCGGCGAAAAAAATTTGCACTTTTAGCAAATTTTTTTCGCTGGCAATTTTACTCTTGTAAGGTGCTACGCCCGTAAGATGGTACGCCTGGGCTTACGGAATTTTCCTTTAAAACAAACTAAGGTTACGCTCGTAAGCTGACGATTTTACGCACAGTGTAGACCGGCCTTTACACTTGAAAACCGCTAAGCATATATCTGAGCCTTAAAGGTGCGTTTAGACTGGACGCGAAGCAACGCGAAGCGAAGGTTGGCGACCTTCGCGAGTGGTTGCTAATCTTTGCGACTGGTCGCTTCATAGGCTAATTTTAATAACTTACTTTTAAAATGTATTCAATGAGCAGAAAGCTTTGTGTACTTTATTATTGAAGCGCTGTTATAGTAATCACAGGTTCTGTTTCGTCATAGCGAGCTAGAATTACCGGTAAAACGAAGATTGAGTTTATATTATGTTATCACGCAATAACCGTGAAGAAGAGTCTAGACTAATAGCTCAGGTAACAAAACAATCTTGAGAAAAAAGTTTGTTAAGTTTAAGTGAAAAACGAAGTATAGTAGATCGAATTTAGAAATAAAAAGACTAGTCATTTCTTCAAAAACGTAGTAGTACTTAGCCTATTTACTAGCTATCAATGACTTGTTTAGATCCTTCCACTGAAAACTTGCCCTAATCTGTTTTGACGATGACAGTTCTGGCTTTTAATGCAGAAACGCAAAAAGCTGGAAGCAGATGTCAAAAGTTCTCTTTAGGTGTTTACTCAGTTAACAAATCCTTAAACGCTTAGGGCCCACATGACAGACATTTCCTCGTTCGCTTTAATTAACAAGTTTTTTTTAAGAGGCGCTACCGAGCGAAATACTCGCTAAACGTAAGAGGTCATTTTTGCACGTGTATGTAAAACCTTGCGAAATCCGTTACGTCATTCTTTCTCGCTAACTTGCTTGAGCGATTGCGGAAAGCAGTTCGAGTAAAAAAACGTCATATTTTCCTCGCCAACTTGAAGAGGATTTTGAAGCACTCTTTAAGCGTGCGAGAAATCTTTTTGGTTCAGAAAATTAATGGCGAAATGTTGAAAACTTCTAACCAAAGCGAATTTTTGCTGAAAATTAATTAAAATCGTCACCATGTTTGCTATCAGATTGCTAAAAAAAGCGAATTGCATTGAGAACCACTTGGTGTTTCGACTGATGAAGTAATGTTAAGTAGTGCCAGTTGACAAAAATAGCAATACACTCCTTTTATAAGAACGATTTTCTAAAACACGAGGCTCATTTTTGCTCAAAATTTAAGAAAAAATTAAAAACAATGCCTGCCTCGGCAGCAAAATAAACCAAAAACAAACAAAAATAAAATTCAAACTAATCAAAGAAACTAAAATTTGAGCTGATTTAAAGCGATAAAATTTCAGTGATTTTTTTGTATTTGCAAGCAAAATTGCAACTATTCAAGATTATAAAGCTACGTTGCTCTGCGCAAGCAATTGAGAAATTTTTTGGCAGTTGTTCAACTTGAAAAAAGCTTGCTTTTTCGCTTTAGCAATTTTACGATGCTGCAAAAGCAAGGAAAAAGCCTTCTTCACTTAAGCAGACAGAGCAACAAGAATTAAAAAGTGTTTCAAACATGCTCGCTAAAATTGGCATCGATGCTCTCAAAAGTTTTACAAAATCAAGAACAAATGAGACTGAATATCGACAAAAAATTAAAAACAGCCAGTCTCGACTCAAGATTTACCGGTCCTAAAAAGGAAGAGTGTACTTCGACTAGCTCACTTTTGAAAAATTTTGAAACCTAAAGACCTAGAGTTACTGTTAACATTTGAGTTTACCCACCAACAACCTCAAGGGCGCTTTACGTCGTTTAAAAAAATTGTATTATGGAAAAAGTTGTTCTTATTTCCCATTGATCCAAAAATATAATTAAATTCTGTCGTTCATTTACTAATTATCATCAGTTGAGGAATTTGCTTGCATAGAATGATAACGCACAGGTTATGGTATCTTTTTCCATAAAAATGTAGTTCTCGTACAGTACGCTTGAACGCAGGTAGAAATGCATCTGACGTCACAATGAGAGTATTTATTACGTACTAACACAAGTTATGAACATCTCGCAAAGAAATTCGAGCGAACTGTTTTAACGTGTGTTGGGCGAGACGGCTCAGAAATTGCAGTTTGTCTACGAAGATTTTTTGTTCGTTAGCGCTTTTTAGCGAGCGAGAATGGCCTTAACGAGCTCGCTAGCACGTTCTGTCATGTCCCCCCAGAACTCTTCCGGCCACCCTAGCCCCTGGCCCGGGTACGATGTACCCCCTAAACCCCCTCTCGTAGGCCCTGACAGTAGCGTATACGCAAGATTTTCGAAAAAGAGGGGGACAGGAAATTCAAAAACTTTGAGAATAATGAAGACCAAAATGAAAATTTTCCAGAAACCAAGTCCGTTTTCCCACCCAAAATTAGGTGAAGCTAAAAACAACACACAAACAAACAAAAAAATCTTCACTCAAATTTAGTCCGGTTTCTGGCCCAAAATTAGGTGATGACCCAAAAAAAAAAGTCTTCACTCAAATTACTCAAAACTTTGGTCCAGTTTTTTGCGAATCTGTGCTTAAACCTTTTGCCCGAAGTTACAAAGGGGGGCATTGCCACAATTTTGCATACTATTCTATGCTAATTATACTATCCTGGCGACCCAAAGGGGGGGAGCCCATGGCCCAATGCCCCCCTTCTAAATACGCCCTTGGTCTAGAAAACCAACAATGATGCAAAAGATAATAATAACATTCAATCCTATCTACTTGATTAAAGTTAACTACATTAGCAATATATTAAAGTTTATAAATAGCGAAAGTTTAGTGGTTAAGTTTCAAACACCAAATTTAACATCCAAAATTAACACCTTTGAACCTAGTCAGTAATAGGTCACCAAGTACCAATTACGCTAGTCATACCATTTTCAAAACCATGAACGTCTGCATCGTATTCAATTCAAAGTATTCTAAGCCCGAAACCTGTGTTTCTCGAACTATGAGTCGGGATGCACAACAGGCCTCTAAGAGTTTACGGATTTAGTGGCGAAACTACGAGAAAAAAGGGGGCTTTAGCCCCCCCAGCCAATTCACTCAAAAAATTTAACCCAAAAAGCACGTGTTTAAACGTGTTTCTGAATTGACTTGTGTGCAAAGTATGAGCTGAATGGGCTAACCAATTTAACTTTTCTTCTGGCTTCTAAAAATGTGCGAAATATGATCGAATGGCGTTGATGTCGTTATTTTTTTCTCGAAAAATCAAAAAATCGCCCAGCGACTGGAGCTTCACCCCTAGACCTCCGTTTATAGGAGATAATTGAGTTGCAGCACTTTTCTCAGCTCGCCACCCAATCGAGGCATTTTTTAAACAAAGAACTTTAACTTCCAAGCCCCATACTTACGCAAAATCTTGGTTGCACGTCTGTTTATAGGTGTGTCGTAGAGTAGAAATGTAGACCAACCAAATCGTTTATTTCGTTTTCTAAAAGACCAGCTGTTTTGTTTGGGTCGCAGTCACGGTTATCGCAGATAAACTTTTCAAGCGACTATGGACCGGAAACAAAAAGAACTAAGAAACGCTACCGGACTTACATGTCTCTTTTTTAGACATGATTACAGAATTTTGAAATTATGTATAATTTGCAGGGATACAACTACAAAAACGGTTTTAGTATGCAAAAGTTTAGTCTATTTTCGGGCACATCACTTCGTTTGGTGTGGCAACGGCACTAGACAAATTGTCATTCTCAAAATAAAAATTCAGCCAGTCAGCATCAATGCAGCTGCAAAGTGTAATGAACATATTGTATGATCTGAAAATGCAATGCCTACACTGTTTGCGCAATGTTCATGACCGAGTGACCCTATTAATTTGTCAACAGATGAATTGCTCCTTAACGTTTCCTAATATTTTTAGTTATTACTATCCGTATTTATTTTTCTGTAAATGCCATGAGCGAAATCTAGTATGGAATTGGTATGGAAGATTGCCTTCCATTTCATTCTTGAAATCTTCCATTCCATTCCATTCTGGCATCTTTCACATTCCATACCGATATTTCCCGTTCTATTCCATACCATGCCCTGCATAAACGATTTCCCAACGCTGTCACCGGTACACCAAGATTATTTGCCGACGATACCTGCCTTATAATCCTGAAATCTTACAAGAGAAAATGTCACTGGACCTTGCGTCGATTAACAAGTGGTGCATTGCCAATAAATATGAGCTTTAATTCCGCTAAATCGTCTTTTTTTATTATTCCGCTAAATTGAATATGCAGCCATTTTCTATAACGCTAAATTTAAATAATATTCCTCTATCTAATTATAACAATGTATCAACTAGTTACCGACCACCACATTCATTATGTTCCTGTAGTCCTGTTTCGCCCGTACGGGCTTTTCATGGAGCTAGAATTTAATAAAGTCTAATCGAATCGATTTGAATAAGACTATATTAAAGTCAAATAGAATCTATTTGAGTAAAACCATATTAAATTTTAGCTCCCTAAAGAGACCCATACGGGCGAAACAAACCGTTGGGGCATGATAAATAACTGTTGTGGTCAGCAGGCCCAACTTGTTAATATTTCGCTCTGAGTCGTTATCGCATATTTTATCAGCTTTGCAGACCACAATGCAAGCATAGGTATTTATATCGATGTGCAATTAAACTTTAGGGGTCGTATGCACCAACGTGGATTAACTTTGATCCAAGGATTATCAGTTTTCTATCGTCTACACAGTTGAACTTATTAGATTAAAAGAAACTAAATTTGCGAGTTTCGAGAAGCCATTTCTTGAAATATACTTTATAATTACAGCAATTTGTCCTTCCAATTGTCCAAATTTTTCCGTTAGATTTTGTTAATCCGCAGATCCAAGTCGATCCACGTAGGTGCATTCGACCCAAAGTGTCACATGGAATACATCGAACAAAAAATTTCTCGCGCAGTCGGCATTCTTGCCGAACTAAAATCCAGTGGCGTAGCGTGACATTTCAGATAAGGCATGCAATTACTATGACATCATCAGATTTATTGACGTCATTGGTTCTCAGGCACTAAAAAAGCAACGTAAACTAATAAATGTCTAGCATAGCAACTAGGCTTCCTCTTCCCAGTACACATTAGTGTGTACATTTACTATCCAAGTACTACAAGTCTTTCTAGTGTTGCTACAGACAGTGACAGGTCTGGCAGTTTTATATCAGCCAGTAGCCAGTACCATACCGTAGTAAGCTAACATTAACTCTAAAGTAGGCTTAATAACATTGAGGTAAAAACATTAATTGTAGAACTAAGCTGAGCCAATTTGCTGAATAGCAAATGCTTAACCACTTTTATAACCTCTTTTCCTCATGTCAGTATAACACATCGTAGCAGAGGTGGAGTCGAGGACACAAGACTCGAGGCCAAGGCCAAGGATACAAAAAAAAATCCGAGGCCAAGGCCAAGGACAGCCTTTCCGAGGACAGAACCTCTCGAGGCCAAAGACAGGAATGCTCGAGGCCAAGGACCACGGACACAGACGCAAGCGTTCTCCCAAAAAAAAAGGTCTTCAAAAATTTTTTTTCAGGCAATCTCCAATTTATTGGCGTACCCAGAAGTTTTGATTGGGGGAGGCCTAAAGCACAAATCACATGAAATGACGTAATCAAAATTTTTCCAAAGCGGAAGTTTTTGTGGGACAAAGATATCGTAGGATGGAAGATCTGAAATCGTTGTTGCCTGTTTGCACGGAACCACGATTGTGCAAAGAAAAAGGGCTTAAACTAACAGTTGAAAAATGCAAATATCTAACTTTGGAAACGTGTTGAGAAAGCTTGTGTAACTCAAATGTATCACAGACGGGGGTTTGGGAGCGGGTCCCCCAGCCGCGGGAGGCTTTGGGGGTCTGGGGGCGAAGATCCAGCCGTTGGGCGATTTTTTGTAAGTTTTTGGATAAAAAAGCTATTTTAATGCCATTGGATCACATTTTGCAAGTGTTCAAAGCCATTTGAAAGTACTAAATTTTTGACATTGTTGAAAGCCAATTGAAAAAATCAAATTGTTTCAATCCTCCTTTTACTAGCGATTAAAGTCCAAAACACGTTTAATATCTTGCATTTTGGAGTTAAATTTTAATTGTGAGTGATTAGGTCCAGGTAGGGGGAAGTAAGGTGCATTGTCTCTTGCAGCATTTTAGCAGTAAATAATAATCCGCTTAAAGATTTTCCTTAAAAGCTTTTGTTTTGTCATGAAAATAACCAGTTATAGGAGTACACGTTCGCCAACGGGCCCAGGCCCTCTTAATTGAAGTTCAATGATTCGTTCAATAAGCATTTTCCATGGCTAATTTTTTAAAAGTATTTTGTGCGTAAAAACCGGCGAGGTTGGTAGTGAAATACTGAATTGTTTTTGAAAAATGGTAAAATAGATGGTTACGCCTACTAACCATAATATTGCCGGGCTGGATTTACCTCACGCTAGGCCCCTGGCACTTTGGAGATTTTCGCTGCATCTTTCTGCAAAATATAGCTGAAGATCAAAAAAATCTTACAATTTCAGCTCGGGGCTCCTAGCTGGTACTGCGTCATATTATGGTAAATCTGGCCTTGATTAATACATTACGTTCACAAAAAGGCTAGATGTGATCCTGCGATAGCAACTTTTAGGACAAAAACTCTCCATTTTCTCCGGGTTATACGTTTAAATTGGCTGGCAAAAATTGAGTTGAGGGGAACGCGGCTCCATTAGTCTTCAATCTTGTTAATTAGTTTTACTGTTGTAAGCGAAAAATGCTAAAAAGAAACTGAAACTGAAGAAACAATAGGCTTTTTTGTCATTGGTGAAATTTCAATTGGGGGGGAGCCCTTGCCTACGCCTATGCTCCAAGTGAGGAAAACAAAAACGGTGTTCGCATATTTTCCGCAAGGTTTCTGGCGTTTTTCAACGAAATTTCAACTGTTCAAAAACTAGTGCTGTCCTCGGGCCGAGGACAGGGCAATTTTTGAAGACTTAAGGTTTGGAGGCCAAGGCCTTCAAAATTTGTCCTCGAGGCCAAGGACGTCCTCGAGGACTCCACCTCTGCATCGTAGCCTGCCAACAGCCAGCGATGCTATACTATACTAAGCAGGCTGTGGGCTCAAGGCTAGTCCAATGCATGTATTGTCAAACCTGGCCTTGTTTGGTGTATTTAACAACCATTTAAGCACAAAGTAGCTAAACAACCTACCGGTAATTTATTGATAGTCTTAAAAACTTTTTTGCAAACCTAGTGCAAACTCTACTTCTAGCCTAGGCCTATAGTAAGTACAAACTGAGCCAATTACCGGAAAATCAAGGTTTAAATGAATTTCACATCTTGCTTTCAACATCCTATAGGTCAATAAATAGTGCAAACAGTACCACATCAAAAACTCACTCTGACTTAATTACCTAATGCCAATACCTACTGGCTATCACGGCTTGGTTTTGCTGCTGAGTTATTCGCTTTTAGCGTATCGCTAAATTACACAAAACAAATGGCAACACGCACGCAATATTTAAAATTGCGTGCTTTGGTGCATAGCTTGTGGCCTGTTTTAAGATAATTGACTGTTACAAGCCTGAAGCATATTCTACGAAAACAAGAAACTAAACGTATAAAACAACGTTTGCAACAAATAATGCGCCAATCAAAGTTTTCAAACCTATTTTATTCTATTCCTAATCTTGTCGAAGCGTAGCAATCTCTTGAGCCGTCGAAAGCAATTTAAAAATTGCATGCATGTTGCCATTATTTTTTGTAATTTAGCGACATGCTGAAAACAGGTTAAAACTGAAATCAATGAATTAAGCGAGACTATTTATTGCTACTTTGACTTGAAAACGAATATCTATAACTGTGGCAAATTAGTTTGATTTTGTTTTAAGTTTTTACATGTACTTCTTTAAAGAGTTGGTTGGTGGTACAGAACTTGAGAATTGCCTTGATTAAAATGTTCATATCTTCGAAGTTTTTCGTCTGACTCTTGTCAAGAAGAATCGTCAGAATGGAGAGCGCAGAAAAATGAGCGGCTATTTACAGAAAAAAAGCCGAGCCGTGATTGACTGGAAAAAGACTGATGAGAAAGCATCATTAGTGTACAATCTTTAAGCTGTATACGAATTCTTTTTGTCGGCAGAGGGCGGGGTTAGAAGTTTTGATGATGAACCATCAAAACTTCTAACCCCGTCCTCTGGCGACAAAAAGCATTAGTATACAGCGTAAAGATTGACCATCAAAGCTTCTAACCCCGTCCTCTGCCGACAAAAAGAATTCGTATACAGGTTAAAGATGGTACACCAATGACGCTTTCTCATTGGTCCTTTTCCAACCAATCACGGCTCTACTTTTTTCCTATAAATAGCCGCTCATTTTTCTGCGCTCTCCATTCTGACGATTCTTCTTGACAAGTGTCAGACGAAAAGCTTCGAAGATATGAAGATTTTAATTAAGGTACTTGTTTAAATTATTATTTTCTTTTTTGGCTAAATGACTAAACCTGCAATGCATGCGTTTCATGCATGGAGAATACGCCCGCGCTTAAATCGTTTTTCTCTAAACCGGGTCTTCCAGAGTTTTATTACGCCTTGAACACTCTCATTTACTATATGGTTTAGTCATTTGGGGCAGGCGCGCAACCAAGATTTTGCGATGGAAGAGTGGGGCTTGAACTAAATCTCAAATTGAGCCAAAAGGGCTTGAGCTTGAGGCAAGATTATAAACCTTAATAATATTATTTATAACTCAAAAGGGCTTAAGCCAATATTATAAATCTCAAATGTTTTTGTTCGAAAAATGTTTCATATAGGCAGCGTGCTGAGCCAACTGGTGCTACTCAAGTGTCTCAAAAATGGGGTCTGGGAGCGGTGCACGAGCTTGCGGAGGCCATACTGATCTGTTTGTGATTTTTTCAGAAAAAAAAAGTCATTTTAACACTATTTGGATCACATTTCACATGTTTTTAAAGTCATTTGAAAAAACTAAATAGTTAAAATTTTATAGTCCTTCGAAAGAATTAAATTAATCGGCGCCTTCATCGGGTTCATTCGTGGGTGTGCGACATTATTTCCAGTGTGAATACTCTGCGCTGCCTCCATTTGCCTCACCAAACGTGTAGCGGGCACATTGGTGGACTGTGCCGTCGCCAGAGCAAACGAAGTAAGGGGGGACTAAAGTCGACTGAACTTTTGCACATTAAAACTGGTCGTGTACGGCTACAAATTATGCGCAATTTTAAAAGTTCTGTATTCACGTGTAAAAAAAAGAAGACATAATCAGGCCGACAGCGTTTCTTAACTCTTTTCGTTTGGAGCCCATAATCTCTTGAAAAATGCAGCTATTCGTTCGTTCTGTGATTGCGACTTGAGTGTGCTTTAAAAGAACTAAAACAGCTGACCTTTCAACAAAGAATGTTTTCACGTATTGTTTCAGATCATAACCACTAACAATTTTATTAGCCCACATTGCTATTCTGCAACACGTGTAAATGCTTGCTGACCCAGATGTGCGTTGTGACCTATGGTTTGGAAACACTGGCTTAGGGCTTAAATGATTTGAATTGCAGTTGATGCAAACCAGACTCTTAATAAAGATTTTGGTAAGGAGGGCGTAAACCAAGAGTTGAACAAATTTTGCTCGAAAAGTGCCTCGTTTAGGCGGCGCGCCAAGCAAAGTGGTGAATTTCAAGTGTATCACAGACAGCGAGCCCCGGGAGGCCACGAGGTCTGGGAGCAAAACCCCAACATTTAGCAATTTTTGCGAATTTTCAGCAAAAAATGGCCATTTGACCGCTATTTAGATTACGTTTTGCACTGCATGATAGTCATTTAAAAGAATTATATTAGTAAAATTAGTTTGTTATTTGATAAAATTTAATTGCCCCGCCCTTTGAGCTCCCCCACTACTTATGCAGATAGATAAAGTCCAAAACACGTTTAAACGCTTGTATTTTGGGTGAAATGTTCTAAGTGACTTGGCTAGTGCTAGGAGGAGAGGTGGTGCTCCTACTGGTTGGGCTTTTGATGCAAACCTTTTTGATTTTGAAATCAATATGACTAACTCAATTACTCAATGACTTGTAAACTTTTGATGTTAATGGTGTTTACTGTAAAACTTGAACTACTAAACCTTCGGTTTAAAAAAAAAATCATTATACTACAAACACAAAGGTCAAAAGAAGGGGTCCCCAACCAATTTTTTGAACTCATTCTTAAACTTAATCAATATCGAATAATCAAAAATGAAAACATGTGCATTTGTGCGCTATGTTAATTAGACGGATTAGGTATCACATCGCAATTTTGCCACAGCAATTGCGCAAAAAATAGAGAAAACGTCAAACGAAAATTATATTTAAACTTTATTATCCATTTTTTTGCATCATGGTCTGTTGTCTTGTCATTACGTGATGTTCCAAAAAAAGTATTTTGAATAAACCGAAATGGGGGGGATAAGCCCCCTGTAGCAACGGCACAAGGGCTGGCTAATGGAGATGGTTGCTTACTTTACGAACGAGCCCCTTTGCCTAAGACTCGAACGCCTTAGGGATTTTGCGGAATGAGGGCTTGGGAGTCCTGAAGCCCTTCCTTGCCGGAGGAGGCTTCACTTAGAAAGGTGCACCCATTAACATCGTTTACGTGACTTTCATTATGTGTGCTCCTTAATCCCATTGTTGTCTCCTTTCCAAACAACAATCGACAAATATATACTGTAATACTTATTTATATTGCACTCCAGCTGCAATTTTGCTCAAGGTTTCAGACCTCAGCCTTTTTTCACTTGACTCGTTGAACAATTTGGATAAAATAGCCTCAAGTTAGTCGCTGCTAATAACATGCCATTTGTAGTTTTATTGTAATGATTACTAGCTTATGTTCAGCTTATAATAATTTGAAGAGCACATACATAACCCACTGTATTTTCTTTCCAAAACTTATTTTTTGGAAAACGTAATCTTGAACTTAAAAATTTGCTCAACGGTATCCGTCTTGTCGCATCACCATTATTACATTCTTTGCGTAAACTTTTGAAGCTTAAAAATGGAAAGTTTGAAAAGGAAACTATTTGCTAAAATGCCAATCCAGAGAGCTAGCTAGAGAATTTCAGAAGCACCATAGGACGCAAATCTTTTGGCTTAATCAACACTAAATGGCATCATTTATTTACCTGTACTTCTTAGATCTATACATTTCTAGATAGCGCTGCGGTAAAGCATCAGACTCAAACTTGCAACGGCATAGGTTCGGTTTTCCGCCGTTGCAAATTCCGCAAGTGCATATACTGTAAATATCTGTCATGTGTTAAATAAGTGGCTTGTGTCTTTTCTAGGGATGTCCGTCCCGTGAGAAGGAAACCATAACAAAATTATGATGAAATTTCTGCGTTTTCTCGCTACTAAATCAATGCAGTCGTGTTGCGGAATATTTTTATTGAAAAATAAGCATATAAAAGAACCTACCACGCTTTATCGGTAACCTCTTCCACACCCTGTATTTTCTTAAACTGGTTAACCATTTATCGTCAAAAATCGGGGCCTTTCCAAACCAGTTCCATAAAACTGACTTCGTTCGCAATTTTTCCAATTGGAATAACTGCAACATAGTACAGTATTACAAACGTTACAGCAACTTAAGGTCTTGAATATCATTGTTTTCTTTTTTCAACTCAGGGCAACAAGGATGGCAAGTCTGGAGGGAAGAAAACAGAAGGCGTGCAAGAAAAAACCGGAAGCCTTAATTGAAGCAACACAACAACGCATCAGAAGAGCAGAAGCAGTTCGCAACTAAACTCGATGCAAAATTGTTCTGCAAAGTCGAAATTCTGCAATTAAGTTGATTTTAAATACCTTTTAATTTTAATAGCTTTTATTATCTTGTAGATGAAAGCATGGTGCAAACGAACACCGTACCATAGGACTCCACAACGTTCAAAAACTCGTCATTGTTCAAACCGCTTTAGAGAGTAAGTACTAGTAGTAAGCATAGGTGGGCAAATTAACGCAAAACGTTAGCTTCGTTAACTACTAGTCCGTTAACAAACTTCACAACTCCGTTAACGTTAATCCGTTATTTTCAACTTTAATTAAAGGAAGTTAATAAAGTCCGTTAATTCGTTAACATTTTGCGTGCAACTTACGTTTCGTTTTATTCACTTGCTTCTAGAACACGTACTGACGCTGTTAAGCTGATTGTAAGGAAATATTTATAGCTATGGTGGTCTTTTTGTGTTTTGAAAATTACATTTTACAGTCTAATCTAATTTCAAGATAAAAACAAGTTCAAATGCACAACGAAGCTGCATGATATTAACGATAAAAACCTTAACGGAAGTTAACAGAACTTAACGAAAGTTACTTTAGTCCGTTAGCAACACTTAACGGAAGTTAATTTAGTCCGTTAACATGAAAAAACTTTTTAACGGATTAACGAGTTAATGAAAAAGTTAGCTTCGTTATTAACGATTAACGGACTTGTGCCCACCTATGGTAGTAAGTGACTGTGGATCATCATCGCAAAAAAAAGCAACTTCTGACGGTACCTAATTTATCATCACTGAACCTTGCTTTGTAAACGGCCTCAGTATTTTCTCTCAGTATAGCACAGAATAGAGATCTGTAATACAGAAAGTGTTCGAAAGTTTGAATTTTTCTTCTTTTCACTCGTGCTAACGACGCTGAGCTCAATAGTATTTCTTCAAGCTACGTGAGGCGGATGTCGGCTAGCGGAGTCATTTCTGGACGCTCCAAGTCCTTGTTATCGTGCAACTTCTCAACAGAACGAGAGATGGGGTGTAGTCGCATCTAGGGATTAAATTCTTCACAAATGTATTTTCGCAGCGAGTTCCTCCATGTCGCATCCCAACGCTACAGGGGCGATGACAGTAGAGCTTCCAAATCAAGTGCTCAATTCAGGTCATTTTCGTTGAAATATTTGCTACAAGTCAATTTCCGACTTATCAATGCTATCAAAAGATTTGCGAATATTTGCAAGTTTAAGTAGATTTTGAATGTTGTTTAGCAAGAGGTCTTGGTCGTGTTTAGATAGAATTCCCATTCTATCCAAATCCCTGGAAAATAAAGTAAGAAATTTTACCAAATGAAAAATCTGTTTCCCGGTTAACATCCGGAAAGATAGGCTAGGTAAATACAGTAGATGCATGAGGAAGGAAAAATACACTTTATATACGAGCCAGTAAATTTTAGGTTGAGACTGACTGTTCTTAAATTTTAAGTCTCATTTGTTCTTAACTTTTTTGGAAAATCAAGATACACAAATCTTTTCTTGCTTGGTTTAAGAAGTATATTGTTATAGATCGTGATTACTGTTAGACAAATCAGAAATCAACAAAGGCAATACAAAAAAAGACAAAGTAAACTCTACCGGTACTGATTTTTTGCAAATGGTAGCGGTACCAGCCCGTGCTGCGCTCAAATAGTTTTTTTCATTGCGAAGCTGGCATTATTCTCAAATTCAAAACAAAATGAGTCCCGTGTGCTTATAAAATCATTTTTATAAAGCAGCTACATGCCGCTAAAATCATTGGATTACATTGATAAGCAGTCAAACATTAAATTTGTTTTTTGAGCGCAACAAATTTGTCAACTGACAAATTTATGACCGGTTAGTTGAGTTTAAAGGAATTTGGCGAGTCAATACATTAAATTTTAGCAAAACTAATAATTTAAATTCATAAAATTCAAAACCAATGCAATACAGCAACTTGAATGAACTTGGCAATAGCATAGTTCCATCCCTTTTATCGATTGTAGGTACGTGGAACCATAAACGTCACATTTTGTCATATGATGTTTAGCTAAATTTGTCGATAAATCAGCCTTATTAGCTGCAACAATTTAATAAGGTACTCAAACTTCTACTCAACAAACTTACAGTAACTTGAGCAATGCATAATTCAGATTTACTGCGCTAAGTATACCTGGAATTGAGTTGCGAAACTTGCTCGATCGATATGCAGCCATTGCGTAAGAAATTGTCGAAATATTGATCCATTCCTAGAGAACGTAACCATATTTCCAAAGATGGAAGTTTAAAGTTCTCATCAGGATAAAGACCTTTTGGGTCCATATGCAAAAGCATTGCGCATTCCTCGTCGGTGTCCTCGTTTATTCCAGAGTCAGTAGCTGCTAAAGGAGTGGAGCTTGATCCGTGATGCGGATAGCTACGGAGTTCGTTAGATAGGTCAAGAGACAAGCGAACAAATTGTCGATTAGCGTTTGAATCACGTAGTCCAATCCTAAAAAAAAATCTAATCAAATCTTTCATTATACTCACTGTATTACGCCAAAGCGTGTAACGAGTTGGCGGGGCCCATCTCGCTTCATTGAGCCTGCGGGCAACACTGCTCCTGTCGAAGAAATGTCGCAGCGGTGGCAAGGCGTTGGCAACACTGTGTCCGATTTGACGGTCCAAGATTTGAGCCTCAAACTTCCCGTTCCAGAGCCGAACGCTTTACCGCTCGACCAAGTGGCCGGTCTAAAGTAAAAATACTTTTCAAAATGTTCAAAAATAATCGACTGAAACTTCTGAATAGTCACCTAAAAAAAAAATGAAGGCGGAGGTGGTGTTGGAAGACCGTCATTCGATGGAACTCAATCGTTAAGTGTTGCTCCTACAGCCTCCTTAACAGGAGCCATGATAAACAGAAAAAACTTTAAGCAGTGTAGCTCCGTCCTGATAGAAAAGTTATGCAACATTGCAATAGGTGTGAAATTAGTCGGACGTTACACAGATCAAACGTTTGTACGTTGTAGGCTATGGAAAAAAGTTTTGTCACGATTGGGTAAAAAGACATCGTCAACCACTTAAACCAGGGCTGTCCAAAGTGCATTTCGCGGGACGCATGCCGCCCACATAACAAATTTTTGTCCCCGCGAGTGGCCCTGAGATCTACTGTAAGTTTGAAACCGACTTCTCTGCCCAAAAATTACTTCATATCTCGGAGAAGATCTCATTTCCGCTGAAAATTGCACCAAATCCGGCCGAAAATAACTCCCAACCTCGGAGAAGACCTTTTTTTGGTCTTCACGTAATTTCCGCTGAAACTTACAAATCCGGCCGAAAATTACTTCAAATTTAATACAACATTGACTGCGCTGGCCGATCCTCAAAAAACCTTTGGGCAACCCTAACTTACACATTCTAATCCCATAGGTCCATGAAATACATATTTTTCAAAGAAATTGATGATGTTTCAAGTTCTGCTAGCGTCGGTCTAAAATGCGATATTTGAGTCAAGACAAGCGGCTAGCCTCAGAACTTAAGTTGAAATTTTTCATAAGACAATAACATTTACAGTTAGACCGGTTAAATAAAACCGTTTTAAAAACTGGGAAAATACGATCGCAATCTTATCCAGCAAAGAACAAAGATAGAAGAGGAACGATAATTATTCTGTAACTTTGAGCGTCTCAGAATGCTAGTTATTAATTTAATCCATTATGCTTACACATTATCAAATTCCAGCTTCCATGGTTCTTGCAGCATTTCTTCTAGTTTCCACAAAAGATTAGCGAATTTTGGGCGCTGAGATCGGTTTTTCCTCCAGCAATCCAGCATCAAGGAGTGGAAGAAATGTGGGCAACCTGCTGGAGCAGGAAGACGGTTCCCAGCCTCTACTGCGTCCAAAACCTGGGAAAACCAAACCATTTGCTATATTGTGGTATTGAAAATTGTTGTTAGTCAATCTTCTGAAACTGTGCTCGATAATATACAGAAGTAAAATTAGAACAAAATATTATAGTCCTTTACAGATCACAGTAGCACCTGATGAGTCCTTAGGTCGAAACAGACTGTTTGTACTTTTAACCTTTTACTGTGGTATTTCTGGTTGTACGTTATGGTATATCTCAAGTTAACAACCTAAGAAACGAATGGTGCTTTTTACAGATGACAAGTACTGTAATTCCACTTCGGGAGTCAAACCAAAGACTAAACATCTTTAGGTGTTTGCGCACCAGTTTGTTTTGCACGGAAAATCCGTGAGTCGATTTAAACTTCAGTCTAACTGGAGGCAAATCACATGAAGATCAAAAAAGGTCTTCAAATGAACCCTATTTTTTGGCTGATCTCACGATATGACTGTAGTAAAAAAAAAACGGGCAACAAGCACGTTTAATGTAGATACTAGCGTTTTCAATGGAAAATGCTTACCCAAAAGGATTTTAAAAGGTTTCTGATGCTAATTGAATAAATAAATAAATAAATGAATGTGAGGATCATTTTCCTCATGAAAGCAATTGAAAGGCAGCAGTTTGACTCGAAGACTTTACGACCCTTTACGACGTCCTCATATTTCAAGTATGAGTCTTTGTAGGCTGGCATTACTCTGTATTATTTATTTTTGTTATTTTGCTTGTAATGTTGAAATATCAAAATAAATCTGTGTGACAAATTGAAGATATTTTGAACAAACTGTTAGAGCCTACAAAGTAGCAGTTTTCTTACTGTAAAAATTGTCTCGACTTCTATAATTAGATGTTTTTAAACTCAACTTACAGCTTGGTTCGACATATCCCAATAAGGAATTTGTCCAAATGACATCACTTCCCACATCAAGATTCCGTAACTCCAAACATCACTGTCAGTTGTGAACTTTCGGAATGTTATAGCTTCAGGGGCTGTCCAACGTAACGGCACTTTTTCTCCCTACAAGAAACAAACTTTTTCATAGATTTGGTAGATACAGAAGGTTTGATCTGCGAAAGTATTGAGACAAAACAGAAACTAAATCACAAATAAAATCTTTGCTACACTCCTGAATCATGTTGAAGCGTTCGACGAGTTGTTGAAGCCCATCTATACGTCATTGCGCCCGGGCAATACAGCCCTTTTCGAAAAAAAAAAATGTCACAGTGGTAGCGAGCCCTTGGCAACACCGTGTCTGATCTGACCGTTCTGGTAACTGAACTCCAGATCTTTTGCTCCAAAATCGGACTCGTCTTATTAGTTGGTCTCAAAAAACATGCTTGGAATTTCGTTAACCCAGTTCTGGTAGAAACACTACTTTTTCACATACAAATTCTTTGAATTTCAGCACATTTTTCAAAAAGTGGTTGGGGGCCAGTTTAGTATGACCGAAGTATTTCAAATTTGGTTTAACTTCTTACAGAAAAAGCATACCCTTGGTGAAAAAGTAGCTTCTGTGTCGCCTTCCAATTTTCTACTCAATCCAAAATCAGAGACTTTACATATCATTTCCTTGCTAACGAGGACATTTCTAGCAGCCAGATCTCGATGCACATATCTCTTCTCCGACAGATAGTTCATACCAGATGCAATGTCTCTCAGCATTCCGACCAGCTCAATCAGTGACAAATTGTTTCTTTTTTCCTGCAAAAAAACATTTTTTCAACATACATTTCATATCAAAAGTGAAGGCAGTGCATCAATGCAAAATCCCGCAATCACAGACGTCGATTATAGGATTGGAAAGAAACTGATGAACGATAAATTTGTTCCACTTGTATTTCAAAAATGTCACCAACTTCTGTGAAGCTTTCTGGATTTAAAGAATAAATTTAGGTTTTTGCTCAAAATTACTTATCTACGCTATAAAAGCCGGTCTACACTGTGCGTACAAAATTACAAAAGTTTTTACGCTCGTACGTCGAGGGTGTCTACACTATACCAAACGGCGCTTACGAGCGTAACGGCTTAACAGCGTATTCTGTGGGTGGCCATAATATTGTGCTGAATTGGATGACGGAAATCACAGATTTATTACAATTCTTTGTTGTTTCGGTTAAATTTGGGTCAGATTATGCATCACAAGAAATAGTATTGGCTTTTTGATAATTTAAACGTGAATTCTTTTCAACCTTCCTCACAAAAAAACATAACGTATGGTCAATCAAGAGTGTTGTGGTGTCTATTAGGTAGCGAAGGTTTTGTTAGAAAAAAAAAATTGCACCAGTGATCGAGCGTCTGTTACTGATATGCTAGATCTGGGTTCAATTCCTTGCTTAGCGTTTAGCAATAAAAAGGGACAGCGTGAAGACTCCACAGTGTGTGGTAGACAAGACGTGGTAGCTTAACTCGAAGACCAAAAGGCTCCTTTGCTGTCTCCTGGCCAAAGCAACGTGGTGAATACAACAAAACTACAAAAATTAACTTATAGGCCACTGACCGGCCCGGCGCCAGAATAGCGTGACTGGGGGGCAGAAATGAATTTTGGGGGGCACGAGAAGTTTATTAATGTGAATTCGAGAGTGTGGATGAAACGAAAAAGGTCAAGACCAAAAAAAAGAAGGTCTTCAGTTCAAAAATTTCCACAAACTCTGGTTTTCATCTCAAAATTCTTGCGATTTTCCACGAATCCTAAAGTGAAGACCAAAAAAAAGAAAGGTCTTCAGTTCAAAAATGTCCACAAATTTTCGTAGTCATCTTGCAACTTTCCACAAATTCTAAAGTGAGAACCAAAAAAAAAAGGTCTTCATTCCCAACGTTTCATGAAATCCGGTGTGAGTCCACAAAAACTACGAAAAAACAGTTCTTGCTCGCGAATTCTAGGACAATAAGCACCAATTTGGGAGTATTAGGCCTCGATTTGAACTCCAGTAGCCCAGAGCGTGCTAATTTCTTCGGGGCACAGTCCTCGCTTGGGAGGGCACGGCCCCGAAATGCGCCCCCGTGGCGCCGGGCCGCACTGATGGGCACTAGAGGTTGGTTTCAAAGGTCCAATTCTTCCTCTTTTGAACTCCTCTTAGCGGAGGGTGACTCGGTGGAAAGATCTGATCGCAATGTTTTGCAGGGTACATTTTGTTTTTAGCTTTCAACTGCTTTTCCGTTCCACTGTTACATTCCGTTTACAGAGATGGAGTCTTTGAGGACACATTTGAAGTCCTTGGCCTCAAAGCTTCAAGTTCTTGAAAATTGCCGTCCTCGGCACGAGGACAGCAGTATTTTTGGAATCCTTAAAATTTTTTAAATCGTTTTTTTGTAGAAAAATTTGTTTTTTTGGAGATTTTTTGATTTTGCCTTTTGAGATCATCTAAAAAAATTTTAGAAGACCTTTGTTTTTAAAACGCGTGAAAAAAATTTTGAAGACCGTATTATTACTATTTTTTTTTTGGGGACACTTGCGCCTGTGTCCTTGCCCTAGAAAAGGTCTGTCCTCGAAAGAGCTGTCTTTAGCCTCGGATATTTTTTTGTGTCTTTGGCCTCGAGCTTTGTGCCCTCGACTACACCTCTGTCCTGTGTCCGTTTAAGCCAAATTTTGAGCGTCTTTTGCCTCTCTCTCATATCAACTTTTATATAAACTTTATCCAGTCCACCGTTGGAAACACAATAGACGGTGAATAATGCGTAGCATGCAGGTATAGGTTATCTTCTCGAATTGTCAAACGGTTTGACTGCGCGAATAATGCGTAATTAAGTGATGCAATATCACATTCAACTACAATCTTTTCCGCATTTAAAGGCGGTGAATCATCCTGACAATTCCAGTGGTTTACAATAGCTAAAATTGAACTATAATTTTTGATATTTTTTGTTTTAATTTTAGGACTTCGGTTAGAAAGATATTCAACAAATACAAAAAGATGTCCCCCCGAAAAAAGTTTTTGGAAACTCTGAGTTTTGTTCTTTCCGCCAAAACCACAGTAGGCCTAATGGTTTAGAGAACTGCGGTAGGCCTAATAGTTTAGAGATGGTTTATTTCTAAATAGGTTAGGCCTAACTATCTCGAAACTATTAGGCCTAATAGTTTAGAGATAGTTAGGCCTAATAGTTTAATAAGATTACAGTAGGCCTAATAGTATAGAGAACTGTGGTTTTGGCGGGTAGATCAAAACTCAGAGTTTCCAAAAACTTTTTTCGGGGGGCATCTTTTTGTATTTGTTGAATGTCTTTGCAAACGCTGCTCCAAAATCAAAACAAAAAAAATCAAAAATTATTGTTCAATTTTAGCTATTGTAAACCATCGGAATAAGCTGGATGATTCACCGCTTTTAATCCCTTGTGCAAAAACAACACGCATTTTATTATTATTGGGCTGACTCCTCCCCCCACGTGGTTTGTGTCAACTCCTTGTAATCAATCATATTCAACTGCATTATAACTCCTAATTTTATGACTAAAATTTTTGTTGACATGCTTGTTGCAGTATTCATCTTTTCTTTTTTCACACAAACGCTTCTACCGAACGCTTTTTTTTTAATACCACTCTGGTAGTTTCGTATCACAGTAACGCACAAGAATTTGACAATAAAAGTTTCGGATTCAATCCCTCACCTGCTAGACCTAAACTTATTCGGAGAAATGCTTACCCTAGCATTAGCCGAAGATTGAGAGAAATCTCACAGATCCCCAGCTAATTGCACTTTTATAAAACATAAAACGAAAATAGGGCGAACTATAATAGCTAAAACATTTCAATTATCCTACACTGCAGTAATATTATTACCACTGAAATTGCAGAAAATTGATTGTGCGACTAGAGCATTCAATAAGTTTACAGTACTCAGAGGAGGAACTTTTGTATTCTCTCAATCAGCAGATATTGCAACTTTTGTGATACAACTGTATTCAATATTTTCAAAAACTCAATAAACTAAATTTGTTGCAAAGAAAAGTACAAAACTCTAAGCACAAAGCAGTTAATATTTTAGAAAGTAACACATCGGGCATCTCTTACGATTGTAATGCTTCGGAGGGAGTGAGGAACCCTCCATCTGTTGTCGCTTCACGTAGATATCAGCGCAGAT
This sequence comes from Trididemnum nubilum, assembly GCA_963965965.1. Classification (NCBI taxonomy): domain Eukaryota; kingdom Metazoa; phylum Chordata; class Ascidiacea; order Aplousobranchia; family Didemnidae; genus Trididemnum; species Trididemnum nubilum. Next base: position 10,877,431 of record OZ014487.1, read on the forward strand.
TGGACAAGTATATATTACTATTGATGTACAAATAAGAGCAAAGTAAAAGCTACCTCAGGGATTTAATCAAAACTTGTAGGAAAGTTCATCTCAAGAGCTTTGCTTAAAGCAAAACCTGTCTCATAGGTTTAATCAAAATTTGTAAGAAAAAATAACCAAAGGATTTAAAATGATGTCAATGTCCAATCAGTCTCAGAAAGCAGATATTTTATTATACATCATCAACATTTCGATTACAAAACTTGGAAATGAGTAATGCCTGGATCCTGGAAAAGTCAAGCAGCAACTCTATGAAGCATTAATAATCATCTACGGCTTGATTGATTTCATGGTGCGAAAATAAGAAAATGTCACAAGTTCAGCCAACAGCACTTAACCCAAACCATGAGCAATTTTCATTACGGTGTGTTGACCATGAGGCATGTTGAAGAAATACAGAACAAACATTAATGAAATTTGATGGCTTTACTTCTGCTTTTCACTCTTATCACTAAAGGAGAAAATGTCAAATTGTTAGTCAACAGAACTTAACCCAAACCATGATCAATTTCAAGTAGGGTGTGATGACCATGAAGCATGTTGCAGAAATACACAACAAACATTAATGGAACTTGATGGCTTTATTTTTGGTTTTCAATCTTTCAACCATGCAGTTTCAACAATTTTCCAATTATCTTCTACTCATTGGAGAACCTAGAGTAACACAAATAATAATTACTCCTATCAAAAAAGTTCAAAATTCTGCAAAGTGTCCAAAACCATCATTAGCAGTACATATATCAAAAAATGTACCAATTATGCATAAAACACTAGCACTCAGAGAAGAGTCGAAAATTCTTGGAGGCTACCAGTTGACACAAGACGATTAACTTGGCCAACTTTAATCTTAGTCCGAACCAGGCCCAAAAGATGTTTGACGCAAAACCCTAGCAACATCGCTGATGCGTCAAATCTTCTTGCATCAAACCGGTCACATTAAATTGCATAAAAGTACTGGTACTACATTACAGAACAAAGCTATCAAATCAAGTAAGCAAAATTAAAGCAAAAAACAACTTTTTTTAACTCTAAAAAAATACTTTATCCTATCAAAATTAATTCTAGCAAAGATATCACTACAGCATTCTTTAGACCATAAGGCGCAGCAAACTGGAACACTGTTAATTGGCACGCTGTCGTAGTATCGATAAATGGCTTCTATAATTATTATCTTCTAGCATAAAGTGCACCAAATGGCTTCTATAGCTTTTGTTTTTAGGCACAAAGTGCACCAAACCATAAGACGCACTACATTACATTAAATTTATTAAACTCCAAAAGCATTACCACTTGATCATTGAAAAGCATTACCACTTGATCAACTGGCCGTAAGAGCATAACCAGAAGCATAGATTAAATGCATTAGAGTATAAGGCACAAGTTGGATATCTTAAAAAATTGGGTGTCGTTTAGTATAAGCCGTCAGCTTTATTTTGGAATCTCTGCAACTCGTGTATGAGTGTGCCCGCGCTCTTGTTCCTCTCATGCGTGCACTCATTAGGGTTAGGACTCGATCTGGAAAATAGCTTAAATTGTAGAGAAGAGAACGCATGCTCGCTCATACACGAATCTCACAGTTGCTGAAAATAAAGCGACGGCTCATATTTAACGACACCCAAAAAATTTAAGTATCATTGGTGCACCTTATGGTTTGAAAAATATGACACTTTAAAATCTTACTTGCACCTAAGAAAAACAAGCAATGCTTCTCATATGTCACAAGAAACATGAAATTGTCTAGTTAAGTTGCAGTGATAAGAATACTGTATTGTCACACCATCACATTAAAAAAAAGTTTAAAAGTGACAAATTTTCTTTGGCCCACTGCTAATTTTGAATGATTATTTTAAATGAAAGCAAATGATTTAGATAAAACTTCTAAGTCTGTTTTTTATTTTCACTACGAAAACGCCTAACGTTTTTTTTTTTTAAATAAAAGCTCAAATAGCTGGTAAAGATTGTCAATCTAGGAATACACATAACTAACCTTGACAACCTGACAATGCCACTGTCAGAGTGGTCATCATCCTTCAAATCTTTGAGCATTAAAGATCAACATTGCTTCATAATTTCATCAATAAGTCTCTTTGAGTTTGGACCAAAAGTACCACATCATTGATAAATTTGTTAAATTTCAAGTACTCACAGTTACTATATTTTGTTTACAATAAAAACTTGCAAATAGAGTCTTAATTTACAATTCTGAAAAGCAATTGCAGAATATAAAAACTTTTGATTTCACTATCTTATTGACATGACAGTAGAACAAACCTATTGGCTTGACAGTGTCTGCAATTCAACTCAACTATTTGTAAAAGTCTAAAACCTGATAGTTGCTGAATAATAAGTGTGCGCATCTTGAAATAGAATAATTTTACATGCCTATATAGCTGCAACTGCACAGCCCATCATATCAGTAAGCTAGTACCAGAGTACGCTTAGATTATTGCATTTTAATTCTGCTTTTATTACTGTAGGCTAACTAATACTGTAGGCTCTAATAGTTTTGACTCTTTGAGTTTCATTGATATAAAAAATCAGAGCCTAGATTTTATCGGCAGACTAATTTTCTAACTTTGCATATTTTCTGACTGTAGCCTAGGCTATTAAGTTGCTTGCTTACCAGTATCTCTTACACAGCATCACTGTATCTGCAAAGTGCACCAGTAGGTTAAACCTTTTGAAGTAAACTAGCCTACAGCAACTATTAACAGAGGTGGAGTCCTCGAGGACACATTTTGAAGTCCTTGGCCTCGAAAATTGCCCTCGAAAAGTCCTCCAAAATTGCCCTGTCCTCGGCTCGAAGACAGCACTATTTTTGAACCGATGAAATTTCGATGGAAAACGCCAGAAACCTTGCTCAAAAGCTGCAAAGAGCTTTTTTTTGGTTTCCTCAAGTAGAGATCGCCTGAAAAAAATTTTGAAGACCTTTTTTTTTTGTGGAGAACATTTGCGTCTGTGTCCTTGGCCTTGAGAGGTTCCGTCCTTGGCCTTGAGCTTGTGTCCTCGACTCCACCTCTGGCTATCAAGCTAGGATTACCAGTTTACTTTCACAATGTGGTACAATACACGCTAGGTACGAGCACCACCAAGACTCAGACCTACCGTACCATCCTGGTAGGCCTACTGGTTTTGGCCTAATCAAGTCCCCCTGGTCAGGACTGTGATCTGCATAGCCACACCACATATCAGTTTTAATTTTCAAATTTCTTTACTTAGAATAGGCGAACCAAATGTTACATAACAACAAACAATTCATATTTCACTTTTGGGCCTATTGACCTAAGCCTCTTTTTTGCAAGTTTTTCCTCATAGACCCGCAAATTGACCATTTTCATGTTAAATTAGGCTATTTCAAACCAACACGCATACTTTCACCACAGTATAAATATCATACAGTAATATTAATCAATTGTGACGTGTGTCCGCATTTTTTGAGAGGTAAAAGCAGAGCTGTTTTTTTTGACGTCATAATAGTGACATGGTGAGCGGTGAGGATAACCCAAAAGATAGAAATTGTTTTGAAATTTTACGCGTGTTTTTTTGGCTTGACGACTTTACAGTCTTCGTCCTTTTTTGCGCCCCTAAACGTTAGAGGGCAGCATTTTTCCCATCTGCATTATTCCGGATATATCGCGTTCTCGCTCCTTTTGTAGAGTTCGCATCGGATCAGAATTAGTCTCGATGGAACCGCCAAAGCTCGGGCTTTGACTGGCTGTAATTTTGACGTCACTTTCTTATGACATCACAAAGTAGTACGTTTAAAAAGAGAAAAAAATGGAAATTTTCTTACATAAACAACTTTTAGTTACTTGGGGTTTTGCTCGCAGCAAGAGCCCAACACTAAAAGTTTGTTCACACTTGGTTAGTATCGTTAACTAACTATTCTGCAAATTTCGTTTCAATAACTTAACGTTTAAACAAAAATATCCATGATTGTTTGCTTCGTCGTTGTAAAATTCGTTTTGAATTACGGTTGTATGCAGTGATTGTGTTATTGCTTAGGCCTATCACCAAATAGACTGTGACATCATTATGAAAGTTTTCAGTTAACCGTATGACTAACTCGCTTAAAAAATATTCATAACAACTAGCGATCTAAAAAAAAGTTCCATGGGCGTAAACAGGCGTGTAGCCGGAAATTCGCAACGGGGGGCTGTTTTGGGGGTCTGGGGGCAGAGCCCCCAGCGCTCGAAAATTTTGCATTTTTTTTGCAAAAATAACTTAATTTTAGAGCTACCTTAATAAAAAATAATGCTTTTAAAACGTGGCATAGAAATTGGCAGCGCAACATGATTCAACTGGTTGCATAAATGGGCTATGTGAGAAGTGGCTAATGATAGCATTGCAGTTCTCTTGTTTACATGCTGGTAAATCATAAAATCTTATTATTCTATAAAACTCACACGGTGTAACCTATTTTGTCTATATTTTATAAACAAAAATAATTGGGGGGGGGCTAATGAAAAGATATTTGAGGGAAGTGATTGGTAATTAACTAACACTGAATACCCCCCTTATTCCTGAGTTTATAATATATATTCGTTGATAAAACCTATGTTTGGCGTTTTTACACCAGCGATCAAATTTGATTGTTTAGTTTTGGCATTTTTAAAAGTTTTTATTGATTTGTGACTTTAATTTTTGACAAATTAGCCCCCCTCCCAGAATATATGTTTCAAAAGATGTTTTAAATCACTTTTTAGTCAATTCCAACGCAAAAAGCAGTCTCAGAACCGCTAAAAACGTGGTATTTTTCTTTTTTCTGCATTTTGGTTGACAGACCAATGGCCCCCCCCTCTAGCTACGCTACTGGGCGTAAAGAGTAAATTACCGCGTAGTAGCAGAGTTGTAAGTCGAGCCGGGCTTTTCAGGTCGGGTTCGAGCCTAAAACTGACAAAATTTCGAGCTTTATTCGGGTCTGAGACGTGCTTTTTGTCTTAGGCGCACAAAAATGTAATCAAAATAACCTAACAACATTGCTAAATTTTTCAGACCAACCTTAACTTTCGGGTTCATTTGGGCACGATTTGGGCTTTAAGTTAGTTTTCAGGTTTGGACCGGGTTCGGGCTTTTATTTTTAGGTTCGGGATTGGTTCAAGCCTGAATTAGTTGGCCCGTTTACAACTCTGCTTGGTAGTTAATAATATCTCCTCTAACATGAGTTTTAATTTTCCCCATTGACTTCCAACGGCTATAATGACAGGCCCGGCGCTAAAATAGCGTGACTGGGGGGTACAAATAAATTTTTGGGGGGCACGAGAACTTTGTTTATATGAATTCGAGAGTCTGGATCAAACGAAAAAGGTGAAAACCAAAAAAAAGGTCCTCAGTTCGAAAATTTTCCCAAATTCTGATAGTCATCTCAAAAATCTTGCGATTTTCTACGAATTTTAAAGTGAAGACCAAAAAAAAAGGTCTTCAGTTCGAAAATTTTCACGAATTCTGGTTGTCATCTCAAAAATCTTGCTATTTTTTACGAATTCTAAAGTGAAGACCAAAAAAAGCCTTTATTCCAAAATATACGCGAAGTTTCATGAAATCTGGTGCGAGTCCACAAAAATTACGAAAAAACAGCTCTTGCTCACGAATTCTAGGGCAATAAGCACTATTTCGGGAGTCTTAGGCCTCAATTTGCACTCAAGTAGCCCCGAGCTGATTAATTTCTTCGGGACACAGTCCTTGCTTGGGGGGCACAGCAGTCATTTGGGGGGCATGGCCCCGGAATGCCCCCCGTGGCGCCGGGCCTGTATAATAAGCTACGCTCTCTGATCATGAAGTAATCACTATAAGCTCTGATATCGGTTCAACACTTCATTATAAATTCTTGACTATGCCTGCACCTGTTGCTAACTATTGCGTAGAACAGGGCAGGGGCGTATTTAGAGGGGCATTGTGCCATAACCCCCCTCTTGGGTCGCCAGTAATGTTTGAATACTTCAGAAGAGTACTCAAAATTGAGCCATGGCACTACCCTTTGGAATTTGGGCACAAAATCTGGGCAGGAAAACGCGCTGAATCTGAGTAAAGACCTTTTTTTTTGGTCTTGATCTTTCTCATCTGGTTTTTATCTTTCTTTCCAAATTTCTGGCTACACGCCTCCCCTTCCCCCCTTTCGAAAATCCTGCGTGCGCCACTGTAACAAGAGTCGGCAAGCTATATCCCTTGGGCCGCATCCGGCCGGCGATCTCAAAGATCCATCCGAGATCCCTAATGTGACTTCTGAAAATCGTTGGCCACGCAACCAAATTCTGCTCAGAAACTATCCAAACATTTGACGAAACCTACTCTTTCTCAGGGTCCTCAACCACAAATCGGCCAAAAATATCTCAAAGTTTGGTGAAGACTTTTTTTCTTTCAAATTATTCTAAAAACATGCAAAATTGTATTCAAATGGCATTAAAATAGCTATTTTTTGCGAAAAATTACAAACATCGCACAAAGTGACCTCATGGCCTCGGGCGGCGACTGCCTACCACCCGACTCCGGTATGTGACAATTGTGACATGCTTATTTGATCCAGTTTAAATGAGAATCGCTTAGCTGCACTAGTTCAGCGTGTCGCGTAAATGAGATGGTTTTGATCAAATTTTTTTTTTAACGTGGGTTCAAGACCCCCTTTTTCTCAGCAAAATTCTCGCTGCGCTGCTCTATTTTTGCTCGAATTAACGGTTGCCATATTTTCCAAGTAGAAACGCAAAACAGAATTATTAGAGAACCGCATTTTCTCCTGAATTTGAATTATAAAAAAAAACACAGAAAAAGCGATGTTTATTCACTTTAGAAAAATTGCTATTATTTTCGGATTTGAGATGAACTTTAACAAAAAAATTTAAACAAAGGTCTACATCTTCATCATAGGTAAAATGTAAACCACAATTTTTCGCGGATTTGAGATGAAGACCAATAACTATCCAAGCGGGACAAGACTTCAAAAAAGTGACTTATAGCAAACCCATTTAAACATGCCATAAATGATATTTGTTCAATACCTCTACACTTAGGAGAAAATAACCAGCATTGTTGGGCAAAAATATTGCAGCTAAATTAAAGTTTTATCACGACCCACACTGTACGTCCGTAACGAGAAACGATAACTCATACAGTCTATGAAAGCTTTTTTTTGACCTGAAGTTGTAGTGGCTCACGATTACTACTTCATAATGATGTCACAGTCTATTTGGTGATAGGCCTAAGCAATAACACAATCACTGCATACAACCGTAATTTAAAACGAATTTTACAACGACGAAGCAAACAATCATGGATATTTTTGTTTAAACGTTAAGTTATTGAAACGAAATTTGCAGAATAGTTAGTTAACGATACTAACCAAGTGTGAACAAACTTTTAGTGTTGGGCTCTTGCTGCGAGCAAAACCCCAAGTAACTAAAAGTTGTTTATGTAAGAAAATTTCCATTTTTTTCTCTTTTTAAACGTACTACTTTGTGATGTCATAAGAAAGTGACGTCAAAATTACAGCCAGTCAAAGCCCGAGCTTTGGCGGTTCCATCGAGACTAATTCTGATCCGATGCGAACTCTACAAAAGGAGCGAGAACGCGATATATCCGGAATAATGCAGATGGGAAAAATGCTGCCCTCTAACGTTTAGGGGCGCAAAAAAGGATGAAGACAGTAAAGTCGTCAAGCCAAGAAAACACGCGTAAAATTTCAAAACAATTTCTATCTTTTGGGTTATCCTCACCGCTCACCATGTCACTATTATGACGTCAAAAAAAACAGCTCTGCTTTTACCTCTCAAAAAATGCGGACACACGTCACAATGGTTTTTGCATGGAGTGATATTACTGTATGTGCTTTCACTTTTGAAAATCAAGTTTTTTTCAACAAAACTTATGAACTTAATTTTAGCCTACACACAGAAATCGTGAGCTTACGAGCGTACCGGCGAAAAAACTTTGCTCTTTTAGCAAATTTTTTTCGCTGGCAATTTTACTCTTGTAAGGTGCTACGCCCGTAAGATGGTACGCCTGGGCTTACGGAATTTTCCTTTAAAACAAACTAAGGTTACGCTCGTAAGCTGACGATTTTACGCACAGTATAGACCGGCCCTAAATCTTACAATGCTGCGACAACTAGCCAAAACACGATTCTAAATAAAAAAAAGAAATATCGCATTATTTCGGGGATGAAAGAAACTTAAACCAACCAACGATTTCGTAATTTACAAACATAAAACCAGCAACGAATACAAATTTATAGCATTTAGGAGTCAAGAGTTTTATTATGACAGGGCATAATCATAAACGAACTGCATCAGTCAACTTCAAACGCGGGAATTTTGCAAAATTTCAGTAATGCAGCAAAAAGACAAAGATGTTAAGTGAAATTTCGCGGTACAAAACTACATAACAAAACAATTATGAAAACTTACCTGTAAATATTTGTCCAGTGATCCATTTTCCACATATTCAGTGATTATCATTAGTGGAAGACTCTTAGTGACAACTGCTTCCAATCGAATCACGTTAGGATGGTCAAATTGACCCATGATGGAGGCTTCATTTAGGAAATCTTGTCTCGCTTCAGGTCCTGACCCATTTTTCAAAGTTTTAATAGCAACTTCCTTCTCTCTTTGGTCTACCACTCGTAGTTTCCCTCCAAAAACTTCGCTGAATTCTCCTAAAAAAGATAGGGATTATTCGCAGCAAGACAGAAAAGCTGCCCACCCGGTAATAAGTCATTAGTATAGTTCGTCGAGGATCGCAAGTATTACACTTGAACGCTGCGTTTTGACCATTTTCGACCTACCTGCATTGTTTACCTCTACTTCGGAAACCGCTAAACGTAGAAAGCAAAAAGTTACTACATGAATGTCAAACTCGGAATTGCAAGTACACCGGAACGCAATTTTGAAGGCCTAAAATCGACCGCAAATTTTATTAAATCTGCCATTCTTACTAGCTTCGGTATATAATTGGCGCGTTAATTTGAGTGTACAAGTGCAACCTCTCTTTATTTTATTCAACACTTAGTACGCCTGGTGTACAGACTTACAAGCGTGCAATTCCTTAAAACAAAGCATACGTTCGTACGGTAACGCCAACTCGCCAAGTATGAATCAGAGATTGAACGAATCAAGTCAAACTAATGATGCAGAAATGGAAATATGGGCAATATTTCCTGAGAAGAGAATAGTTCACCGGAATTTTTTTTTCGTTTTTACTAATTCTGACCCAAATCTAACCCAAACTCAAATTCTTACTCTAAAAGTAACCCCAAATCTTACCCCCTAAAAAAGTAAATGAAAAAAGCGCGAGTGAACATTACTCATTTTTGTTTTATTCCCTTAAACTTCAAAATTTTCAGCGAAATCCATTTTCTTTGATTGTTGTATAACTTATTGTAGGAGAATTTAATCAGTTTTATTCCCCAAAGAAAAAAATTGAAATTATTTATTACTTTAAAAAAATGATGAAGTTCTACCCTTACTTGTAAGCATTTAGAATACGAACTTTTGTAATTTTTGAAGCAAATGCAAACCTGACAACTTCTTGTTTTGGAATAGGAGAGTGCTAAGTCGAAACACATCATTTAAAACAGAAATTCTTTGAAAAAGTGCCACTTGTTTAGTCTACCATCGAAAAGATTTTTTAGTAATCTACATTTTACAAAAACTCACACATAAACAAACATTACACACAGACATATCAATGAGGAATTCGATCTGAATAATTCAATTTAATGAAAAAACTTTGTTGAATTTAAAGATTTAGGCTTCAGAAGTGTGAATAGTTCAGGGAAGAAATGCCTAGTTTTGTTTCATTGTGGGCACGATAGCTTGATAGACAGAAACATTTGAATCACAAATTGCGATTAGGTCAAAAGATAATTGCCAAATGGGACCATTTCGGGTTTTAGGTTTATTTGCACTGTATCAAGACAGATTGACTCACCCAAGTGTCAATATCTGCACAAACAAACTCACACCTAAGAGGTAAAATACCCATCTCTAGTGTCAGTTTTACTGTCCCCGAAACAAAAGAAACTCTAGCAAAATGTCAATTGTGTACCGAGCAAAAAAGCCTTAAAAATAAAATACACAAGAAAATGTTATGGTATTGATATAGCACAAATATGGACCAAAAAAGCTTTGAAGTTACACGATAAAAATTCAAAACCGCTATGCTTAACATACCATTTTAATCAAGCAATGCGTTAGAAGACCAACCCCACCCAACCATAACCCAACACAAGAAAATAGTACCATGTACGCAAATTTTATTTAAGATCACCCAAACATTAGTTAAAAAAAATTAAACACCGATTCGGTTTTGGTTTCACCAAAAAAGGCTTTTTACCCAACTTCGGCCGCTCTCGCATTAATGATTCAATTTTAAAATAATTTTATGCTTCGGCAAGAGCTATCTGAGTTATTATGAATTATGATCACGCATTTTGCCTACCTGCAGTAATTAAAACTTCGGGCCGAACGAATTCTTTGTTTATTTCATTGTTGAATTCTATGGCAGTGTTGCACTGATGTTCGTAAGCAGTTGGATCGACATATGTTTTGTAAGCATTACTGTTTGGTAGCGTAGAAGTGTTGCTAACAAAAACTACATTCTTCTCCATATCTTTACATCGCATTCTCTTCTTTTTTCGTTTTCTAAAACAAAGTCGTTCCGTTAGCATGCTAACAGCAACAGAATTGACATTGCATCTCATTGTGTATCAGAAAAAGTATCGTCTTAATACAAACCAAAAGATAAAATTTGTCTGCTATTCGACAGCGATTTTAATGGTATTGCAATAATTGTAAACTATTTCATGATCAAAAATACTGCTTTCTATATTAGCCGATTTAAGGGGGTCGTTCTGAATAAACAAAGTAAGCATATAGTAGTACATAACGCCAAATTTCGCTAAACAGGCGTAGCAGCATAAGCAAGTAACGCCTACGTTAACCCTAGCCCAACTATGCCTATTTAGAACAACCCGGCGGCCTATTTAGAACAACCCTTGGTGGTTCTAGATAGAAGATAGCATGCATAGTATGGGGTAGTAGGTATAGTACGCCAACGCCACCCGCCAACCCTAATCAAATCAGAAATTAAATCCAAACTCTAACCTATTCTGCCTGATGGCAGTAGAACAACCAGATTCTAGGGGTTACTTGGCCAATAAATTTCGTTATTGTAACGGCTAAGCTTGTGTGGTAAAGTGTATGGTTTAATTTGGTAGTCTTGTATTACGTTAAAACGCCTGCAACGCTTTTTTGTTATTTCGTAATCTTAATTGCATTTTCATCTCTGCGTAAAACGCAAACATTTTGCTTGAAAAGTAGTTGCCACTGTGCAGTTTAACTGACAGTAGATTTGCAGTATAGCTAGAACAGTATTGCCTTTGTGTTAAGTTACAGTGTTGAGATACAGTGTTTATTAACCGTACTATAAGTTTTACAATATGTTTTGCTATTTTGCTTATTGTAGATGTAGTTATGTTATAGCTGGTTAAAGCCTATAATTTTGTGAACTGTATATTAATAAATGTTATAATGATGATCGGCTTCATTACAGCATGCAAATTGGTTAACTTTCTGCCAAAAATTGGCCGCTAAAGTCAGTTTTTCCAATTATGTCACGCACAGCCACCAAATAGGCACTGAAATGGCTTCCAAATAGACGTACAAATGTTTCACTGAATCGGCTAACATCAAGTTTTCTAGTATAGTAGTATAAAAAATCCTGTCTTCAAAATTAGTTTTTATTTGTTTTTCTACATTACTCATTTTTTCATGAAAAATAGGTCGCACCTCAAAAGCCGCTACATATCCTCCCTTACGTCAAAACAACTTTTCATATAGCAGTTGTACAAATAAACAATGCAAATAGTTTTGGTTTCTTGAAACAACTGGACTACTGGAGATATAAACTTTAGTAAAAATACCTTTTGCAAATGAACAGTAGGACCACACAGCCCATTACCAACAACACTCCGCCTAGAATGGGCCAAATTATGTTAACACGTTCGCCATTTGGTGTCGAAGATGGAACACTTTGAACAGGATTGGTAGGATTAGGAGATTTGCCAGCAGTTCGGACGCGTACTGGTGGACTGTACGGTCCTAATTCGGATGAGAAAACAGCTCGCACCTTGAAATAATAATACTTTGAAGATCTGACAAATTGCCTAATGAAAAATATTAAGCACGAAGTTAATTAAATTGACCAAAACTATAATCATATGCACTCGCTCGCTCTTCAATGCCCGCTTTTTCGTGAAGGTGGTTCGGGCAACAGCTCAAGATTAAGCCTCTTCACGGTCTTCCATCACCTCCATCATTTCGCCTGGGTGAAGCCCCAAGCAATTCCATCCAGGATCCTACATATAATTACTCCATTTATATATAGTGCTAGGTCGTCCAACTGGTCTTTTCCCATTTGCTTTGGCAAGTAAAGCGTGTTTGAGAAGTTAAAAAATGATACAAGAGTTGAGAAATTGAACTACACATCACTACATAATGCGGTACAGCAGTCGTTTGAGAGTTCATAAGCCTACTTAGCTGACGAGAAGTGATATTCCTTGAAACAGCAGCTGTACTAGACTGCTATATTTTGCGGATAGGCTATCATGACAGACATGTGGTGTAACTCATGAGGTGGTTCATTTATTTTTTGACTAAATATCACAAGTTTGCTTTAAGTCCTAATTCAAATATTACGAAAAAATTTGATCAATCTTTAGCTTAATGTTATGTCAGGTTAAGATCCAAATCGAGACTGAGAAGTGAATACACAGTATTTCTAATCCAAAATGAAACCCAATAATATTATTTTCCACAATTCATAAAAGGGTTACGACTTTTGTAATAACAATACTTGACATAATGTACAAGCATAAGCAACTGCTTCAAGTTGTTTGAATTAATGCTCACTTTGATTTCATATAAAGTCGAAGGAGTTAATCCATTCACGGTCATTGCCAATTTCGTCGTTCTTTTGTGAATGACGTCTTCGTCAATGACGTCTCGTGACATCATATCGTGTATTTTTCGGAGCGAAACAATAAACATCGAAACCGTCGATTCGGAATCAATTGGTGGATGCCAAGAAAAGCTAATATGATGGGACCCAACTTCTGAAACTCCTACGTAAATTCCAGCTTTAGAAACACCTAAAGCATAACTGTCGTAAACCATCATAATTCTTATCTCAAATTAATCAAGGTCACTCAAATTTTTGAAAGTTCTCGCCCTGATTCTCTTCTCTGTCGTTGAGAGCATGGCAAATGTAATGCTACACAACAGACCTGTAGTTCTGAGTAGGAGAAACCGGAAGAGAATGACCGTTTCCGCACCACTCACAAAATGGGACCTCGCCACGACACAGGCTACCACTCCTGATGGGTACTGGCTACCCAATGGGGAGGGGCTACAAACGCAGTGATAACACCCTCTTTGGTTTTCCCTCTCTGTAAAGGTGCGTTAACAATGGACGCGAAGCAAAGGTTGGCAACCTTCGCGAGTGGTCACTTACGTCACTTGCTCATAATAGGCCAACCATTCAAAAACAATTTTGTCTAAGTGAAGTTTAGCAAGCACTCGCGAAGTTTGCGTCCGGTTAAAACCTTTCGCAAGTTGTCCATGTTGTTTCGCGTCCAGTGTAAACGCACCTTAGAAGGGAATTAGTATGTCATTTTAAACGCAATTCAATTACGAATAATAGTCATATGACTTTTAGCTAGTTTATGCTATCCAAGAATAGCGCTATTTGCATCCCAATAAACTTTACGTTACTGATTTATTCGAAATAGTGTATGCAAAATTAGAAAATCTACTTAATTGTTGCAAAATTAAGCAGTTTTTGTCTTTTATTTTGAATATACCATATAACGCAGGTGCGACACTTTCCAAGTCTAATGACGTCATAAATGACTCTAAACTAATCAAGGAATAGCTGGGGCCATCAATGGAGTCAACAAACAAGCTAGAGTTAAAAGATTGTAAAATTTACAAAATAACTTTTACTAATCTGTTATTTATTTTGGGATTATTTAAGAGTCTACTTTACTTTAAAAAAATTTTTGTAGCTGTGAAAAGGTGAATTTTGACTACCGATGACATATCTAAGCAGGACCTAAATGATATTTAATCCATTGTAAAGTTTGACTCATTCAATTATACACCTGGATTTTTTAAAGCAGGCAAAAATGCAAAAAATGTCTCTTTTTGCAAAAGTTAACATTAATGCTTTTCCATCAATTGTCAAACTTGTGTCGAACGAAAAGTGTTTTACATCAAACATAACTCAATTAAGTCGAAAAAAATTAGTAATGTCTAAGATTGTAATTCGATTTAAAATAACCTATGACAGACCTAAAATTTTATACGCCGCAGTTTTTGTATCAATAAAAATAAACGTGGGTAATGCATTAAATTAAGTAAAAAATTAGCATTGTTTTGAAGTTTTTTACACTTTTTTCTAAGAGAATACGCTAGGTTAATGTATGTCAAGCAATAAATCCGACGGTAAAAAAACTGTTTTTTTTTAACAAAATGAAGCACTGCAGCAAGAAGAGAAATTTGTAGAGACTTAACTGCATTTTTTGATGTGATAAAATAAGTCGTTTTGAAACGATGACAAAGTTAATTTTCATCAATTACAAAAAATTTGCAATGCATTTTGGAATGGGGAACATCAGTTTATTGTATCAAGGGCTTTTCTAGATCATCAAAACTTTATTAAGAGTGAAATCAAAAAGAGTCATCAAATCTGCATTGATAAAGGATTACAAATTAAGTTTCGCCCATTTGAACTTCTACTAAATAGCATAAATATTTAAATCGCAACGAAAGCTTACAAACTGAACAGCTTTTTTGCGAATAATATTGAGCTATGCTTAGAGCTCGTACACTCACCTGATTGGCTAATTTTAATGTTAATTTCAGCGCAGTTGTTTAAAATTCCACCAATAGACGACACAACACTGGAAACTCCATTTATAGCGCAAACCTAAACCAAGAAGTCAATTAACAAGATAAAACCGATTAGTGGCGTGGTCAGTGGTCGAGTGGACAGAGCGTCTGCTAATGAATCAGCTCCTTGTGCGGTCAAAGACGATAAAAATTGGTTTTTACAGCTTCCTTGCTAGACGTTCAGCATTAAAAGGGATAGTGTGAAGCTTCTACCGTGTGTGGTAGACAGGTAAGCAGTTGCGATCAGTGTTGCAGAGTCGGAGTCGAAGGTTTTTACGGGGAGTCGGAGTCAGAGTCGAAAAAAAGATTTTGCCGGAGTCGGGAGTCACAGTCAGAGTCGAAAAATATATGCTCGACTCCCAGTGTTGCACAAAAATCTGATTAAAATGTAAGCTACGTCCTGCGTTAACGTAAATGTAGTCAAGTTGCATGTCTCGTAGCATTAGCACGCATTAGTTATTTAAATCTTCACATTTTTGAATAGGTTTGTATTTAGTTTGCAGCAATGTTGCAGAGTCGGAGTCGTAGTCGAGGGAGTCGAAGGTTTTTACGGGGAGTCAGAGTCGAACGAAAATAAATTTCGGGAGTCAGAGTCGACCGAAAAAATGGCTGAGAGTCAGAGTCGAACTGATTTTGCTTCAACTCTGCAGCACTGGTTGCGATTGCATTGATTCAAATCTCCTCTAGTCGATGTTATTACGCAGAAACTTGCAACGATTTAACAGGTCCCACTTCCGCGCCAAGCCGCTGAAATGCTACTCCTTACTGATTCTAAGAGTAAGCTCCGGGGTAAGACCTCCAGTTCCAGAGACGAATGCTCTAATCCCTAGATCGGGAATCTTTTTGACTAAGTGAACCATGAGCGTGACTTGCTTTCAATTGTATTTTCGTGAGCGCTATTTATCACTTTTCATCACTTAATCATTAAATCTTAAGCAATTAATTACTAATGTATATATTTTTACTTAAAAATTACAAATTTACAATGCGTGAATTTCCAGTTAATGCGACTTCTGATGCTGCATGATGGTGTAGGTGATCGCCTTGAAGTCTGCTTTGATACTTGGCTAGTTTAAGTTTCATACGAGATTTCGTTTTTCATATTCAGCTTGGCAAGTTCTCCGCCAAATTTGGCTAATTTTTTTTCGATAATTTTGCTTTAAAAAAGTTTGCCCAAGATGGTCTATAGCTAACTAACTGTTATACACAGTATTTTAAATTACAGGTACACCCATGGGCGTCGGCAAGGGGGGGCAGGGGGGCCATGCCCCCCTGGATTTTCACACACTCTATCTTAAACCTCGCAAATTTCAAAAACTCCTCCATTTTTTATTAATTAATACTGGCTCTATTCTCATTCCCCCCTGAAACATTTTTTGCCGACGCCTATGCGTAAACCACAGCTTATTTTATAATCAGTTTGTAAGAAAATTTAAATTTTAGCGTAATGTATTGCCATTTTTCGTTGAAAATATTTCAACTCATTTTTGATTATGAAGTATTTTATTTCTTTACTTTAATTTTATTAATTTCTTCTTTTAAGATTCCAGCAGTACACCAACTTGTAAATACAATTGACTGGAATTGGATGCCAAGCAAAAACATTTTTCTCACCTTGAATTTGTAATCGGCAAAATGGTTTAGTCCAGTAACTTCTATTTGACGAGCAGCTAGTCCAGATTTGGCTGGTTTGTATTGCAAGTAATTGTCGCATTCCATACAGTTTAAGAATCCCGACTGACAGCTCTGACAATAGACACTGCAAAAAAATTAAAACTACAAAGCCCAGTGTTGCTTCCCAATGATTTGCTTTGCCAAGAATTTATATACTGTAATTCAACGAAAAATTTTATTTTTTACGCCAAAAAACTAGAATTTAGAGAAAAATATGAAAAACTGCATAAGTTTATGCTTTAAAAAAAAAGGTTAGGGTTTGAAAAAGGATTAAGTTGTCAAATCAGAATTAAGGTTAAAATAAATAAATTAATTGTAGTTTTTTTTCGAGTAAAAATTTTCGAGTAAAAATCTTTTTATAGCTGAGGGTTTGGGTAGGGCAAGGATTTCTAGTGCATTTTTTATAGATTTGAGTAAAGATATAAGTTAGGGTTAAAGCTCCGATTGAATCATTAAGAGCGTGATCAAATTCTCTAGCAAGGTCTCTCCTTTGGAACTATACTGGGGACCTATATCTTGGCATTCTATAGAGCTTAAAATTTTGGTTAATTCTTCATTCACGAGGAAGCGACGGTGTCAATTTTATTTCGGAAAAAACCCTCTACTGCTTAGGATTTGACTATATTCCAAGACTTACAGTTGCATTTTCAGTTCTTTCCAGTAAAATTAGCTGCTTGTTCGAAGCCACCAATAAGCGATAACCATCCTAAAGTGACAGCAATAACGCAACAACGTGACCAGTGACCAATTGCCAGGATACGAGTTGAACCAATCACGTCTATGTCAAAAAAGATTTTATCCACTAAGCCACGCTGTTGATGAACTTATGTTACTTGGAGTTACTTTCATTTCGGCACACATCATAAACTATCATTTTAAGGCAGCGTAAATTATCGCACAAAAAGATTAATGCTGACAGATTAAATTTTAATGACGTTGCAATTAAAAGCTTGTTTTGGTTGAAAAACAAATTCACATTTCCGAAATGTAAACACTCGTCATCGTGACAAATATAACAATATTTTGCCAAAAAAGCGAAAAAAAGAGATACGATGAAGGTAATTAGTAGTTTATTGATTTTTTCTTTATTGGCCAACACAAAACATAATCTTCCGAAATTTTATTGATTAGCAAATTAAGCAGTTTCTCTCATGAGAACATCGAAAAAAATTTTCACACAATCGCCAAAGCCAATCGACAACTACAATTTTTTACAAGAACAAGTTCAATTTATTATTTGTCGTTATATAAGATGCAATAAATGACACACTACATATAAAATAGTTTAGAATAGCAAAACAAAAAATAACTTTTTTCACGACCGTAGACTGGAAGGAACCTGTTACGATCATCTAGTCAAACAGCCCTCGAATTTTATAAAGCAATTTTATGAAAACACGAGGCTTGTTTTTGCTTAAAACTTAAGAACAAATAAAGAACAATGCCAGCCTCGGTATGAAAAACTATTTAACACGGGGTAGTTCAATGCATTTGTAAGTAATCAGCTTAGCCTTTTCTACATTTCCATCGTTGAACTGTCTGACAGTGATCTACTAATCATGGTCTACAACAAAAGATAAATAACTTCGACTCAAGCAAGAATACATTTCTGTCACTTTATTCTCCAATAAAGTTAAGAAAAATTTTAGAACAAATGAGGCTGAAAATTCGTGAAAATTCAAGAACAGGCAGCCTCAACTCAAAACTTCTGGTTCTTATAAAGAAAAACGGTATTTTGTAACTGATATTTACCTGCTGCTTTATAATTTTGCATAAACCTGCACCACGAGCATAAAACTCCGATCAGAAAAACTACCCGTGCTCCGTTTGCGTAAAGCATTGGTTACAATTTTACGTCCATGAAACTAGTTTTTATCACCGAGTTTTAAGATGTTTTGTTGCGCTAATTTCATTTGGTTTGGGTTTTCATTTTACTAAGTTTTGGGACTTAAACCGTACTTGGATCACTCTCAACACATACACTATAGTAACTACAGTACTCAAATAAAATCTTTCATTATAATCGCTACATTACGCCGAAATGTGTAACGAGTTTGTGGGGTCTATTTTGCGTCATTTCGCCTGCGTGCAACACAGCTCCTTTCGAAGAAATGTCGCAGCGGTGCTGAGCCGTTGGCAACACTGTGTCCAATCTGACCATCCTGAGATTTGAACCTCGCCCTTACGCTCCAGAGACGAATACGTTCACCACTCGACCAGCTGATTTGATTCTAAAGTAGTAAGCACTGTAATTAGTCATATTTAGCTCGATTCCAGCCTGCCTAACATCAAAAGCTTTTAAAATGTAAGAAAAAGTGATCCAAATATTGGCAAAGTATTAGCTACAGAGAGAACATAAGAAATGCATTGCAAGATTTACCACGTCTTGAACTCTTCATTAAGCAAGCTTGAAGTGTCGTAACTTATACGACATGTTAGATTTCACGGCCCCCGAATCACTAACTTTACCTTAAGCTATTAGTCGACAGCGTGGATGAGAAGTTAAAGACATCGTTTTTACGACGACCCTAATCACGATTTGGGTTCAATCTGCACAGGTCACGTTGTTGCGTCCTTAGATAAAACGCTTTACGATGATTATCTCTGCTTGGTGGTTTTTAATATGCATCAAATTCAGAAGAATTCGAAGAAATCCAAAGGAACATTGCGAATTCCTCCAAACTCGAAGTATTTACTGCAAAACGTGCAGATCATCCAATAGTTAGCGTCTGACGCTGTTCGGTGACAGGAGGGTAAGCATGCAATATGGCAATACAACAATGCATCAACAATGCTTGGTACCTGTATGATAAATCATTGCGCTCTCCAGTAGTGAGGGGTTGGGCCCATAATAATCTCACAGTTGAGTCATTGACTTGTGAGTACAAGTTGCGAGGTTGAGTTGGAGGCTCTGCAATTAGAACGTGACTTTACAAAAAGAAAAACCAACTATGAGCAATGTTAGTCAATTTTTCTGGAATCAATGAAAATAATGGAACTTCAGGAATCAAATAAACCACCGGCCAGTTGGTCGAGCGGCATCGCGTTCGTTTCTGGAACATGAGGCCCTAGGTTAAAATCTCGGCCCGGTCGAATCAGACCCAGTGTTGCCAACGACTTGCCCACGCAGCAACATTTCTCGAAAAGAAGCTGTGTTTCCCGTGCGCAATGACGCGGAGATGAGCCCCGCTAACTCGTTAGACGTTTCGGCATAACACAACGAGTAAACAGATTTAGAGTAACGAATACTTCTGTAAGATCCTCCAAGTTTCCCGTGCTTTCTCGGATTACATAGGGGAAGCCGCTCAATCAGCAGAGCATAAGAGGCACTCATTCATTCATGTTTATTAATCGACAAAAAAAGTAATGTAAAAAAAATATTGAGTAACTATTACTTAGTGATAAAAATTTAGCAAGCATCTGTTGTAATTAGATTTGAAAGGAAAAGTTGTTCGGTTTTGGATTTCAAGTGGAATGTCATTTCATGGCAACCGGTAATATGCAACCATTAGCAGTCGCTGAGTCTGTGACAGGGTATCCAGTATCCACTTTCTTTTTCAGTTGTGTGAAATCGATCTCTTTTTCCAGTTTCACCGGTGCATCGCTGGTGTTCCACGGTGAGCCTTTTCCGTCACTCCGCGCTCTGTATCTCAGAAAAGAGTCCTGCAATTCCAACCAACCAGCTGCTCCCACTAAGTAAGCTATTGGAAGTACAACAAAGTTCGCAACAGTGAGTCAAACATTCAAACATAACTAAGACAAAAACATAAACAAGCAACAAAATGTGGGAGGGGGCGGAACTGGAGAGACGGGGCGGGGGGACGCTTGCTGGTGGGTGGGAGAAGCAAGGTCCCCATTGAGACAAGCAGGGCAATTCCAACCCATGGTGGAGCCAGCCTCGCAGATTTTGCGAAAGTTAGCCCGGGTCAGGGAGAAGCAGGAGAAGTAAACCCACTTGGAACAGGTGGAGCACTTTAGTGAGTCCGTACCTACCTCATGAGAGCACAAAGAGCAGGGGTAACGTGGGGGGCCCTGAGGGGGATGCGGTTGATAAAAGCCAGGTGGTAGTGGGGGGAACCCTGGGGGAGGGGGTGGAGGGGACGCAGGCGTCGTAACGAGGGAATTGGAATGAGTAGGGGGGGCAGATTGACTTTGGGGGCAGCACGCCGGTCAACGTCAACCCACTGCAGTGCCAGTTGCACAGATTGTGCGAAAGTCAGCACGAGTGAGGGAGGAGCAGCGGAAGTGTACCCACTTGAGGCAAGTAGTACACTGAAGGGAGTCTCTGCCCACTTCAAGGTGACAGATGGAGCAGGGGTACCTGCGCGAGGATTGTTACGGATGGGGCCCCGGGTTTGGATGGACATTGCCACTAATTAGGAGTAAAGCCAGGATTAGGAGACGTTGAAAGGGAGTCCGGTCAATTAGAAGAGGAGCCGCTCAGTTGTGACCGGTCAACGGGAAGCCCAGCGAAAAACAGTCCAAGACAATGGGGGCGACCTTTTGGTCGAGCCCCTCGGGAGATCTGTCCTGAAATTTCGACCCATCCCCATTGGGGAGGGGACTGCACCACCACGATGAGGCGGCAAGACGCTGGTGCAGTTCCAATTCCCTGTCCTTTTTTTCTGGTCCAATTGCCTCCAGCTTCACAGCTGAAACCTTTGCCCTCAAGCAAGGTCTCGATTGGTGTACTAACCATTTGTTGACCTGCAAATTCCAGTCAGTCCTTTTCCTAACTGACTCCCAATCGGCCCTCTCAATCCTTTCATCAGCCCCCTCTTATCTCCTGCCTGAGTCCATCTGGAATGTTTGGTCCCTCGCCTCCTCCCTCTCCAACAACATCACCTTAAACTTTCAATGGGTCCCCGGTCACGCTGGTCTCCCCGGTAATGAAAAAGCGGATTTACTTGCCAAAGCTGGTGCCTCCCTGCCCACTGACGCGATCCCATGCCCTCTCCCCCTAGTCATTGCCAAAATCCGTTATCTCCAGTATTACAATTGGAGACGTTACATTTCCCACTCCTATCTTAACCACCAAGTCCCCAAAGTCTCTTCGGAGAACTGCTCCTTTCTCGCCCTATTCGCTGTGAGCTTTCCCGTCTCCGCTGCCATGGCCACAGTCTTCTTTCATCTTCATATCTTCACAGGATCAGTCGGAAGGAGAACTCTGCTTGTAGTGCCTGTGGACACCCTCTACAGGACCTCAATCATCTCCTCCTCGACTGTCCTGCCTCTGAACCTCTTCGTAAATCTATCTTTGGCTCCTCTCTCTCTATTCTTGACCTATGGTCCAGACCTTGGGGTGTGGCCCGACTGTTGGGTCTCCGCGGAGTTTCTCCGCGCCCCCAATCCTAGTAAGGGGTCGGGTAGTACCACCGCCACTCAGTCTGTACTTGCTGCTCCCCCCTCAAAAAAACAACAGATGGCAGCAAAGGTAGAAAAACGTTCAATAATAACATAATTGAACTCCAATACTTACTGAAGCAGGGTAAATCTGGATTGTCCAACGGTGACCTGTAGTAATCTTCCATACACTGACACGCAGTAACCCCTCTGCTTCTGGACAAGCTGTAATCCGGGCACTTTTTGCAAGCGTGGTTGGATTGAATAGATTTATAGTAGCCAACTGGGCAGGCTGAAAAACAGCAAAATTGATTGTAAAATGGAAAATGCTAAATTAATTATACGATGAAGAATACCGTTTCCTGAAAGATTAAAATAATTCCAATATAAGAGCAGCTTTTTTTTTACTTTTTCATACAAAAAATTTAACAAATAATTTTGCAATTAAGCTGAAGACTAACAGTATCAATGTATTAAATGTAGTTGCCCCGATGAAGACATCCATTCATTAACGCGCATGAACCAAGCACTCTGCGTCTGTGTAGCCACACCAGCGCTAAGCACCCTTGTTTGGCTTATGTTAGCAAATCTTTCATCAAGCTAGGCCACCACAACGGGTAGACTGCTTGCTCTAATGGAAAACGTGCATAATATATTTTTTTTTTATAAGGACACAACGAGGCATCCCTAGCCAGTTTGGAAATCGAATCGAGAGTCAGCAGTCCTTTCGATCACTTACTGACGCTCTACCAACTTTAAGATCTTACATTTGCTTCTTGTTTGTGATACTTGAATTTGGCGTATCACTAAAAAGACAATTATTAAGCATTATTGTTATGGGAATATCTATTTAATGCAATCGAATTAATTCTCGCAGCTAAGCTCAAGTTGAAAAAGTCATCTATCAAAATATCGAGCTAAATAGCTTTTTTGTTTCGTATTATCTTTTCAAAACAGCTGAATTAAATGCTTTTCCAGAAACTCTATTTATATTTAATCTCTTTATCTCTAATTTTGTTTTATGTCAACTACCAAAAAGACAAAAGAAAAGCCTATTATAGGCTGCAAAATATGCAGCATAATCGGTTTCAAAGACTACTTAAAAGTAAGAAATATTTTCTTGAATGAACGCTTTGAAAAAAGGTTAATCTATGAGATAACTTTTTGCCACAATACGACGTAAATATACGTTTTTATATCAACACAAATGACCTTGAAAATTAAAATAAGTAGACGAGTCATGAGAACATAAAAACAAAATTTATGCTTTGCAATCAAACCAGTTAAAAGATTTTCCGAGCTATTTTTTGTAAATCTGTGATTTCAGGCATTTTCTTGGCTACAACCGGTCAGTGATGAAGTGGATAGAGCGTCTGCAACTGAAACGGTAGATTCGAATTCTATTCTTAGTCAAGTCAAATCAAAGACTATAAAAATTAATATTCACAACTTTCCACACTCAGCAATAAAAAGAGATAGAGTGAAACCTCTGTCGTGTGTGGTAGACAGGTGGGCACTGAGCAGTTCGGCTAGAAGACCGAAAGAACGCTTCGCTGTCTACTGGTCAATGTAACTTGGTGAATAAAGATGAATTCAAGACTTGGAACTGCATTCCCGCATATATTACGGCACTTTCGCACGAAAAATTCAAATCCAGTCACAAAAAGTTTCCCATATCTTCGTACAAATATTAACATCAGAAATTCTCTTACGCAAGTTTACATGCTCCTTGTCGCAACTTACTTAGACAAAGTAATAAATACATCGATGATAATGGCATGAATTGCCTTTCTGACAGGAAGTTGGTTGCTTGACTCGATGATCGTAAGGTCCTTCCCAACTTACCTGTCGCATTCTTAAACGAATACTAATTAATTTCTATTTCGTGCTGTTGCTAAGCGATGAAATAAATTTGCGTTTATCTTGCAATTATAACTACAAAGACAGCGAAGGGATCTAGCGAAGACGCCATCGAGTCAAGCTGCCGCCTGAACAATGTCCATTACCACACGTGGTGGGGGTTCTACATTCTCTCTTTTAACCCTGAACGTCAAGCGTAAGAACGCTGCGAAGAGCAATTTTTATCGTTTTTGACTTGGCCCGACCGGAAATCGAACCTAAGTCTACTCTTTAGTAAAAGACGCTTTATCCACTATACCACTGATATTTTATTTGTTGAGGCGATCAAAAGTACTCTTTGAAAATATCCTTTACGATTTTACTATCATTTGTACCTTCGCATTCTGTCATGGCAAGATTCGGGGTGTACCCAGCTTCACATAAACAACTGCCAGAAGGCACAGTCCACTCTCCTTCCCCATTGCAATACAAGCTGGCTACAATATCTGGATTCTGAAATGAATATCAACATGAATAGTTTTTGTTTTTGCAACTACCTAACAGTAAGGGTAATTTATTGCAAACCAATAAAATCCTACATTGGATCAATGGCATTTTGCCAGAGCGATTTAAAAGCAGAATCAAGAAAAACATCTATTAAGTTCCATGCAAAGTAAAATATTGCCCACAAAGACTATGTTTCCGCAGACGTTTACTGTTTATGAGCTGTAATGTAAGTTGGAACTGCTGTAATCTTCTGTTTTATTTTTTTGATAAATACAGCAAAAGCAAAATTTACAGATGGTACTGCTTAGTCACCTCAATAGCGAACGAAACACAACTTCCTCTTGCTCCAACTAGTGACGTCACTTCCATACCGGATGTGGTTCTAGGAAATGACGCAAGGTTCTTCACGACTTCAGAACAGAACATGTAATACACTCGCACGTGCATAAACGCCATACAAGCACCGGTGTCCTGCAAGGTTCGAAGTGCGGACGTTTTAGATTAACCAAGGATTTCGAAACTTAGCGCCAAAGCAAAAATTAAAATACGTTGTTTTGGTAGAAATAGAGCAAATTTACAGTAAATGCAACGTTTACAGAAGACAAACAAGTTTTAATTTTGAACGTAATGTAAAAATGTCTTTATTTGCTTTGGGTAAGCATTTCGCTTTTATAATCAGTCCTTGATGCAATTCCATTTCACTAAAACTGAGCAGTATCAACTACAGCATAATGTACTATAAGCTTAGTATAATTATTGGCAGTAGCGTATTTAGGGGGCATTGCGTCTTGCCCCGACCCTGGTCGCATCAACTCCTATTATGATTAATAATAATTCAGCAATGCCTCCCGCAAAACACTGCCCGTAAGAGCCGATGAGCCTTTTTTTGATCTTCAGCTCAAGTTTAACGGAAATAGATTCTTAGAATTGGGATTTCGACGACGCTCCGCGTCAGAAGTCCCTGTTTTTTTTTTTGCAAGCAAAATTACGGTTTCGCCAAGTAGAGGTCTATAACTTCAAAACGGCTAACGGTAGAAACTTGAAATTTAGAACTTAAATGGGGCACAAACGGTAGAAACTTAAAATTTAGAACTTAAATGGGGCACATATGGATCATTCTTTGTGCAAATTTTGGGGGCAATCGACCACGTGATACGGTTTCCCGAGCCAAAAACTGAAATGCCAATCGGAGGTTTAAACAGCTCTAGCTCGAAAACTAATTGCAGCAAGAGAATAAAAGTTTCGAATTTAGAGCGCCTGGGAATGCAAATTCAGCTCCCAAATTTAAATTATAACGATTCTGACACTTTTTTTTCTTCTTCATTTATTTAAGAACTTTTTTATTGGAAACAAAACTCCGAAACAACCAGCGCTAGAAAGTTGAAATTTGGAGATATATTAAGTCTATATATGAAGTTGTGCACCTGCATTTTTGGAGGCGCTACGTCACGTACTTTTGGGACAGACACGCCAAAAACTTAGCGGAGTTCAATATGTCATTTTAATAATTGATTTTCGTCATATAAAAACACATGTGCTGCTGTGGCCTAGTGGTTACAGGCGCCAGCATATGAAACCTTGGTGATTGAATAGACTTGGGTTCAATTCTCTACTTGGCCATCAATTTTCTCATTCCAAAATCATGTTGAATCCAGCACGTTGTTTTTGAGTGCGCAAAACCTCTTTTAATATTTTTTATTTTGACACTAGATATGATCAGAGGTTTCAGGTTTCATTCTCTGTAAAGACCTTCTGATTTTCAATTTTTTTTAACGATTTGAGCTAGGGTGCTAGTTTTTTTTGATATCAGTAGATATTGAACACACCCCTCCCGAAAATCCCCACATGAACTTCACAAAAATCAGTTTTTTTGAACGGCTTAAGCTAAGGGTCGGCAACCTACGGCCAGCCAAGGCATTTTACCCGGCCTGCGACTTTTTATTTTCATCCGGCCCGAGACCTTTTTTTTCAGTGATAGATATGCACCAATAAACCGCCGAAATGATTCTCATCTCCTGGCGAAGACCTTTTTTTTTCGGTCTTTGTCATCAACTCGGCCGAAAAGAGGCCTGAATTTCTGGCGAAGACCTTTCTTTTATTTTGTATTTTTGGTCTTCGCCAACAATACGGCCGAAAAAAGGCCTGAATTTCTGGCGAAGACCTTTCTCATTTGGTCCGCTGGAATGGTGGCGGCCAGCTGGAACCTTGTTAGGGCTGGATGTAGCCCACTAGTTCAAAAGGTTGCCGAATAAGCTAAAGCGCCAGTTTTTTTGGATATTAGTAGATATTTGAAGGACAAATATTTTGACATAATTTGGGGGTACCATCCCCCAAAAACCCCCCAATTGGGCCCCCCAAAAATCACTTTTTGAACAGTTAAACTAGAGCGCAACCATGCTGTTGAAAGGTTTTCGAAATTTTTTTTTTTTTTTTTGAACGAATCAGAAAAAATATTTCGAAAACCTTTCAACAGCATGGTCTGCAGGTAACCACTGAAGCCAACATGATCGAAACTGACTTCCTTGACATCACACTGAATCTTAGTTCAGGCAAATTCTGGCCGTATCGAAAACCTAACAACCAGCTGCTTAACATTCATGCCGCGTCGAACCACCCTCCTATCATAAAGAAGCATCTACCATCCATGATAGCCAAACGGGTATCTGAAATATCATACAACGAAGACGAATTCAAAAAGGCAATCCCGTTGTATAACGAAGCCCTCAAAAACAGCGGCTACGCGTCCAGTCTCACCTTTCAGCAGGAACAACCGAAAAGGAAAAGCCGAGCTAGAAAGAGAAACGTGATATGGTTTAACCCCCCGTATAGCGACAGCGTCAAAACCAACACTGGCAAGGAGTTTTTTAGGCTTCTGTCTAAACACTTTCCAAGCCACCACAAACTTCGCGAAATTTGTAATAAAAACAGCGTCAAGCTTAGCTACAGCTGCATGCCCAACGTTGCAACCATCATCTCCTCTCACAACAAAGCGCTTCTCCGGAAAGAAGCAACACAACCAGATCCGCTCCCCTGCAACTGCGGAGACAAATCAAACTATCCCCTAGACGACAGATGCCGGGAAAAATCCCTTGTTTACAAGGCAACAGTACACGTAAGCAACAGTAATGCGATGATGTACTACGGACTATGCGAAACCGAGTTCAAATCCCGTTATTATAATCATCTGCAGTCATTCAAACACCGACATAAAGCAAGTGCCATCGAATTATCAAAAAATATATTTGGAGATGTAAAGACGCCGGATTGAACCCCACAGTCAGCTGGGAAATTGTTCGCCACGCCCCAGCCTACAATAGTAGAAACCGCGTATGTCAACTCTGCCTGGAAGAAAAATACCAAATTTTAATTTCGAACTGTGCCAACACTCTCAACAAACGTTCTGAAATCATCAACAAATGCCGACACAGGGCCAAATTCAAATTAAAAAATATTAAACGCAACGCCATCGTCGATATTCCTTCGCTCTGTTTTTAATCCGTTTGTTTACTACGCATTTCAACTTTTCGCGCCTTTTAAATGTGTTTGTTTACCAGTTGTTTGCAGAGTAGCCTAATATTAAGGTACTAACTTTGAGTGTATGTTTCTATCTGCACATGGTTTTGCATCAAATTAGCTTTTTATGAAGTCACACTAGCTTTGTTATCTCAGTTCCGGTGCTGAGCCTTAGGTTCGGCTCCCTAGTGGCTTAGACTGTTCGAGTTATTGTGATCCAGGTTCAGTCTTCTCCGCTAGTTGGGTGTACCGTAGGCCGCCCAGAAGTCGGATATGGCTTTAGGATCGGAACTGGGAGCAATTTTTAAATTTTTATAAATTTAACCTTTACCTTTTAATTTTAAACTCTGTGTTACTTTTGGCAGATACCCCTGATGATCCCGATTACGGGTGAAACAGACTGTAGGGTTTTAAATTTTTAAATTTTAATTTTTGACGTGTTCTGTGTTATGCTGTGAAAAATATTTTGAGATAGTTTGGATGTACCAACCACCCAGAACCCCCAAAAATCGATTTTTTTTAACGGTTTAAGCTAGGGCGCGAGTTTTTTTTTGATATCATAGATAGAACATTGTTGATAGTCACTCTTCTGAAACAGTGCTCGATGATATACAAAGTAAAATCAGAGCAAACTATAACCATAAAATCACAGTATTAACTATAATATCAGAAGATATTTAACAGACATACATGGACATAGTTCGGGGGTACCATCTACCCCTAGAAACCCACAAAAAATTAGTTTGTAGAACTGTATAAGCTAAGGCTCCACTTTTAATTGATATCAGGAGATATTTAAGAGACAAAAATTTGGACATGGTTTGGGGGTACCACCCCTCCTGAACCTCCAAAAATCAATTTTTTGAATGGCTTAAGCTAGGGCACTAGTTTTTTTGGGTATCAGTACACATTTAAAAGAAATTTTTTTAAAATAGTCTGGGGGTACCAACCCTCCGAAACCCCCCCAAATGGACCTATCCAAAAATCACTTTTTGGAAGTTAAATTTAACAATTGATTTTAGTCAGTTGCTGTGCTGGCAGTAATGGTAAAAGACGCCGGTGTTTGAAATTGTCGTGATTGAACAGAGTTGGGTTCAAATACTTACAGAAATATCGGCAACCTTCAAAGTACAGTATGAAGCGGCGAATGCCGGTGAAAAGGAGCTGGAGGAAGTTTAGTATTATTTCCTCCGGGAAAATAAACATCTAGCTTAAGACCTTTGTTTCGTTGGGATCGTACTATCCCTTGGTAAATCCTGCCTACGCCACAGATTACTGCTGCGCGTTTGGCAAAGTCACTTCTTTAGCACGATTTTATTAAAGCGTGCAAGGCTGTAATAGGATAAGGTCCATGATAAACTAGCATAAAAAGTTTGTCCAAAATTCAATGAAACCATATTGCACCTGAACAGCCAAATATATTCCTTTCTTGGTGATTGGGCCAATATCTCTGACCTCAAAATTTGTCTTCGTTGATCCGGGCTCGAATCTCTGGTCAGCCGCAATCGTATCAACCTAAGCAATAAGCATATTGCACCATAAAATAATAATTGGGGGTTTTAATGTTAACAAACGATATGTAACTAACTAACTATACTCGAAAATGAGTACACACTGCACGGCGTAGTAGAGTGGCAAACAATGAATGCATTTGTGAACTGGATTACATTCGAGAAGAAATTGTAGCCTGCACCTACGGGTCATAACTGCTGAAACGTATTTTAATACTAAAATGTTACTTAGCTCTGCATTTTGTATCGCTTTTTGCATATTATTCTATTTTGCAGTACGGAACTCTAGCTTTGCTATTTTAAAGAGTCAGTTCACGTGCGCAAATTTTGTTCTAATATTTTGCAGAAGTTTTTAAGTTGGCTCAAGTCTGCAAATGCTGAGCAGTGTACAACTGTACACCTGTCCAGGAAATGATCCGGCGTTTGGGTAGGTCTAAACAACTTTAAACTGCCAAAAATTTGCAAAGCGATCTTTTCAAGTCTGTGAAATCAACAGTTTAGTCGAGTCGTCTTTCTTCAATAGCCCCTGATGAACTCTAGTTTGTAGAAGTGCTTTGGGTCCTGCTATTAACAAAATTAGCATAAGATTTTTTAATTAGCTTCTTCGGTGTGCGGGTAAAAACAACGGCAGTTAAGTATTTCGAGAAGGCTTGAATTTTTCGATAGTAATTACGATGTGAGTAAAATTGTTAGTAATATTTGTTTAGTGTGAATCACTAGCGGAGATAATTTATGGGCAATTGCGACAAAATACAACAAGGATACCGTGCTTTGAAATAATGTCTTCTTCTAAAAAACTGTTTCGTTGCTGGAAGATTTGTCACTCAATTAACTTTCGAGAGTTCGTTGGAGAAAAACAAAGCTTTCTTGATTTACAGCCAAAATCTTGGTTGCCTGGCATCAAACCTTATGTAATTATTATCTTTACCAAATAAACATATCGTTTCTGATTTATTCCCGCCATGAGTTAAGCTTCAAGATTTGTTACGATTATAACTACAATTCTATTTACCAAGTCAGAGTTGTAAACGGGCCGACTACTTCAGGCCCGAACCCGGCCCGAACCCGAAAATATAAGCCCGAACCCGAAAGCTAATTTGAAGCTCAAATCATGCCCGAAAAAAAAACTGAAGTTAAGTTACGTCTTAAGAATTTAGCAATGTTGCTAAGTTATTTTGGTTATATTTTTGTGCACTTAAGACAAAAAGCACGTCTCAGGCCCGAATTAAGCCCCAAGTTTCTGTCAACTTTAGGCCCAAACCCGACCCGAAAAGCCTGGCCCGACTTACAACTATGTACCAAGTTGCCTTGACCAGAGAAAACAAAAAGACCTTTTATGGTTTTCGAGTCAATTTACCACCTTCTCACCTGTCTGCCACACACCGTGGAGGCTTCACACTGTTCCTTTTTAATGCTAAACGTTAAGCAGACAAGATGTGAATACCACTTTTTATAGTCTTTGGCTTGACTTGACCGAGAATCCAACCCAAATCTACTGTTTCAGTAGCAACGCTCTATTCACTGGAACACTGATTAACAATTGTTTAATAGTCATTTCATTTCTTTTTCCGCTTTGTAGCTCAAAAATAAGACAGGATAGTGCGGAGATGGAAACAATCTCACTTCAACAAAACTTTTCTTTTTAAAAACGAATTTGAACAATTTTACAAAAATTTGTAATTCACATCGCTATTTAGTTTTAATCATTCAAGAAAATAGTTCAATTAATTATTATGAAAATTTAGTTCGTGATAAACTTTAATGCTTAGATGTTTGGTATATATCGTTCTTCCAAATAATTACACAGCTTAAAAGACGTAGCGGAAAATTTACTTTGCGATCGTTTCAAACATTGAAAAAAGCAAAAAGAACTGTTTGAATGCATTTTTCTGCGCGTTTTTGATCAGCTGATTTAAGTTTACGGGTCAAAATCCAACAATTTTTTCAAGTATGTCCATGAATTTTAAGACGTTACTTAAGCGTTTCACCAAAAATAAAGTATATACAAAAACGCACCGTCAATGGGAAGGCAGTAAGGGTAAAGTAAACATTAAAATTTTAGCAAACAGTTCGGTCAAAACAATCTAATCGAACAACGTGTGGTTGATTTTGTTGCAGCTGTAGACATCCATAGCAATAATGTGCTTACACGTTCTCAATCCAAATGACTATTAGCTTGAACGCTTACGCTTTTCGGTCGAAAATTTTTGAAAGAGGCTTGATTGATTGATCCATACTTTAATCATAGCTTGAGCAACTTAACGTTTTGTTGGTTCTTAAACGACCGATATAATCAAAATCTGAAAGAGAGCGCTGCAGACTTGATCAAATTATCATGTCAGTATCTTAAATGTAAAACCGAAAAACACAATGTTTTATCAACTATTTTTAATTGTCTTTTTTTCGTGGACGTTTTTCCTCTCTGGTCTCGATTCTGGTTATTTCTTTTTTTTTCCTTTCTTTTATCGTTCAAAAATGCCAAATGTACAACGCATGAGCATTCAGTCATAACTAGGGTTGGATTGAATTTGAATGTTGAATTTGAATCCGCTCACGAAATATTGGTGAATTTGAATTCGACTTTTGCAAAATCAATCAATTTGAATTTAGTTTTCTCAAAGTCAATGAATTTGAATCATTAAAATTTCATTCAATGATTGTCAACCTAAAACTATAGGTTTTCGTGTTTCGACCAGTAACTTAGGCCATCTTCACGGCTAGCATTTAGAAGCATAAGTTATTCATCTATGAATGAAATTTTAATGATTCTAATTTGCTGCTAATTTTTAGTTAATTTGAATTTGAATTTAGTTTTTTCAAAGTCAATGAATTTGAATTTAAAAATTAAAAACAAAATGAATGGATCCAACCAGTGCCGTCGCTAAGGGAGGGGGGGGGCACGGGGGCGTACCCCCACAACGGCCCCCATTTTGGTTTACTAAAAATACTGCTTTTGTAACATCACGCAAGAACAAGACAACAGACAATAATGGAAAAAGAAATAACTAGATGTTCATTTTCCCGCGGGAAAATAATACGGGACTTCCGCCAGTTCCATTTCACCATAATTCTCCCCTTCATACTTTCAAGGTTACCGATATTTCTCTAAAACTCAATCGTATGCAATGCAAACAAACTGATCTTGTTTCATGAAAAAAATAAATGTGGGATTTAAATCGTTTGTCCAAAAATTGATTTTTGTGAGGTTTATTTGGGGAGTTTCGGGGGGGTGGCACTTTCAAAGTATGTTGAAGTATTTGTCTTTTCAGTATTTCATAATATCAATTAATAACTACAGCTCTAACAAAAGCCGTTGAAAAAATTGATGTTTGAGGGTTCCGTTTGGAGGTGGGTGGTACCCCAAAACTCTGTCAAAATATTTGCCTCTGACATATCTACTGATATCAAAAACACAAGCATCGTAAACTTAGTCATGCAAAAATTTGATTTTTGGGGATCCATTTTGGGGGGGGGTCCGCGGGGGAGGTGGCACCCTCAAACTATGTCGAAATATTTGTCTGTTGTAACTGTTTATATCGAAAAATAAAACTGGCGCCCTAGTTTGAGCCAAACAAAAAATTAATATTTGAAGGGTCCATTTTGGGGGGTCCCAGGGGGGTATTCCCAAGTGATGTCAAAACATTCGCCTCTTAGAAATGTGCTGATATCAAAAAAAAACTAGTGCCCCAGCCCGAGCCAATTAAAAATTGATTTTTGGGGGTCACCGAGGGGGGTGGTACCCCCAAACCACGTCAAAGTATTTGTCTCTTAAATATCAACTGATATCAAAAAACACCGGCACCTTAAATTAAGTCATTAAAAAAATTGATTTTTGGGGGGGCATCTTGGTCCTCGAGGGGGGCGGTATCCCCAAACCACGTTGAAATATTTTCCTCTTAAATATCGACTGATATCAAAAAACACTGGCACCCTATATCAAGAAGTTCAAAAAATTGATGTTTAGGGTGGCCACGTGGGGGGTCACCGGGAGGGTGGTACCCCAAAACTATGCCAAGATATTTGTCTCATTGTTGTGTCTTGATATCAAAGATGTAGAACCTTAGCTTAAGCCGTCAAAAAAACTGATTTTTGTTTGGGTCCATTTGGGGGTTTAGGGGGGTTGGTCCTCCCAAATTATGTCAAAATAGTTCTGTCCTAAAGAGTTCTTCTGACACCCAAAAATCTAGCGCGCTTGCTTATGGTGTTTAGAAAGTGCTGTTTTGGGGCGTCTTCACAGAGAATGAAACCAGATACCCTCTGATCATACGTAGTGTCGAACAGAAAAATATTCAAAGCGATTTGGTCGTATCCGAAAAAAAAATTAATACATGCAAGATTCGATACAATCTTGGTTTGATAAAAGTGATGGCCAAGTAGATAATTGAACCCAGGTCTTATGTTTCAAGCACTGGCGCCTTAAACCATTCGGCCATGGCACACGCGCGCGTAGGTGACTACCTCCAAAGCAAGTCAAAATATAGTTGTCTTGAAAGTTTCTAGTGGTAGCAAAAAAAAACTAGCGCGCTAGCATGAGGTCTTAAAAAATTGATTTTTGGGACGTCTTCACAGAGAATGAAACCTGATACCCTCTGATCATATCTAGTGCCAAACAAAATATTATAAACGATTTTGTCGTAACCGAAAAAAAATTAATATGCTAGATTTGATATAATCTTGGTTTGATAAAAGTGATGGCCGAGTAGATAATTGAACCCAGGTCTTATGTTTCAAACACTGGCGCCTTAAATCATTCGGCCATGGCAGCTCGCGCGCGTAGGTGAACTACCTCCAAAGTACGTAAAAATATACTTATCTTGAAAATATTTAGTAGTAGCAAAAAAAACTAGCGCGCTGGCTTGAGGTCGTAAAAAGCTGATTTTTGGGACGTCTTCACAGAGAATGAAATCTGATACCCTCTGATCATATTTAGTGTCAAACAAAAAATATTATAAACGATTTTGTCGTAATCCAAATAAAATAATAACATGCTATATTCTATAAAATATGGCCGAGGCCAAGGACCAAGGACACAGCAGTAAGTGTTCTCAAAAAAAAAGGTCTTCAAAAAGTTTTTCAGGCGATCTCCTAGTTATAGGCGTAGCCAGAATTTTTGATTGAGGAGGCCTAAACCACAAACCACATGCAATGATGTCATCAAAAATTTGCCAGTTGGCACTTAACCAGGATTTTGCAAAGGGGAAAGAGCTCAAACTAATAGTTAAAAAGTGCAAATATCTAACTATGGAGACGTGTTGAGAATGCCAGTGTAACTCAAACGTATCACAGACGGGAATCTGGGGGCGGGGCCCCCAGCTGTTGGGCGATTTTTTGTGATATTTTGGGAAAAAAAGCTGTTTTAATGCCATTGAATCACATTGCGCACATGTTCAGAGCAATTTGAAAGCACTAGATTTTTGACATTTGAAAGCCAATTGAAAAAATTAAATTGTTTAATCCTTCTTTTTACTTGCAATTTTAAGTCCAAAACACGTTTAACATCTTGCATTTTGGTGTTAAAGTTTAATTGTAAGTGATTTGGTCCAGGTAGGGGGAAGTACGGTGCATTGTCTCGTGCAACATTTTAGCAGTAAATAAAAATCCACTCGAAGATTTTCCTTAGAGATTTTTGTTTTGTCGTGAAAATAACCAGTTATAGAAGTGCATGTTAGGCCAGGGGACCCAGGCTCCCTCAATTGAAGTTCAATGATTTGTTCAATCAGCATTTTCCATTGCTAATTTTTTTTAACGTATTTTACGCGTAAAAACTGTCGAGATGGAGGTGAATTACTGAATTGTTGTTGAAAAATGGTTCAATAGATGGTTATGCT
Organism: Trididemnum nubilum; assembly: GCA_963965965.1. NCBI lineage: Eukaryota > Metazoa > Chordata > Ascidiacea > Aplousobranchia > Didemnidae > Trididemnum > Trididemnum nubilum. Next base: position 10,912,624 of record OZ014487.1, read on the forward strand.
AACTAACCATGTTATTGCCGGGCCGGATTTACATCGCGCTGGGCCCCTGGCACTTTGGAGATTTTCGCAACATCTTTCTGCCAAATATACAGTAGGTGAAGACCAAAAAAAATCTTAAGATTTGAGCGCCGGGCCCCTAACTGGTACTGCGCCACATTGCGGTAAATCCGGCCTTGGTTAATGCATTCGTTCATAAAAAGGCTAGATGTGATCCTGAGATAGCAACTTTTAGGACGAAAACTATCCATTTTTTTCCAGGTCATACGTTTAAACTGGCTGGCAAAAATTGAATTGAGGAGGTCCCGCGGCCCCTGGTCTTCAATATTGTTGTTAGCAACTGTTGTAAGCGAAAAATGCTAAAAAGGAACTGAAACTGAAAAAACAATAGGCTGTTTTGTCACATTTTGTCATTGGTGAAATTTAAATTCGGGGGGGGGGAGGGGGTGCCTCTTGGCTACGCCTATGGTCCAATTGCGGAAAACAAAAAATGTGTTCGCAAATTTTCCACGAGATTTCTGGCGTTTTTCAACAAAATTTCAACAGTTAAAAAAATGGTTGTGTTCTCGAGCCGAGGACAGGGCAATTTTCGAGGACTTGAGGCTTCGAGGCCAAGGCCAAGGACTTCAAAATAGGTCCTCGAGGACTCCACCTCTGCTAATGCACATCTGCGACTACGAGACTGTGACTTGCTAGGTGCAACCCGCAAAATCCTCTTTGAATTTTTGATGTGAAACGTGGGGTTGGATTGAATTTGAATGTTGAATTTGAATTCGCTCACGAGTTGTTGATGAATTTGAATTCGACTTTTGCAAAGTCAATGAATTTGAATTTAGTTTTTTCAAAGTCAATGAATTTGAATTTAGGTTTTTCAAAGTCAATGAATTTGAATTTCGTTTTTTTGAAGTCAATGAATTTGAATTTAAAAATTACAAAAAAAAATGAATGGATCCTACCCTAGCCATAACCACGAGTTGGTGGTCGCTGTTGCTTTACTGCAGTTCCAGTACACAGCTGATTTTCGCTGAAATAAAAAAATGGCAGCAAATGCAGAATTGTAAGTTTAAATATATTTCTTCTGGGATTTGAGGGATATTCTACTTATCGTATTGGTAACTGCCGCGTCATAAGTGTTTGTCTGTCATAATTTTCTTTCAAACAATAACAACTTAAGATTTGCATAAATTTGTAAGCGTTTTAATTAAGAACACAACATCGTGACAGGGGTAAGGATTAGACCAGATCATGCAATCGGAATTAAAAAAAAGCGACGCCTTTGCCCTGTCAGCCACGCTGCCGACAAAAATTCTTAAAACATTCATCAACATCGAACTTTTTCGCCAAGTTCATTTTCTCGCCACAATGCATGGAGGCTAAATACAAGATAGAGCATACTTTGGTGTAAGCTTCATCATTCCAGGGTGGGAAGGTACTGGTAGCTTCATCTCTGTCTGTTTCGTAATAATAGAGGTTAAATGTTTCCTTGCACGTGGCTACATCCGGGACATCATCACAGGATCTGAAATTCAAACAATAGGTGTAAAAAATAAAAAATTAACAAACCCGGAGGTCAGAGTTGTTCCCAGATTAATTGCATGGCAGTTTTATTTAAATTCTATTAAAAACAGAAAAGCGTTCGTGAAAAAACAGTAAAACTTTTAAACGTTGTATTTCAGCGGAATAAGATTTTACTGTTTACTGATGATGGAATTTAGGTTAAGCTGCTATTTTATGAAATACACCGCGCTCGAAAAATTTAAGTGAAACAGAAAACACGTAATTGCCAGGTTTCTTCGCAACTTGTATCCGCAAATTTCGACAATGTTTTTGTTTGCAAACTTATTTAAATGCCCGTAAATTTTGATGACAGAGTCTAATTACAACGACCAAAAAGTTGTGTAAAGGTCAAATTTGCCCTTTCCCTTTCAAGTAAAAGTCCGCAATCATGTTTCGAAGGGAATAACTAAAACCAAATTGTTTATTGCATATTTCTCTCAGCTTTTTGTTTTGAGATCGCTAACACAAGTGACTGGTTTAAAAATGCATTCAACCGCCCCACAATCCCCACTAAATCGCAACTGAAGCAGCTAACGGCCTACCTATACGGAACACAAACAAAATTCTTCAGGCACTTTGTGCGAGCGAACACCACGCAGTAGCCGATTAAATTTAATTGAGCCATTATTTAGGAAGACAACGGTCTAAGTTGCATGACCCACACACCATGCGTGCACCGGAAATTTTTTTAATTTCAAGAAAGTTATCCGGAAAACATGCGTATTTAAACTACGTGCAAACACAACGCTTACCTCATAGTAAATTCGACTTCAACGTACAACCGTTTAGCACCGTGCACCGGTATAAACTGGCTCCTCATCCAGTTGTTCTGGTTAGGGGATGTAATCTTGCACACCATCAGCATTCGGCGTTGATTACCCGATGAATCACTACTCGTCATTTCTTGCCACTGCGAAACAATAATGCTTGATGACTAAGAGGACGGGAACAATACCTAAAGCTGGCATTGAACAGGTACACTGTACACGTAGTACAGAATTCACACTTGTAGTTTTGATGCAGGAGAAATGGATTTGATTTCTAATTGGCATAACTGCAATTCAAGATGCAATAGTTTGCCACTATGGCGTCATCAAGCAAAAAAGAAAGTCTCCGTGACATCATTCAAAAAAACGTAATTAGGGAGAGATTTTTTTTCTGCAAATTTTAGGCTCAAAACTTAGAGCTTTTGAGGCAGGTTTTGTCGAGTTTGAAGCAGCTTTGAGAAACGTAACACCCTAAACCTTTCCGCTTTGTTCCGCAGCCATCTATCTACACAGTATGGTGACATCATTGGCTCATCCAGCAACATGATTAGGGGTCTTGTATATATCTATGTTCGCCAGCAGATTAGGAGAAACAGAAATAACATATTAGAGGTTATAAAACAGATCTCCGCAAGTCGTCCACGTTGCGAGAACGTGGCAAGAAAAATTATTCTCCACCGGCAAAAACGTAAAGTTTTGATAAAGTTTAAGACTAATACAAAATCATAAAAGCCTCACATGAAAAAGATCTTTTTTCACCTTTAATTACAGTGATTAATGATCGCTTGCTTTTGATGTGTCGGTAACACAATAATATTAATCTCTTGTAACCTCAATCATATATTAAATTGCAAATTTACTCTGAATATATGGGGCAAAAGTGTAATCAAGAACTTCTTAATTCAAAAGTCGAGGTCATGATTTAATTAACTTAATCCCATAATATTTATATTCAATGTTGCTATTAATCAAAAAAGCTTTGAAAATCAAACAAACTTAGCGCTTTGTTTATTATTTTAATTTGAAGAAAATTTTTAAAATTTTGTTTTTGGTTATTTCCAAAATTTTGAGGTCCGTTTTACTGGTATCGCAAGCATTTTTTAGCAACCAAAGACACAAAAAGAGTTTATTAGTTAAAAAGGAATATAAGAAAAAGGCCGGTGAAAATGACCGCCAAAATAATGACATCAATAAACATCTGCTGCATCTGCTTGCCTACCAAGCAAGATGTGGATGCTAACAAAAGGCCAAAAAGCTAGAAAAATGGAGTTGAATGGATTGAAGATTTCTCTAAAGTTATGGGTGTGCAATATTTTGCATAAACTTAATTCAAATATTTTTACGTTTATTTTTAAAGCTTTTCAAGTATTTTTACGTCTACAGTACAATACTGTCTTCCTTGGGATGATAGAAATAGATTCATAGAAAAGTGTGCAACTAACTGCCTTGCTAAGTAAGCACGGGCGTAAATCATCGTCAAGATGAATGCACAAAACGTTCTCTTCTCCTACATCATTCAATCTCCTAAAAAAGAATTTTCAAAGTCGTAAATCATCGTCATGATGAATGCACAAAACGTTCTCTTCTCCTACATCATTCAATCTTCTAAAAAAAGAATTTTCAAAGTAACCCTTCAACAAAACATCCTATTTAAGCGATTTAAACAGAAAGTTTTTAAAGTTAATCAAGGTACACTACTTTTGCTGCCAGTCATTGAACCATTAGCGTTACGTCACCCTTGGTGCAGCATTAGAACAGGCACCGTCGGACAAGGTTGCTGAATTAAGCTCAGTGACATTATACAGCAAGTGAAGTGTACGAATAAAGTAGAGAAACGGCAGTGATAGGGGAGAAAAGGTAGGAATATGGAACCATTTTTGTTTTTTCTTTATACGTTTTTGTTTTTTTTAAATAATTGCATGACAATTGGCCAGTAGGAAGAAATTGATTTAGCGTTACGACTCGAATTAATTATTTGAAAACTACACTTTTACTTTTAATTTCGGAGCATTTTACTGAGCGCTTCGAAATCGAGGGTAAAAAATAATGAGGCTTTAATATAGAACCCGTCATTGAATAAGTCAGCGCTGCTTTTTCATTTCCCCAAAACAAGTTTGCAGTTGATAAAGAATACTTCACTAAAAATTAACATTTTGCATGAGAGATTTTGTAGAATCACAAAAAATTATACTCAAATTTTACACTCTCTATACTACGTTTGGAGTTATTATTAGGGTCTTCATGATTAGAAAACCAGATTCTAACTTACGTTCTTTTTTGGCATACGTAGCTAATTGAGAAAGTTCTAGCTTTATTTTTTATGATTAATTTTTGTCGTAATTTTAACTTGGCGTTTGCAAACAACTGTGAGCTGATAATATGGGACAGGCTGTCCATAATTGTCAAAAAAAAAAATCAACTTCAGCTAATTTTAGAACGCGTTTTCTAAGTTTCTTACGTTGTGATGAAAATGCAAGCTTTCAATTTAACTCCTCGTTTCCAAGCATAGGTGTCGATTTTTTGTTGATTCAGCAAATTCCGAGAGGGGGAAACTTTTTTGCAAAGTTTGGTTAAACTTAATAGTTTCATTTCAGTCTGGAATTTTTCCCCCAAATTCAACCCCTCCCCCCCAAAAAAAGGTCTTCGCCGCATTTTAGTGCTATCTCAGTCCGGAATTTCGGATTTCTTGTTTACACCTTGATTTTGTAAAAGAATTTTATGAAATCTAAATTATGGGGCTTGTTTCCAATTAAAAGCACGTATCTACCTTGAGTGTCAAGAGGGCATTATTTGCCAAAAACCGAGAGAGCCAGACATATTTCGCCCCCTTCAGTGTCAGACCCAAGCGGCAATCGACGCCAGTGTTTCCAACAGAGGTGGAGTCCTCGAGGACCTATTTTGAAGTCCTTGGCCTCGAAGGTCAAGTCCTTGGCTCGAGAACACAACCATTTTTTTAACTGTTGAAATTTTGTTGAAAAACGCCAGAAATCTCGTGGAAAATTTGCGAACACATTTTTTGTTTTCCGCAATTGGACCATAGGCGTAGCCAAGAGGCACCCCCTCCCCCCCCCCGAATTTAAATTTCACCAATGACAAAATGTGACAAAACAGCCTATTGTTTTTTCAGTTTCAGTTCCTTTTTAGCATTTTTCGCTTACAACAGTTGCTAACAACAATATTGAAGACCAGGGGCCGCGGGACCTCCTCAATTCAATTTTTGCCAGCCAGTTTAAACGTATGACCTGGAAAAAAATGGATAGTTTTCGTCCTAAAAGTTGCTATCTCAGGATCACATCTAGCCTTTTTATGAACGAATGCATTAACCAAGGCCGGATTTACCGCAATGTGGCGCAGTACCAGTTAGGGGCCCGGCGCTCAAATCTTAAGATTTTTTTTGGTCTTCACCTACTGTATATTTGGCAGAAAGATGTTGCGAAAATCTCCAAAGTGCCAGGGGCCCAGCGCGATGTAAATCCGGCCCGGCAATAACATGGTTAGTTAGCATAACCATCTATTGAACCATTTTTCAACAACAATTCAGTAATTCACCTCCATCTCGACAGTTTTTACGCGTAAAATACGTTAAAAAAAATTAGCAATGGAAAATGCTGATTGAACAAATCATTGAACTTCAATTGAGGGAGCCTGGGTCCCCTGGCCTAACATGCACTTCTATAACTGGTTATTTTCACGACAAAACAAAAATCTCTAAGGAAAATCTTCGAGTGGATTTTTATTTACTGCTAAAATGCTGCAAGTTCTCGATGAAAGTGAGAGTTGTAAAATGTTGCACGAGTTGTTGGACCAAATCACTTGCAATTAAACTTTAACACCAAACTACAAGATGTTAAACGTGTTTTGGACTTAAAATTGCAAGTAAAAAGAAGGATTAAACAATTTAATTTTTTCAATTGGCTTTCAAATGTCAAAAATCTAGTGCTTTCAAATTGCTCTGAACATGTGCGCAATGTGATTCAATGGCATTAAAACAGCTTTTTTTCCCAAAAAATTGCCAAACAATTTTTCCTAAAAATCTCTCCCAGATCCCCAAAGCCTCCCGCCGCTGGGGGCCCCGCCCCCAGATTCCCGTCTGTGATACGTTTGAGTTACACTGGCATTCTCAACACGTCTCCATAGTTAGATATTTGCACTTTTTAACTATTAGTTTGAGCTCTTTCCCCTTTGCAAAATCCTGGTTAAGTGCCAACTGGCAAATTTTTGATGACGTCATTGCATGTGGTTTGTGGTTTAGGCCTCCTCAATCAAAAATTCTGGCTACGCCTATAACTAGGAGATCGCTTGAAAAACTTTTTGAAGACCTTTTTTTTTTTGAGAACACTTGCTGCTGTGTCCTTGGCCTCGAGCCTTGTGTTCTCGCCTCCACCTCTGGTTTCCAAGTACGTTTACATTTTAGTATATTTTTGTATGAGCATTGAGCAACATTCATTAACTAGCCCCTCAAAAACTTTCGAACACCCAAAAAATGACAACCATTTCTCTCTTCATCAATCACCCATCATTTTCTTTAAACTGATACGGCATGATATATTTTGGTAAAAACTAATGTTTCATTGCATCACAGTTTTGATTATTGCGAGCCCAAAAAAGATATTTAGCTGTTCAATATTACGATCCCATCCCGTATTCCCAGTTTCTACCTTATCCCCTAGCTTAGCAATCTTAGTAATTACAATTACATTTTATTCACTTAGTTGCCTTTGGCAGGAGATAGTGAAGGGAGCTTTCGGTCTTCGAGTCAAGCTCCTACCTGCCCACCAGTCTACTCACACGGCGGAGGCTCCACACTGTCCCTTTTAATGCTGAACGTTAAGCAGGGAAGCTGTCAATATCAAATTTTATAGTCTTTGGTTTGACCCGACCGGAAATCGAACCCAAGTCTACTCTTTCATTAGAAGACGCTATATCCACTCGACCACTGATCGGTTCAGTAAGCAGCGCGTCTGGTTGAGTGATCAAAAGTTGCTGAGAACCGGATCGATTGCCATAATGGCAATGCGTCGTTTTGCCATTGGAAAAGCACTCGACGCCTTCCTCCCATTGAGGCCAAGCAGTCTATTCAATGTGGTGGCCCAGCCTACAAATGACTGGCAAACATAACCCAAAACAATGATATGCATTGGTGTGGTTTGAAAGATGATTGATTATACATATGTATTATACGCTTTTTGTTTTTAAGCACCAGTCAGCTTTGGGTTGGGGTTGGCTGTTTTAAAAATTTCAAGAATTTTCAGCCTCATTTGTTCTTAATTTGTTCTAAAATTGTATTGGACAATAGTTACAAAAATAGCTCACATTCTAGTTTAGGTGAAAGTTGTCTTTTGGAGTAATGTTTCTTGAAATAACTAAACAAACCAACGAAGTATTTTAGTGATCTGTGTCCTTAAAAGAGGACTGAAGGCAAAATCAATAAGGGTATCTAAAGTTAAGGCAACCGCATTAGATTATATAGACGTTGACTCCACCTTTCTTGGGCCAGCTGTTCCAGGGATATTCGACTTCAAACACAAAGTATGGGCTTCCCCAATTATAATTTTTTTTTGGCAACCCTGACGTTTCAATGCAATAGCCTAGCCCACGAAGGTTTATATTAACCTACATATAGGTTAAACGCCTCCGTGGCTTAGCGTAATTGCGGCGATGCCTTAGGATAGAACTGGGATGGCATCGCCGATGCTATAAACGTCAGGGTTGTCAATAAAAATAATAGAAAGACCCCTATGTCGTGTTGAAGTAGAATATCTCCGAAACGGCCCACTCAAGAAGGATGGAGTCAACGCCAATCTAATCTAATACGAATGCCCAAACTTTAGATACCCTCATTAATTTTGCCTTCTGTTCTCTTTTAATAATTTTTTTCATTTTGAAGCTGGCATTGTTCTTAATTTGTTCCTAAATTTTGGGCAAAAATTAGCCTCATGTTCATTTAAAATCGTTTTCATAAAAAAATGTAAATCAATGAAAGGGAGGGTACCAGCTCAACTATAAGCTATTCGACAGTAGTTTCGATAATAGTGGCGAAGGTAGCCAGTCGGAAGCTGTGTACCAGCTTAACTATACACTATTCGACAGTAGGTTCGATAATAGTGGCGAAGTTAGCCAGTCGGAAGCTGTAGAAAATGACAAACAAAGAATATACAGTTATGCGCCGCTGGGTATAAACGTCTGAACGCTTTAGTGCAGAAATCCTAATTTTAACCCTATCTCAAACCTCAACCTTATTTCTAGCATCTTATTATAAATCCATTCTAGGCGTTCTAACAACCTTTCATAAAGCAATAAAATTTTTTGAAAAGCTAGCAAAGTTTATTTACTTCATGGAAAATTCAAGTTAGGTGAAATAACCCAACCAATTCTGTTTCTAACCTTATCAATGAGATCTAAATAATATGCTACCAGACCACTTATGTATCAATACTAATTAACGTATTAGCAATTTTGTTCGTGTTATATGTATGGTACTTGTTGAAGTATTCTTATCACGAAGATTGTTGGAAATTAGTAATCTTAACAAACTGATTAACAATAACGGCGGCGAATACAGTACTTTCGTAATTGAAAGCAAATGATAGCCAAAACTTCTCTGTATCATGTCATTTTCTTTGACATCTCAATCACCAATTTTTACGCAATTTATCAGGTCTGCACAATATTATCACTTCAAAATCAGCGCTGTCCCATACCATGTGGCCACCATGGCTTTCCAGTCTAAATCACATTTTCAATCTTAACATGAAAAAACACATAGATTTTTCCGGTCAAGCGACACCGCTTTTGCAAAATTTAAAAAAGATGCATAAAAAACATAGATTATATGAAAAACTTAAGGATTGGATATTTCGGTTTCGACAAAAACTTGACAAAATTTTTTTGATACCATCCTTAAAAAAATCGTACAACATTTAACTGGCATAAAACATAAGTACCAATAGTACTAAGACGATAGATTACACCAATATTTTCTTTGGCAACACGTACGGGCCTAAAAAGAGGATTAGGCACTTTTAACCAAATAACATCTTTGTAATTTAAGCTCCGTGCAGGAAAACAAGTCTTTCAACAGAAAGAAAAGTTGCCATTCGACGACCTGTTTTCATGACAATAAACACTTTTTGTCGTCTTTATTTTCGTCGTAAGTACCCGGCATAATAGAAACAATTGTGATCAATTGTCTTCGCGTTTAATCGAGGATGTTGTTTCAAAAAAAGTTGAAAAACGAGAATCAAAAAAATATCAGGAATTAGGACTGTCGTAAGAGAAATAGAGCGAAAAGTTTCTACAGTTTCTGTGAAATTACGTGCAATAACTCGATCACTGGCACGCTTTTATCAAATATATTTTCGTTTAATGAGCCAGAAAACTGTGTTAATTTGTTTATTTTAAATGTTCGAAATGAAGCGCTTTTCTTGATCGCATTTGCTCTGCGTGTTTAGTAGCATGTAAGTATGTGCACATATTTTCTAACATTGCTTTAGTTGTGACCTACGTTTGACCCTGCGTCCGTACTTTTACTTGCATTTCGAAAACAACCTTTCAAATATAACCTCAGCTTAAATTTTGTGGACAGTCAACGGGATTACATTGGATTAAATTAATTAGTTTTACACCAGAGTGTTGTCAGTTAAACGATGGAAACATATACTGCATTTCCATGTGATTTGTTAGATTTAATACGAAAAATTGAAATCAATTCTTTTGGGATATTTAGATTATGAAGGAAGGCTTTATTTTACCGGGAATTTCTATCTACGCTTTATTGATTCCGACTCAAATCAAACCCAACCTCAAATTCTTATTCTAAAACTAACCCTAACCCAAATCCTTACTAAAACTCTAAACTTGACCTTAAAAAAAAAAAAAATCCACGGATGAATCTCCCTTCTAGTCCTTTTTTGCAAAACTGCAAATAACAAAATATTTATAAGTACAACAATATTAGATTTTTTTTTTAATACGAATTCCCAGCTGCAAGGCCTCTAGCAATCCTCAAGAGAGTTCAAACAAATCTGTTAGGTCACAATCGCAGATTTATTCTAAACAAAGCAGATGATTTTCAATTAATTTGTTTAAAGACCATTTTAATTTAACTGTATTATGGGTGGCAAAAGCAAAACAGCAATATATCACGCGAAATTTTGGACAGTTTTACCAGCAGTGAAAAGTTTTCAAAACCTTGCAGTTGTCAAAAAGTGTCAACTGCCTACCAAAACATCTGTTGCAAATCCACATAAGAAAAATTGACTTCTAAATTTTTTTGTCAGCATCATGATTTATGTTGAGCTGGACACTTTTCTTTTTATGAAAACCAGTATAATTTGGGTTGAGGTTGGCTGTTCTTAAATTTTTCCAAATTTTTAGTCTCATTTGTTCCAAGTTTGTTTTCAAATTTGATTGAAGAATAAATGACCCAAATTCATTCTTGCCTAATTACAGCTTGTCTTTTGTCACTGATCATAATCACAAAATTTGTCGTAAGACAAATCCACAATGTCAATACAAAAAAAGTCAAGAAAGCTCCACTTTTTGAAATTTTTGGCTCGTGTTCTGAAATATTTCTTTATGCTGAGGCTGGCATTGCTCTTAATTTGTTCTTAAATTTTTAGCAAAAATGACCCTCGTGTACTTATAAAATTGTTCTTATAAAAATTGTAGTCGATTAATAAAATGCAATATATTCCACTACACGTTGATCATTTACTTTTGACATTATTTTGATTATTTTTTTATGGATTACATGAAAAGTTAAACGGTGCAGCGGAATGGTCAGATACTGTACAATGAAGCCCTGATTTTAATAAGGGCACTTTTTGAAACTCTGATAGCAACCACAGACTGAAAACTTAAATTGCATAAAAAAAGATGTAAAAATATTCTCTCATATCTTTGTTTACATTTTAAAAGAGTAAAATAAAGATGATCCTTTTTGTAAAAATTAATAAAAAATACTAGATTAATTTTGCCTGTAAAATATAGGGATTTTGCTTTAATAAAACGTGAAACGTTTCTGTAAATGACGATTTTTTTCTGAAAACATAGTCAGTAAGCCATGGGAAACCGCTAATTCAGTCAAGCAAAGCGACAAGCTTGGAATGCTTGAAATAAGCCGAATGACAAACAAAAGCTACGCAATTTTCTTATACAAAAGTTAAAACTAAATGGTACCCAAACAAAAACAAACTTGTTGATGTTTTTTTTTTTGATTTTTATGAGAACTTTTTTCATGAAAATTTTTTCTTTTTGTTGATTATGGCAAACATTCATTTTCGTAATTTACAGTAGATTGGATTCAATTATGAGGAGTTTGACGTCATTATCATAAGGGTATCAATCGAAAATCTATAGCAGAATAACACAAATTGCAGTAATCTATGACATAGGAAACCTCTACAGCTTGTTTCATCCCGAAGGGGTCCTCAAGGTGTAACCTAAAGGTGAAACAATAAATTATAACTCAGGAGGTGAGAGGAAAAGTCCAGAATTAAAATTTACTGTTTTACCTCCTGAGGATCCCGTGAGGGTGAAACAGGCTGTATGGGTTTCCTTTCTCATAGATTACCGCACTTTGCATAATTTACAGGGTGGGCCATAAGTTTCAATACATAGGAGAAATAAACATTCGTATATTTGACAAATTGGACTCCGTATCATGGTAGCAAGTATTGTAGCTGATGTGTCTTCATCGGTGGCCCTACGTCTTGGACCACGTCGTGGTTGATCTGTTACATTTTCAGTTTTCTTAAACTTGCAAATTTCTCCTAAGTATTGAAACTTATGGCCTACCCAGCAGATTGAATGTTTATTTTCACTGCAATGACAACTAAATAATGATTGTGACGTTATTAAATTACCGTGTATCAATTGCAGCACTCATAGTACAAGCAGCAATAGCTCAGTCAGTGGTAAAGCATCGGGTATGTGATCGCAAGGTTGCTGACTCCCGGTTCGATTCCCGAGCAGCCAATGCGTCGTTGCGTCCTTGGGAAAAACACTTTACGCCAATTTCCTATAGGAGCCAAGCAATCTACCCGTTGTGGTGGCTCAGCCTGACGAAAGACTTGCAAACAGAACCAACAAAACAAAAGTACTCCACGTTGGTGTGGTTACACAGACGCAGAATGTTTGGTATACACGAACGAACGAACTCAATAGAAAAAAACAATGACTTAAAAATCAATGCGACATCATACCACGAGATGCAATTCAGAAATTGAAGAAGAGTATTCCACCAAAGTTTTTATCTACTTTCTTATTAATTCTGATTTAAATCCAACTAAAACTCAAATCCTTACCCAAAACCAACCCCAAGCCTAACCCATAACGCAAATTCCAACTTAAACCCTCATCCAAACCCTCAAGAAAATACATGAAACATGCGCAGATGAACATTTCTCATTTTCATTTTATTCTTTCACTTAAGAAATTTACGTGAAATAGTCACTCCCTTCAGAAATTCTGTTATGGAAATCCTCTAAACCAAAAAAGAGGGGGAGCACGATCCAAATTCCAACTTGAGTGGATAATTAATATGTTACTAAAATAGAAGAGTTGATTGGTGGTACAGAACTTGAGAATGGGTCCACGACAACTGACCGCAACAAACTGACCGCGAACCAACTGACCGCGAACCAACTGACCGCGAACAACGCCGATTGGCTGAGAAGGGCGATCCTAAATATATTTTTACTATCCCCAGAGCCATCTTGCCCAAACCCTCACTTTGTGACGAAATCACTGCGACGAAATCAGTGACGAAATCATGTAACGAAATCATTGCTTCGCGGTCAGTTTGTCGCGGTCAGTTGACTTGGCTCGCTTGAGAATTGCCTTGATTAAAATGTTCATGTCTTCGAATTGCCTTGATTAAAACGCTCTCTCATTGATCTTTTTTCAGCCAATCACGGCTCGGTTTTTTCCTATAAATAGCCGCTTCTTTTCCTGCGCTCTCCATTCTAACAAATCTTTTTGACAAGTGTTAGACAAAAAGCTTTGAAGATATGAACATTTTAATAGAAGAAGAGATTTTTCGACATTAGCAGTTGAAAGTCACATACACAATGACCCCCCCCAGAAAACAACCCTCAATAGGTCTCCACGCAAAATGCCTTTTTGTACTATCAATAATATAAAATTTTTACTCCAATGACTCGCATTAGCTACAGTTTTTGTAAGAACAATTTATAAGAACAAGAGGCTTAAAGTTTTTACGAATAATACCAGCCTAGGCATGAAAAAAATTATTGGGAACACTGGCAAGAACAACGCAAAGTTTGCGTGAGTTTTGCTATATTGCCATTGATGATTCGTTTAATAGTAATCATGATCTAGAAAAGACAACCTTTAAGTAAGCAAGAAGAAATTAATATCACTTTATTCTCCAATAAACATAACAAATGGAGCTGAAAATTTAAGAATAATCAGCCTCAACTCAAAATTTGTCGATTCTTATAAAAAGTGTAATACACTCACCTCAGATCCAATTGGCATTATCCACCCCAAATCTGAAATAGCGGTTCTAGTGTCCAACAGAACAGCTGAAAACATTGTAGTAACGTTGAAAAATTTATACAGCAAAATAAAATACCATTGTCAAGAAGAATCGTTCGAATAAAGAGCGCAGGGAAAGGAGCGGGTATTTATAGGAAAAAGCCGACCCGTGATTAGCAGGAAAAAGACCAAATTAGTGCACAAACTTCAAGCTGTACACGAATTCTTTTTGTCGGCAGAAGGCGGGGTTAGAAGTTTTGATGAAAGTGGCTTTAAGAGCAGACAGGGCCTCAGAGAGAAATTTTTCCAGGGGGTACGAGATCGATGCCGGCCCCCAAAATCAGGCGAGGAGCAAAAAAAAAGGTCTTCACTCGAATTTGGTCCCACTTTTTGCCCAAAATTAGGTGAAGACCACAAAAAAAAAATCCTCACTCGAATTTGGTCTTGCTTTTTGCCCAAAATGAGGTGAAGACCAATAAAAAAAAAGGTCTACACTCAAATTTGGTCCTACTTTTTCCCAAAATTAGGTGAAGACCCCCCAAAAAAGGTGTTCACTCAATTTGGGTTCCTCACTCAAATTTGGTCCAAAACTTAACGCGGCAACCTCCTCCGGGCCCCCTGAGCCCGGACCCCCCTAAGCCTGGGCACGATGTACCCCCTGACCCCCCTCTCGTAGGCCCTTAGAGCAGATACGTGAAAATTGAAAAGGATAGCAGCCTTGGGCAAGACTAGAGAATCTACTGTCGTTATAATGTTGAGCACAGGTAAGATTTTGTAAAAGATTAAGTCCAAAGGCTGAATCAGAAGCAAGGACTGGACATTAGGCTGATTGAAAGATTTGCACTGACGGGCAGGAAGTAGGCGTTTCTAAGAAGAAGAGCGAGAGCGGATAGGTTTGGGAATATGTTGTTTAATTCTGTCATGCAGCCTTTGGGAGGTACGGCCTACATACCGTCTGTCGCAATGTCATGAGAATTGATAAATCACGTTGCTTTTCTGTAAACCAGGTAGTAGTACATCCTTGTTCGTAGCGGAAAGCACTCCGCTATCAACAAGAACGTACTGCGTCCCTTCCAAAGGTTGCAGGACTGAATTAAACAACACGTCCCCAAACCTATCCGCTCTCGCTTTTCCCAGAAACGCGTACGTCCTGCCCATCAGCGCAAATCTTCCACTCAGCCTAATATCCAGGCCTTGCTTCCGATTCAGCCATGGGACATCATCTTTTACAAACTCCTACTTCTGCGCAACATTATCACGACAGTAGATTCTCTATTCTTGCCCAAGGCCAATCTCCTTTCCATCTATCTGCTCTTAAAGTCACTTTCATCAAAGTAATTCTCAAGTTCTGTTCCACCAAGGCACAAACCAAATTTTAACATACCATCAACGGCAAAATAAAACGATCTATTAACTACTTTGAGAGTTAATGTTAGATAGTGAACATGAAAACAATAAACCAGCAAAGAGTGGGCCTCTTTTGCTCTTTTAGCAAGCTTTTTTTCTTTTTTTACTTGATAAGGGTATACTGGTATAGCGGTTAACTTAATTATTGTTTAGGTTAGGATTTGAGTTAAAGTAAGGAGCTTTAGGGCTGAGATTGGAGTTTGGAAAAAAGTTAAGACTCTTAAGTTATTTTTTTCTTGCTCTGCAGAAAGAAGCTTTAATAAACTGTAATTGTAAACTGTAATTGAGTGAATGCCCTAGCGAATCCAGCTAGGAAAGGATGGCGAAACGTTGGCAATAACGTTAAAAAACTGCATTAGTTGTGCAAAACCATTTAAAAAAGAAGCTTTAATAGTTGAATGCAAAGGCAAAAAAAGAGGTATTTAAGAAAATTAAAGATTGCGTTTTTAATCATTCATATCATTGCATCAATCTGAGCACCATATGTTAGTAAGAGCTACTTGACATGCTTGCTCTCCTATTTAATTAATCTTCTGCATAATACTGTATGTTCAATGTAATGAGGTACTGGTATAGCAAAAACAACATTATCCTTAACCTCCCCAGGGATGGAAAATAAGGCAAAGGAAAGCAACAGTAAAATATACAACACATCCTAGTACCTTATTGGCTAATATTGATCGATTTGTGATTACAAAACTGTTTCGTATTACAAAGAGGTTCTTTCACTCACTAAAGATTCATTTCTATTTTAGCTGATATTCGTGGTCAAAAATTTCCAGAGCGACGGAAATGCATTTTGTTTTTGATGGCAGTACGTACGAGTACAAAACTTTACACTGCCTTTGATTTCTTAATAATGCATGCAACAAGTAGTTTATCAGCCAATCATAGAACGCCCAGAGTAGAATCGAAAATAGTCGATAGTGATGGAAAAATAATGGTGCAAGTAGTTTGTAACCCGCAACACATAGCATGCCAAAGCCAAAGTTTTCAGCCTTACTTTTGTTCTCAGCCTTACAGTTGTTTGTTCTGCATTGAAAGAAACAGCCGCGCAGAGTGTAAGTCGGGCAAGGTTTTTTGGGTCGGGTTAAGGCTTAGACTTGACAATATTTCTGGCTTGATTCGGGCCTTAGACGTGCTTTGTGTTTTAGGCGCTACAAGAATATAATTGAACAACCAAAAAAAGGAGCAATACGCATAAACGTTTAATAGACGTAACTTAACTTTTGAGGTTTTTCGAGCCTGGTTTGGGCCTCATATCATTTTAGGGTTCGCGTCTCGACTAGTCAGCCAGTTAACAACTTTGCAGCCGCGATCTTGTGCGGTAATTACAAATTCATTCACCAAGTTACTTTTGCGAAAGGACCTCTCGGTCTACGAGTCAAACTGCCATCTGCCCACCTGTCTACCACACATGGTTGAGGATTCACACTGTCTCTTTTGACGCTGAATGTCAAGCAGAAAAGCAAGAATACCAATTTTTATTGTTTTTGGTTTGACTCAACCGGTAATCCAATCGGAGTCTACCGTTGCTCTATCCACTCGACACTTATTGGTAAGTGTAACCAGATGACGTATATCTGCAATATTGGAGTAGGCACGGATTCGAATTCTACTCGTAGTCAAATTTTGTGATTACTTGATAACCTGAGGACAACTCCATTAACGAAGTCATGCCTTTTATTTTCTTAATAAATAATTGATACTAACGTTATTGGGTGTGGGACTGAAAACGCTTATGACTTCATTCAACCAAAATGATGTAGGTTTGAAGACCGTGAACTGTGGTGACTTAATCTTAACTATCTTAACCAAAGAAAAGCGAGCAATGAAAAGACGGATATTTACTGTATCTGTATGCATGAAGAACATTCAAAAGCGTTAGATAAAGAGTCGGCAATTGTAGATCTTGTTTAATCCAAATTTAATAAATTTATTGAAAAACAGAAAACAATTCATGAATATATGCAGCAATAAGAGATAAAATATGGAAAGAAATAATAATCTGCGAGACAAAAAATATTTCCGCCCATTTGAAAAAGATGAGCCTGAGTACGTGCAAAAAACAGGCGTGCAACCAGAGTTTTGCGAAGGGGGGCTTGATTCAAAAGTCAAAATTTTTCGTTCCAAAACTGTCTCATTTAAACGGCGGTGCTGAGCAAACTTGTGCTACTCAAGTTTTCGAAAACGGGTGGGCGATTTTTATAAAGGGCGATTTTTGTGATTTCTTTCACAGACGGGCGATTTTTGTGATTTTTCGAAAAAAATATCCATTTTAGCGCTATTTGGATCACAATTCGCACGTTTTTGGAACCATTTTAAACAACTTAATTGCTAAAATTTGGAAGACATTAGAAAGAATTGAATTTCCCGAGCCCCTTCAGCATCGAACCAAGTCAACTGACCGCCACAACCCGACCGCTAACCAGCTGACCGCCAACATTAGGGTTAGTCCGCGGTCAGTTTGTTCGCGGTCAATTATCGTGGACCCTTTAGTCCCCTGCCCTTGCTTGCAAGTCAAGTCCAAAACACGTTTAAACGCTTGTATCGTTTTAAAATTTTTTACGTGACTGGGCTAATGGGGGGGGGGGGAGGGCTGAAGCCCTCTTAGCCGTTGCTCCACTGGCACAAAATATCTTTTAATGGTTCTTCTACATCGGTTGAACGGTCACAAAAGAGACAACAGTATGTTAAAAATACAGATACAAGTTACTGTAGATAAAATATTTCATCCTTTATTGCAAATCGACAACGTTCATGCATAATTTGCCTTAACCAAAAGGTTTTCGCCAAAAAAAAAAATACAGAAGCTACATGTAAAACGTATTATGACGTCATTATGAAACTTTGCCCTGCGATCAAAATTCTGGCTATGAAAAGAGAGTGGTGGACCACAGCAATGAGGAAAACGTACATTGAGTTGATATAGAAAAAAAGCAATTGATGTGAGAAAATAATGAAAAGATTTTCGGGGCAGATGGGTAAATAAAATCACTGATGTTTTGTTTTATTAGCTTTTTTCAAGCATATTTTCATAGTAAAAATTCACTTGAAAATACTTGGTCGAAAGTAGTCTGAGATTCTTCAAAGTTATTTTGAAGGGCCCTTGTGTCGATTTTGTTAAAATTTAACTTTGAAAATCAGTCAAGACAATTAACTGCGCTTGAGATATTATCTCAACGCTACGACTATTCTTTTTTCTTTTAAGATAGAACAAGTCATCAAACAATTTGACAAATGTAAATAAAGAGGAAAATAATTTTATCGAAAAAACGCAAAATGGCCCGAAACCCAGACTAAAACATACAAAAAGTGAACAACTTAACTATTCTGATAACGCAAGTGTTGGCCAAAATAAAATTACTCAGTGTTAATGATAACTGATAAGCTGCTTTAAAATTAGCAAAAATAATTTTTAAGGTTTGAAAAACAATTTTGCGGTAAACAATCATAAGTACTACTTTTTATGGTTACAAAATGCAATTTAAGTAGAGCAATATCTTAAATACGAGAAATATATTTGGAAAATAAAAGCCTCGATTTTATCTTTAAGGCTTTTGAACAAATCATAATCTTTTTCAAATACCACGGAATTGAATATTTAAAATTCAAAAAACTTAATATTCAAGGCTCAACAAGAAATATTAAGCAAAATCGAGTCATATAAAATATTTGAATAACTTATCAATTAATATCATTCTATTTGAATACGTACGAGTTGCGGTTATTTGAACAAATGCAGTGTTGCATTTTGAATAAAAAATTGTTTGAAGTCAATCAAATTTAACCATTTACCAATACTCAACGCTACTCGTGGAACCAGAAATTCACTTTTTTCATAACCATGTTACGTTTGGCAGAGCTTAAAATTGGTTCTATTCTTTTATAATGGCAGGCATATATTGCTATTTTTGAAGCAATTTTAGCTTTTTACGGGGAAAGGTGTAAATTGGTATTGATGCTGCTTTGTAATAGATATTAAATTTTAGCTAATAACGACAACTGCAGGTGTTGTGCGAGATAAAGCCGCAAATCTTGATCTAGCTACCAATATGTTGAGATAAATTTTTGACTCCATTCTGATCTTTAGCACCCTTGAAGGTAGAATAAGTTTATGTCAGATGATATCAGTAAATTATCTCGCTTATCTATACGACCAAAAGATGGGAAAATCATGAATATTTTAAAAATCATAAAAATTTCAAAATGCTTCGACACTTCGCGATGACTAGATGCGCAATTTTTTCATAAAAAAAAAAAAAAATTACAGTAGTTTTTGATGTAGAAATAAAATTCAAGTTTTATGCTTTAAAATCGAACTGTTAGTAATAACAAACGTGTCAAGCATTAACATTTTTGTGACCTTTCTTCTGCAAACACAAAAACATTACCACTGCTGCAGTAAGATTCAACAAACGAAAAACCAAACGATGTTTGTGAATGGTTGACCTTCATGAGAAGTTTATGAACAGTAAAATTTTTTCAGTAGTTACAGACTAAATGTCAATTGTTCAAGTTAGTACGTACACGACTGATGATATCCTCACACAAAATCATTTTACAATTTGACAAGCAGAATGTACCGACAGATTTTAATTCAAGTATTAACAATAATATACATCTTGCTTACACAAAAATGGTTAAAATATGATCTAGTTCCACGCTGATGTGTAACCAGCAGTAATGCAACAACTACAATTTTTCATGAAAAGCTATGCTCTAGTTATGCGGATTTATGAACAGTTTTATCAACAAAATAAATTTCTGTAATATGCTATGTATTCAACTCTCTGTAATATACCAATTACGGAAGAGTGTACGAGTTGGTGAAGCCCATCTCCGCCTTTTGCATCTGCATTACGGACGTTTTTCATAAAGAGATGTCGCATTGGCGACGAGCAGTTGACAACGCTGTGTCTGATTTGCTACGCCCATGAATTGAACCACAGACCTCCTTTTCAGAAAGGAAGTCGTGAACTATTTCAACAAACTGGCAAAAAAGCTGATGGAACACGAAATTATCAAAGTTCACATGGAATACTTTCTTCAGGCTTTATGTTGCCATTTTCCGACAACACATCGTCATTGACTAAAACTAATTCAAACTTTCAAGCGCTTAATCACTGATTAATCATATGTAACAATAAACGACGTCACAATCCCATAACCGGCAAATACAATGACAAATTTTGTAAAAATACTAATGGCGCCTATTTTACCGCTGACAAAACCATAACATGTACAAAAACTTTTGATTTTAATCTTGCTGAAATTGTAAGACGCGTTAACAAAATTTGTCTACTAAATTCTAAGAAACATGTTCACAGATTTTAGCTATGCCTCGCAAAGTTGAATGAAGATTTAGTTTGAAGATGTGATGGTGAATTTACTTGCGACGTGACAAAATAATTGTTTGTTTATGTGAATAATTTGGAGAAGCTTAGACAAAAATTTAGATCTTTGCTGTTGGACAAAAATCTAAACTGAAATATCATCATTGAACCAAATGCTCGTCTACTAAGTTTAGAAGTCGACATGTGTCAAAAAAACGTAAGAGCACACACTGCCTTTGTTTACTCTGAAACATTTGCAACAATACAAGCTTTCAACATACAGGTGTGATACCTCTGAACAAACCAAATCACTCCCAGACACTGTAACGAAAGAACTACATAATATCTACATTCTACAACATAATATTAATATAAGTACAAGTACACAACACAGCTTATGGTCAAAGACAAATAGCTGCATACAGTAAGTTCAAATCTTTTATAATCGATTAATGTAAGGCAATATTAATATTGCAGAACACAGCATTATTTTCGATCATTTGACAAGACGAACACAGCGTTGGTTACCAAATCGGGTTCGTCCCCAGTCGGATCAGACCAATGACTTTTGAATTACCATTAACAAGCAAATGCTGGCTTAACGCGAAGACTTGAGAAGTTACTTCGCTATTTACTGGCCGGGGCAACGTGGTAAATCAGCATGAAGTAAAAAAATTTACAGAATCAGAGATGGTAGTTAGATCTTACCTTCCATTCCATAGGATAGGTGGTGACGAATAGATAGCAAAAGCAAAAGGGGCAAAAGTTGAATCGGTGCTAGCTTCCACTTTTTAAGTTTTCTTTTGGCCTTCATTTCTTTGTGTCTGGGCCCAATAGCTTCATGCAACCGCCACAATGTTATTACTTCTATGTTATTAGTCCTTAAACACAACTGTAACTGTAATAATTTAAGTAACCTACTGGAAGTTCTAAGGAGCAACTGCCGTCTCTAGATATCATAAACAGTTAACTACACCGAAGTTGTTTGTTAATCGTCGAAACACCGACCTAGGGTGGGCTAAATCAATTACTGAAATGCAATAAGAGAAGAAATCAATTTTGAGGTTAAAAACATATCCTCAAGTCTTAACCAAATTTGCTGAAAACGAATGTCTTTTTTTAACATGAAACGGACCACCTTACGTACGCTGTCATGCTAATACCTTAATTCTAACCTTAACCTAAAAAGTTTTGGGAAAGACCATTTTTTGCAGCAACTGCCCGTGGGATAAGGCGTTCTAATTGTAATCTAACCACAGAAAGGAGCCAAACTGTCCATCTTTTTTACACACATCAAACACACTAAGTTACGCTACATCGACAAACTGCGTTAATCACAACTTAATTCTGAAAAGCTTTTTTCATTGACCAGTCACGTATGATTTGAATGAATACGTTCACAGGCTAAACTACATTAGAAAACAATATTAGGGTTAATTTTTTTGCAGGGCAAAATCATCTTATATTTGCCCCCGCGAGCAACACTTTCTTGTTCCGAGATGAACGACGATAATTCGTTAATTTTCTTCGAGTTTCACCCAAACTCTTAAACTAAAACCAATAAAACTTAAAACTGAACCAAGTTTAGAGTATTGCGTTTCGTAATTTTTAAACCATGTTTTCATAATCTTTCGGTAAAATGGTCATTTGGCAATTCCTTCAGCTTTAATCACTCAAAAACTAAACGGTTTTATTACGGTAAATATTGAATATAATTGCTATGGTACGCCTGCTCTTGCCGTTCACTCCAATTAATTGTCTTCTCCAGAACAATACTCCAGCTTCACCTAAAACATCGCTGCAGTTTCCTATCACAACTGGCTGCTCTGCCGCTGTTAACGCACAAATCTGTCACGTTTTTCTCAAACTACAATTTTGTCCCGTTTTTCACAACCGTTTACCTCGCCTTTTTTCTTTTCTTACACCGCAATTTTGTGCGTCGAATCTCACACCTACATGAGTGCACGTTCATTATTCTTGCCGGTTGCATTTTTACGAAGAGTACCCTTGGCCGTACGTTTACAATACGCAGCATCGTCTCTGAAATCTTGGGTTGGGTTAACCCTATCCCGCCCTTTCCAACTTTTAGCACGACCTCCGCCTTCTACTATTGCCCTTAGGGCGAGAGTCTGGTAAGTCCTGTGCTCGAGTTCGTTTCGCTCTACGTTCTTTATTGCACGCGTAAGCAGGGGTGCCGGAACGTCGTCGGAAGAGCAAAGGGGACAGCTATTTCAAAGGGCAATTTCAATACTGTACGTACAGTCATTACCACCAACACCAACATTGCTCCCTAATACTGTCAAACAATAGAGCACTTTAGCAAAGCCAGAGTACTGAGTACGTCGCATAAACACTAAAAAATAACAAACGAATTAACAATTAAGCAATGGCAGGTTCAGCTGCCACAGGCCATTGGGAGTTTGGGAGCAACGCCCCTGTGGTCTGGGAGCAAAGCCCCCAGCGCTCGAAGATTTTTTAATTTTTTAAATTTTTTTTTGAAAAAATAGTGTAATTTTAGGCCCGTTTTAGCAAAAATTAATGCATTTACAACGTGGCATAGGAATTAGCAGTGCAAAAACATGATTAAACTGGCTGCGTAAATGGGCTATGAGGGCAGTGGCTAATGGTAAAATTTCAACCTTTTTATTACAAACTGGAAAATGATAAAATAAAAAAATCACAAATTTTAACCTAATTCGTCTGCACTTACAAAAAAAGATAATTTTGGAGATGTTCATCCCCCCCAACCCGCCCTCCGAGTATTTTACTGTTAAGTCTGGACTTGTTCCAGTTATTGCAATAAATTTTATGTTTTAGAAGTTTTTCTTATATTTCTCCGGTATGAGCAAGGGGTCCGGAGTCCGGACCCTTTGAATTCGCCACTGGTAAAGCCAGCTTCGATCGCTCCAACTAGGGCTACAAACAATGTTAGAAACATGAATGTCTTGAGAGTAATGCTTAGGCCTACAGACATAAGATCCTGGAGTTTTGAATTTGAAATTTTGTAGCACCCTATCTTCATAGCGTCAGTTTAAACTGACGGAACTAAAATCAGATGTCACAGGCTAACCACATACATTCCACAAGATTGCTGATTTATTGTACGCTATTTGGAAGTACTGTAACCGGCCAGGTGGTCGAGCAGTAACGCGTTCGTCTATGGAGCAGGAGGTCTGAAGTTCAAATTTCGGGCCCGCCAGTTGCCAACGGTTCGCTGTGCCGCAATTAGTGCGTCGTTCTTGGGGATGCCAAAATTTTGGGGGTGGTCTACTTTTTTTCTCTGTTGATCTCCAAAAAAAAAAGGTCATCTCGCCAAATTATTATATTTTTCTCCGAGTTTTCTGTTGGTTTCCAAAACAAAATCAAAACAAAATACCACCATCTTGAAACTGCTGCAAGGGCAAGGGGAGTTTGGCTGGGCATTTTAGGGGGGCGAAATTTTTGTTTAGGGGGCGGCGCCTTTTGCGGTCCTGACGGCTCGCCACCGCCGCAACATTTCTTCAAAAGGAGCTATGTTGCCCGGGCGCAATGACGCGGAGATGGGCCCCGTAAACTCGTTACACGCTTGGGCGTAATACAGCGAGTACAACGAAAGATTTGATTAGAAATCATTTAACACACGCAATTTGTTAGATAATGACTAGTTTACCGAAAATTTTCAAGTTGAAGAAAATAAACGAAAATGAGAAATATTCATCCGCGGTTTTTTCATTTGCTTTATCAATGGTTAAGAATAATGTTTGAGTTAGGGTTTGGGGTTAGTTTCGGAGTAAGACTTTGAGTTGGGTTAAGCTGCATTTACACGGGCGCTTTTTTTGCATGCGATTTTTTGATAAAAATGGATGTGGCAAAGTTGCATATATTTAATAATGGTTCTCATTGTGATAAAAGTTACCTTACTGCTGAAAATGATTGTCTCAAGTTGTTTCCATTCCGATAGTGATATTCTAAACCTTTTAAAAGCAAAATCGGAGCTGATCTCATGGCGATTTTTTATCGCAGCACAGATTCTCTTCAAAAATTTTTAATTATCACAATATTGGTATGAAAACAACTTAAGACAATTATTTCCATCAGTAAGGTCCTAATTATCATGATGAAAACCGCCGTTGAGTAAACGCAACTTTGCCAGATCCATTTTTATCAAAAAATCGCACGCAAAAAAGTCGCCCGTGTAAATGCAGCTTTAATAAAAATTTCGGGTGAAATAGTCCCTTTCAATTTATTGTTTTTGATTTTAATGAATTTTTAGCGCCACTTGGTGGATAGTATTTGTTTATAATAAAAAAAGATATTTTTCATAAATTGAAAATTGTAACGTTTTTTGAATGGATAAAATTTCTTTTTACCTTTTATTCCTACATAATATAAGGCTCTTTTGGTTCACAAAATACTAAACTTTAATCTCTAGAATGCTTCTTCTAGCTCCGGTACTCTTTTGCGTGTTGTAAGTTTAGTCGGGCACTACTGCCCCCCGTTTCGGCACAACTGCGCGTAAGCAAGCGCGCAACCAGGTTCTTGACCATAAGTCAATATTTTTTTGTTCGAAAAATGACACAATTGAGTGGCATGTCAAGCAAACTGGTACTATTCAAACGTAAAAACAAAAAACGAAGGTGTGGGAGCGAAACCTCCAGACGCTGGGAGATTATGGTGACTTTGGGAAACAATAGTCATTTGAAACACATTTCAAACGTTTTCGGAGCAATTTAAAAGAACTTAATCGCTACCGTGAGCAGGGCATGGTATGGAATGGAAAATGGAATGGAATGGCACGGAAATTTCGGTATGGAATATGGAAGATGCCAGAATGGAATGGAATGGAAGATTTCAAGAATGGAATGGAAAACAATCTTCCATACTTCCATACCAATTCCATACTAGATTTCGCTCATGGCATTTACAAAAAATGCATATGAATAGTGAATAGTGATAACTAAAAATATTAGGAAGCGTATAGCAGCTAATCATCCATCGACAAATTAATGGGGTAACTCGGTCATGAACATTGCGCAAACAATGTAGGCATTGCATCATCATATCATACAATATGTTCATTGCAATTTGCAGCTGCATTGATGCTGACTGGCTTAATTTTTGTTTTGAGAATGACAATTTGTCTAGTGCCGTTGCCAGAGCAAATGCCGTGAGGGGCACGAAATTAGACTGAACTTTTGCACATTAAAACTGATCTTGTACCTATGCAAATTATGCGCGATTTCAAAATTCTGTAATTATGTCAAAAAAGAGATATATAAGTCCGGTGGCGTTTCTTAGTTCCTTTCGTTTCTCGCCCATAGTCACTAGAAAAGTTTATCTGCATCGGTGACTGCGACCTACGCAACCTTGAGTGTGCTCTAAAAAAAAGCAAAACAGCTGATTTTTTAAAAAACAAAATAAACAATTTTGTTGGTCTACATTTTTACTCTTCACGACACACCCATAAACAGGCGTGCAACCAAGATTTTGATAAAGGAGGGGGTTTAAATAGTAAAGCTGAAGCCCCCTTTGCCCTTGTAGTTCCGCCTCTAAATCCGTAAGCACTTAGCGGCCCGTTGTGCATCCCGACTCATAATTTGAAAAACACTGGCTTCGGGCTTAGAATACTTTGAATGGAATACGATGTAAGCGTTCATGGTTTTGAAATTGATGAGACCAGCGCAATTGGTTTTGATGACCTATTAGTGATTCAGAGGTGTAAACTTTGGATGTTTAATTTGGTGTTTGAAACTTGAACCACTAAATTTTCGGTATTAAAAACTTTAATATACTGCTAATGTAGGTAACTTTAATCAAGTAGGTAGGATTGAATGTTATTATTACGTTTTGCATCATTGTCGGTTTTCTTGACGTTACTCGATGTTCCAAAAAACTTATTTTTGGTAAACCAAGATGGAGGGTAAGGCTCCCCTGCCCCCCCCCCCCCCCCCGTAGCAGACACCGAGTTTGCCAAGTGACAAAACTTTTTCTTCCACCGTAACAAAAATTTGTATGTAGGCTACTTTTTTATCCTCGAATGAGCTTAATTATTTGTTGTTTTTTTTTTTGCATTTAAACTTTTTTTCGGTATTTTTGTAGAATGTTTTTGGCTGTTTGGCGATGCCAAATTTCACAGTTGGTGTGATTACAAACTTGCAATCATTAAACCCAGTGCATAGTTGCATTCCCATCAACCTATTGTCTGTTGATTAAGTGGTTAATATTTTCATGCTGAGTGAATTTTTATGGTAGCTCTTTGTGATAGTGCTTCAAATATGGGATGAGATGCATCGTACCATGCTGCTTATTTTTGCAAGTTACTACTTGCAAAGGTACGCTTAACGTTGCAAAAGTACATCACAAATTACGCGTAGCTTCCGGTCTAAACTTACATTGGTAGGAAAGTATGGAATAGAATATGGAAAATTTTAGTATGGAATGGAAGATTTTTAGTATGGAATAGAAAATTGCCAGTATGGTATTTGGAAAAATCGCCTTCCATTCCATTCCATACCATGCTCTGACCGTGAGAAAGCTATAGTTGAAGAATTAAATTGCCCAGCCCCTCCCCCCTTACTTACAGGTCCAGACTAAAACACATTTAAACGCTTGCATTTTTTTGGTTAAATTTTCGAAGTGACTTGGCTAAGAGGAAGGGCTGAAATCCCCTTTGGCCCCCTGGTTGCGCCACTGCATGAAAGAAACACTGCTCCATTCCAACCACTAAAACGGTAGCAAGCCGTTGTATTTGGAAGCAAACTGTAACCTGGAGAGTTATGAAGTTTCATGTTTGCTTTATATCATTTTAACTCATTATATTCTATTTTATTGACCACAGAAAACAAACTCAAAGACAGTATAGTTTCTTCTGCATTTTAATGCAACGTATTTGGCGCAAAAATTGAATTTAGACGCAATTTCAGTAATCAAAAGTAGCAAATTATTTGAATGTTACATTTTCGACAGCTAAAAACAATTCTTATAAATAAATTCAAACCAACGCTTACAAATCGCAAGAATAAAAACAGCATTAAAAAATCTAAAATACAGTAAATTAAAATTATTACTTTTTGAGACAAAATTCAAAGTTTCACACGTCTATTTTGGTGGTAATATTGGTTCTTTTTCCAAAAAAAAAAGCACAACAAAATAAGGGATAAAAAGGAACATCTAAAAACGTATACTTTGTATCCCCATCAACAGTAAGTTCAATGAAGCAGATTTGGATCGAAAGCTTTCCGAAAATTAAGTTACAGTACATTGCATAAACAATTAAACAAGTTCGTTCGAAAACTTTTGATTTACGTGAGCAACCTTCCAAGTGCAACAACTTGAACCGCATTTGGCTCTTTCTCCTTCATTTGAAGAAGTCCACTTTTTTTATGAGAACAATTTAATCAGAACACGAGGCTCACCTTAGCTCAAAATTTAACAACAAATCAAGTACAATGCCAACCTTATCAGCAAAAAAAAACTAAATTCTGGATCAATTCAAAATGATGAAATTTTAGTGATTTTCCAATGTTTGCATACGCACTTATAACGATTCCGACATTATAAAGTGCTGTTGCATACTGGGTATAGGCAATTTATTGAGAAAAAATTCGGCTGACGTTCAAGTTGAAAAAATTTCGCTTTTGCTATTTTACGATGCAGCCAAAGTGTCTACTCAAAGTGACAGAGCATTCGAAATTAAAGAGCTATACAAAGATAGATAGATGGTCGATAAAATTGTCATCGATGCTCTCCAATTTTAAGAACAAATAAGGCTGAAAATTGGCAAAAAAAAAACAGCCTGCCTCTATTCAAAACTTACAGTTCTTATAAAAAAAACTGTACAAGAAATTTCCTCTAAAAAAAGCAAGCGTGATTCCATGGGATAAAAGTAACAGTTAAAATATTTGAGTTCAATGCAAAATTAAATTGATGCCATATTCTTAATCATTGGAAAACGGTTTATTTGGTAAATGTGTTTGCAATGACAACAGGCAACAAAACGGTTAAAAGCACATTGTTGGCATGTATAAAATTTAGAGAGACACGTCTACTTTTGCGAAAGACGGTTATACGCCGTCGCTCACGCGTTGCTGCGTTTTAGAGTTTGACAGGTAGACTCAGATATAGTTACGTTGTAAAATTTAAAGCGCAAATTACTTTCGAGAAGCTTTTAACCCTAAATCTATCTGCTGGAGCTCCATCCCTAACATCAAATACTCTTTTAACATAAGCGCCTTACCATCCAAACACCTAAACGCTGCATAACTCCCAAACTAGGTGTCGCAACGTTTAAGACCCGGTCTATACTTCGTGTAAAATCGTGAGCAATATTTGACTTATTTTTAACAAAAAAATCAATGCGCTCCGGGTGCTAGCTAACCAGTGTAATACTTTACACAAATTTTGTCATAAGAAACAAAGGATCAGCTCATAGAAGTAAATTTGTACGCCTAGTGTAGACCAGGCCTAACTTACAACGCAATTCTGACCTTATTCAGCACATGGCGTAATGTCAAGGGCGCAAACATTCAAGTTCCTTCTTTATTTTATTCCCAAAACTTGGTAAGTCATCAGCGTAGAACTTGTTAAAAACAAAAGATACGCTCGTGCGCTAACTATTGTACGCCAAGTGAAAAACGAATAAAGTGTTAGGCGGCTTTACCGATCACGCGTATTTGCGCGTAGTAATACGCTTGTTATTTCACTGCATGCATTTTGCTTTTTTTTGCATTTACACTGAAAACGATATCACGCTTATTTCCGCTGGTAAGTACGCGTGATCGGTAAAAGCCGATTTACGGCGTGAAATAACTGGCGATTGCTATCACACAGCAACCCCTTTCTTATTAGCTTCTTCAATTCTGTATCGCAAAATTTCTGCTTCATGAAGAAAAGTGTTGACGTCATTTGGCTGCGTAATTTCCATATAATGAAGCTCACTGAAAAAATAAATAGATAAATAAACAAAATAAAAAAATCGAAGCCGAAATATTGTGTAAGTATTGTATGAGTTAAAGTTTCCTTACCCTATTTTACGCGATCAACGCATACTACACGGGGCAAAGGGAGGGGGGCAAAAATGCGCTCTTAGCTAACTCCTACACCAAAAGTCATGGAAACGCTAAATTTGGTGTGCGGGTTGTTCACCAAAACTTTTTAGAAAAACTAGTTTTGAGTTAATGACGTAATTATAGTGACATCAGATCCATATTTTCAAAAAAATGATGTAATATTTTCAATGACGTCACAGGCAGCTCAAATTTTGCACACAGATTTGTTTTTTGAAACCAAATCACAAAATCTTTAAGTCAAAGTGGTTATATCACAAAAACGTCTCGTGACGTCATTTAGGATAAATTTAGGCCAAAAAATGCTCAGATTGGGAAAACAGTCACTTAGGCAAATCTCAAAATTGGGTAACTTTCCCTTATCTAACCAACCAAATATTAGGAGTTAAGTTTATTTCTGACTAAATTTGACTCAAAGTCAGGTTGATTCGAAGTAAAAAGTTTTTTTCTAGAGGGATTTATCACAAAAAAGCCGAGAGAGGGGCATTTTTGTAAAATAGCTTTAAAAGAACAATAAAATACAGCACAGCAAAGAAAATCTCAAGCATGCACTTACAAGCTATTCCTAACAATTCAGCTTGTAAATCAGCACATTCACAGTTATTATGACGGCCATTGTTAAAAAATATTTAATAACTCGTAAAAAAAATACCAGCACGAAATATTGCACTGGCTAGAGGATAGAAAACCTAAGCAGCACACCACAAGTCATTGTGAAAACTCTCGAAAAAAGGGAAACAGTAGGTTAAAGCATCAGCTTTGCAGGCAGTAACAAACAAAACCACCGCCAAAATTACAAAGCAAACTAATTCATCACCAAAATTTTACAAACGTACCACCAAAAACAATTTAAAAACAACCATCATGTATTAGCACAAGCAACACACAATATAGTTCGATGAATCTTACTCTTCTGTCAGTCGCATTAATTGTTCTGCTGTGACGCAACCGTGACGTAGCATGACGTGTTTGTACCCCAGAAGATGTATTTCCTCCAGCCAATGGGAAAGCGAAGATAAATCCATCATTTCAGGAATGCAATCCTCTTGCTCTCGAAATGACCTACAAAAGAAATTCTAATTTTGGTCATCTTTGATGAGGAGCGGTTATATCGGCGAGATATATTGCACATTCATTGAAATAAAAAACAAATTGAAGTGAAGATAAACCTTTTGGTATTAAGTTATGTGTTCTATTAACAGCTGCTGTAGTGCACTTTTTGAATCTGTTGAAAAAAACGCAACTTATCAAATTTGAACTACACGAATAAATGTGATTCTATATGAATAAACCAATAACAAACTATGTCACGCGACGCATGTTGAATGGTTAAACCCTACCGTACTAAATTGATCCCCCAAAAGATTTAAATTGTTGAAAAAAAATGCCATAGCCACATCCTCATGGGTAATAATTACTGCAAATGTGAAGTAATAAACTAAATCATTAGGTCAACTCTATCCCGTACACCCCGAGACAGGGTGTTAAATTTTTAAATGTATCGACTAATTTATCTCAACTACAAAATATATTGTGTATTGACAATATTAAGTGGTTATTGTCTGAAGTCCACGCTTCGCTTTGTTTTCTAGTTGTGTGCTACAATGATGTTAATTTATACTATATAGCATACTTGATTTGGATCTTTGAAAAACTAAACAAACGATAACAATAATACTAAGAATTGTATACCTCTGGTTTAATACTTCGTTTAAGCTAGAGGGCTGCTGTTGAAAATTCGCTAATAAGACAACCAAATGGTTGAAAAATATTCTATTGGTGTAGTCTTTATTCCAACATTCCAACATTAACTGATGGAGGACTTTGGGGCAATACCAAGGGGCAGGAAGGCGGTACCCACACTCCACAAAATAAGCAACCTAAAAATCGTAGTTTAGGAGTTATAAAACATTTTAAACTCAGTTGAAATTCAACTGTTGATTAAAATTCAGCAATACATCTTGGTCTGCGCATAGTAAATTAAACTGATAGATTTAATATTAACATCGTCATTCTGTACACTAGAAGTTATTGAAATGAAAATACGGGATATGAAAAATGAATGTACGACCAATATTTAAATGAGAAAAATATGGTCTGAGACAACAACAAAACAAATTCAAATTTGCAATAATCCTTCGAACGGATTTAGTCCAACTGGTTTGATGTAGTCCTTATATGCTCTTCGTCGTACAAATGTAATGCATTTGCATCGATACAGTTGAGGTTAAAACAGTCAACCGGAATATAGTAGTTACGTGTTCCAAATTTTCGAATGAAACTTCTAAAAATGGAGTAAAGCTTACTACAAGTTCGAAGCCACCAAGCAGAGATAATTGTCGTTCAGAGTCTTAACGTAACCAAGGTAAAGCTGATCCCATGTCATACAATCAAGGAGGTCGCAAAACGGCCCTTTACCCTATTTGGCGACGCTGCTATATTGGTATTCCAATAAAGATTTTTAGTAAAAGCCTGGTGTTTTAATCATGTGTGGAGATTTTAAGGAAGGCGGCATGTTGACTCGAAAACCAAAAAATGCCTTTGTTGTTTTCTGGTCAAGAAAACTTGGTGATTAAAGATGCAATTAAATTAAAACTTAATCATACTAAGCAATGAAGCAAGACGCTAAATTGGAAGTGCTTACGTCCTTGTTTGTCATCTCCCAATACGGCCTTTCTCCTCTTGTTAAAACCTCCCATGAGAGAATACCAAAACTCCACACGTCACTAGCAGAGGAAAATATCTGACTGTTGAGAACCTCAGGAGGACTCCATCTTACTGGAATCATTCCACTCTGGAAAACAGCTTAAGGTTTATAAATTGAACGCTGTATCTACACGCCCAGCTATTGTAAGAGATATTTTCTGTGGTGAGGTAAATTTTGTTATAATAGATATGGTGGTCAAAAGTTACTTTGAGTTTGAAGTTTAGCAGCTTGTGATAAGCGAAGAAAAATCTCATATTTGATTAAACACCAAAGCCAAATTTAAAACAGCAAAGTTTCTAAGCGTTTTGGATTTAGCTATATGTCCATTATCAATAAAAATGATATCTTATTCGGAACGTTTAATTTTCACTGATGATGGATGTAGTTAAGTCCGAAACATTTAGAAACTTTACAATTTCAAACAAGGCTTTACTATTTTTTACAAGATCAAACAAAACTGCCAGGCAATCAGTACCAAAGATCTCATAATTTGAAATTTTGTATGTTGGCTCCAGCTTTTTTTTTTGCTTTGTAAGTATTGTTATAATTGTAGGGTTTAGGTGTACTAATCCTGAGGTTCTGATCGCACTAAGAGTTCTTGTCTAGTTGGTGTATTATTATGATTACAATAGCCCAAGTGGCTACGTAGTGTTGCTATACTATATAACTTTATAATATTATATTTGTCAGTACTGTATTGTAATATCACTTTTACCCAATCCTTAGACGCAGTTTAATATATTTTGTTTTATAAATATTTCCGAATTTGTTCTAGAAAATTTCTGTTAGGTCTTATTTTAAAGTTTTAAAGACTAATTAAAGCTTAAATTGCAAATCATTTAGACACACAACATGGAAAAAGTTGATAAGAAACAAATACGATTCAAAAAAAGAAAACAGACGTAATTACGTCAAAAACTGGATTAGTCAAAAATGACTACAGATGGGATTTGAACTCTCAAAGGTGAGTGACGAGCACGTGAGTTTATTGACTAACAATCTACTCGACATCAGGAGAAAACATTTTTTTCAAAGAGTTGCCAATATTTTTTTCATATTTTTGTACTAATATGTATTCCGAGGGCTTACTTTTGAAGAGAGCATTGTAGTAGTTTCTTCATCTTGAGGAAGTTTAGTGATACTCCTTGATAACCCGAAATCTGAGACCTTACATTGGATTTTTGAATTGACCAATACATTTCTAGCAGCCAAATCTCTATGCACATAGCCCATCTGCGTGAGATATTTCATTCCAAGTGCGATTTGATATAGCATGGAAACAAGCTGAGTGACATGGAGACTGTTTTTGTTGCTCTAAACAAGTTCCACTTTATGTTAGACGAACTTTGGTTGCTACGATCTTTGGTGGACGGTGGGTAAGGATACAAAATTTCTATTTTTGAATCAAAGACAGCATTAGACAGGCAAAGTAACTGTACATAACTACGAGCAAAGTAACTGTACATAACTCGTAAAAGCAGTTGAGTAACATAGGTTAGCTTGTAACTTTTAAAGAGTATTTAGTTTTATTTTTGAATCCAAAATTAATCATGAATAAAACACCTTCAAAATTGAAATTGTAATTACAATTCTATTTACGAAGTCGCCTTGGTCAGAAGTCAGGGAAGAAACCTTTGAGGTCTTCGAGTCGAGCCGCCACCTGTTCACCACACACGGTGGAGATTTCACTCAGTCCCTTTAAAATAAGAAAACTGTGTATAACAATCTTTATGGTCTTTGGTTCGTCCCGGCCGGGAATCGAATCTAAGTTTAGCATTTCAGTAGCAAATGCTTTATCCACTCGACCATGGATCAAATGATAACACCGCCTCTGCATAAACCATATTGAATTCATAACTAGCAAAGCTAAACTAGATACAAGTCTTTAATTCTCGGTGAAGAAACAACCATTCTCAAACCAAGGTACACAAACCCAGTCAGTACTATCACAAATTTACCTTCAAATAGTTATCTAGAGATCCATTTACCATATACTCCGTTATGATCATCAACGGAGTACTTTTAGTGACTATTCCTTCCAAACGAATTACATTGGGATGGTCAAACTGACCCATGATAAAGGCTTCACTCAAAAAGTTCCATTTTTGCTCCGTGCTGGACCCCATTTTCAATGTTTTTATAGCAATAGGTCGAACGGTAGATTTGCTCTCAAGGCTTCCTTTGCTTACTTCTCCGAATTCACCTAAATTTACATAATTCCATTAGCTAGTCGGTGGTTGCTGCCAGGTTTCAAAAAGTGCTCGATAATGAAGAGTTGGAGCAAATGCACCCGGGCAACACAGCTCTTTTCGAAAAAATGTCGCAACGGTGGCGAGCCGTTGGCAACACTGTGTCGGATTTGACAGGCCCGAGATTTGTACTACAGAGCTCCAGCTTCAGAGACGAAAGCGTTGCCGCTTGACCAACTGGCAGGTTACAGTAGATTATCGCTGTATTAAAATATTACTTATATTTTAGTTTTTTTTTTTTTGTTTTTAATGTTTTGATACTGTGGTAATCTGCTGTAGTTTGATCAGCTCAGGAGTAACCAATGTAAATAAATCACTTATGAACAAATATCTGCCTAAAATGGTAATGTGAAGATTTACAGTTAAACTTGAAACAGAGTTTTAATATCACATCACATTCACACAGACGAGCAAAGCAGTTCGGAAACTTAAAAATAGCACAGTACAAGTAGATGAAACTAACAAATTTGGCAAAATCCTGGATTGGTTGGATGACAGTGGTGTTATACGGCCATTTACAGTACGCCCTTTTAAGGTGCGTTTACAAATTACAAGATTTGCATCTTCGCGAGAAGTCGCTCACATCGCTTGCTCAAAATAGGCTAATCATTCATCAACAATGTTGTCTAAGTGAAGTTAAAAACAATCTCGCCGCAAAGATTGCGACCGGTTGCTACCTTTCCCGAGATGTCAATGACGACATATTTGCGTTGTTTCACGTTACGCCGCGTCCTGCGTAAACGCACCTTTACTAGCAATTTTCCTTTGAGGTTAAACAACCTACTTACTGTGGGGAACCATGTTATGTTCATATTAAAAGAATGCAACTATAAATCACGAAAAGAGTACACGCAGTATTCAAGTAGTAGGCATGCGCAGTATTTTTTTGCCATGAACAAAAAAAAAGAATTTTTCCAGAGCAAAAAAAGACGTAACAACCTTACCTGAACCTAAAGTTCGTTCAAGTTTGATTGATTTTCGATCAATTTCCTTGGCGAATTTTACCACTGCTAGGTAAGGGTCTTCATAAGTGCTTGGGTCAACATAAGAACGAGCATGCAGTAGCTCTAAAAAATGAAATAGCAATTTACTTGCAATGGTATTAAAGATCATAAAGCACAATATAAATTACTTTTACGGAAAAGTTAGTTTTTACATGGATAAATAAGTTTAATATCATGAAACATCGTACCAAGAAAATGTCCAAAAAACATGGGCAATTTGCAAAATCGCCGATTCACAAGCCAGAGTTGTAGGTTTGGCCGGACTTTTCGGATTGGGTTCGGGAAAAATTGACAAAATTTTGGGCGTAATCGGTTCTTATACGCGCCTTGTGTTTTCTACAGCTATAAAACACAATTAAAATAACTTCGCAACTCTGAATGAAGACTTCATTTAAGCATCAATGCAATTACTGGTACATAATTATTATTATTGAATCATAATTCATCAATAATCAATAAGTAGCTTTACTTGATTACAACACATCAGGAAAAGAGCAATTAAAATTAACCGCAGACGTTTTTTAAACCTAACTTAACTTTCGGGCCTGGTTTAGGCTTAAAAGATTTTTCGGGTACGGGCCTGAACTAGTCGGCCCGTTTATACCTCCAGCCAATAAAAGTTGCATCGAAAAGGAGGCAAAGGACTAGATCCCAACAGTACTGCATCAAAGCATGTGACGAGTACGCAAGGTCGAACTCCATGTTATTGCGCTTGGTTATATTCAGGTTCTGATGAAGAGTTTTCCCAGAAATGGCGACATATTGGCAACGATATGTTCGATTTGGTAGACCAAGAATTGAATCCAGACATCTCGTTCCAGAGAAAAATGCACACCAGCTCATGCTGAACAACCAGAAGAAGTAATTGCTGTGCAATCAATTTACCTGTAGTGCTGTCATAAACTGGATACTTTTTTGAATTCGGAGAGTTACTACGTCGTCTTTTTCTCCAATAACACAGCATCAGAATTGCCAGTATTAAAATTACACCACTTGCAGCAATCACAATCGCAAGAACAAAATGATCATTTCTTTTGCTCCATTTTGTGCCATCGTTTGTCCCATCTTGTATATTTTGATCATTGTTTGAGCCACTAGATGGCGCTCCACTATCGTCAGTGCTTGCAGAAGATGAAGTTTTAGTTCTGAAAGCTATAGAACGGCTGAATGGTCCAAAACCAGCTTCATTTTGAGCTCGAATCTAAATAAAACCATCAAATCTTTTCCAAATGTCGAGGTTTTTCTACCGCTACACTGCGTAATTGAACAACTGTTCACCGTTCTTGATTGTACTGTTGCATCTTGAACGAAACAAAACCACTTTCGACTCTCAAAAGAAATGTTGACAAGAATAGCCTACTAGATTTCCCATTACTGTTTGAATGAGCTGTACCTTCAAAAACTACTACCTGTAGCAAAAAAACTGTGAGTTTGAACACAACAAAAATTGCTTCAAGTCCTAATTCAGAAATATTTTTCGGTCATTTCAAACAAATTATGGTAATTTTCACAAAAGTAAGCGCAATTTTAGTGCTTGTATGCCAAGAATGTGCGAATGTTTTCAATATTTCAATCATTTCGGCAAAATAGCTAACTTTTTTTCGTTAGTCACTGAAAATTTTCAGGACAATGACCGGGGTGTAACGATCGAGGCCCAAATTTATTTGACATTCAATCTAATTTTTCTTATTGTTAAAATTTTCGTTTTTGCAATAACTTCGCAGACCTCCAGACTTCTTTAATCTCGAGACTCCACAGTCCACAACAGTACAATACAAGGTGCATTGCTTAGTTAATTTATAATTTTGTTGCGTGGTAAAAGCCTACCTGCACCATGTATGACGTGTATGGTTCCAGTTGCTGTAACTTGAATAAAGTTTCCTTCGTTTTGACAGTAAATACAGTTTGCGCCTTGCTGTAACGGATTTGGTACTCAATAATGTGGAGTCCCGAATATGTGGGCTCCGTCCATTGGAGCATTGCACTGCGGTCATCAGTTGATATGACACGAACAAACTGAATTGCTGAAGGCACTGAAAATAACATAGCTACTTGAGACAAACTTTTCATTTCATTAAAAGACAATACTTCAATGCATATTGTCTACCAAGCCTTTTAACCAATTAAACGATAAACTGCTGTTGATAATGTTGTAGCTACAGCAGCAACATTCACACAAACTATTGTCTACCAAGTTTGTTTGAATGTTGTTTGTAGTTTGTGTGAATGTTGTTGCTGTAGCTAGAACATTATCAACAGCAGTTTATCCTTCCATTGGTTAAAAGGCTTGGTAGACAATGTGTACTATGTTTCAGCAAAGTTTAGCCCCAAATTTTTTTTTTTTTTGGTGAAGAACTAATTACAAACAAAATAGAAGGGTGCTTTTGTTAGGCTCACGCAAGTACATAACTCATCTTTCTAGCAATCAGGACAAACATACAGAAATGCAGACTTTTACGGTACATTATGCAATTTACAAATTGCCAGATTTTGTTGTATTTGCTGTCAGTCGCAGCGTTAGCTCATGCCGTACCTGCTTTCTTTGTTTTGACTGAAACCTCCACAAAATCAGGGGCGCCGCCACTTATTACAGAAACACCATTCGTCGAAAAAATCTAAAAAAGTTTACATCTAATCTAACTAGTTTTCATACTTTCAAAGCAATTTAAGCCAATAAAGCATCTGATGAGTTGGATAATTAAGACACAATAGTACTCATATTTTTCACCTTTCCAGTTTTTCGTACAACACTCTTTCGGTTCCAAATGTTTATCGATCTTTTAGTTTGTTTGTTTTTTCTTTTTTTGTCCTTTGTTTTCAAACCAAGACGGATCACAAAATTGGGTAAAACGATTAAAAGAAACAGAAGCAGGTAACGAACACAAAAACAAAATGGGTTCGATTCCCGGTCAGGTCAAACCAAAGATTATAAAAATTGGCAGCCACAGCTTTCTTGCCTGACGTTCAGCATTAAAAAACACAGCATGAACCTCCACCTTGTGCAGTGAACAAGTCAGTAAATGGCAACTTAGGACTCCAAGGTTGAAAGGGATCTTCCAAACATTCTAGAAATCTGCATTGGCATATACACATAGGCAATTGTCGTTCATTATAGACAAGTATATTCACCTTAAATTTGTAGTTGGTGTTTGGGACGAAGTCTTGGATGACAACATTCCCGTATGTCAGTTGTGATCTTTTTGGCACAAAAGTGACGTCATCATTGCAAGGCATACACAAAGTATTGTAGGAATCACACCTCTCACAAAAAACACTAGAAAATATCAATATCATCATATTTGGACAATATATTTACGGAATAATTTAAGTAAGGGGTACAAAAGACGATCTCTCAAAAGACATAACATAACTTAGCAGTTTGTAACTAATTTTAAACTTGATTTTTAACTTGACGCAGGTTCATTATTTAGTCTTTTTGTTAGATTTTAAGTAAATTCTCAATTTCAAGTCAAATGCATACAATATTTAAGGATTGCTTTAATTAAAATATTCATGTCTTCGATGTAGCTTTTTGTCTGACTCTTAACAAGAAGAATCGTCAGAAAGTAGAACGCAAGAAAAAGAAGGGCTATTTATAGGAAAAAAACGAGCCGTGATTGGTTGGAAAAAGACCAATAAGAGAGCGTCATTAGTGTACAATCTTTAAGCTGTACACGAAAGCTTTTCGTCGGCAGAGGGCGGGGCTAGGAGTTTTGATGATAGTGGCTTCAAGAGCAGATAGGTGGAAAGAAGAGCAGAAAATTTTCCACCCATCAGGGTAAATATTCCACCCGTCAGTGCAAATATTCCAACCAGCCTAATACCCAGTCTCTTGCTTCTCATTCTGCTATTGGGACTTCATTTTTTACAAAATTCTTCCTGTGCTCAACATTATGATGACAGTAAATTCTCTATTCTTACCCAAGGCCGCTATGCTTTCCATGTATCTCCTCTTGAAGCCATTTTCATCAATAGTTCTAACCCACCCTCTGCCGACAAAAAGAATTCGTGTACAGCTTAAAGATTGTACACTAATGACGCTCTCTCAATGGTCTTTTTCCAGCCAATCACGGCTAGGTTTTTTCTTACAAACAGCCGCTCCTTTTCATACGCTCTCCATTCTGACGATTCTACTGGACAAGTGTCGGACGAAAAGCTGCTTCGAAGACATGAACATTTTCTGCTAACTTTTCAAATACTTAAGGAATTATTGATAACATTTTCACTAATAACTTGAGTTTTAGATTTTGAAAAAGTAAAATTCGATAGTGAATTCTATTAGAAATTCATTGCCACATAACCCACATTGTTTTTTTTTTATGTCGTTAACTAGTTAGTTAATTCAAAATAATTGAAATTTTCGTCATCTCGGTGTGAAGCAGCCATATATCTATCTACACACCAATGTTACTTAGTGGTGTTAATTTGCTTCGGGTATTGAAATTTGAATTCTGGTTTTGATTTTCAACATTTGTTCTTAGTTTACCAGCCGAGTGTTCAGCTCGTTTACTTTGAAGATGTTGACGATCTGGCAAACGAAACGTCAGACAAATTATACCGCCACATAACATTGGTGTGTTGGTACGACTAGTTTCCACCTATTAAACAATAATAAATTAACTGTAAAAAAACATTTTTCGTCCAAATTTTACTAAAACATGAGATTTACTGAAGAGAATTAGTAATATTGTAAAACGCAGAAGATTTTTCTGTGACTGGCGGTAAAATGTATTCTGATTTCTTAATCTACTGCCGATAATAACACTAAATAAAGTATGGACTTTCTACCTGTATGTCACATCTGATCTTCCTCCGTTGTCACTTGGTCTGGACCACCTGATCACGATTGACGAATCATTAACTTTCGTTCTGGCAAATGTTGGTTTACTTGGAGGTCCTAGGAGAATTACATATTTATCAATTTCAACAAACATGTCTTATCTTTTTCATCCAATTATTATTATTATTCTTGTTCAATGTTCATGAACCGTGCTTTCCGCACCCGTTTTTAACACATCAAAGTTGTAAGTCTGGTAGGTTTTTTCGGATTGGGTTCGGGCTTACAGTTGACAAATTCGGATTTAATTCGGATCCGATTAATTCGGATCTTAATTCGGATTCGATACTGCCTGGTGCTTCAGCGGCGCTATAAAAAACTTATTATTTTAATAGTACAATTATTATTAGTACCAGGCACGGCGCCATTGTAGCGTGACTGGTGGGGCCACAGAAAAAAATTTCCCTTAAATTCAGGAGTGAAGACCAAAAAAAAAGTCTTCATCCCAAATTATGCTCCGTGGAATTGCAGCTTGGAGGGGGCAGGACGGAACCTTATGGCGCGGATCTCGGTTCTTGTCCACAAATTCAGGGGTGAAGACCAAAAAAAAAAGTCTTCGGCACGAAATCTTAGGTTTGTCTTGGCATTCACTCA
Source organism: Trididemnum nubilum (assembly GCA_963965965.1). Lineage (NCBI taxonomy): Eukaryota > Metazoa > Chordata > Ascidiacea > Aplousobranchia > Didemnidae > Trididemnum > Trididemnum nubilum. Next base: position 10,953,625 of record OZ014487.1, read on the forward strand.
TGTTTTTCATCCCGAAACGAGACTCTACTCACGCTTGGGGAGCAGAGACCTTGAAATGCAATCCAGTGGAACTGGGCCTGTTACTTTCTTTTGGGGCACTATCTTCGCTTGGGAAGGCAAATTTCTCGCTTGGGGGGCAAAAGCAGTGACTTGGGGGGGCACGGCCCCGAAATGCCCCCACCTGTAAAGCCGGGCTTGATTAGTACACAATTATTATTATATCACAATTTATCAATAAATAGTTCTAGCTAGTTACCGCAAACTAAAAGGAAAGGGCAATTAAACGCATACGTTTTCAGACCTACAGTAACTTCAGGGCTTTTTCGCGCCAGGTTTGGGCTTCTAATCATTTTTGGAGTTCGTGTTGATACCTTCGGGTTCGGGCCTGAACAAATCGGCCAGTTTACAACGTTAAACCGCACCAACCCAAAAGTTTTTTTTTTTTTCATAAAACCCAACAACTTGCAGGACGCAAACGTTATCATGCTTTAAGTTAACCTTTTGCTGAGGAAGTGTCTATTTCTCCAGAAAATTTCAAGTTAGTGAAAGAAAAATGAGAAATATTCATTCGCGCATTTTCACTTGCATTTTTTAGGCTTTGGGTTAGTTTTACAGTAAAATTAGAGCTTGGGTTAGAGTTGGTTCAGAATTGATGAAAAACTAAATCGAATATACCAATGAAATAATGTCTAGTCTTTTTTAGCCGCAGCAAAAACTTAACATATACAAAAATATATATGAACGATTGCTTGCACTATGCAAGTGTACACTGAATAGCACAGTGCACTGGATCTCCTGTGCAAGAAAAAAATCAACAAAAACTATAATACGATGTTCTGTATTTTCCTTATACAGTAGTAATTTACGTTGATACTTTTCTTCTGTCGATCATTTATATTTTTATGTTTGTCTTTTGTTATGATTGTGTCGAACAATAATTGAACTCGAAAACTGAAAAATCTATTGGCTAATGATTTCCGATAAACTTAATTGCAAATATAGGAGAATGAGGTGTGATTTGAAGTGCCGCTTTATGCTAGAATAACGTATTCAAAACCACTTGACTTTGTGCAGGAGGTCTAATCTCTTACTTACAAACACCATGGGACGGATATGTAATAAAACAAGACGTCTTACTGTTTTTTCCAAACTATTTGAGCAAAATCTGTCAAAAAAAATTGTATTGCTACTTTTTGAGACTGATATTTTTTATGACCAGGCTATCATTAACAAAGTAGGCTAAAGAAAGAAAGAAACAGGAAATAAGAAATCTTGTTTCTAAAACAAGGTCAATTAGGTAGGGCAAAACCTCAAGGGAAAAAGGGTTAAAACGTCTGCTTACGACAACCCTGATCGCACGACCTTGGTTCACGGGGAGTAGCAGTGGCACCCTGACTACGTTGTTGCGTTTATCAATATAGTGCTTTGCGGCAATTATTTCGAACAAAAGCAAATTTATTCGGAAAAAGCCAAAAATCACCTTCAAATTTAAAACATGGTTAACTCCCAAGCGTTATACTTTCAAAAACTTCAATCATCGTTACTTTCTCGCGATACAAATACAGTTCAAAAACGATACCTCAATTAAACAATCAAATAACTGGGGGGTCTTCTAAATACCGTATTATTTGTTAGCTATCTGATGTAAAATGATGGTGCATTTTTATCGCTAAACAGTAATTTCATTTTACAGACCTATTTTTAATTAACCACTGTTAAATAAAGAGATAATTTTAATCACAAGATGGGAATAAAGAGTTAGTGCATTTCAGCCCGAGCATTTCGCTATTATGGATGGACAATGGAATGAATTACTTTTATGAAGTGAATTAATCGTTAGACGTTACTTTGCTTACTTTTTTTTTTGCCATTTACAATTATGAAGTTAACTATCTAGCGGATGATTATAAAAAGAGCGTAACTGTTTTGGTCAAAATAACCAAAAAACTCAACGTTGCATTTTGTGAATTCACACCTGAAAATAATGCTTAACCATCCTCATCAAGCGTCTTCTCCAATTTATCCTCAGGCTTTCTGTTTTGGCTTCCCCTTGTTAGCAAGAGTTTGCCCATTTTTTTACATCAACCCTGCAAGTTCTTGTTTGTCTTTTTGCAAGTGCAAGCGTTAAGTTTTGAAAATCATTACAATATTTTAGATACAACTGAACAAATATTGAGTTAAGACATTAGACCGATGTTAAGAGCAAAAACATACAGGGAATAACTATTTCACCAGAAAATTTCTAGTTAATGAACAATATTCATTTTTTTATTTGCTATTTTAAGGTTTAAAATTATAGTTTGAGTTCCGCCGCGTAGCAGGAATTTGAATTGGGGGGGGGGGGGGCTGTTTTGGAGACTGAAAAAAACATCAAAACGATCTTGACCTAGACTTTAATCGATCTTTGATCAGATTAAGTCGGTTTACCATTCAAAATGAGGTGACTTCAAAAAAAAGGTCTTCATCGAAATTGAAACGGTTTTTCGAGGTGATCTCAAAAAAAAAAGGTCTTCACCAAAATTCAGTCGGTTTTCCTGACCAACTTTAGGTGATGTCCAAAAAAAACTCCAGTTTTCTGGTCCAAATCACAGCAAGTCCTTCACAACTTCTCATCGCCAATCCCAGTGGGGGGGGGGGCTATTTTTTGAGCGAAAATCGGCTTCAAAAGCACTAAAAACGTGGTATTTTGCATACTTTTCAGGCCAATGGGGGGCTCGAGCTCCCCCCCCCCCCCCCGCTGGCTACGCTACTGTTTGAGTTACAAGATTAGTTTTAGAGTAAGGCTCAGATTTAGGACCAGAGCTTGCCAAAAATAAACCCAGCTTAACCAGCAACTGTTGTGTCGTTTTATTTTATTATATTTTATGTTTGCGCACTAGAGATTCTAACTTAACTTTTACGTGTGTAACATTAAGTGTTATTGTGACTTCGTGAATTTTTGCATTAACTTTTATCCTGTGTTTTCTGCACTGGAGCGCTGTTTGGTAAAATAAATTATTGCTTTTTTGCTTGAACTACTTTCCGCTTTGCCCACAATATTTTTGCCGTTTATTTTGTGCTATATGAGGAAGTGCCGTTTTCGTCTCTTCACTTCATTCAAGTTACTAGTAAACTTGTTTTTAATCTGAAAGTTTCCAAAAATTTAACAGCCACATCCCATCATTGTTCGCAATTTCAGCTTGAAATCAACGTAAAGAGAAAGACGTGAATGAAACACAAATTTAACTCTTTTCGAATTGTAATGCAAAGGCTAAACTATCAATAATGCATGATCTACGTAACAATAATTCTAGTTTAATTTCAGGTCATAGAAGCAGAAATAATGTTTATATTGGTGTAAACATGCGACAGGTGTCATTAAGTTCTGCACTTGCGAGTTCTTAATAGTACGTTTAAGGGCAATCTAAAACTATGTTCTTTGAGTCCGATAATTACAACTACTTTACTAAAACTGCGGTCATCTAAAGTTTACTCTAGACGCTCCTAACTTGAATCGGTCTCGCAGGTTAGAAACTGGTAGCTACAACTAAGATCTTACTTGACATCATATCAAACCGGTGGACAGCTCTGGCCGAAATATGCATGTAAGGATACTTTTTACCTTACCCCCAAGCTTGAATAATCCCTAAAGGCCTAAATACTTGAAGCATGTAAGGTTTAAGCCAGAGATGAACACAGTACAACCTTTTTGCCTTGTACAACCTTTGTGCCTATAAACAATATAATATTCGCTATACCACACGCGCAACCAGAATTTCAGTTGCTAAAGGGGAAACTTTGAATTCAAACATACGTTTACTTTTCCTTTGTTGATAAAAGCCTCCAGCGGGAGTGTTTGAGTAAACTGGTGAATATCACGCGTAAGACAAACTGGGGTTTGGAGGCAGATCACCCAGCAGCTGGAGGGCATGGGAGTCTGGGGGCAAAGACTCCAGCTGCTGGGTGATTTTTGTGATTTTTCAAAAAATATAGCTATATTGTTGTCATTTGGATGTCAGTTTGCACGTTTTCAGAGCTATTTGAAAAAATTACAATTGCTGAGGCTTGAATCAAGCCACTTGAAACAATATTTGCTCATTCTCTTCAGCCCTTCTTCCGACCTCCAAAATTGGTTTTAAAGCATTCGTATTTGGGTTAAATTTTGGCTAGGCTAGGCTAAGGAGGAGACGTTTCAGCTCCCTCTGACCTCTGGTTTCTCCATAGGCAGGTCGTTACTCTTTCTAAATTAATTTGTGACATCACTATTCCAATCTCTGTGCATCGTATCTATTGATTCGATTGTTACATTTTTTCTCTGTTTTACTTTGTTTTGATGTACGCCAGCACTGTCCCATGATTTTCCATTAACGGCCGCAAGTTGTGCACCACGGGTTTAAGATATATTCGAGCAAATTAACCTAGGTAGGCTATAGCAAGGCAAAATCCCTCATTATAACGGTGACAGTAATGGTAGGTATAGACTTCCATAATAATTATTTGATATAAACAATAAAATTTATCAAATGCATAAAAAAGTATAGAAACGAGGCTACCGCAAGTGTAGATTTTTTAATATCTTTTTCACGTTTTTTGATGCAAGCGGCCTTCTTTTACTAACCAAGGCTGAAAGATAGTGGTGCTATTGTAAGTCATTGATCAAATATCACTTAAAAAAAGAAGACACTCCCCAAAACGTATCCCTACATCACTTCATTCAAATATTGACTACATACGGGAACACGGAAAATCCGATCGCTCGTTTGCAGCTCTGAAATACCCGGATGTACACGGACAGGACGTTGTTCCTTCTTCAAAGGAATAACTGTTTCGGGGACATGAAGAACAATAGCCGTTTCCTGTTGATTTTTTAAATTTTCCAGGCGGGCATCCTGAAATGAAAACGATTCAAAAAGTCAAAGATAGTATTTTTCATTACAACCTATATTGAATTTTATCATCAGTAACAAAAAGTTTTTGCAAACAAGTTTTGCGGTTCAAACATATGTAAGACTTCAACATTTGATTACTTATTTAGGCTTAGGAAAAAGATGTAGAATTTTAATTGCTTGCGGGCGATGTGAAAAAATTTTCCTTTCCTACAGCTCCGTCGTTGGAAGTACATCATATAGCTAGCTAATAAAGGTCACGATTGTAATCCGAAGTAGTGTTGCGTTTGAACGGTGTTGGGCAAAAAAGCTCAAGGCAGGGTTGGGGCTACAACAGTGCTGCCGTCCTAAACAAATAGGTAAGTAGCAGAGGTGGAGTCCTCAAGGACACATTTTGAAGTCCTTGGCCTCGAAGCCTCAAGTCCTCGAAAATTGTCCTGTCCTCGGCTCGAGGACATCACTATTTTTTTTGAACAGTTAAAATTTTGTTGGAAAACGCCAGAAACCTCGTGGAAAATTTGCAAATACCTTTTTTGTTTTCGTTTTTTGGAGCATAGGCGTAGCCAAAGAGGGGTCCAAGGGGGCCTGCCCCCTCCAATTGAAATTTCACCTATGACAAAAATGTGACAAAAAAGTCCATTGTATCTTCAGTTTCAGTTTCTTTTTAGCATTTTTCGCTTACAACAGTAATTAACAACAATAGCGAAGACCACGGGTCCCGGGCCCCCCTCAATTCAATTTTTACCTGCCAATTTAAACGTATAACCCGGAAGAAATGGAGAGTTTTTATCCTAAAAGTTGCTATCTTAGGCCTACATCTAGCCTTTTTACGAACGTAATACATTAACCAGGGCCGGATTTACCATAATATTACACAGTACCAGTTAAGCGCCCCGCGCTCAAATCGTAAGACTTTTTTTGGTCTTCACCTATATTTGGCAGAAATATGTTGCGAAAATCTCCAAAGTGCCAGGGGCTCAGCGCGATGTAAATTCGGCCCGGTAAAAACATGGTTAGTAGGCGTAACCACCTATTGTACCATTTTTCGATAACAATTCAGTAATTCACCTCTACCTTGCCGGTTTTTACGTACAAAATACTTTTTAAAAAAATTAGCCATGGAAAATGCTTATTGAACTAATCATTGAATTTCAACTAAGGGGCCTGGGCCCAATGGCCGAACATGTATCCCTATAACTGGTTAGTTTCATGACAAAAACAAAAATGCCTAAGGAAAACCTTTGAGTGGATTATTATTTATTGCTGAAATGTTGCAAGAGACAATGCACCTTACTTTCCTCTACCTGGACCAAATCACTTACAATTAAAATTTAACTCCAAAATGCAACATGTTAAACGTGTTTTGGACTAATTTTCTAGTAAAAGGAGAATTAAACAATTTGATTTTTTCAATTGGCTTTCAACAATGTCAAAAATTTAGTGCTTTTAAATGGCTCTGAACACTTGCGAATTGTGATTCAATGGAATTAAACTGGCTTTTTTTTCCAAAAAATTACAAAAAATCGCTCAACGGCTGGGCTTTGCCCCCAGACCCCCAAAGCCTCCGGCAGCTGGGGGCCCTGCCCCCAGACTCCCGTCTGTGATACCTTTGAATTACGCTAGCTTTCTCAACACGTTTCCAAGCTAGATACTTGTACTTTTCAACTATTAGTTTAAGCCCTCTCCCTATGCAAAATCCGGGTTAAGCGCCAATAGGCAACGATCTTCCATCATACGATATCTTTGTCCCACAAAAATTTCCTCTTTTGAAAATTTTTGATGACGTCATAGCATGTGATTTGTGGTTTAGGCCTCCCCCAATCAAAAATCCTGGGTACGCCTATGAATTGGAGATCGCCTGAAAAACTTTTTTTTTAGACCTTTTTTTTGGAGAACAGTAGCGGTTGTGTCCTTTGTCCTTGGCCTCGAGAGGGTCTGTCCTCGGAAAGGCTGTACTTGGCCTACGATTTTTTTGTATCCTTGGCCTTGGCCTCGAGCCTTGTGTCCTCGACTTCACCTCTGGTGAGTAGGCTTTGGAAGCTTCGGAAGAACAGTGCTGCCGTCCTAAACAAATAGGTAAGTAGGCTTTGGAAGCTTTGTTATAGGTAGTCTCTGGAAAACTTCTCAATTTCCGGCATTATTTCAGTTGAAATTCCCCCCAAAAAATAGGTGTTCAAAGAGATTTGGTCCAATTATCGGCTGAATTTTAGGTGAAGAATAAGAAAAAAAAGGTCTTTACCGAGATGTGGTCCAATTTTCAACCGAATTTCGATGTGGAACCCTCGGTAATCAGTGTCAAATACGGAAATTTGCGTGGTTTAGGAGGCGGGAGCCTCTCCGAGCCTACCCTGCCAAAATAACTACGTAGGCCAAGCCTATTAAGCCTACCCTCATGGCAGCACTGGTCTAGATCATTAGGGCCCGGTCTACACGGAGCGTAAAATCGTGAGGTACGAGCTTATCTTTGGTTTATTTTCAATAGAAATTTGGCACGCACGGCAAACCACCCAACCTAAGTTAACAGTTAATTTAAAGAAACTAAGGATGTGCTTCTAAGCTGACGGTTTTACGCACATCAGCGTAGACCAGGCCATATGGTATATAAGAGTAAGTGGCATTTCAACCGTAAACGACAAACCCTAGTATATGGGGCGCCGTTTGGAAAAATATTATTTATTTTGTAACAGTGCTTTTTTGAGCTTATTTGCAATGAAATTTGTCCGATATATATATATGCAACACAATACACTCTAAGTTGGAACAAAAAAAGCCTGCAAAATATACCGTAAATTTCCGATACATATCGGAAGTTTCCGATGTATATTTACGACAAAATACACTCAAAAAAGGAACAAAAAAAGCCTACAAAATATGTCGGAAATTTTCGATATGGTTCATATGAGCCAAGTCGGAAATCTAGCAGAGGTATCACGTGACTTTCGTGACATAATCTCGTGAACAAACACAAAGGTAACCGCAAGCATGTCAACGATGTTCTTGTGTTGTGGAAGCTCTGGCAGAGCTGGCATCGTTGATATGTTTGCGGTTACCTTTGTGTTCAAGACTTCAGGTTTCCCCGCCATTTGTTTTGCTCACGAGATTATGTCACGGAAGTCACGTGATATCTCTGCTAGATTTCCGACTTGGCTCATATAAACCATATCGAAAATTTCCGACGTATTTTGTGGGCGATTTTTGTTCCAATTTAGAGTGTATTTTGTCAATATCCATATCGGAAATTTACGATATATTATGTAGGCTTTTTTTGTTCCAACTTAGAGTGTATTTTGTCGTAAACATATATATCGTAAACTTCCGATATATATCGGAAATTTACGATATATTTTGCAGGCTTTTTTTGTTCCAACTTAGAGTGTATTTTGTTGCATGTATATATATCGGACAAATTTCATTGTAAATAAGCTCAAAAAAGCACTGTTACAAAATAAATAATATTTTTCCAAACGGCGCCCCATACTAGTATAACTGTAAACGCGCCTAAACGGCTGCGCATAACGTTCTTGCTCAAAATGGTTTCGTGCCGCTGTCTTTTCGATTGCTACAAAGCTTTGGCTTATTGTAGAGCATAGGCTCCTCGTAACTCCACGAAAATTGAAAAACGATTACGTGTGCATTGGCCAAAAAGAATTTCTGTAATTGTTACAGAAATCAAAGTGAAAGATTTCCTCGCTTGTATTGTTTTAATAAATTATTCATTCAATGCAAAACTACTAAATATGAATTATGCAACAGTGAAGTTATACCACACAAAATCAGAAGCAAATCAATTACAACCATCAAAATTCGGACAAATTTTATAGAAAAATGAAGTCGTTTTGATCGAGGTGAACTTAAATTTTTCGCAAGCTTTTTGACAAAATTGACGCTATGCAGTAAAAACGACATACATGAAGTATGTCGTTATATTCAATTTGGTTTCTCTAGATATGATGTATGATACATTATACCTAGAGAAACCAAATTTTAATTCGCGTTCCGTACGTATGGTATATCACCAACATCTACAAAATAATGGATTTAGAAAATTTCATTTTTCGTATGTAATTATTAAATATTATTAATTTTTCCGTATGTACTAGTATCACAACACCGTGACTCAAAGTCAGGACACAGCGGATGATCATCCTACCTCCCACGTTAAATTTTCAACTTAAGGGGCCCCTCACTATCCGTTTTAATGCAAGGAGGTTCTTATATCAACAAATTGTTAAAGAATTGCTAATATGACCAGGGTCATTATCGAACCAAGCCCACCACTTCTACTTAATCTGGTGCAGTTGGTCATTAATTACAGTATGTCTGCAAACTCAAATAATCTTGAAAAAAAATTCTATTTTGCATTTTTGCGATTTGTGTTAAATCTGCAAAGCAGCAAAACTAAGTACTGTAAATACGCTCAATCCGATACCCATAACAGTCCAAAAAAAAGGAATATCGAACCATTAGTTCCAAAGAAATCAATCAGTCAATGAAAAATTTAATGAAAACAACTCAAAAAGCTTAACCAAACAATTTCTATATCTTCATTCTATATAGGTCTACTTATTCATAAAACGCACGGAAAGTGGTTTCATAGATAAAATCTACTTGTTTAGACAGGATCTTTTGTGCTAAACAACGCAAAACACATTGTCAAAGTCAAAAAGCCTTCAACCGATCGAATCATATCTCATAGCTCATCTCAAGAATTTAATAAGCACAAACCGAAATATACCGCGTAGAATAATACACCAAAAGGCAAAAGGCTTTATCAAAAATACCATCCAACATCATTGCAACGGATACCTTTTCATGCTGATTTTAGCTGAAAAGTAAAGCCAATATTACTTCCGACCAGTTGTGGAGTAGGAAATGTAGGGAAAAAGGCGGGGGGCATCTTTACAATGTGTACCCTTATACCCATAATCTATTTTTTTTTTTTCTTTATCTTGACTGATATACGGTATTGCGATTTTTTGGTGTAGTGATGAGGGCTCATGTCTATTAAGTACCGCACTTAAGTTCGATCCGCCCTGCGTTCTTTTTTTATTCTATTTCTGCAGAATGCAGAACCTTGGATTAAAGTTAGGATCTGATAGCACAGCCAGCCTGAGAGAAAGGGAATCCATGTACTCAAAGAAAGGGTACGCTCCGGAAATATGCAGGTGGGGTTTATCAAAAAAAGAGCCCCAGAACATATTATTTTTGTTTATGAACACGGTGTTCAGGTCAATGAAAAAGGTGAATTGAGAAGACCAAGATCCTTACTACCTTCTTCACACTACAATTTGTACATAAAAAATTGCTCCACGCTGTGGTGAAAACCATTTTCACTTTTCACTCACTCGTATCATTCCTCCGCTTCTAAAAAACAGACTGCTTTCCTAAAGTAAAACTAATTGCGATATTGGTCTTTGTGAAGAGGTTCATTGGCTTGGTACCTATCGACAATTTTTAGTGAGCCACTACTTTTAAAATGTAGATCTCTTAAAATGGCAATCTTCAAACTAATATTGGTTATGGTTATATAACAATATGATGCCATCCAAAGCTTGCAAGTAGTTAGGCTCGAGCTATATTGGGATTGATTAGCTTAAACGGCGTTAAAGGCTATCTATTTTCATTAAGATTTTTAAGGCTAGTAACCTTTGGGCAATTTTCTCGAACTTTTAGAAATCCTCTAAAGTTTGATCGATGATGTTGATGATTTAGAAGCGCATAATCAATCACAAATTCTGTCGTGTTTTCTTATTGTACAGCTTTACAGTGTAGACCACTATAACCAGAAAATTTTTTCACAGAAAACTATTTTTAAAGCATAAAATAAGACATATAGAAACATCTTTGCTAGAGACAAGGCATTGGTTACATTTTAAAGGACGTTTTCAGTAATTGTTGAGTCATTGTCAATCGTACTATTTTCCCTTTCTTTTTTCGTGAAGTGCAAAGCCAATCGACAATATCTAAACATGCTTAAAGCTTTGATTTACATTAAAAGTTCTAGCTCAGTAGTATACATGCAACCAGTGGCACATCCAGAAAGAAACAAGTTTAGCCAAGTCACTTAAAAATTAATTCAATTAAACGAGGTTTTGAACGCATAATTTTATGGCTCAACAAACGTGCCAAATTTCTTCAAAATGGCGTTGAAAACGTACATCTTTTCAAAAAAAAACACAAAATTTGCTAGCGGCCTCTGGCGGTTGGGCTCCTTCAGTTAATCTTCCTGACTTGAGATGCATCAGTTTACTTAAGACGTATGGTACGCCTCCTGCTGGATTCATTTTTGACTGGAAAATTTTAGCTTTAGGTTCAACTCCCTTTTCTCCCTCGACTTAACAAAATCTGGTTGCGTGCGTGCCTGCATGCAACTCTTAAGGTGCTGGCTTGCAAATTTAAAAAGCTCGCAAATTCTCCCATGGAAAGAAGTTAACGCTGTTTGCTAAACAAAACGAAATCGTAAAGACTTTCGATGTCCCGCTAACATAGTCTATAGCCGCTGCAGTCAAGCACTGGCGGGGCTATCGCTCCCAAAATAAGAAGAACAAGCAATAAGCAGTGCTATGTGAAGCCTTGCTTATTCTCCAGACGGAAGCATACGTTTTTGTTGTTAACTCGCTAAAAAAAATTGTTAAAAAGTGTTTAAAATGCAGCAATAAAAGCACTAAGCACATTGCTCTCTTGTCTTAACAAGTCATGAGTCCATTAGAATTGCAAACAAAAGCAATAATTATGACCTTGCTCTATATCACTTAGTCTATTGAAATAAAAAAAATTTCCCATTGTTCAGAAGCTTTACTTTTGCGTGGTTGTAAACAAAAATGTTTATCATACAAGCGCAGTTTATGTTAAATCACAACATCGGATTAGGTTCCGATTTTGATAATTTTATTTGTTTAGTTTGATTAGTAAACGTTTCCTGACTATTTCCAAATATATTAGTTTTGACTTGTGTTGCAAATTCAATTATTGCAAGTATAGCTACAAACACTATTTAGCTATAAAACGAATAAAGTTTGGCAAATGAAATATCTTGTTTTTTGGTTTTGTATTTTTGCTTGTGAATGTGTTTTTGAAAGGCGAGTTAAATTAGTTTTGTCACTATTATTACATCTTTATCAAAAAATTCCGTATATTCCCTTCTCTTTCATCTTAATTTGTGTTCAAGCTTTGCAAAACTTCCTCTAATTGTTTCCATAATAATTTAATACATGGCACATTTTCATCTTTTAAAAAATTCATTAAGCAAAATTTGACATGATAAATTGACGTAACAGAATTGGCTTTTTTACCGCGTTGCTATCGTAACCACAATGTCTACTGACTACCGTGTTGAGTCAGAAATGTATTTTCGATAAGAAGCTAATATTTTGTGTCAATGTGATTTTATTGTTTTATGGCAGTGGGTTGTTGCACTTTAGCCTTTCAAAATTCTCAAAAACATGCAAGAGTGTCACCACCTGAAAACTTGATTTTAAATAGATTTTAGTTGAGTTGTCGCGAGCGTTGCCGAGAGGTTAGAGGCATCGTTTTTACGACGACCCAGACCGCATGATCTGGGTATAACCTCCACCCTGGTCGCATTGTCGCGTTCTTGGATAAGACGCTTTACGATGATTCTCTGCTTGGTGACTTCAAGCAAGCAGCAAATTCAGTGGACTAGAATTCGAAGAAATCCACACTAACATTAGATCAGTGGAAACCCCTAAGCAGTACGAATTCCTCCAAACACCAAGTCAGTGCAATGAAAAGTGTGCAGATCGTCCAATAGTTAGCATCTGACGATGACAGGAGGATAAATATGCAATAACAACAACTAGTTACTTAAGTTTTAAGTAATCATATCAGCTTATTTACGTTTAATAGCACAAGTTGTATGTGTAAATTTTAATTCAATTTTACGGGGTCAAGTAATGTAAATATGAGGTTGTAAGTCATATAAACACATTTGTTCGCCACCCGCGTAGGACACAGTGTCATATCAACACATTGACTTGATGTCTACTGATAGTGCTTTGATAGAATCTGCTGGATAAGATTGGCTACGATGAGTCACATATTCGTGTTGTGGAATATTCCTTCAGTGCAGTTTTTTTTGGTCACGCCGGTTGTAGTGAATGCCAGTTAGTCTATGGATTCACCGCCTCACATGAGGTATTTTAGGCCCAAGTGTGTCAAACAGGTCCAAATTTTCATTGTTGATCCCAATCTTAAATATATTTCTATTTTCATGACACAGACTCAGTGGAAGAGGTTAAGGTTTGATTCGGCTAGCTTGAATTATTGCAATTGTCACAGTAAGTCGTTTCTAAACGTTCCAGTTCATTTTACGTTTTCACGTTAATGCTAAACTTGAAAAACGTCCCTTTTCCGCATTTCCGTATTCGCATTCTCAGTTTTTCGTATTTCTATTTTTCGTATTCTATTCTCGTATTAGCACGAAACTTGCAATTTAAAAAACTTTTCTATTAAAAAACGCTAAAAGTTTTAACTTGCTAACAAAAAGACTGCTGTTGCAATTAAGTTTAAAATTGGTCGAAATTTGGCCACACTCTTGTACGTAATCCACCTACGTGTAAAAAGCGCAAAACAAAAAAAAGTTGGGTGGGAGAATTCTACACAATGATTTTTTTAATTGAAATATTTAGTAAAAAAAAGCAGCATTTACAAACAGTACTCAGAGATTAACCCAGCAAGTCTTGGGTTAATAAAAGTGTTTTGCGTTGATGGGATTAAACGGAACCGGTGCTTGCAATCACTCTACTGGGATGGTTCTGCACACTAATAAATCCTTAATCAAAAGCAAATGAAAAAAAATTTTCGAAACTTCGTGCTCCGTTTTTTTTTGCATTTACATAGCGTATACTACAGTACGTATTTTTTCATTGTCCCAAGCACAAAAAACCCAATAGGCATGTGGGGGCTATGACCAACAAAAAGGCCTTCACAGTCAAAGCTATAATATCTCTGTAAAAGCTTTAGTCACCATACAATAAAGAAAGAAAGCATATTATAGAGAATTTGATCTGTATTGATTTTTACGTTCAACATCTTTTTCGTAAAAACGTTCAATCAAAGAAGGTCCAGTTACAATTTAAACCCTTTCTCACATAGGATCTTTTACGGTTAAAACTGTAAAGGCTAAATAGGCCATTTGACACCCAAGTAAAACATTAAATAGAAACATTATACCACCATTGGATACTTTGAAGAGGACAATTTATCTCTAAAAACAAGACAAAACACATGTTTTTTCAATAGCTTTTGTTACGCTTTAACGAGATCAAAAATTGTTTACTATTGCTTTCACAGATACCTATAGTTTTGGTCGTTCATTCCAGAACAAAACTCTTTCTGACTAAATTTTAGTTGATGTTTGAAGCCTTTTCCAAGAATAATCTAAATTTCATGGGTATTAAACTTTTACCGACCAATTACAGATACCGCAGAATTTCATTATAAACTGCTACTGTAGCCTAGAAATACAGCTGTTAAAGTTAAGGAGACACAAAATTGCAATTACATTTTTGGTTTCGAAACTGCCTTGGCGATGTGGTAGTGCGGGACCTTAAGCTTTAGCAGTGAAGCTGTCACCTCCCCACTTGCCCACCACACACGGTGAAAGCTTCACACTGTCCCCTTAATTGCTAAACGTCAAGCAAGGAAGCTGTGGATATCACCGTATACACCGGAATCAAACCTGAGTCCACCTTTTTATTAGCAAACACTTTATCGACTAGACCACAGATCGGGATTTGAATAAGCAAAATTGCAAAATCGTAACTTCTGTCTATTTTACAGCTAAAAATGGTTAAAGTTATCTGAATATATTTCGCGATTTAGGCACTGTTAGTTGAGTAAATTTTGGTTACTTTTCGCGGACTAAGTCTAGCTTCATTTGAAGTTTTCTAGGAAAAGGTGGAAAAATTTTTAAAGACATATGCTACTCTCTGCTCAAAACCAAATTTGTGGTTATGCAAAAAATACAGTATTAACTCAAGCAGAATTGCTTTATAAACTAAACTGTTTGTTTTGTTTGCAACTTGTAAAAAAGCGTTTACTACACAATAACTTTTTTAACTTAGCTTTCCAAGTTGCAAAACAAGTACCGGTATGGTAAGGTATTAGTAGCAAAAATAATTGTAGTCGTAAAATATACGGTTTGCTCAAACAGTAACAAAGAAAAAGCGTTGGTAGTAAGTAGTGCAGAACCTAACTATTTATCAAAAACAACTACTTATCAATAAAACTAGTCAACAGCTAGAGAAAAACTAGCTATCAGAAAATCAACAAGAGTTTACACTAATTATGAAATCCAAACATATCTCCAATACATACGAAAT
This sequence comes from Trididemnum nubilum, assembly GCA_963965965.1. Taxonomy (NCBI): domain Eukaryota; kingdom Metazoa; phylum Chordata; class Ascidiacea; order Aplousobranchia; family Didemnidae; genus Trididemnum; species Trididemnum nubilum. Next base: position 10,968,833 of record OZ014487.1, read on the forward strand.
TACAAAATTACTTCTCAAGGCTTTTAAGTTTCAACAAACAAGAATATTCAGATATAGATGCATTGATACTTTTTTTTATTGTTAAAAAGACAATTATATTTCTAATTTCTCCCTCTATAACTTTTGGCTTTCCAAGCCTACAAACGATATCTTAGTGAAAATCTCATAGCACCCGTTGAGCCTAGTAACATTTGCAGATATTCTACTCTGCAGTAGAATAAAACAAGAATAAGCAGCTGCAATGTTGATCGAAAAGTTGCTGCTCCTGGTTCGATTCCCGAACTGGCAATGCATTGTTGTTTCGTTGGGAAAGACACTTACCGCATATTTTTTATTGGATTCAATCAGTCTACTCGTTGTGGTGACTCAGCCTGACGAAGACTTGCAAACAGAAGCCGAGAAAGGATGCTAAGGGTTGGTGTTGTTTGAGTCGTAAGGTAGACGCTGAGTTCGTCGATCATATACCCATGAATGAACAAAAGAGATTAAACAGCTAAAATTGAATGAGGTAGTGATCAATTTTTATTTCATCTCCTAATTTTATTTAAAATGCGACAAGTGTCTGTAGCATGAGTTACGGTCAATAAAGTCATTTTTTGTTGTAAGCTGCTGGCCAAGAACCTACACTTTCTGCCAGAAAACCTGCAGCATTATACAATGTAAGCAATAAGCTACTAACTAAAATGACGTGAATGCGTGTTTTCTTATGAGACTGATTCTTTCATTTTATTGTTTTTGTTTTAGGCAATTTTAAAGATTTTTTGGCCAATAAAATATCGCCCTAATCATGAGATTATTTAGTACACCATAAAAGAAACCGATATATAATTTTGTTTTTAGTGTGATCGTGAGTGTCTGTATTATGTGTTTCTATGCATCAATAAAAAGTTAATTGCATGTCGCATGAGGTTGTATGACTTTGAGGTTGATTTTAATCCCTCCATAATTTAAAATATCACCAAGCGCTTGCAATTAACCCACCCTAGGTTTCGTAGCTTTTGCGTTTTCTGATGTTGTTTTCAGTTTGGCAGAAAACGACTCATTGATAATAAATTATTAAATTTCGATATTTTTAAAAGTCTAAATCCAGCCAATTTTCGATTGGCTCTCTCACCTACCAAAGTGCTAGCTTTGAAAATGAGATTTAAGAGTTAAAGAAAGTTATTATAGACAAGCAATAATAAAACTTACTTTTTTGAAATAAAAGGATTTGTTTTGGCTTTCAAGAATACCATAAGAAAAGCCTTAATCTATTACCATAATAAAGAACACTTGAATGGCTCTTTGAATTTACATTCAAAACAATAAAGCTTAACCCATACAGCAATGAAGAAAGAGTCAGAACATTAAAACAGCACTAAAATAACATTTGGATAGATCTAGATTTCACTATGATGTGACTAGTGGTCACTGGTTATAGAAAATTTACAAACGATTTTAAACAGCAAGATTTTTACATGAAACTAAAATATCTTTCAAATATGCCGTAATGTTTAAAGTAAATGAAAAAGTCAAAAAACTATTTTTCATCATTGACACCTTGATTTATGGCTGGATCTTACTACAGTACATGTGCTGTACTAGTGTACCCAGTTAGGCAAAAAAAAAACTAGTTATCATCAGTAATTTGAAGCGATTAAGCCATCTGAACGTATTTTATCGGATAAATTTTAGATCGAATGAGAAGAGTCATCCATTTATTTTAACAATCAAAATCCTTCGTGTCTGTTTAGCTCAGAAGTCTCAAGATTTTATTGATTCTATTTATGGAACCAAAGTGGAATCCCGGTAGCACATTTAGGTTTTGCATCCTTTCTTTTTATCACATCGTTTTGCAAGGCTGGCAATGTTGTCGAATCCTAACGTTAATGCAAGGTTTCGCGGAAAAGAATAAAAGAACACAGCACGAATGGAACACGCGCACGTGATTTGTCGAGAACGTACTTTAGCATTGTCAATAGCATAATCGTAACAGAGAAAAATGACTGCTTGTAGTAGCTTCAAACAAAAAAAAAACTTGGTTTACAAAACATTAATTTGAATATTCAACAACCGTTCGTCATTTAAATGAACCACAAGTTGGTCAAAGCTCTGACAAGTTTGATAGTACAAGAATAGCTGACCCGAGACATTTTTTTAAGCACAGTCTAATTAGTTTTCTGTAAAAATTGAAAAATACGCTTAGCTACTGTCATTTGCTTTTTGCGGCCTAATTAGCGTGAGTATCAGCTAATTTTAAATATAATAGCAAAACCCGAAGGGAATAATGTGCGTTATTATACAAAATCAATATTTCATACGCGCCGAAAGAGAATTTCTCGACTACAACAGCAGATAAAAATTGAAGAATAATACAGCGGTTTTGCATGTCCTTTTTTTAAGCCAAGTTCTTGGTTCCAGTGCCTGCTTATTGCTAAGTCACGCCAGAAAGCGCTAATTTACGAAAGTAAAAAACTGCGCCATAAAATGCTCAGGCGCCAACAAAAAACATCGAAACATACAAATCCTCTGATTGGCGTGGCTCTTTCGTAATTCGGCACTTTTTGGCTTGGCTTAGCAAGAAGCAGCGCGGTAACCAAAATCGGGCGCGAAAGTAGCGTGTAAAAATACTATCTGAATGTCGTCTTGCCAAAAGCAACTATGGAAAATCAGTATTAACAATTATGCAGTAAAACAATTTTAGCATCACTGTGTGAAGATAAACTTTTATCGGAATTCAAATGGACAAAAAAGCAGCACAATCATAATACTCAACAATAGAAATTGCGAGCGATTTGGGAAATAACTTGGTTTTAAGGTGAGTTTGAAACAGTGATTTTAAAAAATTAAAGTAAAATGCGCTACCATGATCTTTGCTTTGTACAGTGTCATATTTTATCACCAAGCTTTCGGAAGTTTGCAATTTTTTTCATGATTACAACTGTTATCACATGAAGAAAGTATCTCATTAAATATTAACGAGTACTGTAACGATATTGATTACTTTAGTTTCAGTAAGCAATTGCAACAAAAAGCAAAGATCATTAGGATTACTAAGAAACGTAACTGTCATAAATTAAAGTAAAGCATGACTGCTATTTCTTTACAACTTAAATTGCACTTTAATTATTGCAAATTTAAAATCAATTCAACTTTCAAGCGTGATTTTAAGTTGACTTTTTGGAATATTTTCAGCCATTATTGATAATTTTTGATGGGAAATGTGCAGAAACGTTTTTCTTTTTATTTGCGAAATTTGGTCTAACGTCAAACAGGCTTTCTGTTTTAACATGCTTTCTAGGGCATTAGAAAGCTTTTAATAAAGGCTTAAATGTTATTGATATATTGAAAGAAAATGACAACTAAAAGCTTTGGCCCAAGAGAATTATCTAAACCTAAGCACATATGCCATTGATGGTTATGCGTAGGCAAGCACAGCAATACAACAGACCCAAATCTGTTCTTCTTAGCACTAATTTTCTTAAAGCTTATAATTAACACCAATTGCCTAATACTACCATAGACGTAGCTTCTTCGAATTTTCAGAACGTCAACAACATTTTCGGTTTAGAAATGAATTAGGATTGACTCATTCCTTGATTTTAGGTATCAATGGTTCATTGTGCAGTCGAGTTACCTTCGAACAGCTAACAGCGCATATCTTTAAACAATTAATTGCATGTGGTCAGCAAAACAAGGGCTAATAAATAGTTCAATACCACATGTTCAGCAGTTTTCCGGTTGATGCATACGCGAGTGAAGAATATGTTCGTTTTCGGCAAATTATAAGCGGATGTTGATTTTAGGGTTTTGTTTTAGTGATTTTATTATGCAATTTAATTTTAACATCAAGCACTCTCTCGAGTTGAGACCTCATTTCTCTTCTCTCGTCTGTCGTATTGTTGATAATTGATAAGGGATATCGAACACTCAAAATTACCGTTATTTGTAAACTTTAGAGGATCCAAGACTTACAGTAGGTACTACCACTAAAAAATGCAAAAAAAAGGTGGCAAAAATCTTGCTCCTCTACAGCAGGCAATGCAACAGAGCCAGCAGCCCCCCTCCAACTTTATTTGTGTTGAGTTGCATGTTATTGAGGAGCTAGATTTCTGCCACCGTTCTTTTCGTGTGCTTTGTTGCTAGAAATAAACCGCATCAAGTTCAAATCAAGAAAGACTTCAGACGGAGTGGGTTGGCGCTGTGAACGATGAGTTGAAATGTTTAGGCTTGCTTTAAGGCTGAAAATTTTCAGATCTACTGTAATTTAAGTTTCAGATTTGACGAAGAAAAGTTGTGCATACATCTGCCCAAACGCGATAAACTTTGCACGTGTCCGTCCAAACGCAATAAACTTTGCGCATTACCGTTCAAACGCAATAAACTTTGCGCCTAAAACCGTTCTAATGCAACAAACTTAGTTCCTAACCGTCCAAAGGCAATAGACTTTGCGCAAAAACTATTTATCGAGAGTAAATATCTCAACGACTAATCGTCGTCGCAAAACCATCTTGCTTCAAGTGTTACGTACTACTCAACAATGATGAATAAAGTAATAAAATAAAAAATTTACCGACGCAAGATGTCCGTTCGAGATTGGGAAAGTAGCCTTGATCGCACACGCATTCACCGGAGTTAAAGAGCCATCTTCCGTCCGCTCCGCAATACAAAGACGGAACTGTAAATAAAACTATTTTGGCAAATTTGGAAAAATTGTTTTATAATAATTATGTTGCCTTGATCAGGAGACAGCAGACGAACCTTTCGCTTGGCCCACCTGTCTACCACATACGGTGGATGCTTCACACTGTCCCTTCTATGCTAAACACCAAGCAGAAGTTGTGAATATCAATTCGAATAGTCGTTGGTTTGAATCAACTGAGAAGAAAACCAAAGGTACCGTTTCAGAAGTAGACGATCTATCCACTCGACCACTGTTTGATATATATAAACCTTTAGAATAAAAAACAAATTAAATGAATTTTTTCCGAACAAGTACTTTTAGTCTAAGGCACATGTCACTTGTGTTTTGTAAAAATTTGCGTGCCCAGGGTCGCCCGCAAGAGGGGCAGGGGAGGCAAGTGCCCCCCCCCCCCGGAAATTAAAATGTCAAGAATTTTTTATGTTTAAATTTGCAAAATAAGTCAAATATATCTATCTAAACTAAGAACAACCCTTTGTAGAGCTTTTTTACCTTTTTGCCATGGTGAAGAGGGCGGGGGCAGGAGAAACAGAATTGCACATTGGTAGTGACTATTCCACCGAAAATTTTCAAGTTAAAGGGAATAAAAAAAAAAAGAGAAATATTCATCCGCGCTTTTTTCATTTGCTTTTTTAGGGGTTATGTTTACGTTTAGGGTTTAAGTTAGGGATAGGGTTCGATTTGGGGATAGTTTTAGAGTAAGCATTTGAGTTTGGGTTAGATTTGAGTCAGAATTAATAAAAAAGTAGATAAAATTTTCAGGTGAAATGAAGCCTTCCTTGCCCATTTTACGTGAATTATCACACAGCATTTTCTTAAAAGCGAGCGTAAGCAATGCTCCAGGATTAAGCATTAAACTGTTTGATAAAATAATTATCAATATCAAACGTTTATTAAACGTTTCAGCATTCGGTCAATGAGCTCTTATTAGGATGTAAATACAATAAAGTGTTTAACATTTCAAGTTTACGCTGCGCTTATATAAACACTAAAATAATAATTACTCCGCCATTAAATTAATTTTGCCCAGAAACCGAAATCAAAACCAAACTTACAATCAGCAGTGTAGCCAGGGGGACTGTGCCCACCTGCATTGACCTGCTATAGACCAAAGTGCACGATAAGCAAAGCGTCACAATTTTTGGCCCTCTGAGGCAGTCTTTTGCAGAAATATGGCCTCTAAAGTTGTTCAAAGCCACTTTTAAAACATATATTATTATTAATATTATTATTATTATAATTATAATCTTTTATTTTTTTTGTGTTTTTTTTTTTGGGAGGGTATTAACTAATTTATCAAAAATACAGCTAACAAATTAATCGATAAAACCTTCAAAACATGGCTGAAAACTAGTAGTCAAAATTGATCGCTTAATGCAAAATGCTTCACGTAAGCTTCATAGAAAAAAAAAAGAGTATAGGGGGGGGCTATTCAGCATATACTTTATTTAATTACAACGAGTTTTGGACTTGACCTATGAGTAACGTGGGGGTTTGAAGGAGCTGAGCTATTTAATTCTTTTAAATGGCTTTCAAAGTGTATTAATTTAGTTTTTTAAATGGCTCTAAAAAGATGCGAAATTTGATTTGAATAGCGGTAAAATGGCTATTTTTTTTTCTGAAATATCACCAAATTTGCCCAGCAGCTAGAGTTTTGCCCCAAGAGCCCGGTCTGTGAATGCTTTAGTAGCACCTGTTTGCTCGGCACGCTACCCAATTGAGGCATTTTGCAAAAAAGCTCAATCTTTAGGTTAATCACCCACCCCCCTAAACAAAATTTAGGTTGCAACCAGTGGAGCAACCAAGGAGGCTAAGGGAGCTTAGCCCCCCGTTGGGAAAACTGGGAAGTCACTGGGAAAACTTATCTCACATACAGTGGCGTAGTCGGGTTGGGGAGCTATAGCCCTCCCCCAATTGGCCTGTCGACCAAAATGCAGATTAGGGAAAATACCACACTTTTAGCTCTTCTGAAACTGTTTCAATCACTGGAATGGACTAAAAAGTGATTTGTAGCATTTTTGAAACATATTTTTAGGAGGGCTAATTTGTCAAAAATAAAACTCACAAATCTATAAAAACTTTCAAAAATGCCCAAAAATAAGCAATCAGAGTTGATCGCTAGTGTAAAATCGCTGAACATAAGTTTCATCAACAAATATATTATAAACTCAGGAATAGAGAGAGGGGGCTATTCGGAATTAGTTAATTATCAATCACTTCTCTCAAATATCTTTCCATAAGCTCCCCCCCCCCAATTATTTTGCTCTGTAAAATATAGACGAAATAGATTACTCCATATGAGTTTTATTGAACTATAGAATTTTATGATTTACCAGCATACAAAATAAAATTTTACCTTAGCCACCACCAACATAGACCATTTATGAAACCAGGTTGATCATGTTTGCACTTTGTACTGCTAATTTCTATGCCACGTTTTAAAAGCATTATTTTTTATCAAAATAGCCCTGAAATTAAGTTATTTTTGCAAAAAAATGCAAAATTTTCGAGCGTTGAGGTATCCGCCCCCAGACCTCCATGCCTCCGGCGGCTGTAGGCTTTGCCCCAGACTCCAGCCTCAGGAGGCTAGGGCCTAGCTCCTGGACCTCCAAAGGCTTTCGGCGGCTCCGCCCCTAGACTCCCAAAACCCCCCCCCCCCCCATTGCAAATTTTTGGCTACGAACGTTTAAACGTTGTTTGAATTTGATCTGCAAATAAAGAGGGCTGAAAGGGCTAGGCAATTTAAGAATTTCAAGTAGATTCTTAATATCAACATCTTTGTTCTATCCAATGGCCTTAAAAACGTTCGAAATGTGATTCAAATAACGTTGAAGTGGTTATTTTTTTCCAGAAATTACGAAAATTGCCCAGCGACTGGGGGCTTTGCCTCCAGACCCCCGTCCATAATGCACTTGAATTGCATCAGTTTGCTCAACATGCCGCCCAAATTTTAGCATTTTTTAAAATTGGGTCATGTTAACTTTTGGTTCAAATAAATCCCTTAGCAAAATCCTACTTGCAACTGTAAGGTTTTATTTTATCCAGTAGATAATGGATACGTCGCTTGCCTCCCCCCCCCTGTAAAAATTTCTGCGGGCGCCTCTCGTCGTGCCCTTTGCCGTTTTTCATAGAGCACAATGAACGTCTTTGTCTAAAAAAGCTTTGTTCTACTACACAAGAGACAAACGCTTGTTTCTTTATACACATACGACCGTTGCAATAACTTTCATAAGCTCGCTCATCCAGTCTTGTAATTACAAATTTAATCCACACAATGAGACCAATTAAAACTACAGCAGGTGATGGACAACAACCTAAGTCGTTAGCAGCGGAAGCAAGCTTAGGCTGAAAAAGGATTAAATATTGTGGCGTGGTTTAATTATAACTCAACAACAAACAGCAATTGTTCTTTTTTTGAAGGATTTTTCAGAGTTGCCTACTAAAACAGCATGAAAACAGCATTTTGCTTTATGGTAGGCATTAAGCAATTCGCAATTTTTGTATGACTATCACCAGCATTTAAATAAACATGTAAAAGTATGTTTTCGGATTGACAACATTGACAAAAAGGGTTAAAAGAACAACTTTAACTTTGAACCAAAATCTTAAAAGCGAAGGATCAAGAATGGTTACATTCAATGCAAATCTATTGCATTTTCCAATTTTTTAAAAATAAAAATGTCATAACCTTAGAATCGATTACTTCTTTCAAAAACACTTTTGTTTTGTTAATAACTGATGAAATAATGAAATTGTAATCTTTTTACCTGGTTTGGTTGTTGACAAAATTGCATTTTTAACGCATTCTCCTTTCACCTCCTTCATTGACGTTGGATACGGTCCCACATGTGTTGTTGCAAACATAGAAAGGTTTTGTTTAGTAGAAGAGCAGACTTTATAATATACTCGAACGTGAATGATAGACATGCAGGCTCCGGTATCCTAAAAATTTTGAAAATAACAAGCTTCACACAATTGTAAAATGTTGTTTTGATGGAGAATCTGCCAATCAGTCAACCCAAATCTTTTTTGAAAATAATTTATTTATGCAAAACCGATTTTGGCAGGGTAACCATCTTCAGTAGCTCGGATAAAAACTAAAAAAACAATTGAAAAAAACTGCCGCTACGAGTGAGATTCAATTCTCAAAATTTTAAACTTGCAAATGTTGAAGGTGTCCAGGTCAAGCATTTTGACGTTCTGGTAGGCTTTGCATGCAAAGCTCAAACATCATTTGAAACAATAAATTTAACTTCTGTCTCTTTCGCAGACATACACTTTGTTTGATAAGAACCAGCAAATTTTGAGTTGAGGCAGGCTGCTCATAAGTTTTCACTATTTTCAGCCTCATTTGTTCTTAACTTTATCATGGGAGAATAGAGTGGCACAAATTTATTCTTGCTTGGTGAAAGGTTGTTTATTGATGTAGAAGATCATGACTACTCTTAGACAAATCAACAATGGCAATATAGAAGAAGCTAAAAAACTCTGCTGAATGTTCATTAATACGTCCGGTTGTGCAGGCCTATGTTATTTATTTTTTTCATGCTGAGTTCTGCATTGTCCTTAATTTGTTTTTAAATTTTGAGCAAAAACAGCCTCGCGTTCTTATAAAAAGATCGAATCAAATCAAATCTTTCATTATACTCGCTGTAATACGCTGAAGCGTGTAATGAGTTTGCGGGGCCCATCTCCGCGTCATTGCGTCTGGGCAACACAGCTCCACTCGAAGAAACGTTGCAGCGGTGGGGAGCCGTTGGCAATACTGTGCTCGATTTGACAGGACCGAGATTTGAACCTCAGACCTTCCGCTCCATAGACGAACGCATTACCACTCGACCAACTGGATGCATCTCCAATAACCTCATACAAAGGCAGAGCTCGGTTAAGTAGAACGTGGCACATATAACCGAAACGTAAAAAGGGCTTGTTTCGATACTGAAACAGGACAAAGGAGTCGTGTTTTCATAAAAACATTGAAGTGATTGAACGCCTATTTTCTAATTTTGATAGTTATTTTAGCGTGCTCTGGGACCCCTGCCTACCCAGTGGTTTGGTTATGCGTCAGAAGAAGTAACTTACTTGGAAGGCCACGAAAAACCCACGCGTTGGGATTTTAATAGTTCGAGTCTCAACGTTAAAACTTGATGTTCCTGAGTCGAATCTTGAACCAGCAGCAATGGTATCCACCTAAACATGTAGTCATAAAATATCTAAAGAACATAATTAGTCTAGATAAAACGGCGATATCCGTTTGAATACGAATTTTTTTACTTGATTACTGATGTAACTTTTAATGAACCATCGCTTTTACAGTTTAAAAGATTGTGGCAATGGATGCAATTTTGATTAGTGCTAGACCTTCTTACCGAAACAAAAAAACAATGGCTATGGAGCAGTTTCGTGTGCATGAATTTAAATAAAAAATACTTCCTGATTCTGATCCTAAGATCCAAAAAGATTTTCTCATACGCTGGGTTTATTTTTCGCTGAGAAATTTCGGTCAAATGTCTGAAACTAGATATAATTTTCAGTCATTTCAGAATTTATTTCGGTCATTTTCGTCTTTGCAAGCCTGGTTGTAAGTCTTGAAATCGAAACCTTGCTGATTTTTAATATCATTTTAACTGAATTGGCTAATTTATTTTAGGTCATTCACAAAACATGTAGGTCGATCATTGACATATGACAGAAAAAAAGTAGGCTCAGAGATTGAGTGTTACACAGCAGTGTAAGAAAAGCAGAGAGAAGCAATTCTGCGGGCTTTGTCCAAAAGGTATTGAATAAAAAAACATTTGTCCTGGTAATTCTTTGGCTTTTATAAATCAGCTAATAGAAAAAGACGGTCCCAAAGGAAACATAAACAGTATCTATAAGCTGAATCCGTTTCCGATCGTCAAAAAAAAAACAACTCGCGGAATCCGGAAGGGAAGAGAATGAGGAGCACATAATCTACTTGACCTGCGGAAGCTAAGTAAAATGGGCAGAGTTCAGTAGTACTAAATAAAATTGGTTGTCGTAATTGCTGCATAAGCATTAAAATTAGTTACAACGCCTTCGCCCATTTTGATTTTTCGTAGAAAACCATTAACGTTTTTAAGCCGCCTTTACAGACACGAATTTTAGTAAGTTTGTCGTTAAATTTGAATGATAACCATCCAAATCAAACAAAAACTGCTCTCATTGCAATTTTTACAAATTATGCTCTGCTAAATAATTCACTAGCTTCAAACAATATTCACTCAACCACAAACAAACTTTAATTTCGTGTGTTTACCTTGAGGTACGTTTTTTCATCAAACCTGTTGGCTCTTACATCATTGGAGTTGCTGGATGGCAAATAGAAGAGATTGAACGTCTCTTTACAAGACACTATATTACTCATACCTTCGCAAGACCTAAAATAGCAACGTTTTAACTTCTTTGTTAACTCTCAGCAGTCGGCACTAGATTAGGTTTCTTAGAACTGTATTTTGCGCCATTCCTGCAGTTATTGTTACAGGAAAAGTTTTCCAAGTTGTTCGCACACTAGCTCCAAATGCGCAACAACAACCATAATACATCGGGGTCTCCAAATGTTTTCATAACATTTTCATATAATACGTAGCGTAAAGCAATGGTAAAAAATAGAAAAAGTTAATTGAGCAGTTTCTACGTCTATATTTATCAAGTTAATTAATATTGTCCTGGACAGAAGACCTCCATCACTTTTTTTGAAGTAACCAACCGTTATCATAATATGCCTTCGTCTACCATACAGAAAGGTTGCTTCATACTGTCCTTTTTAATGCTGAACGTCAAGCAGGGAAGCGTGAATACAATGTTTTTAGTTTTGATCTGACCCGACCAAGAATTGAACCGGAGTTTACTGTTTTAGTTACAGACGCCCAATCAACTAGGCCACTGCTAAAATAAGCAAACATCACTAAGTAATTGACTCAGTTTAGCGGGTCAGAATCAAAATGAATGTTGCACAATTACAGTAACTCGCATATCATGATTTTAAAAATTCGTCAAAAACCAAGTTTACTGTCATACCTTATTGTGAAACGAACTTCAATGAAAATTGTTCGAGCATCGGAAACGTTTAAATACGGAGTTCGTAACCAATTATCTTGATCCGGCCAGTGGATTCTGCAAACTTCGAAAGTCCGCAAATCCACATCCGTTTCGTCCGTACTAGTTACTTCATTCCACTAAAACAAATTTTAACTCAAAAAAACTCACTACTGAAATGTTTTCTTGCGCTTTTTTAACTGCAAAATTTTAGTTTTGTGACGTCAGGAAAGAAATTGCCGTGGTCAGTTAAGGAAAGGTCGGCAAAGTACAATTCATAAGCGCAACCTCCGCAATTGCGGAAGTTGCGTTGCGCTTTAGTTTTGCAGTTTGAGACATTGCGGAAGTTGCGTTGCGGACTATGGTTTTCAAAGTTGTTACAAATTAATTGCGCTACGCTTTCAAATCTTTCTTCGGTTAATAGCACAATTTTAGACTTTGAACTAAATTTTGTTTTCTTTCAATCGTAATATTTTCAAATGCCGTTCTTCTTTATCAAACTACTTGCTCCTTTACCGTCTAAAATCGCAAAAATGTGGAATTTGCATTATGTTTTGTGAATTTGATAGCGCAAGTTAGGTTGCGCTTTGACTAGGTACAAAAATCCCGTTCCACAACGGCGCAATTGCGTTGCGCTTCGACTGTTGTTGCGGAAGTTGCGCTGTGCTTCAGAAAAAAAAAAATTGCACACCTTGCGCTTCGCTTTTGGTAAAATATTATTCGTAACAACCTCTGCAATTTAGTGTATTTTTCACTGCACACTACTCTACAAATTTCAACCGACTCGGAGATGCATCAAATGATTGTCAAATCAAACTAGCATTTTAGGTTAGGGTCTAGGGATGTCCTAAGTCCGGCCCGTTGGGCATTTGCGAAGAGCGAAAATAAATAATTGATCCGGCCCGAATCGAGAATGTTATTTTGGTCCTCAGCCAAAATGTTTGCAGGCAATTGCAAACTAAAGATACTGGCGTGGCAAAATTGTAGCATCCATCCCTACTCCCACCCAAAAGCAGTTGAAGACAATGTTTTTTATTTTTTTTTTGTTTTTTCCACGTAAAAATAGTTACAAACCTTTTTTTGGTCTTCATCAATTTTTCTTACTCAAAAGCAGTCGAAAACCTTTTTATGGGCCGCCAGCTTTTCCCACCGCAAAATCTCAATGTTTGACCAAAATTCTGTTCTTTCATTTTGGTTTTACAGAAATTCCAAAAATGGTATTAAAAACTTCTTTAATTTTTCTACATTAGACTGTAAGACAGACAGACCTAGACCAACGTAATGCATAACAGAATCCTTAGTCTTGACCTAGATGCTGTGAAATGCAACGGGATTACACAAAGTGTTGTGCCTGATAATGAGTGTTTTGCAGGTTCTTCAGGAAGCTAGTAAAGTTAATGCTGACTTAATTAAAAATTTAATTACATGCTTCAAAATGATTTTCGTTAATCCTTACTGTCATACAACAAGCTTCAAAAACACAGTAAGATATTGAAGATGGCAATTCATTAATTTTTATCGTTATGGACTTAATCTTTTAATACTTAACTGAAAACATTTTACAGAAATATTCAAAAATTGAGAGATCAATGCATGGTCTAGTCACGTTTAACATTTTCTCAATTTTATACCTCAAAAAGATTATAGTCTGTATGAAGGACAAAATTTTGAGGTTTGGAAGTTAGCGCAGCCTTTTATAAACAGCAAACTTGATGATTGATACTTATAAAACTAACATAAACAAAAAAGCTCATACTGTGCAATAAGTTGAAGCAGGCAATATTGCTACATTCATGAATTCACTTCATTTTTTCAATCAAAAAATACGTCATCTTCAATGATAAAAACATAGCGATCAAGATATTTATGGGATACACGAGCAAACAACCAAACTATGTCAGAAGCTTCAAAACATTGAAAAAATACCACGCCAATACAATTGTTTTGTCAGTTGTGCGACAACTGACAGACGCAAATTGACCATCAACTAACCCTAATGTTGGAGGTCAGTTAGTTGGCGGTCAGTTTGGACGATTACGACAGTCATTTGTCATGTTTCAGCTTTTTTTCCAAACATTTAAGCAAATTACACTTCTTGTTTATTCCCCATGGGGACCAAGCAGTCTACCCGTGGCGGTGGCCCAGCCTGAGAAAAGATTTAGAAACAGAACCTCAAAAAGTGCTAAGCATTAGGTGCGGTTAGATAGACGCAGACTGGTTGATTCATACGTATGAAATTTCAAAAAGGACTAGAAATCCAATACACACTTACAATGTAGTCCTATAAGAAAAAGATGTGTAGTTGCATTATAGCTGGTTTGTTTAAGAAACTAAAACGTTAAACAGAAGTTCAATTTAATTCAGTTTATTTCCGCCATTTCTGGCGTGGAAGCAACGAAAATGATTATTCACGGTTTTCAAAGTTCAACGCTACCATAACAACAGCAAAAAAGCAACATCAAACTAGCACTTACATATTTACATTTTAATCAATTTAGTTAGTGAACATTTTACATATTTTGACGCCGAAAAGCAGTAGAAATGAGAAGTTGGCAGTTATAACCACAACAGTGACTCTAAAAAAAGACAAAAAAAATTTAAAAAAACAACACAAGTTTGTACCTCTAGTATGAACTCAGAATAAATTTGATTTGAAAGTGCGATTTTAGTAATTGTACAGTATGCTAAAATATGCAACTACGTATTCAATATTTTTCATGATTATGAGGTCTTCGAGTCATTTAGAAAATCTATGATGAGATATCAAATTGGCAAAGATGCACAACGAGAAGCAGACATCTTCTCACTGTCCCTGATTTTGGTGATCTCAAACTTAACTGATTTCCAATTTTTCCCGCAGTTTTGGCTGTCATGTCTGAACAATTTTGAGCATTTAGTAAAAATTTAGGTCAATGATCGTTGAATGACCAAAAAATAAATTTAATCGCGTTCTGTTGTGTGCTTGGACAATGGACATGCTTTTGAGCCCAGCAATGAATGTTATACTGTTCAAAAATGTTGCTCTATTCAACAACCCTACGAAAAGCTTATTATGCGCAAATGTTATGGTTAGGTATTGAAGCTATTGATGAAAGCAAACTTAAGTAAATAAACATACTTTATACCCTGACTCTTTCAGACACTGTTTTAAAAATACTTCGATTTGCAGACAGTTTTCCAACCACATTAATGCGACCTAAATGGCAGAGAAAATTGACAAAATATGCACAGTTTCGTAAGCTTCCAAGCACATTTCAATTAAAAGAGCAAGATTCAAAAAATATACTATTTAAATCTTTTATTTTTTTATTTATGGCGCCTGTGTTTTTTTATTAAAAGAAAATAAAAACTGCTTAATCCTATATATGCCATTTTTCTTAAATTAAGACTAATTACAAATTTTCATTCTAAGCTTATTTAAGCCAAAATATAGTCGATTAGAGGGACAAATAATAAGAGAAACTCATTTTATTGATTTAAATGAGTAACATGTGATTGATATTTGAACAGTTTCTCCGTAAATACAACAAATAATTTATGACTGAAGCAACAAAAAAAGAATGCACATAAATCTTGTAAAAATTTTCAAAAATATTGTGCTTTTATTATCTTTACAAACTTACTTTCATAAAGTATCTTCAATTTTAGATTCAAAATTTTCTAGTTTCATTTTTTTAATTTTAGATTGAACTTGATCAATCAAAAAAAAACAAAAACGATAGGTTGGCGACAGAAATTGATACAGTGACAAAAACTCACAAAAAACGATGTAGAAATGTCAAAATCAAAAATAAAAATTTTTCTAAATGAGACATTTTAATTATTTTTCCAAGAGGCATAATTTCATAGTAAAATGAAATTCAAAAGGCTGTTGGCAGAGTAAATATTTTAGCTCTTACATTATGGTTACATTTTGACATCAAAATAAACTAACTTTAAAAATCAAACCCACATTAGTTACAGATCTGTCTATTGTGTCATTATAAGCAAATAATAAGTGAGACAAATGTCACAAAGCCAAACCCGGTAAACGTATCGCAGCAACACTTAAAACTAACCATAATGTATACCGTTAAACATTCCTTTTTGGTTGTAACTTTTTGACTCTTTCACATGTACCCAATAAATCGTGTCATATCATTCATTTAGTAGCATAAAAAAAAGAATTTTTGAATAATGTAACCTAAAATGATTGATGTGCAACAAAACATGCAAATATCTAAAAAACATTTCGGATTCAATAAGAGTAAAATGACGCGATTTTAAATTCATGAATGTGACAATATCCATACATTTGACAATGAAAGGAAAATAATCCATAAAGTATCTTTAAAAATGTTCAACAGAGTTCTGATCGATAAAAATACTTCACTGATACAGATAAAAATTACAAAATTTTTCCAAAAGGCCGTGTTACTTAACTTGAAAAGAAAGTCGATTGAGCATATGGTCTGCTTGATAAAGAACAAATCAAAGAAATTGTAGCAGTAGCAGTCCACCACAACCGAAAAAGAAAAATTTAAAGCAATTTTAGGAAACTATTTCTGCTTGAAAGGGAAACAAACGCTGTATACTTGTCTCCAGAAAAGATATAACTTGAAATTTGGATTTTTACAGAAGTCAGTTAGTTTCGAATATAGCCTTATAAATTTCGATGAGGTATTGATCGAAACTGGCTGTTGCTACGTTGTACACGGGCCTACCAGTTTAGGCCCGAACCCGAAAGCTAATTTAAAGGATTGAAGCCCAAATCATACCCGAAAAACCTGAAAGTTAAGTTAGGTCTGAAAACGTAAGCGTTATTGCCAAGTTATTTTGATTGTATATTTACGTGCACCTAAGACAAAAAGCATGTCTTAGGCCCGAATTAAGCCCGAAATTTTCTCAACTTTAGGCTCGAACCCGACCCGAAAAGCCGGGCCCGACCTATAACTCTGAGCTGTTGTAAGATGATAAAGTGGTATGGGTTTTGGCAAAGCTTTGACAAGGTTTTTATTGCTAAACTTGATCTTTTGATCTGCTGTAAAGCCTTATTAGAAGCAGTTGTCTTCCAACCACGCCACGCTTCCGCCTTCCAGCCTAGTTTCCTAAATACGCCATAATTCATAATTTTAAACATTCACAATTTCTTAAATCTACCCGATCAAGTTGATTTAGCATCACAAAATGACAGAAGCAAATTTTCTTGTGTGAACCAAAGCGTGTAAAATTAGGCTAAGCCTTGCTAATCCTACCATCATATTGACCTCACAAAAATCGTGCAAAATGATCAAATTTTCTGCTCCGTCAAACCCATTACAAAAGACCAAAGACACCGCATAGAAGAAGTTTTGGGATGCATCCAGAAATTTTTTTTTGTTTCGTTTATAAATTTGATTTTATTTTTTAATAAAATGCTGCAAGAGACCAACACAACCCTTGTTTATTCACGTAGTGCATCTGTGACGTCATAAATGCCGCAAAATATTTTCATAAAATTACTTAATTCTGTCAAGAAGGGGTTTTAATTTAACGGTTCGAAAACTTGAACATAAAACTTTACGGAAATTGCAGCAAAACGTTGCCCTTATCAGGGTTATCATCTAAAATAAAATACAGTTACAGTACTCTTTTTAAATGTCTACATTACAGGCACGGTGTTTCGTTCCGCTTCAAAAAAAGGGACAGCCAACATAAAAAAACAAACAAAAAAAGAAACAAACAAAACAAAAACAGAAACAGTGAACAAGAACCAAAATCAAAAGCCGGCCAGAAAAATGGGGTGTAAAAAGAGTAAGATGACGAATGCACAATGAAAAATTAAGAAACAAAAAGATAATACAGGAGTTACATAGCATATTTGGAAGATAAATTTTGCACAACGGTGAGGTAGCGCTTCCCTCACATATCTGCTTTCCCATGGGAAATAAAAATATACTTTTATTTTAAGATAATAAAAGATAATAACAACGGTACGATAGCAAATATACTTTTCAGCAACTAACCCCTCCTGCGGTTGTCTTCCATCCCAGATCAGACGTGGCATCTCTTGTGTCAATGACCGTCACTAAATAAATCCATTTAAAATGAGTTAAAATCTTCACAATTTTAAGGGCTTCTTAGATTTGTAATATTAGTACGCTGGCAGAATACTGCACAGTGGTCGTAAGGTTAACTCATCAATCGTGCAAACAATAAACTGAAATTTCGAAATCCGGTCGCGTTTGTTTTTTGGAAAAAAGTCTTGACTAGAATTTTTGTACTGGTAGAAAACTATCAAAGAAACAAACTCTAATAATTGCGAAAATACTGCTAGTCCAAAAAAGTGAAGTCTTCTATTCTAGAAGCATTTGGAACCGATAGGGTCAATTGGTGATGGGCTATGGCGTAACTAGAACTTTGTGCTTGGAGGGGTCAAGCTTCTAGAGGGTCCAATATTCGAAGAATTATAGGGAAGTCAAGAGAAGATCTTCAGCAAGAATTCGGTGTTTTTTCGTCGGATTTAAGTCAAGACTTTTCCAGAAATTCCTAAAACACTCTTTGGGAGTGAATCATTTCTTAAGTAGGGGGCTTCCATCTCGGGGGTCTAAGACGCATATGCCTCCTTCCTCCCTCCGTCAGTTACACCATTGGTGATGAACTTACTGCATTTCAATTTTATTGTACAATTAAAGTTTCTGTGCAAAGTGTGCAACAGTCAACTCAATGGGAAGTTTTGCTGAATGACAAAAAACGACAAAAATAGCTTGATGATCATAGATACCTTGGTAAACATTATTTGAATGCTTTGATAGCAATTGTCAATAGCAATATTTGAAAGAGCAAAGTAATATTCATAACAGGAAACTAAATCTCATAATGGATTGACGTAACCTCGACAAAGCTCAGGTTTAAGCCTTTGGCATGAATACTTGTCGCAACTCTTCTAATCCTTCAATTTCTATGAAAAATAATGCCACACGCCATTTACTTCTAATAAATTTAGAAGCATGTTCAAGAACAGAGTCGAAAAACGTTTTTTGGTTAAGTCAAGATTGAGGTATAGGAAGGTTTTTATTTCATTGGATATTTTATCTATGGTTTTTTGTTAATTCTGACTCGAATCTAACTTGATCTAAAATTATTCTTACTCTGAAACTAGCCCCAAATCTAATCCTAACCCAAACCCTAACTCAAACCCTGATTTTGACCCTTTGCTTGAATCCGCACACGATCTGTTTTTGGCGTTCCAAAGGTTTCATTGGCTTCAAATTAAATTTTTTGCTTGCAAAAGCAGCCTCGCAGAAATTATTGAAATTCAGGGCAATTTCCAAGACCCAAAGTCATGCAACAACGTGACCAGAGTGGGATTTGAACTTAGGTAATGCGATTATGCGATCAGAAAGTGGTAAAAAAAAAACGACGCTATCTTCTTTCGAGTAACATTAACAACAGAACTTATAAAAAAGAAATAATTAAAACATTTCAATTGCCACCACGTACCGAAGTGTTGTCACAATGGCGAGAAGTCATTAACAACAATAAAAAATCATTAATCTACTCATAACCATAATTCTACTGACCGTAACGAAAATTTTAAACCAAACCTAAAGATTAATTCAAAAGATTAAGTGCAATTGTGGAGCTAATAAGCAACCGTGCACTTATTGCTTCCCTATTCTCTTTGTGGTCGCCACGTGACGATGAATCACGTGGCAGATAGCTCCATCAGCAAAGCGTCAGGTTAGTGGTCGAAAGTTCGCTAACCCACGATTGGATTCCCAAACTAGCAAAGCGTCGGTGTGTCCTTGGTAAAGACACTTAACATTTTTTATTTCTATTTGGGCACAACAGTCTACCGGTTGGAATTACAAAAACAAAAATTAATGTTAATGTTAGTAATGAGATATAGTTAATGTGACCGAGCCAGGGCCAGCCTGACGAAAAACTTGCGAATAGAACCAAAAAAGGGTGCTTTGCGTTGGTGTGGTTAGACAGTCTGGTTCATACGCACGAACGAACTGCTAATTAGAACCCATCCGTCGTTTTTCACACTTGCTCATCAACCCACAGAGTAAGCAGCTTAAACACATATATTATACAAATATTATCAGCTACAGTAGATATATATTAACAAATATTATCAAGAATAGCAGCTGAAACAAATATTGTCCCAGAAAAGCATGGAGATCCTTACAGTACCCAGTTGTTCACTCTATCGCAATCAAACTCGAAACTTAGTCTGATGCAACACTTAAAATTCAACGGTAATCAACCGGTAAAGTTGACTTCAATTATTTCGATACTTTACTTAAGAATTCAAGCTTAAAACTTTAAAACACCTACCTTCCTCGGATCTGATAAAATTTCCGGAGGTAAAAATCATCAAAATGGAGAAAAGTGCAATACTTTTCATTATTCCATACAACAGTATTAGTAATCCGAAAATCTAGCAGAATCATCAGCGTTAAATAATAAAGGCTGCTGTTACGCTTCGTAAAAATAAAAAAATCCCTCTTCAAGCCCTAACCCCAACCATAACGTTAATCCTAACCCAAACTCAAAATCTAACCCAAACCATAACCATAATTTTAAAAATAAAAAAGAGTAAATGAGCACATGAGCGCTCACTCTTTGCTCTCTTATTCTCTTTACGGGCATACGTAACGTAACACAGCCACTTCCAACCAGTAGTGGCTTTAGGAAAGGGGGGCACCTGGGCAAATTAAATGGCGGGCCCTCTTCTTTACACACCACTTTACCATAATTTATACGCACATGCAATTAACCGCAACAATGCATTTCACAAATAACAAGACCAGAAGACCAGTGCTATTGCAGCCCTAATTAAATCAAATGTTTGTTTATAAGGTCCTCTCATCTAGTATATCAACTCAATTAATTGTACTAAATTAACGTAAACTTTCAGCAATTGCTTTCAGTATGCTAGTGTTGTTACAGAATATGTTTCAGTACTTAACAATAATATTTGAATGCTTTACACTACTTAGCATACGATATACTGCAAAACTTAATCAAAAACCTATTACTGCCAGTAGCTGAAAGCAGTTGAAAAACATCAAGTGGAAAAACGACTACCTGAGTCATAGGCGTAGCCAGGATTTTTGATTGGGGGGGCCCAAATCACAACTCACATGCAATGACGTCATCAAAAACTTCGAAAGAGGAATTTTTTGGTGGGGGCAAAAATATCGTAGAATGGAAGATCAGAAGCCATGGCCTGGTGTTGGCACGTAACTATGAACTCGTTCAAGGAGAGAGTTTAAACCAATAGTTGCCGCTGGGCAATTTTTCGTATTTTTTGGAAAAAAAGCTATTTTAATAATAATAATAATAATAACATGGTATTTGTAAACCCCTTAAGATAATACTGGAAGTCACCAGCATATCTGCCAAAGGGGCACTGTAAAAAAAAGCAAAACAGCACGGTAAAAAAGCAAAAGTACAAGAAATCAATACAAAAAAGCAATAAGCTGCTGATTGAAGAGTAGCGACAAACAAGAATAGCCTAGGCAAGCAAAACATGCTATACAACAGTAATGAAATGCGTAGCCTGGAGACACTGTGACCAGGTAGTCTGCAGTGGTAACATGAAGTAGTAAAAGCAAAAACACTAACATGAAATAAAACAAGCAAAAAAAAAACAAAAAAAAACAAACTGCAAAACCAAGCTCTTTTCTTTCTTTTTTCAAAAGAAAACACTCTGGAAGAGACATCTATACTCTAAAAAGCCATACTGATACTCTGTTAAAGGCAGACAGGCAGTAAAATTCACTGTAACTCAAAAACATAGAAAGAAACCAACCAGGAAAAAAAAAATCACACCTCAAACATTAGACCAAGACTCACCATTCCAACCCAAACCCGTTACACCAATGACCTTCAAACTTGATTCAAGTGTTAATGTTTAAATCAATACTATTGGATCACATTTCCCACGTATTCAGAGCCATTTGAAAGTACTAGATTTTTAACATTTGAAAGCCAATTGAAAAAATTAAGTTGTTCAATCCTCCTTTTGCTTGCAATTTAAGTCCAAAACACGTTTAACATCTTGCATTTTGGAATTAAATTTTGTAAGTGATTAGGCCCAGGTAGGGGGAAGTCAAGTGCATTGACTCCTGCAATATTTTAGCAGTAAATAACAATCCAGTACAATATTTTCCTTAGAGATTATTGTTTTGCCATGAAAACAACCAGTTATAGGAGTACATATAAGGCCAGGGGGCCCACGCCCTCCCAATTCAAAAATTTGTTCATTGAGCATTCCCCTTACTGTAACTAATTTTTTTCAAAAGTATTTTGTTGCATAAAAACTGGCAAGGTAGAGAGAGGTGAATTTTTATTGAAAAATATACAATAGATAGTTACGCCTACAAACCATGTTATTGCCCGAGCCGGATTTACATTGAGTTGGGCCCCTGGCACTTTGGGATTTTCGCATTTTTTCCAGCCAAATACAGGTGAAGTCCAAAAAAAGTCTTATCTGAGCGCGGGGCCCCAGGCACTGTGCCATATGTTAAATCCGTCCCTGGTTATTGCACTACATTCATAAAAAGGTTAGATGAGGGCCTCAGTTAGCAACATTTAGGATAAAAACGCTTAATTTCACTCGGGTTATACCTTTAAATTGTTTGGCAAACATTAAATTAAAGGGGCCCGGGCCCCCTGAAACAATATTCTTGTAGGGGGCCCATTTAAACTGGGGGCCGTTTAAATATTCTTGTAGGGAACCCATTTAAATTGGTTGGCAAAAACTAAATTAAGGGAGCCCGGGCTCCCTGGTTGTTGTGGGCCCATTTAAATTGGTTGGTAAAATTAAATTAAGGGGGCCCGGGCCCCCTGGCTCAATGCAATTGTTAATTACTGCTGTACGAGTGTACTGTTTTACGCGAAGATGCTAAAAGAAACTGAAGAAACAATAGTCTCTTTTGTGACATTTTTACCATTGATAGCAATACAATTGGGGGGGAGGGCGAGCCCCCTGGCTACGTCTATGACCTGAGAAGCCTAACAGTAGCAAGCAAAAAGAGTAGTAAGTTGACTTTACCAGTAAATTTTTATTATCTGTTTACTAAATCTGACTTAAAAGTTAAAACTAATATTGTCTTGAAAAGGGGGATATGTTTTCAATAATAGGTCAATTAAGATGTTTATGACGTTTGCGGGCCAGAGTTTTAATGTTTAATTGTTTTGAGTGCTTCTGGCCTCAAGGCTACCAGCTCAGAAGCCCAGGGAAGAGCCACCAGAACGGCAACTATTTAAAACAAGCAATGCGGAAAAACTGTCTTCTCACAGGAATCGAACCTACTGCCTTTTGATTACCGGTGCACTCCTCTACCACTTGAGCTAGAGAAGACGTCTCCACGCATGCTTAATTTGGGCTATTTAAACCCAGCAACTTGCTTGCTGTGTGATTTCAATAACAGGTTAATTACAATGTTTTTGACGTTTGCGGGCCAGAGTTTTAATGTTTAATCGTTTTGCGTGCTGGCCAGAGTTTCAATGTTCCTAAATGATTAAAACTCTTGCCCGCAAAAGTAAAAAACATCATAATTGACCTATTATCGAAATCACTAAACATGCAAGTTGCTGGGTTTAAATAGCCAAAATTAAGCATGCGAGGAGATGTCTTTTCTAGTTCAAGTGGTAGAGCAGTGCTACGGTATTGTAGAGGCTGCAGGTTCGATTCCTGTGGGAAGACAATTTTTTCGCATTGCTTGTTCTAAGTAGTCGCCGTTCTGGTGGCTCTTCTCTAGACTTAGCCTTTAGGCCTAAAGCACGCAAAACGATTAAACAAGGGGGATATGTGTAATGACACTTGAAACAAGTGCATCTTGAGGGAGGGGGTACATATGCAATGACACTTAAAACAAGTGCATGAACTTTTTGTCATATTTTGCTATGGTTTTTCACAATCAAATTTTTTCTGCGTGCGATAGGTCAAATGGGGGGCCCCCAGAAGTGGGGGCCCCTGTGCATTTGCACACTTTGCACATTCCTAAGGCCACTACTGCTTCCAACAATAAAACAAACTAAGTGAGTAAATCCTAACCTTAAAGACTCATGTTCACTCTTAATCTGATCAAACTGTAGGCTAAACTATTCTGAGCACAGAAATTTCCAAGGCACTTTCCATCTTCGATTTTGAGATCGAGTCTCTGATGGCTACATTGGTAACCCAGGTGTCTAGTAAAGGTCAAGGGGAGACGTGACCCTTGCGTCAATCAATTTCCTCTCTTCTATGCAATGCAACTGTTTGCTTTGTTCATTTTAAGATGTTTATCACTGTAATAAAGTAAAGATTTCACTGATGAACTTACTGAAGTTCTGTATGTGCTACATGGGCGTAGTCAAGGAGAGGGGGCAGGGGGCTTGGGCCTCCTCCAATTGAAATGTCACCAATTCTAAAAATGTGACAAAAAAGCCTATTGTTTCTTCAGTTTCACTTTTTTTATCACTTTTTTCGTAAAAAGTAATTAACAACAATATTGACAACCAGGGGTCCCGGGCCCCCTCAATTAAATTTTTGCCAACCAATTTAAAATGTATAACCCGGGAAAAATTGAGAGTTTTTTTTCCTAAAAGTTGCTATTTCAGGCCCTCATCTAACCTTTTCATGAACGTAATGCAATAACCAGGGCCGGATTTACCATAATATGGCACAATACCAGAGCTAGGGTCCCCGTGCTCAGCTGGTGAGACTTTTTTTTGGTCTTCACCTATATTTGGCAAGAAGATATTACGAAAATCTCCAAAGTGCCAGTGGTCCCGTGCAATGTAAATGCGGCCCGGCAATAACATGGTTAATGGTTATAGTTGGCGTTTACAACCAATATCTATAATACAGTACCATTTTAAAATAACAACCCACTTCCACCTTGCCAGTTTCTCCGCGACAAAATACTATGGAAAACAATCAGCTAGGGAAAAAGCTTATTGAACAAATTTTTGAATTTGAATTGACCGGGTTTGGGCCCCTGGTCGTGGGCCTACATGTACTCCTACAACTGGTTATTTTTATGACAAAACAAAAATCTCTAAAGAAAACTTTCGAGTGGATCATTATTTACTGCTAAAGTATTGCACGGGGCAATGTACCTTGCTTTTTCCTACCTGAGCCAAATTACAAAATTCAAACCCAAAATGCAACATTTTAAATGTGTTTTGGACTTAAATTGTAAGAAAAAAGAGAATTGAACAATTTAGCTTTTTCAATTGGCTTTCAAATGTTAAAAATCGAGTTCTTTCAAATGGCTCTAAACTCGTGCAAATTGTGATTCAATGGCATTAAAATAGCTAGTTTTGCCAAAAAATTGTAAAAAATCGCCTAGTGGCTGGGGACTTTGCCCCCACAACCCCATAGCCTCCAGCGACTGGGGGCTCCGCCCTCAGACCCCCGTCTGTGATACGTTTCAGTTACACTAGTTTTCTCATTGCGTCTCCCGATTTGCACTTTTTACTTTGGGTCTAATCCCGCTACCTATAGCACAATCTTGTTTACGTCCAAACAAAGGCCACAATATTTTTGTTCCGCAAAAAGTTTCTCTTTCGAAAATTTCTGATGACGTCATTGCATGTGATTTGGGGCCCCCAATCAAAAATCCTGGCTACGCCTATGATGTGCTAGCTGCCACTTGCTAATAACGGACAACTTCACACACCAATGTAAACCAAAATAGAAAAATCTTTAATATAAAACACAAAGCCAAAATAACTGGAAACATATCTTGACGTTTCGTGAAACTACTTCTCACATTGTCAAAAGTAATGATTAATGAATGGCGAAAAAACACAAAGCACAAGCATTTAAAGCATCAAAAAGAAGCAGCAGTAGGGGAGAGAATTATTCATATTACTCATGAGTTAAACGAATACCGTGGTATAGAGGTCCAGTCAACATTTAGCTTGGGATTGTGTTTTTGAATTAGTAATGTTTCGGTGATCAATAATTTTCGCCAGTGATTGGTTAGGGGCATTGTTTCTCTTTCATCAAAATCAATTCTATGATCGGGGTCATAGAAAAGTTTTAATTATTTTATACCCGTACAGTAATTTTTTATGTTTGTAGCTCAACTAAACTCTAATGTTTCCTTCCACAAGAAGCATGGGAGGTAGTTACGACCTCAAAAAGGTTAATTCCGATTTCTCGTCTCAAACCGTGGCCACGCTCAAACTCATTCTTTTCATTATGCCGAAAAGCACACTGACAGCTTTCGATTCCGTCAATATTGAATAGTCTCGGAATATTTGTTTGTTCTTTTCTTTCACCTCGCTTACTTTGCTTGAAATGACATCGAAAGAGAAAAAAAAAGTTACTCAGTCTTCGTGCCTTTTTTCTTTTTGTTTCAAGAAAGCTTGCATGAAGTTGTCTTTAAGCTTTTCGCTCGGTATCGTAGACAACTTTACAAAATTTAAAACATTTTGACGCCAAAGATTTACAAAAAACGATCAAGTACCTGAGATTTTTATTCCGATATAAATTCGAAACGTTTTTGTGACAACACATAGCTTGCTAAAATTATAAGATTACAGCGGAAAACTTTGTTACTCAATTTATGAATATGTCACAATTTAAAGTTTCCTTTTCTTAATCCTTTCTTTTAACTAGTTTTCAAGACTTCATGCTGCGTCCTCTACCTCTCTTCCTGATCACAAAATTAATTTCCAACTTTAGAACTGGTTATTCGGTCATGGCAATAAATGAAAAGGTCAACCTATGCTCTTAACTCACATCTGCCTATTATTGGGCGGTTTGGTTATTACGTTGAAATACTGTATATTATGCGGATTAGCATCATTTTCTAGCCCAGCTTTCTTCAAGCGTTAAAGGTGAAATTTGAAACTTGAGATCGATTTCCTATCGGTTTTAACAATACTCATTAGTACAAAACGATTGATACTTTTAGTTACCGACGTATTGCTAAAAACTTGTAGCATCTTCAAAGCTTATTTGATATTCAAATAGAATAAGCTCGATAAGCGCAGAAGACTTAAATAAGATTTAACAAAACTTTATTCATCCAAAAACGTATGCTAGCATTTTGGATGCGTTCTTAATAATTCTTACTTTAAAATGATTTGGTTTTTGATGGACTATTTGATTTGGAGGTAAAACTTACAGTTTTGAAACAGACAGCGTTTCACTAATTCATTTATTGTTTCTCTAAATCAATATTGATAACTTTTGGTTAAGCAAACTTGAGACTTTTTGCAATCTCAGCAATACTTCAAAAATTAACATTACTTACAAATCTATCACGTTGAAGATAATCTTGATAAATAATCTATTTCTCCTCTTAATTGACATTGATGACAGACTTCTCTTCTAACAAATAATTCGTGAATTATTCACACACATTTTAGCAATTGTTGTTAACTTTTTTAGGTTTTAATACATTGAATTCGAATCAAAGGTACTGCAATAAAAGCAAGATTTATTTACATTTGTAAACAACTAAAACTGAAAGAAGTTCAAAGGCAAAGCTAGATCAAATACGGGAGGTAACAAATGTTTACGAAATCAAACATCTATTAATGAAAATTTTACGACAGTAAAATTAAATCTTCACATTTTGATCAAGTTGCAATTATGACTAGAACAAAATAATGATTTTTTTCTGTACGCCTATAATGCAGCAAACGCAATTGTCGAAAACCACAAGAGCCCGGCGGAGCGCCCAAGCCTTGCTATGCTTTCTAAAGTCTACACTCTTTTAAATACTTGATTCAGAAAACGGTCGTTAAGAAAGCAGTCGTGTTTTTTACTCAGTTGCATCGGGTACAGTAGAAGTATAGCGCAGAAAAAATCCTGAGTCAAACTGAATAGGCTATTCAAAACAGAGGTGGAGTCGAGGACACAAGGCTCGAGGCCAAGGCCAAGGACACAAAAAAAATCCGAGGCCAAGGCCAAGGCCAAGGACAGCCTTTCCGAGGACAGACACTCTCGAGGCCAAGGACAGGAATGCTCGAGGCCAAGGCCAAGGACCAAGGACACAAAGCGCAAGTGCTCTCCAAAAAAAAAAAAAAAAAAGGTCTTCACAAAAATTTTTCAGGCGATCTCCAAAAAAAAAAAAAAAAAAAAAAAAAAAAAAAGAAGGTCTTCACAAAATTTTTCAAGCGATCTCCACGAAAAAACGCTTTCCAAAAAATTTTTCAACCGCTCCACAAAATTTTAACTTTCCAAAAAATAGTGCTGTCCTCGAGCCGAGGACAGGCCAATTTTCGAGGACTTGAGGCCTCGAGGCCAAGGCCAAGGCCAAGGACTTGACCTTCGAGGCCAAGGCCAAGGCCAAGGACTTCAAAATCTGTCCTCGAGGACGTCCTCGAGGCCAAGGACGTCCTCGAGGACTCCACCTCTGATTCAAAACATATAAATAAACCAATGGCAAATTTAATCGAGGTTCTCTGTGCTTGCGAGAAATTAAAAACGGTCCTTCTTCAAACACAAAACTAGAACGTGACATCGCATGCAACATCTGGGGACTTCGCGGCATTATCCAACTTTTAATGAACTTTATTAAGCTTTGAAGTCCGATTGCTTTGAATAAATTTGTAAAAAATGTAGTCGTCGATAGTCGATCAATAATTTAAATGCGCCCCCTTCAAATTTTGTTTCACAAACTTAAATCGCTTTGTGGTTATTCGAGTTTAAAATTTAAATCTCTTGAAGTTATCAAAAATGATCGAGTAATTTCAAAAAGCTCGCATAACAGTTTACAATACAACGTCAAATCTCAGCACTTTTTACGAGTTCTTAACAATTTTTTCACTCCATTTGAAATAACATAAAGCGGTTTTGGAAATTCCAGCGACTCACAAGCAAATTTCGTTACATCATTGAAACTTACAGCCATGTATGATTCTAAAAATGCTTTTTCGCATCGCAATTCAAGATATAGTATTGGTATACCGGTTGTTTGGAAATTAAAGCTCCCCTCCTCAACAGCTTAAACTGAAAATTACACTAACCAGACTGTCACACACTGGACAAAAGCATTCCGAAAAATTTTTTTTGTAAAGGCGTACAGCCATATTTTGAAATATCGCTCTCATCGTTGACACACAAAATTTTTGAACAAAACTTTTATCAATATATAACAGTCTACTTAGTGTAGATATGGACTTATAAAAATGTGGACAAAAAAGCGCATACTTTTTCATGGATGAGCAAAAACGAAAAAAAAAACGGACGAAAAACGGATAGTGCGTAAATTCACCTTTATGCAAATTTAAAACAGACATTTTATTTAATTTCTACTAAATCGTTCATGTTTTTGCCACATAGCCTTCGTTTTCGAGTGGTATAATTTGACAAATTGCAAAAAAGGCCGAGAATCAAAAATTGTTTTCTCTATATAATGCTTCACTCACAAGTTGTCACAGGTCGATGAGAATAACTAGGTAAACCATCGCAGTTTTCTATACGCCCTTTAATTAACACGATCTTTCCAGATGACTACCTAGCATGCTGTTGTGAAGAATTAGGTTAGAAGGTGAGAGGTACTAAGAATGCACCGGCATCTCAGGCTTTTATTGTTTATCAATCCATTTAATTTTCGCTGAATCTTTAGCAACGTGGGTTTATTTAACTCAGCTGCTCGAAATGAAAGTGGACGAAATTTCAGATGAAAAATAGCTTAGTAGAAATTTGCGTTAATGAACTTTAAACTAGTCTAGTGAAAAAAACTTCATAAATTTTCATGTAAGCGGCAGAGGCAAGGACCCTAAACTCGAAACACGCTGTAAATTAAATCCATTATTCGGCCGTAAAACTTCCTACTTAAATTCTTCAAAAACCTTGCGCCATAAGAAAAAGTACGTTCTATTGTGTCCAAATTTCAGCTTTACACGTCAAGTGGTTTTTGAGTTAGAGGCGAATTAATAAATTTTCAAGCCAAAAATCGCCGTTTTTTAATGTTTTTTTTATGTCAATTCACGATCACGTGACCTAGGATCCCCAAAATTGGTACACATGCGCCTTCATTAATTCTTATGTTGAGTCCAAATTTCAACATTCTAGGTTTAACTGTTTGTTAGTTATGAGCAACCCAATCCTCATCTGCCAAAATTCGCGAACAAAAACAAAGGCACTACGCGCTCCCCCGAGGTACCAATAACAAAACTGATTGAGTTCGAAATAACTCTAAAAAACAACAAATGATTGGTTGCAAAACGGCAGCTGAAAAGAGCTGTTTGCAATTAACAGAGGTGGAGTCGAGGACACAAATCTCGAGGCCAAGGCCAAGGACACAAAAAAAATCCGAGGCCAAGGACAGCCTTTCCGAAAACAGACACTCTCGAGGCCAAGGACAGGAATGCTCGAGGCCAAGGCCAAGGACCAAGGACATAAGCGCTAGTGCTCTCCAAAAAAAAAAAAGGTCTTCACAAAAATTTTTCAGGCGATCTCCAAAAGAAAAAAAAAAAAGGTCTTCACAAAAATTTTTCAGGCGATCTCCGAAAAAAAAAAGGTCTTCACAAAAATTTTTCAAGCGATCTCCACAAAAAAACGTTTTCCAAAATATTTTTCAAGCGCTTTACAAAATTTTAACAATTCAAAAAATAGTGCTGTCCTCGAGCCGAGGACAGGCCAATTTTCGGGGACTTGAGGCCTCGAAGCCAAGGCCAAGGACTTCAAAATGTGTCCTCGAGGACTCCATCTCTGGCAATTAATTGCCTTTAGCCATTAGCAACTGCAACTGACACAAATAATTGCCTTTAGCAACTGCAATTGAAACAAATCAAGCGATAATAAATGTGAACAAAGGATAAGAATTCGCTTCCAGCATACGACAAAAATAAAATAACGATTTAATCTGAAACTCTTTAAAGCCGATGCTGGAACACGTAACAAG
Organism: Trididemnum nubilum; assembly: GCA_963965965.1. Classification (NCBI taxonomy): domain Eukaryota; kingdom Metazoa; phylum Chordata; class Ascidiacea; order Aplousobranchia; family Didemnidae; genus Trididemnum; species Trididemnum nubilum. The sequence continues at coordinate 10,999,403 of OZ014487.1, forward strand.
CTATTGGTTCCTTTCATTACATTTTTGCACAAGTTGTTTTAATGATACATTTTTTAATTTTTTGAAATCTGAGGCCGAGCTCAAAGTTCAAATGCCAGTTCCCAACAGTGAAGTGGCAACTAAATAATTATGTTTTTAACTTGCTACAGAGCAGCAGTAACAGTGAAATCTTAGGCCGAGCTCAAAGTTCAAATGCCAGTTCCCAACAGTGAAGTGGCAACTAAATAATTATGTTTTTAACTTGCTACAGAGCAGCAGTAACAGTTAAAAAGGCATGCAAGTAGGAAATTTTTTGCTCGGTTTTCTCTCAAAAACATATGACAGACTTCACCAATTTTGACTAACTTCACCAAATTTGAGCTTTGTACAACCTTCCATTCCTTAAATATAACAACTTACATCTCCTTTTAGAAAGGCTTTTTCTTGTCAGAAATTTTGCCAGGGTTTCCAATTAGAAATAAAACTTCAAAAAGTTACTGCACGTTCCAAATTCTGAATAAATGCTTTGCGGCGGATTTATTATTGTCAAAACACAAAAAGGTTCCGGACTGTGAAACTAGCTGCTTTTCAATAAATGTAATTGTAAGCCAGCTATCCAAAATTTAGTCTTCTGTCACAATATTGACGAAATGGCAACACTGAGGAAAATTGTTCATTTTGAACTGCAATATCTTGAAAACGAGTAGACGTAGAAACTTCATTTTTGGTGGGAATGTATTTTAGGCTTATCCCAACATTTTGGTCAACAGTTAAAAGCTCGACTTGAATGCCCTGTATACGCGTTTTTTTTTTCAATCTGCTTCAACTAGAGCTCAGAAGGTAGTTCAACTTAAATTTCACATTACTACAACATCGGATCTCTCGAAAACACGGAATTTCATTTTTCCGTTTTTTGGTTTTCCGTGGAATTTTAGTCTTCTGAAATTACACCCTAACTCAGCCCTATGCCTAATTTTTACTTTAATCCTAACCCTAACCTTAAACCCTATCTCTAACCCGATAACCCGATCAGCGGAATTCCGTGCTGTAAATTCCGAGTCTTCGGCATAGCCTAAAATAATTGTGTACATCTAAGACTTCAATTTCAAAGCCACTCGTCTTAGTCGTTAAAAGTCGTAAAGATGCAGCTAAACTACCATGTCTAATTACTTCACTTCCAAGCTACTTTGACATTCAAAGTGTGGGGCCAATAAACTGGTCGTAATTTTACGTTGGCTGCAACTTTCCCAGCAATGTTCTTTATACTAGCATAAGCTCGAGCTCGAAGAATATTTGCAAATAATTGTGTTCACTTACAATAAGCATCACTTTCATCTGGCGAATTAGAGCTGCATTGTCAATTTGTCAGTTAAAGAGATAAAGCTCGAAATTTTTTTATTGGAGAAATAAGAACTACTTGAGGTAATCACGAGATGCCTCAAAACCTTATTCAACCATTTTCGTTATTCGCGAAAATGTGACTCCGTACTACTGGCAACCCTGCGTTTCGAACTTCCGCGACATCAGAACAGGATGACTTTGCAAAATTTCTTGTAAATTATCAAACATCGCGTTGCTTATTGCGAAATAAGCAACGCGATATTCGATTATTATCAAACATTGTGTTCCTTATTCTGCAAGAAATTTTGATAAGTCATCCTTTTCAGATGTCACGAAAGTTCGAAACGTACGGCTGTTAATACTGCATTAAAACGTTAGGGCTGCCAATAAAAATTATAATTACGGAGGCCCCTGCGTCGTTTTTGAAGTAGAATGTCTCTGAAACGGCTGGCTCAAGAAGGATGGAGTCAACGTCAATGTAACCTACTGCGAATGACTTAACTTTACATACTTCCATTGGTTTTGCCTTCAGTCTCCTACTGTAAGTCAAATCAATTCGTTATAAAACCAATAACCAATGTGTACCTCCAAACCCGACATCCTTCGTACTAAGTGTCAACCCAAAGCTTTACACTTTTATTAGCTGGAAGGTCTTTGAAGCCTTTCACAACTACATTACAGTATATCACTGAATCACTGACGAAGTCGATGAATCACAGCACAAGCTATGCTGATCGTAAAACCATCGCCTAATGTTGAACTCACAACACTGGAAAAGAGTAAGTTTAGTTTTGTCGGAGCATCTCTTCTTGGTGTGAAACATACTTGATGATGGCCTCATTCCATTTCTTTATATTTGCTTTTATTTTAATTTGGGCTGATTGTTTTTTAACTGAACGTCACTAATACTTTAAGACTTTCTTAACAGATTTTTGGTGTTGCTATAAACAACACCAGCACACGAACCACTCACAGCAGCTAATTACAGTTGCATTACCATCGCACTAGCATCGAAAGGTTGAGCTTGCAACATCACATTTTACTATACAATTGCGACTTCATAAAATGAAGTAATATGGTCATTATCTCTTCGCTAGGTAGAGCTAAATAGCAATTTTCTCAACGCAAAGCGCTACTGCTGTGCTTTACAGATTCATATGATTTGCGGTAGCGCAGCAATAAAAAATCGCGCTTTAAATCAAAAGGTTCAGGGTTTGATTCCTTTTGTTACGAATTATGCAAGGGTTTCCTGTCAATTCCGTATCACCGATTGTCCTTTGCTTATACATGCACTGGGGCCAGTATCTTTGCGTATGCGAATGCTTTTAATAATTATGTTGCTGCTTCAGTTCTTCAAAGAGTTTTTGTACCGTGTTATTGTCCTGTTTTAGTCTTGTTTGCAAAAACGATTTTCAGCATATAGATATGTAAATGTGCTGTTTTGGCCTTTTGAACTTAGCAATACCGAAAAAACCTTAGATGCAGAGTTGTAGACTGTTAAATATTGAACAGCAATAAAAACTTGCTGGCAATATAAGAACCAAAGAAAAGCATGTAAATTAAATTTCAAACAACAATTATCATGCAATTTAAAACAAATTTATTGGCAACACTCAAGGCACAAAAATACCATGTCAGAGGCATAAAATATGAGTTTAGCTCTTATCAGAAATTTTAGAGCCAAAAATACATGAAGGTTGAAACGTATTTGAACTAGAAATAAGTTGAATTATTCCTGAAATGAAATAGGCAAAACTAATTTAATAGTTCAGCGAGACATCACGATCCTACTTGATTAAAAAAGGTTTCGGTTTATTCTTAAATCATTATCAATCTTATTTAAACAGAATATTTAAAAAAATATTACGGTTTTTACATAATTGATTCTACAAGTTTTTCGGAGACTTCATTTAAAAAGAAATGTCAAGCCTACCAGCGTAAGAGCAGTTAGCTTCCAGCAAGATACCCGCAAAACTGAAAAAGAGTAACAGTAACAAACTCTTTTCAAAATACTTGAAGTTGTATCAGGCTACGAGGCATTTTAAATTGTTTTGCTCAAAATTCCAAATTCTTAAGTACTAAGCCTACATGACAAGAGCTTAGAATTTTGCTGTCCAGCCAAAACCTTCCTTAATGTTGTAGACACGAACTATTGAAACTATGAGATGATAGTACTTTTAAAAATGCAAAGAACTTTATAACCAGGCTTTTGAATTTTTAAAATAAGGCAATAAAATGTAGTAATGTTGCAATAGCATAATGCTAGCAAAATAAATATATAGCACAAAGACAGAATAAGAAGATGCAATAAATAATGCGATAAAGACTGGAACTCTCAAATTGTCTTTCACAACACTGTCCCCCAACACGTGCAACCAGCTTGCTCTCCTCCTATTTCGGACTTTGTAAAGTCGGATTTTGGAATCCATTCCTTCATGGAAATAATTCGTATCTCTTCACACGAACACGCTTCTTTGTGGAATTATTGCAGCATTCAAGGCTCCATTTTGTTCTCTGCATAGATTTTCCTGCGGAGTTGTCTGATACGAAGTGGAATTGGCTCGGATTAAACTCGGTGATGACGTACAAAAGTTTAAATTACGGCGTAACGTGCGGATTCCTTTTTCTAATTTGCTAATATGCAGTGTGACGTCAATTCCCATCGACTTCAAATCGCTGTAACGAAAATTGACTATCATTAATTTTGCAATTTAATAGGTACATGTTATGAATACTTTCAGTTTTTTTCCAAATTCATTCCAGATTAAATGAATATTCTACACAAAAAAAGAGGACACACAAAATCTGATTTGCGTAGGTACTCAGAATGTCGGTGGTCCTACTTTTAGCGTATACAGTATACAGTGTTCGACAAGCTTAGAAATATGCAAAAAAAGGCAAAAAAATAAAGATTGCAATTATCAAAATCTATGTTTTAAAAATGTTATGCTACAGAAGGAACAAGATACCCGACGCAAAGCAAACTCCGATTTAGAATTTTTTTTTTCGAAGTCAGCGCCAAGCCTTTGCCTTTAATGAATTTATTATTAGTAACATATTGAGTACTTTAGTGTAAGATAGGTCGGTGCTTTCAGAAAGTGCTCGATGATATCTCAGAGCAATTAATAAAATAATAAAATACAGACCATAAAAAGTAAAAGTAATCTAAAACCCCCTACAGCCTGTTTCGTCTTTCGACTCGTCAGGAGGGTATCTGCATGGTAAACAAAAACTTTTAAAACTTTCAAAATCTTTAAAATTTTTAAAGCCTTTAAAAACTTTTACAACATTAGGCTGCGATCCTACTCTGCCTGGTGCTGTCTACCGCTAGCTACACACTTGCTACCAGCAGCCTTGCTGCACAGCGAACTGGAAGGCGCGCATCACCAACGACATGCAGCGGCAAAACAGGATCGTCAGGCAAAACGGTTATGCACCAATGCGGACAAATGTACACAAACACCGAGAAACTACAGTGAAAAAGAAATACAAGGCAGTGTGGGCGTTAAAGTTAACAGATATGAGTAAAGATTATGTAACGCTACTGAGTTTGAATTTGCTTCTGTGCCTGCATTTGTTAAACATTTCAGAGCGCTTGTTAATATTGGTGCGTAAATCCGCTTTCAAGATTGCCAATTTCTCTTCTAAACACAGGTTGCAGGATCTAGTCCCGCTCGAGTAGGCAGAGGCTTGCATTGTAATTTGCCATGTGATTTTCGGGGACAGTCCGCGGTCTTTTTCTTTCCAGACGGCCTTGGATAGCTCGGTTGCATGGCGTTTCTTGGGATGTTTGAACGATTGGTTGTGGTTGTAAAACCGTGCTTTGAAAGTGGTGGAACAGCTTCCGTAATAGATCTTAGGACGATCGCTGCTCTCTAGCGTCGCTTGGTACACGATTGATTTCACCAAGCAATTGCCTTGAAGTGGGCAATCGGCTTTCACCCGACAGTTGCATGTTTTTGAACTGGTTGTGTTTACATTGCCTTTTTTGGCCAGTAAGGTTTTATTGTGCCTGTTGATAATTGCTTGCATATTTTGCACACAACTGTAACTTAATTTGACGTTGTTCCGGTTGCAAATTTTGTGGAGCTTGTGGTGCTCGGGGAAATGCTTGTCCAATAGTTAAAAAAACTCTTTACCAATGTTGGTGCTAATGAAGGGAGGGTTGAACCATATGATTTTCCGTTTTCGTATACTCTGGTGGGTATTATTCAGGTTTGGTTTGCTAGCGTACTGCAAGTTTTCGTCATAACCGCTTTTTTTTTTTGAGTGCATCTTCGTAGATAGGTTTAGCCTTTTGGAATTCGTTTATGTCTGAGGAGTTTTGCGAAATTCTTGAGGCAATCATATGGGGTAGCTGTTTTTTGATCGGAGGGGGATGATTGGATTTGGTGTTGATATAAAGGGGCTGATTTTCCGGTTTTCTGTATGGCCAATATTTTCCAGTGTCAAGGTTGAAGGTGACGTCAAGGAAGTCGGTTTGGATGAGGTTTGCTTCGGTGGTGATCTTGAGGTTGTGTTGTTGAAGTATTTTGATGATTTTCTTTTTTATTTTGTCTACGATTGGTCCACTTGCGTTCCTTACCACGGCCAAGCCGTCGTCGCGGTACAAGCCGAGTTCTGCGTTCTGTGATGGATTACATAAGTTGTGCAGCAGGTATAGGCCAACTAACTCGCAAATTTCAGCTCCGTCAAAGGAACCCATTGTGACGTCAAAGAGATTGCCTCCTTTTTTGACCCAAACTTGGTTTTGTTCAAATAGCACCGATTTTCTACTGTGCATGATGATGTCAATCAATTCTTGGTCAATCTCTGTAAACTTCTGGGCGAAGTTGAGGGCCTTTTGTTAGAGTGACTCGGAAATAGACTCGGAAGACTCGGAAATGCTGGTAGCAAGTGTGTAGCTAGCGGTAGACAGCACCAGGCAGAGTAGAATCGCAACCTAATGTTGTAAAAGTTTTTAAAGGCTTTAAAAGTTTTAAAGATTTTGAAAGTTTTAAAAGTTTTTGTTTACCATGCAGATACCCTCCTGACGAGTCGAAAGACGAAACAGGCTGCAGGGGGTTTTAGATTACTTTTACTTTTTATGGTCTGTATTTTATTATTTTATTGAGTACTTTATATTAACTTGAAGGTCTAGTTGAGTAGATAGAGCGTTTGCCCATTGAAACTATAGGCTCTGGTTCGGTTTCCGGTCGGGTCCAAGTCATCAAACTAAAGACCTTAAAATTGGCATTCAGAGTTTCCCTGCTTGACTTTCAGTCGTTCAGCGTTTAAAGAAACAGTGTGAAGCTTCCACCGTGTGTAATGTACAGGTAGGCAGGTGACAGCTTGCTGTCTCCTGGCCAAGGTGGCAATTAACCTGTAAAAAACTCAAAAAATTTAATCTAAGCAAAACTGAAAAAATAAGTTTTGAAATGAAATTAATTAAAATTGAAATTAATTTCACTTACTTTATTGTCAAGTTGCTAACTTTTTCTAAATTATCTACACCCC